>JADMNL010000025.1:354600946-355800946 GCA_016271365.2 Neoceratodus forsteri
ATTTCAAGGACGTTTTTTATGTGCAGCCCGGCCTCCACCATGGTCCATGACACCTGTGCTTGGTAAGGGCCGAGATGAGCAGCTGGAGCCTGAAGCCTCCATGGTGAGGAACTGTACAGGAGCTGGTATAAGGAATGGAACGCCCTTCAGTAGGCTGTCACAATCCATCCACCATAACAACGCTCTGCGAAGTGAAGATGTGACAAGACATTTATTTATTTTATTTTCACTTGGTAATTGGCTAAGTGCACTGGCACCAAGTGCCTTTTTCAGTCATGACTTGGGTGCAATTGCACAGACATTTCAGGACATACATACAAATGTTTGGGTGCTTGTTGTAGAAAATGAAACATACACACATCAATAAAAAATGACATACTTGATTACATACTTGCGGCACATAGAAAGCGAAGCTGATTAGTGCAGCTACTACACTGAGTGCAGATGCATAGGGGTATGAACAAGGGGGTATTTACACAAAGCAGTCACAGACACTGAGTGATAGATAAAATTATTTCAGATTGCTTAAGAAAGCAGAGACAGTTGGTGATTCTCTAATGGGGGGATTGTATTCCATAGTGAGAAGGCGCAGTAACTGAAGAAGCGTTGTCCAGTGTTTGTTTGAAAAAAGATAATTTTTTAAGTTATTTTTCGAGGTGGCTCAAGAGGAGGGCAAGTTGACAGACTCGAGTTGTTCAGCTAAATAGATAGGGGAGTTTTACCACAGTTCTTTTAATAAATTCTGCGAGTGTTAGGTTGGATTTGAGCTCTGGTGAGAACCAGTTTAAAGTGTTCAGAGAAAGGCAGTGATGCATCTTGCTATCGCTACCTGTTGCAAATATGGCAATCTTGTGATCAAGACTGTGCTTCTTCTGTAGCATAGTTTTGTTAACAGCATCGGTGACCAGGAGCCATAGTCCAGTATAGGGAGCAGATTTGCCTGTGCTGTTCTAGATTTGGGCGTTAGGTACTTGCAGATTCTGGAGAGCCAAGCCTTTGATGAAGCAGGTTGGTAGTGCATTGAATGTGGGTATTGAAGGTAAGGGTAGAGTCCAAGTTTACTCCTAGATATTTAAAGCAGCTGACCTTTTCCAGGCAGTTCCCATCATTTGCACTGATGCAGAACGTGGGGGCTGCAGTTTTCAGATAGCAGCTAGAACCAAACAACATTGATTGGGTTTTTGGTAGGTTCAGGACCATTTTTTCTAGAACAAACCATTCCTGCAGGTTTGTGAAGCTGTTTCCCAGTACACGACTGATTTTGTTGATGTCTTTGCTATGCGTGTATAGAACTGCGTCGTCTGCACAGAGAAGAGTATGTGTGAGTTTGCAGATTACTGGCAAATTGTTGATGAAGACTGAAAGCAGAAGAGGCCCCAGTATGGAGTCTTTTTTTTTTAAACTTTATTTATCGATTTTATAAATAAAATACATACAGATTACATTCATCCTTCCATCATATACAGTTACAGAAGACTTTTCATAGGCGAGTTCATATATACATACTATTGATCAAGAGTTTCAGGAGACATAATAAATAATAATTAGCCGCATGGATCGTCTGGTTGCCCATACACAGAGGGCATCATAACTGCAAATAATAACTCCTCGATTCTAGTTTTATAATTTATGATCAGGCAGCTTAAGATGAGCTGGGGTCTTCATGCTCTATATCCAGTAAATTGCATAAGAAGGCCCTTGATTTTCAGTATGGGCCTATATTACCCCAGTAAGAGCTTCTGACATTAAGGCATAAAATCGGGCCTCTCCCCCCTGCCATGTATAGGACCCAGCTCTCCATAAGATTTCAAATTGAGGTAATCTTTTATTCAAGGCGGCTGATAGTGCTTCCATCCTATATATATTTATCATAATGTCCTGCCATTGATTTAGGGAAATGGGAATACGAGATTTCCAGTTCTTAGTTATAACCTTCTGGGCAGCCAAAAAAGCCATCCTCAAAAACTTAACTGAAAGAGGGTCTTTGAATTTCTTCGGAGTCTCTAAGAATAGATAACACATGGGGGATAATATAAAGTCTGGGGTAGATATTATCCTTAGAGCCTGCTGCAACTCCAATAGGAAGAAGGAAAGTACTGGGCAAGTCCATAACATGTGTAAATATGATGCCTGCGTCTGACCACATTTCCGCCAACACTCTGCTTGGCCACTAGATAGCATCTGACCTATCATCTTTGGGGAATGAAAGTATCTGGTAAAAAATTTTCCAGGAAAACTCCTGCCAGCTAGTGGCTGATAGACCCCAATGTATTTTAGATTGGGCGTAGGTCCAGACCTCCTCTGAAATTTGACTGCCCAAGTCCTTTTCCCAAGCTCTCTTTATAGACTCCGTAGAGTCCCCTTTCCATGTCAACAGATCTCTGTATAAATTGGAAATAATATGTGCTCTGATGGGTGCCCCTTCTATCGCATTTTTAAAAGTGCGGGCGATCTGTGAAGGTGAGACTGTTCTCCAGCTAAACTCTGAGACAAGCCTTCTTATAAAGTTCCTAACTTGGAAGTATCTGAACCTATCCTGCCAAGGGATATCGTATCTATCTACTAGTGCCTCAAAAGGTGCAACCGCTCCATCATCTAAGAAGTGCCAAATTAGGTGCAGACCCTTTGCCTCCCATCTCCTAAACCCTCTGTCCCAAACCCCAGGAAAGAAGGTGTCTAAATGTGGTATAGACAATAGCAGGAATTTCCAGTTTTTAGCCCTTTTGTCCTTTAAAATGCTGTACCACATTTCTAGGGTGAGCGCCGTGAAAGGATTCTCCCATTGACCCAGGCGAGGCTCTCCCCCTTGCCTGAGGAGCAGGTTGTTCAGGTCATACAGTGCCCCCTCCATAAGCTCTAGCTTTTCCATTTTGAAAAATATGAGTTATCTAACCAGTACATAACCGTCCTCAGCTGGGCTGCAAGGTAATATAGCCTAAAGTTAGGTAATGAAAGGCCCCCCAATTTTTTCAGAACTTGGAGGGTTGAGAGCCGAATCCTGGGTTTATGTGGACCCCACAAGAAGCGAGAGACCACCCTATTCAGTGAATTAAAATATGAATCCGGTATTCTGATAGGAATTGTTTGAACTAGGTATAGGAGTTTGGGGAGAATTATCATTTTTATGGCTTCCACTCTCTGGATCAGGGTGATGGGAATGGTTGACCACTGGTCCAATTCTAGCTTAACCTTTGCTAAAATTGGAGCAAAGTTAAGTGGAAATAGATGATCGATCTGAAATCCCAGTTGTACCCCCAGGTATTTAATATGGGTAAGGCTCCACTTGAAAGGGTACCTCTGTTTGATTTTTTCAGATGGTTCATAATACATTTTTAAGGCCTCTGTCTTAGAAATATTCATCTTATATCCAGCTAAAAGACTGATCCCAGTATGGAGTCTTGAGGGATTTGGTCCAGCTTATCCATTAACTGATTCAGTTGAACCATAGGTGTCCACTGAAGTATCCTCATATGAAGTTGAGCTACTGGCACAGTCACTGTGACTGCAGCCATGAGGTGCATGATACGTAACATTGTCCATGCAGAAACATATTGGCTCCTGTGCACCAAGTGTACGTAAGCAATAAGTGTCCACCCTGTCCTGTATCAGGAAGGCACATCCTCTTCCTGTGTCCAGGACTGCTCTTATGTATCAAAGTCTCTGTCGGAGTCAATTCAGACTTTTTTTTACAGTGACTCAGCAGCAAGAATCAGCAACAAACCTGCTGACTCCACTCAATTTTCCCTAAATGCAGCAAGAGGAGATGCAATTTCTAGAGCCACCTATAAATACCTGGGTATTTATCTAGATGAGCAACTATCATTTAGCTCCCATACCCAAAAACCTGCTCAACAAACTAAAATGATGCCATTATATAAAACCCTGGTTAGGCCTCACGTGGAGTACTGTGAGCAGTTCAAGAGGCCGCACCTTCGAAAGGGCATTAACAGGCTGGAGAAGATCCAGAGAAGGGCGACTAAGATGATACAAGGCTTGCACCACAAAACTTACGAGGAGAGATTAAGGGACCTCAATATGTAAATAGATTGCTGCACAGCCACTGTGACTGTTATGACTGATACTGCTCCTTCTCTGTGCACCGACTGTAACAAATATGTGATGCTACTGTATGTCATTTCTTGTAATTTTATGTAATTGTAGTGTAGTTTCTTATTGTTTCTCACTGTTAATGTCTTTGTATATTGGACACAATTGTAAAAGAGCTCCTGCTCTGAATTTGCCTTCCAATAAACAACGATGATTGATTGATCGAGTCCTAAATCGTAGAACAACTGATGTGTTCAAGACAAGGTGTGAAGCAGAGCTTCCCTGAAGCTGGCCTTAAGAAGCCAGTCATCACTGGCCTGGCGGCGCTGAGGGTTGAGGTGATGGACGCCACACCTCGTGCCATGCCGGCGACCCGGGTTTGGGAACGAGCCAGGTCCGCTGGGGGTCGGCAGGAGAGAGAGGATCGAGCATCCAGAGGACTGCTTTCCTCTCTCGGGGAGGGATCCAGGGGAGCCTGGTGCAGCAGCAGCCCCCGGTGGAGACTGGAGGCACTGCAGCACACAAGGGCTCACAACTAGGGTAGACGCTGGGCGTCTGTCTTCCAGACATGGGTGGGAGCACTCACGTCGCGGGCTTTACTGCACTGCACATCCCATGTCTGGGGGGGGGGGGTGTAACTAAGGAAAAACACCCCGCCTCGTGGATAGGTGATGGCACCTCCACTCTCCAACCACACTCCATTGCTGGTTGCACTCCTCTCCTAGGCCAAGCCCAGCCCGGCCCGAATTCCAGATAGAGCGCCCTGGGCAGATAGGGCAGCCCTACCTCAGGGGGCTCAGAGCCAGGGGGATAGCCGGACTGGTGCCAGGAATTAGGAGGCTTCACAGGCACAGAGGTAGAGTTGGGGTACTGGAGGATGCCTGAGAGAGTTCCACAGGATGGAGGAATAAACAGAATTAAAAAAAAAAAAAAAGCCAGTCGTCCAGATAGGGAAAATTTATAGGCCTTCCCTGCGAAGGGCTGCTGAAACTACTGCCAAGCAATTTGTAAATACCCATGATACAGAGCACAAGCTAAAGGGCAATACTTTGAACTGATAATGCCTGCCCTCCAGCATAAAGTGAAGGTACTGTCTGTGGAATTTCCTGATCTTTATATGAAGGTATACATCCTTCAAGTCCAAAGAATAGAGTCAGTACCCTGTTTGCAGTGAGGGAATCAGGGCCTGGATAGACACCATCAAAACTTTTTGTATTTGATGTATAGGTTCAATCTCTGAGATCTAACACAGGATACAGCATCCCTGTTCATTTTGGGACTAGGAAGTATATGGAATAGAACCCTTTGTTCCTGTCCTGAGGAGGAACTGGTTCTACAGCACATTTCTGAAACAAAGTCTGAACCTCCGCCTTTAGAAGGGACAAGAGGCCCCGAGGATAAAAGGAAGGAGGTGGAGGATGATCAAGAAAGATTTCTAGCAAATCCAGAGAAATGTCTAGCAGACCCAGAGCATGTCACCTTGCAATTATCTCTACCATCCCCTTGTCCGTAATGATCTCCTGCCACTGTTTCAGGTGCAAGGAGATCTTCCCCTCACACTAACCCCTGGAGGTAAATGAAAATTATGTACTCACTGTAATTCCTGATCTTCTAGGAATATCTTCATCACTGATTCACACTAGTGGGTCTTAGCTGGATGTGCCAGGACCCCATGGGAGACAGAACTTTTCCAGAAGGCTGGTGCCCTCATCCACGTCAGTATCTTTTTATACTGACGAGGTAAAGCATAA
Organism: Neoceratodus forsteri; assembly: GCA_016271365.2. Classification (NCBI taxonomy): domain Eukaryota; kingdom Metazoa; phylum Chordata; order Ceratodontiformes; family Ceratodontidae; genus Neoceratodus; species Neoceratodus forsteri. The sequence continues at coordinate 354,606,745 of JADMNL010000025.1, forward strand.
CCTAACAAGTCCTTATACACTTATCATAAGGGCATAAGATAGCCCTGGTGACCCATGTAAGAAGGGTCAACAAACCAATAACACAGCGTCTTCACAGCCCAAACCATGAACAAGGGTTGAGGAACAATAAAACAAACTGGAGTGAGCCCAGGGGATAGCAGGTGGGCATGTGAATCAGTGGCAAATATATTCCTAGATGATCAGGAATTATGGTTACTATGTCATTTTTGTATCTTTCAGGAATCAAGCTTCACTACTGATTCACACTAGTGGATCAGAGTACCAAGCTCAGATCCCCCTATAGGGTGGCAGGAGCCAAGGGCTCATTCAGGACAGAAGTCCATTCAGGACTGCTCTGCTAAAGGTGGCATGCTGCCAGGCATGAACATCTAGGATATAGTGCTTAACAAAGGTGTGCACTGTGCTCTAAGTTGCAGCTCTGCAGATATCACTGATAGGTACACAGCAAATCTCTGCCACAGACATGGCAACTGCTCTGGTGGAGTGGGCATGTACTGGACCTTCAAGCTTAACCTAAGCCATGGTATAATTGTGGTGTAGGCAGCTCACAATTCAGGTCAAAATGCACTTGGCTGTAAAAGGCTGCCCCTTTTCGATTAGGACTGAAGAAGACAAAGAGCTTTTTGAACTGCCTGAAACCCTTGGCTCTGTCCAGGTAAAACCTAACAACCCTTTTAACATCCAGAGAATGGTGAGTGTGATTTCCTTTATTCTGGATGGTGGCAAAATAGGTAGGCAGCACTAATGGCTGATTCAAATGGAACTCCGAAACTAATTTAGGTAGGAACTTAGGGTGCATGCAGAGAATTACCTTGTTTTTGTGGAGACAATATACAAAGGATCTATGACCAAAGCATGGATTTCAGACACTCTGGAGCAGAAGTGATGGCCACTAGAAATGCTGCTTTCCAAGTTAAAGATTTTAGCTCACAAGTTGCAAGGGGCTTAAAAGGCTTGTGGGTGAGCATATCCAGCACAAGTTCGATATCCCAGGCAGCCACTGGCTTTGGGAGGCCTTGTGTGCAAGATGCCCGTAGGGAATCTCTTGAAAAGGCTGCTGGGCCAAGTAGAGGATATCAGCTGGTTCATGGTATGCAGAAATAGCACACAGATGGACTTTAGCTGTGGAATACTGAAGGCCAGCATCAGAAAGGTCTAACAAGTACTCCAGAACCTTGTCAGGTGGGCACCCAGAGGGGTCCATGTGAGTTTTTGGGAGCATCAGATGGAAAACCTTTTCCATTTGACTGTGTAAGTCTTCCTAGTAGAAGGTTTACAAAGTGTTAAAAATATTTCAGAGACCCACTGAGATACCTTGTACCAGTTCACTTTTATCTCTTTAAGAGCCAGGCTTGAAGGTGAAGAGAGCACAGGTTGGGATGGACCAGGTCGCCCAGAGTCAGTAAGGCTGTCCTGAGTGGAAGAATCCTTGGTTTGCTGACAGATAGTCTGTTCAACAGAGGAAACCATATCTGTCGAGGCCAGCAGGGGGTACTCAGCATCATTCTGCCCCCTCACCATGCACCTCCAGTTTGAGCAACACTCTGCACTAGAGGGATTGGAGGGAATGAATTACAGAAATAGATTTTGCCATTGCAGTTTGAATGTATCCTGGCAGAAAATACCATGTCCTGATTTCTGGAGCAGAACTGAGGCAGATCGGTGGTCCAGTGGGGATCCAAAAAGGTCCACATCTGGGGTTCCCCACTTGTCGAACAGCAATGTCATGACATCTGGAGCTAGTGATCACTCATGAGACTTGGCCTCTGTTCAACTGAAGTCGTTTGCCAAAGTGTTCCATGCTCCTGGCAGAGAAATGACTTGGAGCAGGATCCCCTGCTCTAGGCATCTGTCCCCCACTCTCATCGCCTCCCAGCAGAGAGGGTAAGAGTGTGCTCCTCCATGTTTGTTGATGTACTACATTACAGATGTGTTGTCTATCTGGATAAGGACCGTTTTGTGGCTGACAAGAGCCACTAAGGCTTGCAGGCCATACAAACCAGCTCACATCTCCAAGACACTGATGTGGAGATGAGACTGACGGTTCCCAGACACCTTGTGTTTGAGGGTCCTGACACTGTGCCCCCCCCACTGTAACAAGGAGGCATCTGTGGTGAAAGTCACTTAAGGCACCTGTTGGGAGAAGGGAAAGCCTTGGAGGAGACTGTCCTCCACTGACCACTGTGTGAGTGACCAAATCAAGAGCTTGGTCACCTGAATGGGGTAGGTCTGAGGATGTGATACTTGTGACCACTGTGCACTAAGCAGACATTGAGTTGTTCTCAAATGCAACTGTGCCAGGGGCACTGTGAACACTGAGAACACTATCAGAGTTGGTGTGTGTTGCATGGAGTGGGCTTGAACAGATTTACGCTGCATGATGTAGCATGTCGTCTGCAGGAATCATAGAAATATGATGGCAGAAAAGGACCCCTCTGGCTCATCAGGTCTGCCCACCCTACTTGTCATCTATGCCACTGGGCCTACCCTTCCCTCCACTCGCCAACCCCATATGTCTGCCCCATGCCCCCTTGAATCCCTCCATCATTTTAACCCCAATACTTCCTCTGGCAGTCTGCCAGGCCTCCACCAACTTCTCCATGAAGTAACACCCCCTCACATTGCCTCTAAATCTTCCTCCTCCTAATCTTAGACTATGTTACCTAGTTTTAGTCCACACCTTCCTTTTAAATAAGCTCCCTTCCCTCACCTTATTGATCTCCTTCATGTACTTAAAAGTTTCTATCATGTCCCCCTCTCCCTTCTAGTCTCCAGTGGGTACAGATCTAATTCCCTCCACCTCTGTTCATATGGCTTCCCCTGCATACCATGCACCATCTTGGTTGCCCTTCTCTGAACCCTCTCTATCCCATCTATGTCCTTGCATAGGTGTGGTCTCCAGAACTGGACCCCATACTCCAGGGTCGGCCTCACCATGGTTTATAAAGAGGCATCAGTACCTCCCTCCTTCTGCCAGTTATGCCCCTCCCAATGCACGCCAACATTCCATTTGCCTTACCCACCACTTTGCTGCATTGGTAGGACCGGGACTTGGTCATATCCAAAAAAGCTCCTATGAATAGCAGCTGCTGTGAGAGTTGGAGCCAAGATGTCTCTAGATTCAGTGGAACCTCCATGGAGGTAAGGAACTGAGAGGCTGTAGCCACTGCCTGTTCCATGTCCTGCCTGGATGGACTGGCTATTAGCCAATCGTCCAGGCAAGAGTACACCTGGAGTCCCAGCTTTCTCAGATGTGCTGCAAGTACTACAAAACACTTAAACTCGAGGTGCCAAGGAAAGCCCAAAAGGTAAAACTATGAACTGGTAATGCTGTGCCAGCAAAACGAAGCAAAAGTATCTGTGGTGGCTAGGATGCACCGGTATGTGCTGATATACATCCTGCATATCCAGGGAAGCTAACCAATCTTGAGGTTTCAGGAAGGGAAGCAGAGATATTAGAGAAATCATTTTGAATTCTTCTCAATCCATGAACTTATTCAGTTTTCTGAGGTCGAGAATGGGGCTCATGCCCCTGATTTCTTTGGTACTAGGAAGCAGTGGGAGTAGAAGCCTGTGTTTTATTCTGACTCCGGCACTATTTCCACTGCTCTGTTGCTTAGATGGCCTGCAATCTCCTGTGCCAGAAGCTCTGACATATGGGCTGATAAGAGGGGTTGCCCTCAGGATGGATTGTCTGGAGGGATTTCTGTGAAGTCCAGGGAGTATCCCTCCCCCAGCTGATACTGAGGACCCACTTGTCCATTGTAATGGACTCCCACTGACGATAAAACTAGAACAGGCACCCCCCCAACTGGAGAAGAGAGGTCTGCCTCAGGCAGCTGAGGCAGGACTGGACCGAAGCTTCAGAGGGTGGCACTGGTGCTTTCGGTGTCTGTGCTTTTTTATGAGGCTAAAGAGGGTGAGATTGGTTTTAGGGCCCCCTGCCTTTCCTGAAAAAAGACTGCCAGTTCTCAAAGAAACCATGTCCTTTCCCCCTCTGAGGGTTAGGAGGAACTGTCCTGGAAGACTTAAGGGTCATTCTAGTTTTCTGAGATGTCTCAAGAAACTTCTCTACCAGCTGTACAAACAGGTTAAGTACCACTGAAGAGAACATTCATTACCTGTTGTTGGATATCTTGAGAAAAGCCAGAAGTTTGTAGCCAGGAAGGCCTCCTGGTACAGATGCTTGCAGTAGCAGAGCAGGAGGCCGTATCAAAGGCATCCTTAGCAGCTTTGAACTGATGACTGTTAGACTCATTTCCATGTGTGGGTGTCCGCAGAATCTTTTGCTGAATTTTAGAATCTGTCAGGGACTCTGTCAGAGTTCCAAATGGTATACTCATATTTGGAAAAATGTCTTTGGTAGCTAGCAATCCACATGCTAAGTAATGGTAGCTGCTGCAAAAGCCTGCTTGCCCATAGTGTCAATCTTGTGGGACTCCTTGTTAATAGGGTGTGCAGTGACCTCTTGGGGAAGAATGGTTTTGTCATTTTCAGTGAGAAAAACAATGGCATCAGCTATAGGCTGAGAAACATACACTGGTTTATCCTTAGGGGCAGTGTATTTCCTGTCTATCTGCTTGCAGACAGAAGGGATAGAGGCAGATCTATTCCAGACCACATCAGACAACATGTCAAATGTGGGTGGAAGAGGAGGAACTAAACTGAGCAGCATGATAGAAACATTTTTTTTTTCTTCGAACTATTTTCTTCTCACCTCCTGTCCCCTCTATCTCTCTCCAGCATCCTCCTGGGGTCCCCTGTCTCTACCTCCCGTCGTGACTTCAGCCTTCTCTGCACCCCCAGCCCAGCACATCCCTCAGGTCTGACTCCTCTGAGGAAGGGCCGCCCTATCCGCGCAGGGTGCTCTTTCTATAGTATTGCGCTCCGGACTGGAGGGGGGGCAGGCCAGCAGAGGGGCAGGTCTAACGTTGGGAGTCTGGACAGTGAACGGGGAGGCGTCTTTGCCTATCGAGGGTTTTTTGCATGGTGTTTACGGTCCCCTGCGGAGCGCAGCTAGCAAGGCAATGTTGTGCCACCATTCCACCCACCAGCATATGCGACACCACTACGTCAGCACCCCCAGCCACCGCCAGGGGCCGCACCATGAGCAGGCGCTCCCCTGAACCCTTCCTGGGAAGAGAGAGCAGTCCATTGGACACTCAATCTCTTCCCTCCCCTGCCGACCCCTGATGACCCGGGGTCGTTCCCGAACCTGGGTCGCTGGCATGGCGTGAGGTGTGGCATCCAGTGCCTCAACTCTCAGTGCCACCGGGCCGGCATGGTAGAAACTTTTAAATACTGCAAACAGAGATGTTTACCTGGGTCAATGGCTGAAGACTCAAAGTCAAGTGTAGAATACATATTCCTCAGCAAAGCATGGAAAGTTAGATCCTCCTGTGGAACAGAAGGGCCACGGTCCAAAAAGTCCAGGCTAAACAGTCTCCATTGCCACCCTCAGTAATGACAAGGTCAGGGCCAGTCTTGACCCCCTCCATATATCCCCCCGAGGAAGGGTCACTGAGGGAGGTCGAGCATAGGCCCTCCAATCCAGAATGCAGCCTTCGCAACAGCAGCCACACTGGCCCCCAAGGGACAAAGGGCTGGTGCCAGAGGTGGCACTGTAGCTGGAATGGAATCTAGTGCCGGGGGGATCCCCAGCACAGAGTGTGGCACTGGGCCAGTCCCAAAAAGGCTGAAATCAAGTGTCGATACTGGCGCCGACTCCACTGCTGATGACCCAGCCAGGACCAAACTGATTGCCATTAGTACCATGGCTGGACCTATCAGAGTAACGCTGAATTGGGGTGTGGCCAGCAGGACAGGAGTCAGTGGCGTGGTTACTGGCAAGGGACCATGGGCTGTTGCTGGAGCCAAACATCCTACACAGCATGCCAGTCCTGCCTGCTGCTTCAGTTCCACCAACCCTCAAGGACCAGGGACTGGCTCCGTTGGCAGACACAAATGACTTAGATGCTGCACCCACAGCTCCATAACAGCTGCCCAATGACAGAACTACCCACCACAGTCCCCAGGTAAAGACAAAGAGGGGCTCCAGGTCTGAGACCTCAACTTCCTAGAACCAGAAGCCCTCAGAGATGCTGATAGCGCAGGTGAGGGCCTCCGGCTCCTGAAGACAGAGGATCTCACAGCAGACCTCATAGAAGGCTACCTCAAGCAGTAACATTTCTTCCCCTTGTGATGGAAAGAAGAAGAACTCGAAGCTGAGTGGTGCCGGAAACCTTTCTGGGATTGGGAACAGGCCTGCTTCTTGTCTGGCTTTCGGGAGAACTGTCCTTCCTTCCTTCCGAGTATAAGACCACCTGTTGTCAGAACCCTTCCCTGAATGGGAAAGTGAACAGGACATGGACCCGCTACCAGAACAGCTTGCTTGAGAAGGCTCCCTACCATTGTCCTCCATCGCCGTCGACAATTCACTTGGTAGGGCTGTGAGAGACTGACAGAAATATTTTTATAAGAGACTGATAGATCACTAAACTGAAACAAAATAATAAACTCTAGCTATAAACACTAAAACTGAGAGAACTGAATGCTGTTGTCATACAGACGTGAAGTTCTGACTCCCAGCAAGCGAGTGACATCATCACTAATGCGCACTTAGTGGTGGGAAAAAAGGAACTGAAGTGTCTGAGGGCTAGTGCTGAGGCAAGCCAAGCAGCGCGAACCAGTCTTATGGTGCTGCACATGTGTGCAGCTTACCTTGGTGGCAGCCCTCTTGAGAAGTTCTAGCTCCTGCAGGGTCCTAGCGCTTCCAGCTAATACCCACTAGTGTGAATCAATGGTGAAAGATTCCTGGAAGATCAGCTGGAGAGGAGAGATGGAATAGAGTCAGGTGGAACCGGGATGACCGGCCACCGGAACCACCTTTTAGGTGCTTTGCATGGGCACCGGGGAGAGACACAGAAGGGGACCACTACCTCTGCCACAGCCTTGGTGATGGTAGGCAGGGTTATCTCAGGCCACAGGCCTAAGAAAAGAGGCCCTACCATGCCCTATGGTGAAGGTGTGGGTCGAGCGAGTAGTGGTGCAGCTAGGGTCCAGCATGAGGGTGGGCCGCTGAAGAAGTACCATCTGCCCGGCCTGTGCAATTACATTCTCCCATTTTCTCCCTCTCTCCCTGCCCCCCTCCTCTACCAGGAGCATGCATTAGGACTGGCTGCTGAGAGAGCCTGAAGCAGCCAATCTGTGAGCATGCTCCAATGGTCCCTCCCAGCTTCCACATATCCCATGCACTACCACCTGCTGTCACGCAGATGCCGGTAATGCAGCGGGGCGCAAAACCCTCCCTCGCAGGTGGGCCGTCTTGCACATCTATCCTTCTAGGGACTGCAGACAGTGAGAAGGCCTGTACCATGCATTTTCTGTGCAAAAGTAGCATCCTCTAATGCAGAATATACAGTATATGTGGAACATTAATGGAGGGAGTGCAGCATGTCTCCAAAAACTGACAGAAAAAGCCAAATTGCACTCACTGGACAAGAAACCTCCAAAAACTCTGTTAGATTCCTCTTAGTGGAATCATCCGTTTCCACATCAAAGCCCATGGCAGACTGCATTTGCTGCAACATGGCCTGACAGAAAAAATTACTCCCCTTAGTAATGATGTTTCTTCTAATGGAGTCTTGCTATATTATGACATATGCAGTGAGTCCCAACCTTCGAACTACTCCGGAGGTGAAAGAGTTAACTTTCCATGCCAGGCATGGAACGCTGAGCTTGAGTTCGGCTGAAACGCTGTCTGTTGTTCTTCAAACTCAAACTGTCAGATCTTTACAAGCTAAACTCACTGAGGTCCTGTGTGGAAGCTGTAAACCTACACTAGCCAACTGGCTACCAAACATAAGAACACATTTTGTGGTCCCAACACAAAGACTCAAGTCAGGAGACCCAAAAAATGAAAAACACAACACCAAGTCACCCCAAGAAAGGAGGGGTGAAAAACAACAAGGTGGGCACCTACTAAGTGCCAACACTGCACTGCCCACCACATTCCAAAAACAAAGAGGTTGTGAGAGGGCAGGCAGGGGAGAGTCAGAATATAGCAAGACTCCATTAGAAGAAACAACATTACTAAGGTGAGTAATTTTTTCTTCAAACAACATGAAGTCTTGCTATATTATGACATATGCAAACTACAAAGCAGTACCTCCATGGAGGAGGGACAGAACCTACTTAGGAAATAGGCTCTGAAGCACAGCTGTGCCAAACCGAGCATCACTCCTAGCATGGATGTCCAGGGAGCAATGCTTGGTAAAAGTATGAACTGTTTCCCAGGTAGCTGCTTGACATATCTGTAGAATAGGGATGTCCCTGGCAGCAGCCAGGGAAGCAGCTGTACCTCTGGTAGAGTGAGCCCTCAGGCCTGAGGGAGGAACCTTACCCAGTTTTTAATAACAAAACTGGATACAAGAGACAATCCACCTGGCAATGGATCTTTTAGTGGCAGGTTTCCCTTTACCAACCTCACCATAAGTGAGGAACAGTTGGAGGGAGTCAAACCCTGGCACAATATATCAGTTGGGGGTGAGGATATAGCATGCACCAAGCAGGAAAGGGATCTTGGGGTTATCATCTCTGATGACCTCAAGGTAGGGAAACAGTGTGACAAGGCAGCAGGTAAAGCAAATAGGATGCTGGGATGTATAGGCAGGGCATCACCAGCAGGAAAAGGAGGTCATAATTCCGCTATACAAGACACTAGTGAGGCCCCACCTGGAGTACAGTGTACAGTTCTGGAGACCATACCTACGTAAGGACATAGACAGGGTAGAGAAGGTTCAGAGGAGGGCAACAAAGATGGTGCATGGATTGCATCACAAGTCCTATGAAGACAGGTTGAAGGAACTGAACATGTACTCCCTGGAGAGAGGAGGGAGAGGGATATGATAGAGACATACAAGTATCTTACAGGGAGGAACAGGGTGCAGGAAAACACTATTTTTAGCGAAAAGATGTTCCAGGACTAGAGGGCATGGGATGAAGTTGGAGGGAGGGCGATTCAGAGGAAACATGAGAAAGAATTTCTTCACAGAAGGGTGGTGGACAAGTGGAACACCCTGCCAGAGGAAGTGGTGGGGCTGAAACAATCACGGGATTTAAGAATGCATGGGATAGACATAAAGAATTCTGGAGGTCAGGGTAAGGTGCAAAGACTTCTAGGAAAACAAACTGAACTTACAAGCTCAAATGGGCAGACTGGGTGGGCCATAGGCCCTTATCTGCCGACACTGTCTATGTATCTATGTATGTAACCTGTGACCCTTGGTACGCTCAATGTAGTAACTAAGGGCTCTCTTCACATCTAAGCTGTGCAACCTCCTCTCACCAGAGGAGGAATGATCAGTGAAGTACACTGGAAGAGAAATAGATTGATTAAGGTGGAAATCTGAAACCACCTTAGGCAAGAACTTCCTGTTAGTCCTGAGGACCACCTTATCTCTATGAAAGGAGATAAAATTAGGCTCCACTGACAAAGCTTGTAATTCACTTATGCGTCTGGCAGAAGTGATGGCTACCAGAAACACAGTCTTCCAAGTCAAGTACTTAAGTTCTGCTGAAGACAAGGGCTCAAAGGGAGGTTGCATAAGCTGAGCAATGCAAACATTAAGATCCCAGGCAGGGGCAGGGTCCCTGAATGGAGGGTTGGTGTGAAGCAATCCCTTGAAAAACTTGGAGAATACAGGATGAGCTGAAAGAGAAGAGGATTTACCTGCTGAAATAAAAGCAGACACAGCTGCCAGATGCACTTTTAGGGTAGCTGGTCTCAGCCCCAAGGTATTTAAGTGGACCACATAATCAAGGACTGTGGGTAAATCAGCAGATTCTGGGGAAATATGCTTTCCAGAGCACCATATGGAAAATCTCTTCCATTTGGAATTATAAGTAGCCCTGGTGGAAGGTTTCCTAGAACCCTTCAGGATATCCATTACACCTTGGGAGAAGTGTAGATCAGCAAACTCTAACTCTTCAAGAGCCAGGCCTTGAGATTGAGAGATTTGAGGTTCGGGTACCAAACCCTCCCCTGAGCACAGGTTAACAGGTTGTGATTCCTGGGAAGACACAGGGAAAGAGGGACTGCTAAAGACAGTAGGAGTGGATACCAGGGTTGTTTGGCCCAATCTGGAGCAATCAGGATAATCTTGCAGGGTTGAGATCTAATTTTGACTAGCACTTTGAACAGGGAAGGGAAGGGGGGAAAAGCATAGAGAAACTTCCCCTCCCAATTGAGAACTAAGGCATCCAGAGGGACTGAGCCCAACACTGGGAGCCTGCAGCAAAAAAGGGGAAGTTGGTGATTGTCTGGGGCTGCAAAAAGATTTATCTGTGGGGTGCCCCATCTCGAAAATATCACCTCCAAGACCAGGGGTCCAGTGACCATTCGTGATGGCCCTGGGAAATCCTCCTGACAGCATCAGCCAGGACATTGTCCTTGCCTGGGAGGTGAACTGCCATAAGGGAGGTGTTCAGGGAGTATGCCAGAGACCACAACTTCATTGCTTGATGCACAAGGCCATGAGACCGAGTGCCCTTGCATTGATGTACCACATTGTGGTGGTGTTGTCTGTTCTGACCTGTACAACTTTGTTCTGAACAGATTTGGAAAAAGCTAGAAGTGCTAGAAAAACTGCTCTGAGCTCCAACAGACTGATGTGGAGCAGAGATTCCTGAGGGGACCACAATCCCTGGGTAGTGAGGTCGCCCATGTGAGTTCCCCACCCCAATAGGGATGCATCTGTAGTAAGGATTAAGGAGTGAGACTGAGTGACAAAAGGAACCCCTTGCCTCAGATTGCTCTGATCCTGCCACCACTGAAGGGCCTGGATCAGGGTTCGAGTCACTAGGATCAATTTGGTTAGAGGGTCTTTCCTTTGAGACCAAAAGGCTCTCAAATGGAACTGGATGTCCCTCATCTGAAATCTTGCTCCCTGCACTACTGCTGTATAAGCAGCCATGTGCCCCAGGAGCTGTAGAAAATGTCTTGCTGGTCGAGAGACCTGCAGGGTGAATGAGGAGGCCAGAGAGACCAGGGTCCTTGCCCTGTCCAAGGGAAGGAAGGCTCTGGCTTTCTCTGTGTTCAGCTCTGCACCTATGAAGGTGAGGAGCTGGACAGACTCTAGAACTGACTTTGAAAGATTCAGAAGGAAACCTAGGGAGGTGAGCAGTTGCTGAGTTATATGTAGATGTAACCTGACTTGGTCTGGGGACTGGCCTACTATGAGCCAGTTGTCCAGGTAAGGGAAGATGGCGATTTTTTGCCTTCTTAGGGAAGCAACTGCTACTGCCAGGCATTTTGTGAATACCCTTGGAGCAGAGGCGAGGCCAAAGGGCACTGCTCTGAACTGCCTGAGGTACTTTCAATGGGAGCTACTGACGAGAATATGGAAGTAGACATCCTTGAGGTCCAGGGACGCTAGCCAGTCCCCTGGCCTTAGAGAGGGTAGAATAATTCCCAGAGTCACCATTTTGAACTTTGGTTTTTAAAGGTGCTTGTTTAAATATCTGAGATCCAGGATGGGCCGCCATTCTCCTGTCTTTTTTGGGGTAAGGAAGTACCTGGAGTACAACCCTTTGCCCTGGTGTAGGGGTGGAATCCTTTCCACAGCTCTGAGAGACAGGAGGGAAGAGACCCTTTGCCTCTAGGGCAAGTGCCTCTGGTGGATTTGCAGATGGAAAGGATCTGGTTCTCATCTTTGGAAACTTTTTGAAGCTGAGAACCAGTCCCTGGCTTACTACTTCCAGGACCCACCTGTCTGATGTCAGAGACTCACAGTCCTGGACAAAGCAAGCCAGCCTGCCCCTACAGGTAGCTAAGAGTCGGCCCTGACAACCCCATCAGGGTGCCTGCTTGGCAGGGGCTTTGGGCTGAGGGGTGGAAGCAGGCCTGCTTGTACCCCGTCTGCCTCTCCCTTTAAAGAACCCCCTCTGGGCATAAGCAGAAGAGGAGGCCTGGGCTTGGTAAAAAATCCTATGAAATGGCCTGCCCCTGCCCCAGGGAAGCTGCCTTTGAGGAGTGGCCTGCCTTTCCTTGGCCTGTGCACTCCTATAGGTGGTCCTATACTCATCCATTTTCTTCATGTAATTCTCTGTCTGCTCCCCAAACAGAGAATTACCCACAACAGGAAAATCCATGGCCTTAGTCTGCGTATACTGTGACAGGCTAGTACATCTGAGCCAAGCCATTCTGCGAAGTGCCACAGATGTAGCCATGACTCTAGATGACACATCATTGGAGTCCACTACATAGATACATAGACAATGTCGGCAGATAAGGGCCTATGGCCAACACAGTCTGCCCATTTGAGCTTGTAAGTTCAGTTTGTTTTCCTAGAAGTCTGTTGCCCCTTACCCCTGACCTCCAGAATCCTTTATGTCTATCCCATGCATTCTTAAATCCCGTGATTGTTTCAGCCCCCACCACTTCCTCTGGCAGGGTGTTCCACTTGTCCACCACCCGTTCTGTGAAGAAATTCTTTCACATGTTTCCTCTGAATTGTCCTCCCCAACTTCATCCCATGCCCTCTAGTCCTGGAACATCTTTTCACTTAAAATAGTGTTTTCCTGCACCCTGTTCCTCCCTGTAAGATACTTGTATGTCTCTAACATATCCCTCTCCCTCCTCTCCTCCAGGAGTACATGTTCAGTTCCTTCAACCTGTCTTCATAGGACTTGTGATGCAATCCATGCACCATCTTTGTTGCCCTCCTCTGAACCTTCTCTACCCTGTCTATGTCCTTACGTGGTATGGTCTCAGAACTGTACACTGTACTCCAGGTGGGGCCTCACGAGTGTCTTGTATAGCGAATTATGACCTCCTTTTCCTGCTGGTGATGCCCTCCCTATACATCCCAGCATCCTATTTGCTTTACCTGCTGCCTTGTCACACTGTTTCCCTACCTTGAGGTCATCAGAGATGATAACCCCAAGATCCCTTTCCTGCTTGGTGCATGCTATATCCTCACCCCCCAACTGATATATTGTGCCAGGGTTTTTGTGCCCCATATGCATTATCTTGCACTTCTTTGCATTGAATTTCAATTGCCAAACCCCTGACCGTTCTTCAAGTTTCTGTAGGTCGCTTCTCATTCTGTCTACACCCTCTGGTGTGTCTACTCTGTTACAGAGCTTTGTGTCATCAGCGAACAGTGAAATTCTGCCTTCTAGGTCCTGCACAATGTCACTGATGAAGATGTTCAATAGGACCGGTCCCAGCACTGATCCCTGTGGTACCCCACTGGTCACTCTTCCCTCTGTGGAGTGACAGCCATTTACCACCACCCTCTGTGTCCTGCCACCCAGCCAGTTACCTACCCACCACACTACTGTCCTGCCCACACCCATATTCCCCAGTTTGTGTAATAGTCTTCTATGTGGCACAGTGTCAAAGGCCTTGCTGAAGTCCAGATAGGCCATGTCCACTGCCCTCCCTGATCCACCTCCCTAGTCACCCAGTCAAAAAATTCAACGAGGTTGGTCTGACATGACCTCCCCCTGGTGAAACCATGCTGCCTTGGGTCCTGTAGTCCATTGACAACCAGATGTTCCACCAATCTCTCCTTCAGTAGTGATTCCATGATCTTCCCCACTACCGAGGTGAGGCTGACTGGTCTGTAGTTCCCTGCTTCCTCTTTGTTCCCACTTTTGTATAAGGGGACTACATCTGCTGTCCTCCAGTCTTTGGGTACCTCCCTGTTTCCAGTGATCGGCTAAACAGGATAGCCAGAGGTTCAGCCACCACCTCTCTTAGTTCTTTAAGGACCTGGGGTGCACCCCATCTGGCCCCATTGCTTTATCAACTCTTATTACTTCCAGTTCCTTCAGGACCCTTTCTCGTGTAAAGGGACTTGTGTCCATTCTGCACCATTCTCACCCTTGTACTCCTTCAGACCCATTACCCTCCTCTTCCTCAGTAAAGACTGAGCAGAAATACCTGTTCAATATGTCAGCTTTACTGTTGTCATCCTCCGCGGCCCCATCCTCCCCTTCAGTCTCACTATCCCTCCCTTTGTCTTTCTTTTTCCTTATGTACCTGTAAAGGTTTGTCCCTCTACCCACTGATTTTGCAATGTGCTCTTCTGTCTGAGCTTTGGTTTCCTTACTGACCTCCCTGCCTCCCTTTGCTTCTCCTGGTACTTCTCCCTATCCCCTTCTGCCTGTGTCTTTTTGTATTGCCTGAATGCAATCTTTTTGGCTTTCACTTTCTTTGCTACCTCTTTGGAAAACCATAATGGTCTCCTCTTCCTTTTCCTCTTGCTAACCTGCTTAATGCATAATTCTGTTGTTCTTGTAATCCCCATTTTAAATACTGCCCACTGTTCCTCAACCCCTGATTCTTGTCCCATTCCCCTTAATGTCTCTTTCAAGTATCTCCCCATTTTCCCAAAGTCTGCCCCCCTAAAATCCAGGATACGTGTTTTTGTGTGGTTTGGTTCTGCTCTTTCTGTGATTTCAAACCACAATGACTGGTGGTCACTGTTTCCCAGGTGCTCACCCACTGTTACCCCCATCACACTGTCCCTGTTTGTGAGCACAAGGTCCAGTATTGTCTTCTGCAAGTTGGTTCCATGACCAGTTGCTTGAGGAAGGCACCCTGAAGGAGTCCAGGATAAATCTGCTCCTAGTTGATGCTGCTGCTGGGATGCTCAGTCCACGCCTGGAATATTGAAGTCTCCAACCAGTACTACCTCACCCTTGTCTGCCATCCTTTGGATGGCTAGCATCAACTCCCATCTGTTTCTTCCTCCTGGGCTGGTGGTCTATAGACCACACCTGTGCGGATGGCTGTCCCATTTTCCTTTCCAGCTTAACCCACAGTATCTCTCCCCCATTTTGTTCCTCCTGGATCTCTGTGGCCCTTATGTCATTTTTCACATACAGTGCCACTCCTCCTCCCTTCCTGCCTGCTCTGTCTCTTCTGAATATGTTGTAGCCAGTTCCTGCCTGCTCTGTCTCTTCTGAATATGTTGTAGCCAGGTATGGCCATCTCCCAGTCATGGTTATCATTACACCAGGTTTCAGTGATGGCCACAATGTCCAGGTCTGGCTGCACCATGACAGCCTCCAGATCTTCCATCTTGTTGCTAAGGCTCCTGGCATTTGCACACATGGCTTTCCATGATTTGACCTCCCTAGACTGTTTCACTGTTCTACTCCAGCCCCTTCCTTGGTTGTCATTTATCCCTGGTTCTCCTTGCTGTCTGCCCTTCTGCTGAATTTTGCCCTTTTCTGCTTATCCAACTCTTGGGCACTAATCTCCATCTTTTGCACTGCTTTGCAGAGATAGCCACTCCTCTGGTTCACTGGTTCCACTGCTAGCAGTGGGGGTGGCTCAATGGGTACCCTCCTTGCTGGCCTGCCACCCCTTTGCTAGTTTAAATGCTTGTCAATGTAGCATTTAAACTTTCATTGGTCTTGGATTCCCTCCAGGATGGATGCAGGCCGTCGAGGCATGAACAAACCTCCATCCCTCCAGGTGGGTCCCCAGTCACCAATGAATCAAACCCTTCCTCACAGCACCAGTTCTTCAACCATGAGTTAAAGTTCCTGGTGCATGCACTCCTATTCTCTCCTTGCCTCACAGGTGGTACTTCTGAGAAAGTGACAGAAGTAGCTACTTGCTTGAGACCCCTCCCCAGTTTCCTAAACTCTTCCTGAACTTCCTTTGGCTCCCCATTTGCCAGGTCATTAGTACCTAGGTGGATAATGACATCCAGCTCACCCTCCCGTCTTGCCTTCCCAGTGATCCCCAGGATCTTCCTTCCATCCCTCCATGCCGTGGCACCTGGTAGGCACCTCACCTCCCTGTCCTCCCCCTCCTGTGTTCCTAGCTGGATCCCTCTTATGATGGAGTCCCCCACCAGGATTCGCTTCCTCCTCCTCTGGGGTCCACTGCTTTCCCCGCTGAGGTCACCTCCTTGGCTAACCTCCACATCCTTTCCTTCCACTTCTCTGGGTACCTCTATTTGGTTGTCCTCATTTGCCAGTGTGGCATATGAGTTCTTGAGTGGAATAGGATCTGGGATGTGCCTCTGCCTGACGCTCCTAACCCTCCTGAGCCCACTGTCATCCAAGTGCTCCTCGTTCTTGGCATCCTTGAGGCAGTTGCATTGGACTGGGTGGTCCCTGGATAGGGTGATGGTACTCCTGACACAGTTTACTTCCGCTCTGAGTCTGGCTACCTCCTCCACGAGTCAGAGATGCATGCAGATGGGCAGCACCTCAGTGTCCAGAAGGTCTGCCTGAATATGGCTGCCCACAGCCACTGCATTGCACCACTCCCACATTATACTGCAATTCCACTGCTTGTCTGCTACTGAAGCTCTCCTAGTTCCCTTTTTATTAATTTACTGTCCTAAAAATCCTGCCACTGATCCTCAGATAAATTTTTTTTTAAAGAAAAAGAAACCAATAAATAAATAAATGAATCAAAACACTTGTCGTGCTGAGGGTGGGCTTCATCCCCCTTATGTCCCTCCTACTTCACACCCCTTACTATACCCTGTGTTTAGCTCCTGTCAATCAGATTTAACAGGGCATATAATTAAGAGTTGGGGGAAGGAGGAGGGGGGCAAAATTTGCAGCAATTAAAGACAGCACAGAATTACACCACCACTATGTTTTAAATTTTCAACAGCCCAAAAACAATTATAAGTAAAGACAACAAAGAAAGTATAGTGTCACTAAAAGCCCACAATCTAAGTTTAAAAGAAAAATAGCAATTACCAGTTTCTCTAAAGCACTGAATTGAATATGTTTCCTTCCTTCCCCTTCTGGCTTCTTCTGAGAAAATAAACTCTACTTGCTACTACAACTCTAAGCCCCACCTCCAGTTATCACGTAGCTGAGGTCAGAGGCCAGACAATTAACACCCTTCACCCAACTACAGGGCAGTCAGACAAGCCAAGATAAAAATTTGCAGCAATTAAAGACAGCACAGAATTACACCACCACTATGTTTTAAATTTTCAACAGCCCAAAAACAATTATAAGTAAAGACAACAAAGAAAGTATAGTGTCACTAAAAGCCCACAATCTAAGTTTAAAAGAAAAATAGCAATTACCAGTTTCTCTAAAGCACTGAATTGAATATGTTTCCTTCCTTCCCCTTCTGGCTTCTTCTTCTTCACTGCAGCATGGAATTGCACCTTGGATGCCTCAATACTATCAGCAGCCACTTGCTCCAGCTCCTTGGCAAGCTGGCCAGGGACCTGTTTTGCTAGAGCCATAACAGCATCCTATCTGGATTTCTGATATCTAGCAACATAAGCCATATAATTTGCCTGTCTGAGTCCCAAGGATGCTGCCATGTACTGTTTCTTTGCCATGGCATCAATCCTCCTGGAGTCCTTGTCCGGGGTGTGAAGCCAAAGGAATATTGCCTTGTCAGGCTGCAGCCTGCACTACTAACATGGCTGCATTGCTGTGTAAGGAACTCCATATCAGATCCTGACAATGTGTACCTCTTGTCTATTCTCTTATCCCAGGAGGTATAGTGCGAGGAGTTTTAGAATTTTAAAAGTCTGTTTCCAAAAGATTTATGCAAGGAATAGACAGTCTCCTAGACTCTGGGATATCCATCATTTCCACATAGTCAGGCTCCTCTTGATCATCCACAGCTTCCTCCATAGGGAGCTGGAGGGTTTCAACTACTTTTTATAAAACATAAAATGAGAGGGGACTCAGAAAGCCTAGGGAGAGACACTCCTGAAGGTCTGTCTGGAGAGATGTCGGTTCAATGGGCACATCAGACTTTCAAATCCACATTCACTCTCCTCATACTCCTTCCCCATCCTCCGGTTCATAATATTCCTCTAAATCATACTCTTGAACCGGTGGAACCGGCTGAACAGGCGCTTACCTGATGGTGCCGGTTCGGTCAGAACCGGGGAAAGCGACTGGACAATTTTAATCGCTTTGGCTATTTCTTCAGCGGTTGGAGAGGAAAGTTTTGGCTCCACGCCAGCTGATTTCCTAGTCCTTTTGGCTGGAACCGACTCCTCAGAGTCGGATCTCCTTGTGCCCGAGGAAGTCTCGCCCTGGTCAGAGGGTACTCCCTCTGGTTCGGTTGGAACCGAACCGGGCTGGCCATCCAGTTCAGCGGACTTTTTGGCCTCCCTTTCCCTGAACCTACCAACTCTCTTTTCCAGAGTAGCTGCAGGAAAAATTTTACAAACCTGGCAGTCTGCATTGAGGTGGTCAAACCCCAGACAATAAACACAGGTGGTGTGGGGGTCAGCCTTGTCAAAGACTTCCCCACACACATTGCAGTGCTGAAACCCAGTGGGCCCGGTTTTTCTTTTGGGTTTCTCAGACATAGTGCCAGTCCTAACCAAACTTACCTGTTTATGGCAATCCGCCAGGTAAGACCCTCTTATCGGTTCCCAACAGTGTCACGGGTCGTGGAAAAAAACGTAATAAAATCCGTTTTTTTTTAGAACCGATAAGAACCGGTAACCACACTCTAAATGACAGATTAAGATATTTTAAACAACCTAATCGGTTCAAACCGAACCGATAAACCGTTTACAAGTTCCACACAGAATAGAAATTAATGTAAAACCTATCTACTGTTCAGTGAGGTGGAGTAAAGAATCTGACGGTTTGAGTTTGAAGAACAACAGACAGAGTTTCAACCGAGCTCGAGCTCAGCGTTCCATGCCTGCCATGGAAAGTTAATTCTTTCACCTCTGGAGCAGTTTGAAGGTTGGGACTCACTGCATGTGTCATAATATAGCAAGACTTCATGTTGTTTGAAAGAGGAGCCCTCAGGAGAAGATGCCGGGCTATAGACCACTGAGTCCTCACTACAGGAGAGAGTAGAGCTAGAGAGTGGGTTTCCCCTCCACAAACTGCTCTTCACCCTCATATTCCTCCTCTAAATCTGCCTTTAAGGCTATGAGGTCTGGATTATACTCCAATTCATTACTGTCATTACGAACACCTATGGGAGCTGCTGAATGGACCAGAAACACTGGTGGCAGCTGAGAGGCTGAAATATGTGGCATGCTGATGGATGCTGTCAATGAGGGCTGTGAACCAGAAGGCCCTGATGGTAGCAGAACAGCCTGCAATGGCAAACCAGGGAGAATACGTCAAATCATTTCAGAGAATGATGCTAGTATAGCCTAGAAGTTGACAGTACCCTGAAAAGGGTCTGGGACTACCTGCGTCAACAGGCCTGAGCCCAACAACGGTGGCATCATATCGTCCACAGTAGGTATGGCAGTGCCTGAGCCAAGCCCCAACCTTGGTGTTTCAATGACAGTCGGGGGGGGGGGGGGTTGGAGTTAATGCAGCCGGAGCAGATGCTGACAAGGACATACTTTTTCTAAATGGTGACCTTGACCCTGTCGGGCGAAGCAGACTTGTCCTTGTCTCTGTGTTTGTGTTTATGGCTGGACAACAAGGAGGCCTGAGAAGATGACTTTTCCTTGTCCATATACTTGGGTTTCAACGACTGTTCCTCCATTACTGATGCGGGAGAAGCACATTTTGATCAAGTGTCATTCTCCATGACTCAATACTTTTAAGGCAAGGAAATTTTCTAGAGCTTTCTTACGGTGTTGCCTTGTAGCCTGGTTGAAACCCTAGCAAAATCTCACAAGCACTCATATTGTAAGACAGGCCCAAACATCACATACAAACAGCATGTGTGTCTTCCTTGTAAATTTTATATCATCGATATGGTGTTGGAATCCTCCAGGTTGATGGTGCTGGGGGATTTCAATGCCTACATCGACGATGAACTGTCGCAGTTTGGACAAGACTTCCTCCGACTTATCAGTTCTTTGGGCTTCACACAGGTAGTTTCCTCTGCGACACATAATCACGGTCACTCTCTGGACCCAGTCTTTCTCCTGGGGTTGGAGGCCCCCAACTTGGTGGTGGAACCAGTTGGATGGTCCGACCACCACATCATTAGGTTCAATTTTCTCGCTCCCCTTTATAGGCCTGCCCCTGTGGAGATGGTCCGATACCATCCGTTATGGGGCTTTACCCCTGATGGCCTCCTGGCAGTGTTTGATCTATCAGGAATGCTGGAGGCAAGCGAGGTTCCAGAGAACCTACTTCAGGCTTTTAACCCAGCTGTGGTGGGAGCTGTGGATACCCTTGCTCCTTTCTGATTTGCCCGCTTACTCTTCACCCTTGGTCCCCATGGTTTAATGGGACTATGAGAGAGATGAAGCAGGCGGGTCAAAGGTTACAGCATGCTTGGCGTAGGCCTGGCATGGATGTCAACAGGCTTAGACTGATGGAACATTATAGAGACTATCAGTCAACAATCTCTCGTAAGAAAGCAGAGTTCCTGTCCAGGGAGATTGCTTCAGCACAGAACCGACCAGCTCAGCTGTTCTGAATAGTAGACAGACTATGCAATCCAGCCTGCCTATGAGTGCGGAAAGCCTTGTCCCAAGTACAGTGCGACAAGTTTGCTCGCTTCTTTGCTGATAAGGTTGCCAACATCAGGTCAGAGATTCACTTATCATGCCCTATGGGGGTTACTGGTGGTCATAACAAGGTCACGATTCCTGTTTTGTTGGGCTGAGTTTGACCAACTGGTGATCAAGAATATTATGCAGTTTCTCCGGGGTATGTGGCCAGCTAGCTGTAGTTTAGACCCGGGTCCTACTTACCTTTTAATAGGGTGTGTGGATGTGATCGGCCCAGTTCTAGAGGAGTTAATCTGGTGTTCATTGAAGTTTGGGGAGTTCCCCAGCACCCTGAAGGAGGCTATGGTAACCCCCCTCCTCAAGAAGTCATCTCTTGACCCAGATTCTCCTGCAAACTACAGACCGATCTCTAACCTTCCCTTTATATGGCAGGTTATTGAGAAAGTTGTAGCACAACAGTTGGAGAACCACCTTACCATCCATTCTATCTACAATCCTCTTCAGTCTGGTTCTGTAAGAAACACAGTACTGAGACCACTCTGGTTCAGGTACTCAATGATCTCCTGATGGCCAGAGACCAGAAGCGCCATTCCATCTTGGTCCATCTGGATCGCTCGTCAGCTTTTGACACCGTGGACAACGGGGTGCTTCTTGACCACCTGCAGGTCATCTGTGGCCTGTCTGGTACAGTCCTCAGATGGTTCCATTCCTTTCTCACTGACAGGTTGCAGAGGGTAGTATCAGTGATTTTTTCCTCTGACTCTTTCTCCCTGCCATGTGGGGTCCCGCAGGGTTCAGTGTTGTCCCCCATGTTGGTCGCAGTGTACATGCTTCCATTAGCAGACACTGTAAGACGGTATGGCCTGAGTTTTCACTGTTATGCAGATGATACTCAGCTGTACCTGTCTTTTGTGCCCGACCAGGATAGTGTGCTCTCAGTCTTCACTAACTGTCTTGCCAAAATCCAAGACTGGATGAATTCCAGTTGGTTAAAGTTAAACTCTGACAAGACGGAGGTGTTAGCGGTGGAACTGGGTCGCCGGATAGAGGGGTTGGCTACGGGGCACTCAGCTTTCGACTTCTGAACAGATGCGAAATCTGGGGGTGATATTTGATGATGGGCTGACACTTTGTTCACAGCTATCAGCTGTGGTCAAGTCCTGATTTTACCATCCAAGGAACATCACCCGGATTAAGCACCTTGTTCGGTCCGGCGATCTTCCAACCCTGATCCACACTTTTGTGACCTTGCGCCTTGACTATTGTAACTCCCTTTACCTGGGGCTTCCAGGAGTTGATATCCACTGCTTGCAGCTAGTGCAGAATGTTGCGGCCAGGTAATCGTCTGGGTCAACCCGATCCAGCCATATTTCGCTTGTACTGCGCACTCTGCACTGGCTGCCAGTTTAGTGGTGGATCACCTTTAAAGTTGGTTTACTGACTTTAAGAGCCCTACACAGTTTGGGTCTGAGTTACCTGCAAGAGCTTCTGAGTCCCTACTGCCCCCTCCGACCACTCTGCTCAACCAACGAGGGATTGCTAGAGATTCCCAGGGTGCGCCTGAAGACCTCGGGAGCTCGGGCTGTTGTTTTTGCTGCTCCCTCCCTGCAGAATTCTCTACCTCATCAGATATGAGAGTGCCAGACAGTGGAGAGTTTTAAAAATGCTTTAAAAAACTATTTATATTTATGTGCCTTTCCTGGTTTTTAATTATGGGTTATTTGATTGGTATAGCGTATGAATATTTTATCAAGTTTTTATATCTTATTTGTGATATGATTTTAGAGATTGTGTGTCTTGTACAGTGCTTTGATATCAGTTAAACTGCGCTTAAGAAATAAAATTATTATTAATATCAGTATAAAGGTTCTTTCGATTTTGACTGCACAATGAGATGACTATAGTAAGCTGATAAGATAAAAGCAATGAACAACTACAGCTCATTCAATGATGTTTCCTTCAGCATGAACGATGAGGATGATCAATGGCAGGAGAAAGAACTGAGGAGTGATGGGGCCACTCACGTTATACACACATCAACGTGTCATGTCATTGTGGGCGGCCCTCATCTAGCACTAAGTTTCCATGTGATCTTGACACTGACTGCTTACAGTTCTAAAGGTGTAGCCAAATGCAGCAGATATCCTCAACGAAGATAATCTTTTACATCTGAATGCATAAGATTTCTAGTAGTTGGTTTGCTGCAGACAGCAAGGAGCTTAGAATTTTATCCGAGAGATCTGTACTCTAGAATTCTAACCTTACAGGACCCAGGCCTTCAAATGCAGAGACTAGAGGTCCAGAAAGGCTATTATTTCTTGGACATGATGAGATGCTCCTGCCAGAGGAGAAGGGAATAGTACTGCAGATGCACAGGTGCAGGAGGTCCAAGTATCAGACCTGCATGGCCCAATCTGAGGCTTTGAGAATCATTCTGGCTCACACTCAGTGAATCTTCAGGATGACCTTCTCAGTCAAAGGGAAGGGAGAGAAGGTATACAGAAGAAAAAATTACTCACCTTAGTAATGTTGTTTCTTCTAATGGAGTCTTGCTATATTATGACATATGCAGTGAGTCCCAACCTTCGAACTGCTCCGGAGGTGAAAGAGTTAACATTCCATGCCAGGCATGGAACTTTGAGCTCGAGCTCAGTTGAAAACTCTATCTGTTGTTCTTCAAACTCAAACTGTCAGATCTTTACAAGCAAAACTCACTAAGACTCTGTGTGGAAGCAGTAAACCTACACTAGCCAACTGGCTACTAATTATATAAACACATTTTTGGTGCCAAAACAAAGACTCAAGTCAGAGACCCCAAAATGACAAACACAACACAGATCACCCCAAAAGGAGGGTAAAACAAGGTGGGCATCTAAAAAGTGCCAACACTGCCCACCCACATCCCCAAAAGTAAGGTTCTGAGAGGGGCAGGCGGGGGAGGTCATAATATAGCAAGACTCCATTAGAAGAAACAACATTACTAAGGTGAGTAATTTTTTCTTCAAACAACATGAAGTCTTGCTATATTATGACATATGCAGACTACACAGCAGTACCTCCATGGAGGAGGGACAGAACCTACTTAGGAAAAAGGCTCTGCAGCACAGCTGTGCCAAACCGAGCATCACTCCTAGCCTGGATGTCCAGGGAGCAATGCTTGGTAAAAGTGTGAACTGTTTTCCAGGTAGCTGCTTGACATATCTCTAGAATAGGGATGTCCCTGGCAGCAGCCAGGGAAGCAGCTGTACCTCTGGCAGAGTGAGCCCTCAGGCCTGAGGGAGGAACTTTACCCAGTTTTTCATAGCAGAATTGGACACAAGAGACGATCCACCTGGCAATGGATCTTTTAGTGGCAGGTTTCCCTTTGCCAACCTCATCATAAGTCAGGAACAGTTGGAGGGAGTCAAACCTGTGACCCTTGGTACGATCTATGTAGTAGCTAAGGGATCTTTTGACATCTAAACTGTGCAACCTCCTCTCACCAGAGGAGGAATGGTCAGTGAAGTACACAGGGAGAGACATAGATTGATTAAGGAGGAAATCTGAGACCACCTTAGGCAAGAACTTTCTGTTAGTCCTGAGGACTACCTTATCTCTGTGAAAAGAAATAAAATCAGGCTCCACTGACAATGCTTGTAACTCACTTATGCGCCTGGCAGAAGTGATGGCTACCAAAAACACAGTTTTCCAAGTCAAGTACTTAAGCTCTGCTGAAGACAAGGGCTCAAAAGGGGGTTGCATAAGCTGGGCAATGCAAATATTAAGATCCCAGGCAGGGAAGGATCCCTGAATGGGGGTTGGTGTGAAGCAACCCTTTGAAAAACTTGGAGAAAACAGGATGGGCTGAAAGAGAAGAGGGCTTACCTGCTGATAAGAAAGCAGACACGGCTGCCAGGTGCACCTTTAGGGTAGCTGGTCTCAGCCCCAAAGTATTTAGATGGACCATATAGTCTAGGACCATGGGTAAACCAGCAGATTCTGGGGGAATATGCTTTGCAGAGCACCATATGGAAAATCTCTTCCATTTGGAATTATAAGTAGCCCTGGTGGAAGGCTTCCTCAAAGCCTTCAGGATATCCAAAACACATTGGGAGAGGTGTAGGTCAGCAAACTCTAACTCTTCAAGAGCCAGGCCTTGAGGTTGAGAGATTTGAGGTTCGGGTACCAAACTCTCCCCTGAGCACAGGATAACAGATTGTGATTCCTGGGAAGACACAGGGGAAGGTGGACTACTAAGGACATAGGGAGTGGGTACCAGGGCTGTCTGGCCCAGTCTGGAGCAATCGGGATCATCTTGCAGGGTTGAGATCTGATTTTGACTAGCACTTTGAACAGGAGAGGAAGGGGAAAGGCATAGAGAAACTTCCCTTCCCAACTGAGAAGGAAGGCATCCAAGGGGACTGAGCCCAACACTGGGGGCCTGCAACAAAAAGGGAAGTTGGTGATTGTCTGGGGCTGCAAAAAGATCTATCTGGGTGTGCCCCATCTGGCAAATACCACCTCAGTACTAGGGGATCCAGAGCCCATTCCAGATGGCCCTGGGAAATCCTGCTGAGAGCATCTGCCAGGATATTGTCCTTGCCTGGGAGGTGAACTGCTACAAGGGAGGTGTTCAGGGAGTAAGCCAGAGACCACAATTTCATTGCTTCGTGCATAAGGCCATAGACCGAGTGCCTCTGTGCTTGTTGATGTACCACATTGTGGTGGTATTGTCTGTTCTGACCTGAATAACTTTGTTCTGAACAGATTTGGAAAAAACCTTGAAGTGCTAGAAAAACTGCTCTGAGTTCCAACAGATTGATGTGGAGCAGAGATTCCTGAGGGGATCACAATCCCTGGGTAGTGAGGTCGCCCATGTGAGCTCCCCACCCCAATAGGGATGCATCTGTAGTAAGGATTAAGGAGTGAGACTGAGGGGTGAAGGGGACCCCCTGTCTCAAATTGCCCTGGTCCTGCCACCACTGAAGGGCCTGGATCAGGGTTCGAGTCACTGGAATTAATTTGGTTAGAGGGTCCCTCCTTTGAGACCAAAAGGCTCTCAAATGGAACTGGATGTCCCTCATCTGAAATCTGGCTCCCTGCACTACTGCTGTTGAAGCAGCCATGTGTCCCAGGAGCTGGAGAAAGTGCCTTGCTGGTCGAGAGACCTGCAGGGTGAAGGAGGAAGCCAGAGAAATCAGGGTCCTTGCTCTTTCCAGAGGAAGGAAGGCTCTGGCTTCTTTTGTGTTCAGTTTTGCACCTATGAAGGTGAGAAGCTGGACAGGTTCTAGGACTGACTTTGGAAGACTGAGAAGGAAACCTAGAGAAGTTAGCAGCTGCTAAGTTACTTGAAGATGTAACCTGACTTGGTCTGGAGACTGGCCTACTATGAGCCAGTCGTCCAGGTAAGGAAAGATGGCAATTTTTTGCCTTCTTAAATGGGCAACTGCTACTGCCAGGCATTTTGTGAATACCCTTGGGGCAGATGCGAGGCCGAAGGGCATTGCTCTGAACTGGTAATGGCCTGAGGGCAGTTCGAATCTGAGGTACTTTCGATGGGAGCTTCTGATGAGAACATGAAAATAGGCATCCTTGAAGTCCAGGGACACTAGCCAGTCCCCTGTCCTTAAAGAGGGTAAAATAATTCCCAGAGTCACCATTTTGAATTTTGGTTTTAAAAGGTGCTTGTTTAGATACCTGAGATCCAGGATGGGCTGCCATTCTCCTGTCTTTTTTGGGGTAAAGAAGTACCTGGAGTACAACCCTTTGCCCTGGTGTAGGGGTGGAACCCTTTCCACAGCTCTGAGAGCCAGGAGGGTAGAGACTTCTGCTTCTAGGGCAAGAGCCTCTGAAGGATTTGCAGGTGGAAAGGATCTGGTTCTCATCTTTGGAAATTTCTTGAAGCTGAGAACCAGTCCCTGGCTTACTACTTCCAGGACCCACCTGTCTGATGTTAGAGACTCCCAGTCCTGGACAAAGTAAGCCAGCCTGCCCCCTACAGGTAGAGGAGAATCGGCCCTGGGCACCCCATCAGGGTGCCTACTTGGCAGGGGCTTTAGGCTGAGGGGTGGAAGCAGATCTGCTTACACCCCGTCTGCCTCTCCCTCTAAAGAACCCCCTCTGTGCATAGGCTGAAGAGGAGGCCTGGGCTTGTTAAAAAGGCCTAAGAAAAGGCCTGACCCTTTTTGTTCATGTAATTTCTGTTTGCTCCCCAAACAGAGAGTTGCCCACAACAGGGAAATCCATGGCCTTAGTCTGGGTATCCTGTGACAGGCTAGTACATCTGAGCCAAGCCATTCTACGGAGAGCCACAGATGTAGCCATAACTCTAGATGATACATCATTAGAGTCCACTGCAGCATGGAATTGCACCTTAGATGCCTCAATACCATCAGCGGCCACCTGCTCCAGCTCCTTTGCCAGCTGGCCAGGGTCCTGCTTTGCTACAGCCAAAACAGTATCCCATCTGGATTTTTGGTATCTAGCCACATAAGCCATATAATTTGCCTGTCTGAGTCCCAAGGATGCTGCCATGTACTGTTTCTTTGCCATGGCATCTATATTTCTGGAGTCCTTGTCAGGGGGTGAGAGGCTAAGGGAATATTTGCCTTGTCACAGGCTGCAGCCTGCACAACCCCCACATGGCTGCATTGCTGTGTAAGGAACTCCGTATCAGAGCCTGATAATGCATACCTTTTGTCCATTCTTTTATCAACAGGAGGTATAGTGTGAGGAGCTTTTAAAATTTTTACTGTCTGTTTCCAAAAAGATTTATGCAGAGGAATAGACAGTCTCCTAGACTCTGGGATATCCATCATTTCTACATAATCAGGCTCTTCTTGATCATCCACAGCTTCCTCCATAGGGAGCTGGAGGGTTTCAGCCACTTTTTTATAAAACATAAAATGAGAAGGGGACTCAGAAAGCCTAGGGGGAGACACTCCTGAAGGTCTGTCTGGAGAGATGTCCGGTTCAATGGGCACATCCAGACTTTCAAATCCACATTCACTCTCCTCATACTCCTCTTCCCCCTCCTCTGGTTCATAAAATTCCTCTAAATCATACTCTTGAACCGGTGGAACCGACCGAACAACGCTTACCTGATGGTTCGGTTCGGTCGGAATCGGGAGAGGACAGAACAATTTTATTGCTTTAGCTATTTCCTCAGCGTTGGACAGGAAAGTTTTGGCTCCACACCCAGCTGATTTTCTACTTTCTTGCTGGAACCGACTCTCAGAGTCGGCTCTCCTTTTGCCCGAGGAAGTATCGCCCTGGTCAGAGGGCACTCCCTCCGGTTCGGTTTCAACCGAACCGGGCTGGCCATCCGGTTCAGCGGACTTTTTGGCCTCCCTTTCCCTGAGCCTACCAACTCTTTTATCCAGGGTAGCTGCAGGAAAACTCTTACAAGTCTGGCAGTCTGAATTGAGGTGGTCAAACCCCAGACAATAAACACATGTGGTATGGGGGTCAGCCTTGGCAAAGGCTTCCCCACAGACAACACAGTGTTGAAACCCAGTGGGCCGGTTTTCTTTTGGGTTTCTCAGACATAGTGCCAGCCTAACCAAAACTTGCCCGTTTTGGCAATCCGTAAGTAAGACTCCTTATCGGTTCCCAACCGTCACGGTCATGGAAAAACGTAATGTAATCCGTTTTTTTTAGAACCGATAAGAACCGGGAACCGCGCTTCTAAAAGATAGCAAATGTAATAGAAACAACCTGATCAGTTCAAACCGAACCGATGAAACCGTTTACAAGTTCCACACAGAAAGTAAATGTAAAACCTATCTAGTACTTACAAATACCACAGATAGAGCTTGAACCGACTGGTTGCGGTTTAAATTCGGTTAAAAAAACGAAAACTTTATACTTTAACCGACAAAATGAACCGAGCAGAAGGAGAAATCTCCGGAGCGACTGTTCAGTGAGGCGGAGTAAAGAATCTGACAGTTTGAGTTTGAAGAACAACAGACAGAGTTTTCAACCGAGCTCGAGCTCAAAGTTCCATGCCTGGCATGGAATGTTAACTCTTTCACCTCTGGAGCAGTTTGAAGGTTGGGGCTCACTGCATATGTCATAATACACCAAGACCTCATGTTGTTTGAAACCTTCATTCACATTCAGGGGTAAGGGCTTCTATAGCAATTGTTCCCCTTTCTGCCAGCCTTTTACAAAATAGGGGACACCTTCTGTTCCCACAAGAGGCCCACTTTGGGAACATTTCACTCCTTGAGGATGCTGTCCAGCATCTGCTGTTGAGAGGCCACTTGTGGGAGGGAGTCTCCAGATGGCTGTGGTTATCTTCCAGACATGTTAACCTGCTACATGAGCCAACAGGTGGGACTGACATAAAATCAACCAGTGGCTCTTGACGCTGACACCGCTATTTGAATGGGTTGCCACATTAATGAAATAGGAGCAGTTCCACAGCGTGTGCTGTTTTCAGTTACTGCAGACAGCAGCTTATGTAAGCAGTGGTGTCAGCATCAGGTGCCATTAACTAACTGCAACCAACGATGTCAATGGTTGAAGCACTTCCAATGGTGCAATGGGGGAGCAGGGGCAACATACAGAGCTGGTTTAAAATAGCAAGGAGACAGGGAAAAAAAGTGAGACATACATAGTATAAGAACAAGTTCGAAGGAGATATGAATCTGGTATGCTACAGTGCTTCTGGACCCCTTTAAGGTTCTCACAAGAATAATGAAAACCTCTACGCCAGGAGGCAGCAATTATTACAGTCCTACCAGTCAATCACATACTGCATTCAGACACTGAGGAAAAAATACAAAAAATGTCAAAATAAATCCCTCAGCTCCTAAAGAGAAAGAACATTTCTCACTCGACATCACGTATGCCATCATCTCACTTTAAAAATGGGAGCAGGA
Source organism: Neoceratodus forsteri (assembly GCA_016271365.2). Taxonomy (NCBI): domain Eukaryota; kingdom Metazoa; phylum Chordata; order Ceratodontiformes; family Ceratodontidae; genus Neoceratodus; species Neoceratodus forsteri. The sequence continues at coordinate 354,636,038 of JADMNL010000025.1, forward strand.
TTTAGCAAAGGTAGGGTACCATGGGAATGAGACATCGAGACACTCAAGTACAGGGTACTGCCACAGAAACGAAGTCTAAGGGATCATGGGAGATAGTTCTACAGGAAGTGATTATAAGGGCACAGACAAATTTGTGAGAAAAGAAAAACAGACAGACACTAGAGTGCACTAAACTACATACATTGGACAGCTTGGTCAGTTTTATTGCTTTATGACGTTTATATTGCTCTTCCCCACAGCTGAGAGTGCATTGGTTTCATTTCATATGCAGGTAAGTGTGGCCAACTTTGAAACCTCTTCAGAGTGACTGTCAGGAAAGTCTAAATGGTCCAGACCTAAACTTAACACTTTTTCAAATCAGTCTACACTCTGAACTCCTGCATTTGTGACCCTTGCAACTGTTCAGTGCCACATTTGTGCTGACTGTTCAAAAATGAAAATTACGTACCTACCGTAATTCTTGATCTTTTCTTGTATCTTCACCATTCATTACTTACAGGGTGTAAGCCGAAACGCACCACCACGGGAGCTTTTTTTTTTTTTAAAGTTGGCTCTACGGCGGCCGAGACCTGGACGCCTTGCGCTATGCGCGAGGGGCTATTACAGTATACTGACTCCTCCAACTCAGTTCTGTGAGCCGGAGAGGCAAAAAATTATATTGTGGAAAAAAGAGAAAGCGAGGCAAGATAGCCAAGGGATAGCAAAGTAAGGAAAATAAACTGAAAAAGGAATAAGCCGATGGAGAATAGACAGAGGAGAGAGTATTCCTGCCCTAGGGATCGTAGGGCCTCCTTACAGGCGACTCTAGGAGGAACAGATAGACAGAAAGGGAAGAGAAAGAATGAAGAAGAGAGAAGAAGAAGAAAGATGGGATGTTGAGGAGACCAGAATGCCCAACGAGCATAGTTAGCTGAGAGGCTTAAGGCTCGATTTAATAAGGGGGCAAGAATCCCCACTGGTAGTGCTGAAGAGAAGGTTCACCGAACCCGCTAGACAGACTAAGGAGGGCATAGTCTTTGACCTCAACATGCCATGGTCCTTGATCCTAGCTGCGGGCTCCTGGCCCGAGAGCAGGCCTTGCTTCTGGAAGGACACCCGGCTAGGAAAAGGTTGATTCCCAGGCAGCATGTAAGAGCTGCTCAAAGGGTATAGAAAGAAAGTTTAGCCTTTCAAGGCAGTTTGTAAGAAATATAACGGAACTCAATCGGACTTGCTATGGCAAGGCAGGAGAGACTTGAAACTGGCAAGAACCGGTCATGGTTGGCACTGCTTTTCCTGCAACACTGTCCTCAGAAGGACCCTTGAAAAAGGAGGGGGGGTTCAAGACAGAGTATGACTCACAGGCTTATGAGGAAAAACATGACCTTGGAAGCCAGGGGCTGCCTTGAAGCAGTCGGAGAGAGTTCCCTCAGTTTTAAGAGAGAAGAAATAACCGTACCCGTTCCTCTTGCTCTGCAAAAAAAAAGAAAGGGGGTTGATTCTAAGGCTTAGTAATTGATTAGCAGAATATTGTGGGACCAAACTGCACAGACAGAGTCAGGCAGGGTCCCTAGGGAGTGCCTCGCCTGAGAACATGGCAGTGAGATAGTCGTGTAGCTCACTCACGACCCAGCACTCCTGCAACAAAAGCCCACGAATCTCAGAGTAAATAATTTTCCTGAAAACTTTTAAGGAAAAAGGCAAGGATAGAGAGATGTCCCCTTTTTTTTTAGGTTCAGCAAGAGGGAGGAACGAGACGGGAGGGGGAGACGCCACAGAAGGAGGCCACTGAGGGGAAGGTGGGAGGGTTAAGTAATGAATGGTGAAGATACAAGAGAAGATCAAGAATTACGGTAGGTACGTAATTTTCATATCTTCCCTTGTCAATCTTCACCATTCATTACTTCTGGGTGATGCCAAGTCCTCTTCCCCAGAAGGGGAAGGGAAAGACCCTGAGGGAACAAACCCCAGCCTCCTGTTGGTGAGAAACAGAAGGGAAGACCTGGCTAATTCACAGAAGCCTAAGTGGGATCAGAGCTAGGAGGTGCCTCCCGAGGACGTGGAGACGGAGATAGCCCCTGCAAAAGTCTCCTAGCTCTGGAGGAAAAGAGACGGGTCCCCCGGAAGGCGGAGCGCATCACCCTACGCCGGGCCAGGGGTGACAACCTTGAAAGACGAAGCCATGCCGTCCGCCTAATGCAGATCGCTGTCCCCGCAAGCCTGGAAGCCACCTCATTGGCGTCATAAGATGCCCTTGCCTGGTGTCTTGCCAGCTCCAGGCCTACAGCGGAGAGGGCAACAGCTTGTCTGGTTTGCTCCGTATCAGGCATCGACGCTAGGAGTTGAGAAAGCATCGACCACAGGTGCCGACTGTAGGCAGCGTGGTGAGCCTGATGATGCTATACAAGCAGCCGCTACGAGAAGAAGAGACACTCTTCGCCTCAACGGTCGAACTGAAGTGAGTCCGGTCTGGTGGTGATGGTCATGGCAGCAGCGGCGCCCGGAAGGAGTGTCAAGGCAGACCAAGCCAGAAGGGGTTGGGAAGGGTACCTAGAGACTCGAGGGGGCACAATACCTCGCTGACAGTCAGCGGGGCTGGAGAAGAAGTGGCTGGGCTAGCCAGGATCAGATAGGCACGCTCCTGGAAGGGATAGGCCAGGAAGTTACCACCAATGTTGGGCACTGAATTCCCCAAGGAATTCACGTGTCTCCCGTTCGGTATTGTCTCTTCGAATGTAGGAGATCCGAAGGTCCCTCACCATCCTCGATAGGAATCGCTGATAATCAGTGAAATCAGCATCGGAGGAGAGATGAGCAGGGGGTTCCTCCCCCTCAGAGGAGGGAGACGAGGATGATGGGGAGCTGGAATGCCCAGAGGACTCCTGCGGCGGTGGGGAGAGTCTAAAGACCCGCTCATGCATATATCTAACGTATGAGGGGAAGGCCGCTGCAGAACCTCTGAACTGCTCCCAGGATAACGGACCCGTAGGACCGACATGGCCCGGGAGCGGGGGTGGTGGAGGCAGAGAGATGGGAGAGGGGCACCTACGAGGAGGCAACAGATCTCTGCCAGGGCTCTGGAATCCGGGGAACGGAGCCTGAGCTGGCGGGGTCCCGGACAACAAACCAGGCCGCAAGACGGAACCCTGAGGAAGCAGAGCCTGGAAGAGCCCAGGGGGAGAACCTCCCCTGCGACGAAGTCGGGACTACATGGTTCCAGAAGGGCAGCCCACAACAACGCCACCGGAGGGCACCCTAGAGCCCCGGAGCGAAGGGCAGGGTTCAGCACTACGGCTCCTGGCCACCCCCCCTGAGGTGGACAAAGAAGACCGAGGGCCTGTCCCCCTGCCCCTCAACCCCTCGGACTCCGAGAGAACCCTCCTCCTCGACTGCAGCGTTCCCACCCCCCCAGAGGGAGCAACAGCACCGGAGGGTTGTGTCACCGTCCCCGAAGGGGAGCCTCCCCAGTCACCTCCACGCTCTCTCCCGGGACTCAAGGCCACCCCCAGCCGGAGAGCCCTCAGGAGAGGACGGAAGGGGGGACAGAGGGAGCGGCCCGCTGCGCCACCTGGTACCTCGTGCCACAGGGGACCCAGACCCCGAAGAGTGGGGGTGCCAGGATGGGTCCACGTCTGAGTCATCGGCCTCCGAGGAGGACGAGACCAGCAGGACCTCAATGCTGGCTACCCCAGGGTTCCCCGAGGCAACGGTGCCGCTGAACGGCACCGGTACCAGAGGCGGCGCCCGCCCCCGAACATTAGCCACAGCCAGGCCCGATCCCAGCTCCTCCGCTGCACCAGCGGGCTAACGCACTGCTCCCCGGCGCGGAAACCGAGCTGGCGCCGGGAGGAGGAGAACCAGGCCAACGGCGCGCCAGCAAAGCGGCGCCGCCAGTGGCGCCCGTCATGATCAACAGCGCGCGCAAAGCGGCACGGGATCAAAATGGCGCTGCGACTGGTGCCGCCCGATCACCAGCACCGTGAACGGCGCCGCGAATGGCGCCGCCGCAATCACCGGCATCGCGAACGGCGCCGGGATCCGAAACGGCGCTGAAGAGCGGCGTCGAGGGTCCGCCGGTGTCCGGCCCAGAAATCATGGGCCTCGACACTGGGGGAGCCTGCACCTCCGAGGAGGTGACTGCCAAGGCGGTGTCGACGTCGCGGCCCGGGAGGGACCGCAACGTTCCCCCGACACCGTGGAAGGGGCCTCCTCTTCGGCAAGATGAGATGAGGAAGCCCCCTCCTCCGCGGACCGTACAGGCCCGGGAGGAGACCCGGGGGAAGGGCCTAGAGACCTTACCTGGGAGTCCCGCGAACGACGCCGTCCCCTGAAAGTCGGCGGGGCCTTGCCGAGCTTGAACGCGCGGACTTCGAGCACGCGACGGTCCATGGAGAAGCAGGCATCGCACGAATCCATATCATGGTTGGGTCCCAGGCATCGAAGACACACGTCATGCCGGTCCGAGACGGAGAAATGCCGGCCACAGGAGCACCGACGCATTGGGGCGCGGCCCGTCTTAGAAAAATGCTTCGCTCCAGAACTGGACATAACGCGAAACAATTGAGGTAAAAACACAGTAGGAAAACACCCGACGCCGTACAGATAGAAAAAAGAACAGTCTTACCGTGGTATGGCGTCGAGTGCGAACGAAAAGAAGAGTCGACCTAGTACTCGCGCAAAGAAATTACTACTCCGTGAAAGCAGGTGCTGCCTCGACGGCGGGAGAAACAGAACTGAGTTGGAGGAGGGAGGTGGTGACTAACGGCGCATGACGCATAATATGGCGCGGTCTCGAGGGCGGCGCCTGCTAGAGCTAGCTTAAAAAAAAAAAAAGCCCGCGGGCGGGTGCGCCGCCCGCTTACACCCTGGAAGTAATGAATGGTGAAGATTGACAAGGGAAGATTGGTCCAAGCTGCTTTACTTGAGCAAGTGCGGCATTACAGGCAGTGAGTTACCATGGGATGATAACTCCCCTAGGGGGAGTGGAGAGGTACGGAGGCATAAAGGAAACACCCTCTGGAGAGGCTCAAGTATTTTGAAATGTGGTCACTATTCATACAGTTTCAGTATTTATTTATTCAGGATGTTGCTTTCTTCAGCATTCTAGATACTTCAAGTAAACAACATAGAAATAAAACAGGGCCTTTAAAATTTGTTTGGCCAGTTGGATCGTAGTGAGGCCATGGCCAATTATATTTTTCCAACTCTAGCATACCTGCTTCCACTGCTCCTTCAGTCCCTCCACATGACCCTGGCATCGCCGTTGGAGGGGGGTCACCATTAGCCCTTAAAACTCCCCTCACTCCCTCAAATGGCCCTTGGGCATAACCAAGTCCAGGTGGGGCTTCACCTGGGTCATTCTTTAGCACCTCGGCCACACCTTCCATGGGGCAATCAGGATCATGAGAGGGGGAGAATGGGTACCCAAGGGGTTTGGGTGAACTGGGTGTGCTGGTGTCGTGGCACTATTTAGGAACTGCAACTGCTTCCCTCTCTTGGCTAGGCATGAACTTGTCCAGAAGATGATCCTCCCCATCTTTGACTACCACGACGTAGTCTACAGTGCCGCGCCTAAGACCTCCCTAGCCAGACTGGACACCCTCTTTAACTACTTCTGCTGCTTCGGACTCAATGCTCCTACCCTCACTCATCACTGCCAACTTTACCACACTTTGGCTTTACCATCTCTTGATAACAGACATCTCCTCCACTGTGCTACATTCATCTCCAGATTCTGATTCGGCTCCTTCCCTACTTATCTCAGCTCTTCCCTAACAATTCTCCCACCATCCACCCATTCACTTAGGTCCTCAGTTTCCCGTACTTTAGGTGTCCCATGCCATATGACTACTGTTGGCCAGGCAGCCTTCTCGTACCGCTTCCCTAAACTGTGGAATCCCCCCCAATTCACCTTTCTTCTTCCCCTTCCTCTATCTCCTCAGCCTTACACAATTACCTATCTGTGACCTGCAGCTGCAACTGATCAGACCATGTTGCATCTAAATGGGCTGTAATAATTATCCTATTACCGCACTTGCAGACTTTCTGTTCACTATGACGTAATGGAATATACATACCAATTGTAATTTCTTGCTGCCTGTTACTGCTTGTTAATTGTTCTCTACTGGTAACGTACCCTATGCATAATTGGCACTATATACTGTTTTATTGTTTGCCTATGACTTATTTGTATGTCTTCCAATTCCCATATACTGGCAATGTATACTGTTGTGTTGATTATGTTTTATTGTTTGCCTTCCAACTCCCCCAACCCCCAGGATGCACCGTGAGACAAGCAACTTGTTCTTCAGTGTGCCCTTCCTGGTGAAACTGTTAAATAAATAAATAAATAAATAAATAAATAAATAAATAAATAAATGGTGACATCCTCCATCAGAAGTGACCAGTTTTCTCTTTTTCTCCATTAGAGACCCCCTCCTGAGGACACAGAGACACTGGCACTGGAATACCTTATCTACCATTTATGTGCTCTCACCACCCACTACACTACCATCAGCTGCACTGCCACCTGTGGTAACCCAGGCGGCAGATCGCAGCAGGGAGTTCAATACTTTCACCAAGGACAGCATCCTACGTCCTGACAGATCCTTCACCTACCAGCCCTACTGGTGGTCATGGGCTTGGGACATGAACCCAGATCACCAGCACTGCAAGTGGTGCCTGTCCTTACAGCACTAGTGGGCCAATTTAAATGACCAGTTTTATAACAGAATATGGACCCACCACCCATCAATCAGGCTTCTTCAGCAGAATCTCTTTAACGGAAAACAGCAGACAAGGATGCAGATATTTTGATGAAAAAAAATGGGGCAGTGTGTGTGTGAAAGAGAAAAAAGGACAAAGGAAAATGAAAGACAAAGCTAAGGGGTGTACCTCAGAGGGATGTGACAGAGAGTGAAAACTGAAAGATACTTACCACTGCCTTATACAAACCACCTCTCCGAAACAGCAACTGATGGCAGTGAAGGAAAATAAAGGTAACACAGAGAGAATGTGCTGTTGAAACTAAATATGAAGATGATAAAACAGAAATAAAAAAGAAATGTTAGGGGAAAAAAATAAAAGAGAAGTCCTCTAATACCAAGAACATAAACAGTGTAAAAAAAGTGTGCTTGAAGGACCTTTTTTCTTAGAACTACCTCGTGTTATCAAGTGATCATTTTCTACATGAACTGAACGTGGCAGTATGCATTCAAGCAAAGTATCACAGGAACACAGCCAATCAGAAAGGATTGGGTTCCCAGCACAGGTTTAACAGTGGTAGGGAACTGCAACACGAAATGCCTCCTACATAAGATAAGAGATTCTGCAGTCCACAGTTCCACACCTAATGCTTTAGAAGCCAAATGATTTTTGATTATGGCCACGCCAGTAGTTTTCTTGTAAACAATAACTTAGCCTCGGGGAAACATTACTTCTCACTCATACTGCAGGATATGAGCACACACCAGGGTGTAGCTCATCACAGGACACATTGTGCATTTTAGTACCCAGTGTGGGGGGACAAAGTGGTATCACTAGTGGCAACTCTGAATATAGCCTCATCAATTGGTGGTGTTGCTGCTGTTGGCAGCTCTGAATTTAGTTTAATGTGGAGCCATGCTAAGCCCAAAAAAGGGAGATGTAGTCCCTACTCGGGTCAGTGGGAGAGTGTGAGACTGAGGAGGAGCTTTATTTTGCCAGCACAGATACTTGTTATATTAAAAATTAAACTGGGCCGGCTCATCGGTGCAGTGGTTGGATTTCCGCTTGCGACGCGAGCGACCTTGGGTTGAGGAGCGAGCTCGGGTAGCTGGAGGGCCGGGTCGGGGAGGCAGTTTGAGCGCCCCACGACTGCCCGCTGTCTCCAGGGAGGGAAGGGATCACGACCCGGTGCCAAAGTGACCACTGGTGGAGGCCAGTGGTAGTGCAGCACGTCAAGGCCATTGGGGGTGGTGCGGGACAGACGTCGGCTCTTGCCTTGATGTCCAGACGTCACGCACCTTAAGAAAGCCAGGAAAATAGCTCGCTGGCCTTCGGATGATGGCTCTCTGCTCCTCAGGGGCCTCCAGTGCCTTCCCGGCACCTCCTGTTCTCCAGCAGCATCCCCAGGCCCTAGAAAGTGTGCGCTGGGGCTATACCTTCCCCCGGTGCCTTCCCCCTCGGAGGAGAGGGACCCGGCCGGTAAAAAGGGAAATACCGGGATATCCTGGGGGGTCGGTTGCGATCTGGGGATCCGAGGAGGGCTGGGAAAGGTCAGAAGGGGTCAGAGGGAGCTCGACAGGGCCCGAAGGAGTGAAGGACCAGCGAGCACAGGGGCTGAAAAACAGATACTCCAAAAAAAAAAAAAAATTAAACTTATGGTGGTGTGGGATCTGTTTCAGATGTTGCAAATGTAACTGTTGTTGAGGTCTGAGATTCAGAACAGTGGCGAGGGAGGCAACTGCAAGCTAAGTGAGGTTCAGTAGCAATGTGTGTGTGTGTGTGTGTGTGTGTGTGTGTGTGTGGGCAAGGGGGTTGCAGTTTGTTGTCGGTATGTGTGTATTCAATTAGGCAAATAGGTAGATGAGGAACAAAATTTCAGATTTGATGACAGAAATATAGGAAAGAGGACAGAAAAAGACCTGAACAGTCCATCTTGTCTGTCCCAAGATTCCCTGCTCAGAATCTTACTAACGTTCATTATTTTCCTCGTACTCCCCGGTTCTTTATACATTTTTCCATCTGATGATTCTCTTATATGCCATACAGTTTCTCTGTGCATTTTAGTACCCATGGGTGATAAATGAAAATTATGTACCTACCGTAATTCTTGATCTTCTTGGACGAGTCTCCACCACTCATTCACACTATTGGGATCTGCGCCGGAGGCACTAGGACCCATCGGGAGCAAACTTTTTGCTGGAGGGTCGGCACCAGAGATGGCGCCCGTGAGGAACGGGTGCTGCTTCCTAGCTCGCGAGTAATGACTACCTCGCGCCACCTCCAACCGCCTCAGTACCTTTTACCAAGAAGGTGCAGCGTAACTAACCTAGAAGGGTAGCCTAACCTAAAGACTGGACATAAGATAGTCCGGGTGACCCATGTAAGAAGGGTCAACAAAGAAGTCTTCACGGCCTCAAGATTTGAGGGAGTGAAGACCAACAACAGAGGTGAGCTCGGGGGACGGAGGGAGGGTAGACTTGAGTGGTGAGACTCGTCCAAGAAGATCAAGAATTACGGTAGGTAATGTATTTCATATCTTCCGGACATAAGTCTCCACCACTCATTCACACTATTGGGAGAGTACCGAGCTAATAATCCCCGAGAGGGCGGCAGGAGAGACCAAGAGCTCACGCTTTCTAGGACAGAAGTCCATTAAGGATGGCTCTGCCAAAGGAAGAATGTCATCTGGCATGGACATCAAGTGCATAATGTTTAGCAAGTATGCACTGGGCTCCAGGTGCGCACTGCAGATGTCTGCAATGGACGCTATGAATTTCCGCTAGGGATGTGCATGATCATTTAGTAGGGTGAGCGTAAACTCTACTCCTCCAACTTAACTCTGCCCATGGAATGGCAGTGGTGAAGGCATGCCACTCAGCCATGACGAGATACATCTGATAGCGACAGGCTGACTCAACCGGTCTCACTGAAGGAAACGAATAGTTGCTGGGCTTTACGAAAATCCTTGGTTCTATCCAGATAGAAACACAAGGCCCTCTTAACATCCAAAGAATGAAGAGAATGTTCCCCTTCATTTTGGAAGTCTGCAAAATAAGAGGGAAGGACCAAAGGTTGGTTTAGATGAAATTCTGACACAACCTGGGGAAGAAATTTAGGATGAGTACGAAGAACTACTTTGTCCTTATGGAACACAGTATACGGAGGGTCTGTGACCAGGGCATGTATCTCAGAGACCTCTCGGGCTGAGGTAATGGCCACTAGGAAGGCAGTCTTCCAGGTGAGAAATTTTAGCTCACAGGTAGCCAGAGGTTCGAAAGGTTTGAGTGAGCATGTCTAGCACAAGATTAATGTCCCAGGCTGCAACTGGATGTCTTGTAGGAGGTCTGGTATGCAGAATTCCTTTAAGAAATCTCTTAACCATAGGTAACTGAGCCAGTGTTAAGGAAAAAAACGGCTCATGATACGCTGAAATGGCACTGAGGTGAACTTGACTGTAGAGTACTGCAGACCTGAATTTGAGAGGTCCAAGAGGTACTCCAAAACCTTATCTGGTGGGCAGGAAAAGGATTCAAAGAGGACTTTGTACACCAAAGCGAAAACGCTTCCACTTGGCTGTGTAAGTTTTCCGAGTGGCTGGCTTCCGTGCAGCCAGAAGAATATCTGAAACTCTTCGAGAGACATTGAACCGGTTTACTTCGACCTCTTCAGGAGCCAAGCGTAAAGGTGAAGCGATCTCAGGTTGGGATGGACCACCGGTCCCTGAGTCAAAAGGTTCATCTGCAGGGGAAGTGGTTTCGGAGGAACTGCCAACATATTGTTGAGTAGTGGAAACCATAGCTGCCAAGGCCAAAAGGGAGCAATGAGAATCATCTTGTCCCCCTGGGACTCGAACTTGAGGAGTACTCTCTGAATTAGAGGAAGAGGCGTAAGGAAAGCGTTTTGTCCACCGCAGCCTGAACGCATCCTGACAGAAAATGCCAGGCCCTGGATTTCTGGAGCAGAAGAGAAGCAGTTTTATGCCATGTGGGGATGCAAAAGGTCCAGGTCTGGAGTTCCCACGCTTGAATAGTGACTGAACTATGGTTGAGTCGAGAGACCACTCGTGAGGATCTGTCTCTGTTCTGCTGAGACGGTCTGCCAAGTCGTTCTGCACACCTGGCAGATAGACCGCTTGAATTAGAGCCTTGTGCTCCAAGCACCATTCCCATACCCTCATTGCTTCCCTGCATAAGGGGTAAGAATGGGCACCGCCCTGTTTGATGATGTAATACATCACTGCTTTGTTGTCCGTTTGAAGGAGAATGTTCTTGTGACAGAGAATGTCCTTCAAAGCTCGGACCACATAAAGGACGGCTCTCATTTCTAGGACATTTATGTGAAGCTGGGACTCGACTTGAGTCTAAACACCCTGAGTGTGGAGAGCCTGACAGTGAGCTCCCCACCCCATTAGGGATGCGTCTGTGGTAATGGAGATTTGATGGTCCAGAGGAGCAAAGGGATATCCTTCCAGGAGATTGCTCTCTTGAGACCACCAGGTGAGTGACCTCTTCAAAGGTTCTGTCACCTTGATGAGATAGGACTGTGGATGAGTGGTTGGGGACCACTGAGTACTGAGCATCCACTGGGTGGTTCTCATGTGCAGACGTGCTAGTGGTACAGTGAACAATGAGGATGCCATGAGGCCTAGCATCCGTTGCATCGAGAGAGCCGTAACTGATCTGTTTTCCCCCGATGTGACAGGCCATCTGAAGGATATCGTTCCTTCTGTCTTCTGGAAGAAAAGCCTTCACATAGGAGATGTTCAGAAGAGTCCCTATAAAAAAGAGCCTCTGGGAGGGCTGCAGTTGCGATTTCTTGAGATTTAGCAGAGCTCCCATGGAAGTAAGGAGGCGAGAGGCCGTCTCTACGGCATCCAGAGTCCCTTGCCTGGAAGGACTTGCTAGAAGCCAATCGTCCAGATAAGGGAACACCTGTATCCCGACCTTTCTGAGGTGCGCTGTGAGAACTGCACAACACTTTGTAAAAACTCGCGGCGCCGAGGATAGCCCAAAGGGCAGGACTCTGAACTGATAATGCTGTCCCAGAGCCACAAACATCAGGAATTTGTGATGCCTCGGGTGAATAGGAATGTGCTGGTAAGTATCCTGCATGTCTAGGGAGGCTAGCCAGTCGTGTTGATGAAGCAAAGGTAACAAGGTTCCCAGAGAAATCATTTTGAATTTCTCCTTGGGGAGAAATTTGTTTAGCTTTCTGAGATCTAGAATGGGGCGCATTCCCCCGGACTTCTTTGGAACCAGAAAGTAATGGGAGTAGAACCTCATGTTTCGTTGATGCAGTGGCACCAGTTCTACTGCCTTGTTGTTCAGAAGGCCCTGAATCTCGGCGTTGAGAAGGTCTGACTGAAGGGTAGACAGCTTGGGTTGCCGTTTGGGAGGACAATCCGGAGGGGTCTCCACAAGATTGAGCGAATACCCCTCACAAATTATCCGAAGGACCCATTTGTCTGAGGTTATGGACTTCCACTGGTTGTAGAAGTGCATCAGACGACCTCCCACCGGAGAGGAAAAGTCCACCTCGGGCAGCTGAGGTGGGACTTGGGCCAGCAATTCATAAGGTAGCGCTGGGCACTTTGGGCCCTTGCGCTTTCTGTTGCGCCTTCTTTTGAGGTTGGGCAGGTTGGTTCTTATGGAAACTTCCTCTGCCCCTGCCTCGAAAGGAATGATGATTATGAAACTGATGTTTACTGACATGCCCTCGAGAGGGGGGCAGGAGGGAGTCGAGCCAACTTAATGGCTGACCTAGTCTTTTGTGTAGCCTCTACAGCTTGCTCCACCTGAGGACCAAAAAGATATGTACCATCAAAGGGCAATGCCATCACCTGCTGCTGCGCATCATTCGTGAAGCCTGAAGTGCGCAGCCAGGAATGGCGGCGGGTACAAATACCAGCAGCTGCTGAATGGGAAGCAGTATCGAAAGCATCCATGGCTGCTTTAACCTGCTGGTTGTTAGATTCAATACCTCTGGTAATGGTTTGAAGAAGCTCCGGCTTTGAATCCAAGTCCAGAAGAGCTTCAACCATTTGCTTGATACAGTACCACAGGATATACTCATACTGGGAAAAAATAGCCTTGGTAACTGGCAATACGCATACTTAGGGTAGAAGCAGCAAAGACTCTCTTTACCTACAGTGTCTATCTTACGAGATTCTTTGTTAATAGGTCGAGCTGTAGTAGTTTGAGGAAGGACGACCTTATCATTCTCTGCCAGGACTACAATAGGATCCGCAAAGGCTTGAGATGCCAAAATGGGACGATCCTTGGGGGCTGAATATTTCCTATCAATGGATTTAGCCACCGAAGGGGTGAGAGCAGGATTATTCCATACCATTTGAGACAGCGTCTCGAAGGAAGGCTGAACCGGAGGAGTCAAATCCGTAGGGATCTCCGAGGCATGAAGGTATTGGAGTCTTAACAATTTCCCAGGATTGATGTCTGTAGTCTGGAGAGAAAGTGTGGAACTCAGATTTTTCAACAGAGACTTAGAGGACAGGTCCTCGACCGCAGGCTCTGTAGCAGTCAAAGATCCTGCTTCGTCCAATTCATCACCCAACCGAAGGTCTGGGTCAGGCTCAACATCATCTCCTGATAGTCCAGGAGGGACTATATGGACAGGAAAGGAATGAAAATCAGAAGAGAAGGAAGAAGGAAACGAGTGAAAAGAGGAGTCCTGGAAAACAGAGGAAGCCCGAGTCCCGGCGCCAAGGAGGCGCCAGGAGAATGACGCCAGGGACCATGCAAGCGCCGAGAATGGCACCGAAGCCGCGCGCACAGGAAGCGGCGCCAAAGCCACACAGCGCCGAGGACAGTGCCAACAAGCCGCACAGTGCCGATAAGCCGGACGGCTGCCGAAGCGCATCATCGGCGCCGAGACGCACAGGTACACACGGCCGAGGGCCGAAAACACTCCCAGACTCCGAAAAGCAGATTTGAAGAAAAAGAGCAGGAGATAAGGGCATCGTGTGGCCCCGCGCCCGCAGCCATGTGGAGGGGGAAATGCCTAAGCACGGAGTCAACGGCACCGAAGAAGGTGCCACACGACCAGGAAAGCCCAACCGCCCTACCTGGTCGCCCAAAGAGCCCGAAGGCCCACGAGCGACTGAGCCAGGCAGCTGAACCAACCTCCGAGCCCATTGCTCCATAAGAGTAGCCCACTGACGAAACTGCTCATCTGAAGACCTACCTGCGGGCGGGGTAGGGCTCAGATGTCGAAGCCATTGGCTACCATAAGCAGAGGTTGGCGACTCTGAAGGAGGAGACTGGCAACTAGCCCCGATAACTGAGCGTCTACGTGCAAACATATCAGAGGGCGACCTGGAGTGATGCCTTCTCTTTTTAGACCTGTGGGCGAAGAAGAGCTCGAGGCTGAACAGTGCGAGAATCGACCATTTATTTTTGCTTCATGAGGACCATCCATCACCCGGGCATTGGACTGACTGTTGTCAGACCCCCTCGGAGAAGGTGGTGGACCGGATCAGCCCGACTGACTGAACAGCTTTCATCGAAGTCTCCCTACCGTCACCTGACCTGCTCATGGTCGACTCCGTCAATGTAGGCTGAGACTTCTTTATTTTATTTTAATTTAAAAATAAGAATAAACTTAGCGATATTGTATCGAGATAATACTACAAAATAACAAAACTGAAAACTATGCTGCTAGTTTGAAGTTTGACTCCCGACAGGCGAGCGACATCGTCACTGAAGCGCACTCGACGGCGGGAAAAAAGGAACTGAGGCGGTTGGAGGGTAGACACCAAGGTAGTCATTACCGCGCGAGCTGGAGCTCGTGGTGCCGTTCCTCGCAGCTCCATCTCTGGCGCCGACCCTCCAGCAAAAAGTTTGCTCTCGATGGGTCCTAGTGCCTCAGGCGCAGATCCCAATAGTGTGAATGAGTGGTGGAGACTTATGTCCAGGAAGATCATGGTGTTGCCAACAGTGGCAAACATGGTTATGACTTTGTCTCCGAGTATGTACAGGCAATGCACTATAGTACATATGTGGGTATATGTAATAGGTAAAAGTACATAATATGAAAATATATAATTTATTCACGACATGTATATGTAAATTGTTCAGTTGTACATAGTCCTCACACATTGGATTTCATTGTATGCATATATAAAATGTGATGTAACTGCCTTAATGTTTTTTTTCTCTGTAGACTTCTACTATGTTTATTTCTACCTGTTCTGTATTAAACTGTTGCACACCCCCATCCCCCAGGACACATCTGGAAATGAGCAACTGTAGCTCAGTATGCCTTCCTAGTGGCAATTTTTCAACTAAATAAATAAATAAAATCTTGAACCTTACATTGTCTCTTCCTCCAAAACCTCATCTGGAAGTTTGTTCCACCCATCCTCCACACCATTCCAGTGAAACAGTACTTTAAAAATGTCTTTCTTGAACTCCCTCTATTCCACCTTAGCATGTCACCCCTCGTGGACATTCTATTTTTCAGATTAAATAAACCAAATCTTATCAGACTTAGCGTCATTTATTTTTCTATTAGCTCCAACGCTGTCAATGGGAATTACTTACAATATGGTTAATGTGCATCCTAACCTGGGTCTCACTGACACAGTTACAGCTTTTTTTATCAAAACTTTTTTTACTGAAAATTTTGCAAAAAGCATACATAAAACAGTAAGACATACATTAGATAGCCAAGACAGAGGTCCAATATTGTCAAATCATCTAACTCTAAGGTTACTTGCATAGGTTAACAGTGAAGAATAAATACTACGTACTATACATTAAAGATTTATGACAATATACCATCAGTTACCAAAACAGAAGTATTTATAAACATTATACATCATTGCTGTACTAACGTTTTTCTTTTAATAGTAAGTTATTTAATGTCCCCCATCAATCAAGCTGAAAAAAGTAAACATCATAGGTATTGCTGTTTCTTCTCAGGGATCCCCCACTATGGTTTCACTCTTAGCATTCTCTCCATGGAGATGGATACCCTAGAGAAAAAACTATTCTAAGAACTTAATTTAGACTGTTTTGAAAAACTCTACTCCCACTTTATACCCTGACAGTTGTCAGATTTGTTCTGGTTCCATGTCTTTTGCGCGCAAAACTTTTCAGTGTGGTCATTAACCGCGTTTACTTTATAGCACAATCGTTTTCCTCGCACAATGTTTTCAGCGCTAATGAGTTCAGCGTAGATCATGTATGTAGTAACAGCGCAACTGATCAAATCAAAGACAGCTGCACTTAGAAGCCACGCTGGCATCCCCTCCCCACTACCATGAAAGCTGCCAGAGAATCATCGCGGCCACTGCAACTGAGCAGGAGATGGGCAGAGCAAGCAAAACAGGAAGCAGAGGCATCCCCAGAACAAAATTCCTCATCCTGAACAACACTAACTGAGAAAACCTCTGTTATGGACTGTGTTACTGACGCCGAGTGTGTCGTCTCAGATGAACAGGATCCTTTGCTGAAGTGATAGCACTTACCAGGACTTAAAGTGACTGCTACGGAGCTGCCGGTTTGTGTGTAAGCTTGAGCATAAAGAAACAACAGTTCCTGGCTGTGGGAACGTAGCTGGTAATGCTAGGGTATCCTAATGTTCTGCTGGGGGGCGTGCACAGCGCAAGCTTATTCTTCATCATCATAGATACCCCGCCCCAGTTTATGTCCTTTCATTCCTTTAATTCCTGCAGAAAGTGCGTTATTTTTTAAATAAGTGCTGCTATAAACTGTGCATAAAACACTGAATTTGCTGTGCGCTGTGATGTTATTTGCGATGGAATGATTTTCGCTCATTTGTTCGCACTGAATTGTTTGCGCTAAGTTGTTTGCACTGAATTGACGTGATACCATTTGTTTCTACAGCCAGAGTAGAAAGTGGCTACTCACTCTAGCTACAAGGCTATCAAAATGTACGCAAATTTCAAATTTTTGGAAAAAGACCAATTAATAAAAACAAATATGTAAACGTAAAATGTAACTATAAAGAAAACACAACACTTACAACTGTAATAGTAATGCTCAAGCAACCTAAGTGCGCTAACTGAAAAGAACCTATTTTCAGGTTTCTGGAAGGGGAGGCAAGGTGGGAGACTGGAATCATTGTGATGGATCCCTGAGAAGAAACATCAGGAGAGTAACTTTTAGTTCTAACCCCAGGAATCCCTCACTTATGGTTTCACTCACAGCACACTATAAAGCAGTACCTTGGGAGGCTGGGTCCAGAACCTACTTTGGAAAAAGGTTTTGCAATACAGCAGTTCCAAAGCTAGCATCCCTTCTGGACTGTATGTCCAGACAACAGTGCTTTGTCAAGGTGTGTATTGTTTTCCAGGTAGCTGCTTTGAAAATTTCTAAAAATGGGGTGCCCCTTGAGGATGCCACAGATGCAGAAGTGCCCCTTGCAAAGTGCACCCTTAAACCTCTAGGTGATATTTTCCCTGCTTTCATACAAGGAATGAATTCAAGAAGCCATTAAAGAGCAACTGACACGTCTCAGTAGAGATGTGCCAGTAGTGCCCTACCCTGCCTACAGTATCTCTTGGTACAGACAGTACTGCAAATGGAGGTACTGTAAGGCAATATTTTACTGTACAGATGCAGCGGAGCAGAATGCATGCCCCCACCGCAGCCTCAGGTTCTCTTCCTGATCCAATCCTGAGGATCACGTCAGGTCGGGATGGGGACCTGGCGGAATTCCATTTCACCAGTGAAAGTGCCACAGAACTGCCAATTCCATGGCACTTTCACTGGCAAAATGGAATTCTCGCCAGGTCCCCATCTGACCTGAAAGTCATCCTCAGGACTGGATTGGGAAGGGAACCCGAGGATGTATGGGGGTAACGATTGTGCTCCACCGCATTCGCACAGTAAAATACTGCTCACGGTACCTCTGTTTGCAGTACCTCTGCACCAGGAGGTGCTGTAGGCAGGCATGTAATTACTGGCATGTCTCTACCAGATGTCAGTTGCTCTTTTAAGTAAGAGATACAATTCTTGGTAGGTGGTTCATCTTTCCCAACGTAATCATAAGTTGAGATAGATGCCCCAGAGATAAAAAAAAAAATTCTAAGAACCAAAATTAGAATGTGTTGTGAAAAACTCTGCTCCCACCATCTACCCTGGTAGTTGTCAGATTTGTTTTTATAGCCAAAGTAGAAGGTGGCTACTAACTGTAGCTAAAAGGCTACCAAAAATGTATGCACATTTCAAATTTTTGAAAGAAGACCAATTAACAAAAACAGACGTTACTGTAAAATATAACTATAAAGAAAACACAACACTTCCGAGTGCAACAGTAAAGCTCAAGCAACCGAAGTGCACTAACTGATTCTTGTGAGAACCTATTTTAAGGTTCTGGAAGGAGAAGCAAGGTGGGAGAGTGAAACCATAGTGAGAGATCCCTGAACAAAAACAACATTACAACGGTGAGTAATTTTTGTCCTTCTACCCCAGGAATCCCTAACTTGAGGTTTCACTCTTGCATACTATAAAGCAGTACCACTGGAGGCTGGGTCCAGAACCTACTTTGGAAAAAGGTTCTGCAAAACAGCAGTTCCAAAGCTGGCATCCCTTCTGGACTATATGTCCAATCAATAGTGCTTTGTGAATGTGTGTACTGTTTTCCAGGAAGCTGGACAATGGGAAAGAGAGTGTGTACCCTTCTGGGTTGTGTTCAGCCCCTATAATAAATCTGGAGCGCTAAAGAACTGTGGAGTGGTGATGTTCAGTGGTATACTGGAGTGTCGCCCCTACGGGTACCTTAACAAGAACACTGGAAAGACATGAGTTAGACTACAGACCAATACTTTGCAAGTAGAGGGGCTGTTAAAACTGCTTATCTTTGGAAATGGAGCTCATGAGTTCTGGGTGGGAAATAAAAGAATCCTGTTTGGGCTTTATCTATTGTGTGGACATTCAGATATTGTTCCAGGTACTGTTACGTTGCTAACCCCTTTATATTTGCAGCTCTGACTGACCAGAAAGTGTCTGGGTGCTCTGGAGGTCATCCCAAGTCCTGGGAGGTCAACTAAGTGCAAGTTACTGTTTGTACAACACCCCCCTTCCCTTTGTTACCATCTGCACACCCCTAGACATGGGAGGGGGTGCTACACATACAGCTGTGGTACAAACGTAAGGCTAAATAATATAGTAAGCAGTTGCAAAGCACTGCAACAGAACAGAGGTCTATAACTTAGACTGAAGTCAGCATCAAAAAGGCTTTTCCTTTTCTTTTTGTGATTTTGAGCTTGGAGCTCTTTTTCAGTTGTCCAAGTCATGCAACATAATGCACAGTACGATGCAATACAAGCAGTGATTCGACAACAGACAGCATATAAGTAGTGAGCAGTTGTGTACAAGATTATTTAGTGTGATAATGAGATGAGCTCAGGTTAGTTTTACCTACACAACCTTTTGTCATAAAAGTAAGACCTTGCATGTTTTTCAAAGGAAAATAGGGAAGGAATAGGGAAGCAATTTCACAAAAGTCAGTAGGAAGTGAGTTCCATACTTTTGTGGTTCTGTACAAGAAAGACCACTGCCCAAGGACAGTCCTCCTCAATGGTGTCTGGAGCCTACCACTGCACAGTGCACATGTAATATACCCATTGGTTACAAAGATGAGGGTTACTCACCTGTAACTGTAGTTCTAGGAGTGGTACATGGTGCACATCCACACTTCTGGCAGTACTTCCTTTCCCTTTAAGACTTGCCTGAAGGTCTTCAAGCTAGCTCCTCCCACCCACCTGGGTGGTGCCCCCCTTGGCACCACCCTGTGGCGTCAGATCTTGCATGCTAGAAGCAAGGATCGGTGTGCCTCTTCCAGGGGAGGACATGTGCATTGTGTGGATGTGCTCCATATACCACTCCTAGAACTACGGTTACAGGTGAGTAGCCCTCATTTCTAGGGATGTGGATATGGTGTACTAGCCACACTTCTGTGAACTAATATCAGTTCTCCGTGGGGGGCAAGGTGCACACCCACATTTTGGAAAGAGACTGGAGATCCGAGGCCCCAAACTAGCATCCCGGGTGATTCAAGGTCAATGTGGTAGTAGGAGATGAAGGTGTATGTTGACTTCATGGTAGCAGCCCTGCAGATAGGGATATCCCTGGAAGCAGCCACTGGGGCAGCAGTATCTCTGGTGTAATGAGCCCTAAGCCCAACAGGAGGCTCCCTACCAGTCAACCTGTAGCAGAGGTCAATGCAGGAGACTATCCACCTGCCAATCGTCTGCTTAGCTGCTGGTCTGCCAGGTGTGGCTTCAGCTTAGGTGATGAACAGCTGTGAACCTCTCCCCAGATTCCAGCTGTGCGTTCCTTACAGTAAGCAAGTGCTTGCCTCAGGTCCAAAGTATGGGGACTGTGCTCTGCCTCCAAGGTTGGGTTGGTGAAGTACATCGGGAGGTTAATCACCTGATTAAGGTGAAACTCCAAAACAACCTTCAGGAGGAACTTTGGGTTGGGGTGAAGAACAGCTTTGTCCTTGTAGAAAACCAAATAAGGCGACTCCACTGAGACAGCCTGCAGCTCACGAACGCTTCTGGAGGAGCTGATAGCCACCAAAAAAGTGGTCTTTCATGACAGGGGGGAGATATGGCACCTGTGTATGGGTTCAAATGGCTTGCCCATGAGCACTGCTAATACCAGCAACAAGTCCCAAGGTGGCGGTGGTGGTGGTTCACACACCGGCAGGGACAAGTGGTCAAGACCCTTGAAAAAGCACCCAACCACCTTTTCTTGCACCACTGTCGGCATACCAGCCTGTGCCCGGTATGCCGAGATGGCTGCTGACCTCAAATCTGACTGAGAGAAGGACCACAAGTAATCCAAGATGCTCACCACTGGGCAGGGCAGGGGGTCTAGCTCCTTGCCCTGACACCAAATGAAAAATCTCTTCCACTTGAAGGCATATCACTGGCGAGTTGACTCCTTCCAAGAGGCCTCAACAACATGGAGGACCTCATCGAGAGACCCAAGGCCTGGAAGTTCTAGCTGCTCAGGAACCAGGCTGTCAGGTGAAGGGACTGAAGATCCAGGTGGAGGACCCTCCCCTAATAGCAAGATAGCAGGTCCGAGTGGTGAGGCACTCGCCACAGAGGCCTACTGCTGAGGCTGAGGAAGTCGGGGTACCAAAATTGGCGTGGCCAGTCTGGAGCCACCAGGATCATCCATGCCTTGTCCCTCTGAACCTCGAGCAACACCTTGTGGATCAGGCGGCGGAAGGCGTACATGAGGCCTGGGGTCCAGGGCCTTGTGAAGGCATCCCCCAGCAGTATTCTGCACTGAGGGGGGCAGGCACAAAACAGCTTCAGCTTCGTGACCTCCAAAGCAGGACGACCAGGGGAGTGCCCCACTGGGAGAACAGACAATTGACTACCTCCTGGTGAAGAGATCACTCATGAGTCACCTCAGCCAATCGGCTGAGGGCATCTACCAGCTGGGTTGGAGATACCAGCCACATGGATCACCAGAAGATTGGTATACAGATGGCATACAAGGGACCAGGTGCTGAGAGCTTCCTGGCTCAATGGGAGGGAATGCGTCCTGCCCGGTTTCTGGAGGTAGAACATGGCTGTCATGTTGTTTGTCTGGACCTGGACAACATGACCCTGCACAAGTGAAGCAAAGGCCATCAGAGCTAGATGCACTACATGGAGTGCCAACAGGCTGATGTTACATCAGAACTCCTTGAGGGTCCCGTGACAGTGGGCCCTGTGGTCCCCCTGGTGGGCTCCCCATCCCCTCAAAGAGGCGACCGTTGCGAAAGTGATTGAGTGACTGTCGGCTCTGGGCAGAAGAACAGGATTCCTTCCTGCAGATGCTCCAGGATGAGCCACCAATGGATGGCATCCCATATCAGCTGCATCAATGTGACCAAAGTGCTGTGACCACTGATGGGTCAGCTCCTACTGCAGGGGGCACATAAGCTAGTGGACCCACCAGATCATGCTGGTGCAGGATGCCATGTACCACAGCAGCCGCAGGACGTCCCGGGCAAGATGCGATTGTCCAACCCGAAATGATCGGGCAAAGTAGGTAAGAGCCTCCACCCTGTCTACTGGGAGTCAGGCCTTGGCCCAATGGAGTTTAGCCCCACTTGGGGCTGCGACAGTCTGGATAGAGGTGCAGAGTAGGACCAAAACTGAAAGGGCTTCTTCTGTTGTTTCTGGCCCTTAATGTCCTTCTGTGAGGATGTATCGGAGTCCAGGGTGACGCTGAACTTCAACACCAGGCCTGAATAGGTTGGTAGCCGAGAAGGGACGTGCACCAATGGAGTTTAGCCCCATGTGCTGGGTATCGGCCATAATGGTCGAGAGCTTCAGCCATGTCCGGCCCCGCATGGCCACCGCTGTAGCCATGGACCTGGCACAGGAGTCACCGATGTCCAGGGCCGTTTGGAGCTGTTGCTGGGCCACAGCGCATCCCTAACCATGAGTGGCAAATCTGTAGGAAGGCAGGGAATAACCTAGTCAAACGTTCCCAACAGAGTATGGGAAAAGTCGGCCATCATGATGGCCGAATTGACCTGCCAAAGGCCCAGAGACGAAGTGGCATAGACCTTCTTCACCACATGGTCTAACTTTTTTGACACCCTGTTCTGGGGGCTTGTCAGCATCCCTGATGTTCCAATGCGTTGGAGCACTGAGTCGGCGACCATACCTTCAGCTGAAGCAGCAATGGTTTTGATTAACTCTTTCTTGGCATACCATCAAGTAAGGCCCGTGCAGCAGCCTTAACCTTCCACCATAGGGTATTCTGATACTTTATCATATGGGCCTGGTAACTGGCAATACACAGGCCCAGAGAGCCAGTGGCATAAGTACATTTTCCCAGTACATCCAACCTCCTGGATTCCTTTAAGGAGGGAGGGAACTCGGGTGCCTGGGTGCCCTGGATCAATCATGGGCAGTTGTGATCACCACTGAATCAGTTTTAGGCTGATTAGCATAATAAGGCTTGTCAGGTGGAGCAGAGTACATTTTGTCAGCCTTCCTGGGAACAGCTGGAATGGTGTTTGGCCTATACCAGGCTACATAAGTAGCATCCTCCAGTGCTGGATACAGGTGAGGAATGATAGAAGAATAATCTAGCATTTCCAGAAACTCTAGAAGGTTTTCTTTAGTGGAATCCTGCTCCACAAAAGTAAACCCCGTGGCAGCTTGAATCTGCTGCATCATGGCAAACAAACTCTGGCCAGAACCGACAGGGCTGTAGCTGAGGAATCTGGGGTAAAAATATTGTACATTTTTTTTTTATATTTTTACAAACATTTTTCAACATAGCCTTGTTATGGTCTTGCCTCATGAAGACGGGCAGAGAAAATGTTCAACTCCTGGCTTAAAGGTGATTTGGGGCAGGGACTGTGAAATCAACTATCGGGATGCTAAAACACATTTTGGGGAGGAGCTGAAAAATGACAGCTGTCACACTCATGAGGTGCTGTAAAGAAATGGCTATGTTGAAAATTTTGAGGCAAAAATATTGAATATTACCAAATGTACGAGCCTGCATTCACAAAATTCAACATAGGCTCATAACTTTATTGAGTATTTAAGCAATACACCAGGAGAGGGTGTGGGTGATGGCAGGATTTACCTGGCTAATCCTGGTGTGTTGTTCAGTCATGAGGCCATCAGTTGAGTGAGTGAACCACACCAGGAATGGGTAAATCCTGCCATCACCCACACCGACAAGTGGAATATTGCTATTATACAATGCCCTCTTGTTTTTGGCATAAAAAAAAATTTTTTTTCTTTTTTAATTATTTGTAATGATTTCATTGGTATGCTAGAAAATAGTACCGATGTGCAAGGACTGCTGTCACTCCATCGATTGGAGGAAAAAAAGTGGCACTGGATGGTTCAGACATTAATGAAAAGGTTTTGAAGTGAGCTTGGTTAAGCGGGTATGGGAGAGAGAGAGAAAAGTGAAATATACTGTTTTGTTCCCCATTTGCGTTTTGTGGCTGTTGTGAGGTTCTTTTTTATTTTGTGTGTTTGTACCCTTGCGGTTTAACTGCCGTTTACAAGTGACCAAGCCTGGCATCTTCTCTGTATTTTGGGGGTCAGAGTGATTTCACTGTGTGGATGGCTGAGCAGGTAGGTTGGCACTTTTTCCTGTTGGGTGATGGCATGAATTACACGTTGTAAATCATGCCAGCTAGCCAATCAGGAAATAGGATTTTAAGACCTCATTGTATAATAATATTTTTGAACCAACTTTCCAACATAGCCTTCTTATGACCCCACTTCATGAACAAGGGCAGAGGAATATTTCAACTCCTGCATGAAAGTTGATTTTGCACAGGGACCGTGAAATCACGTTTTGGGATGAAAAAAAACATTTCAGCCAGAATTTGAAAAATGACAGCTGCCACATTCAGGAAGGTGTTGGAAAGATGATGGAAAGATGGACTGAAGTGTGTAAGGGAGGAAGGGGAGGAGGGTAGTACGGAGTCACTTTGGATGCAAATCCAGGATTCCAAGAATAGGATTCTTAGAATGGGAGTGGTGTACAGGCCACCATCTCAGATGGAGGAGTTAGACAGGGAACTAGCGGGACAGATCAGGAGGACCTGCAAAAAAGGTAGTGTGGTGATTGTGGGGGACTTCAACATGCCAGGAGTGGACTGGAGCACCCCAACAACCGGGAACAGAAGGGAGCAGGTACTGCTGGATGCCTTCCAGGACAGCTTCCTGCTGCAAATGGTCAGTGAACCAACCAGGTTAGGAAATGCCTTTGACTTTGTGCTGGCAAATGGGGACTTGGTGAGAGAACTTACAGTGAAGAAACCACTGTCAGGGAGTGACCACCGCTCAGTATGGCTCACATTGGATATGGGCAAGGAAGGAGTGGAATCTGGCACAATAGTGCTGGACTTCAGGAGGGCCGACTTTGGGAGGATGGGGAAGTGATAAAGGGTACCTGGCCAGAATTCAATCTAGTATGGACACTGACCAGAGGTGGGAGCTCATAAAGATGGGGATAGTGGAGGCAACCAAACCTGCTGCAAATCCCAGAGCAAGAAGGCTAGGGCTAAGAAACCAATCTGGTTGAGCAAGGAGGTCATGGAAAAGGTAAGGAGGAAAAGAGCTGCCTTTAGGAAGTACAAGAAAACAGGGAGGGGGGGGAGGACAGGGAGGAGTACTTGACAGAATCGAAGGAGGTGACAAGGGCAGTAAGGGGAGCCAAAGCAGCTACGGAACTCAGGATGGCACAAGGCATTAAGAAGGGGGAGAAGGACTTCTTTAAGTACATCAGGGAGAAAAGGAGCTGTAAGGACCACACAGTAAGGATTAGGAAGGAGGGGGGTTGGGTGGAAGCAGGGTGCGATAAGGCGGAAGTACTAAATGAGTACTTCTGATTAGTATTTACTAAAGAGAAGAGGGGGTGACACCCAAGGGGAGAAATAGCAGAAGCAGGGGAAGTGGTGACAGATGGGAAATCATGGAGAGCAGAGTTCGAGAAGGTTTGAAAGCACTGAGGGTGGTCAAGGCGCAGGCCCAGATGGCATTCACCCCAGGGTACTGAAGAAGCTGGCAGAGGTCCTTGCAGGACCTTTGGCAGACCTATTTAATGCCTCACTACATTCGGGGTGTGTACCTCAGGACTGGAGGATGGCTCATGTGGTGCCCCTCCACAAGAGTGGCCCAAGGATGAACCAGGAAACTACAGACCAGTGAGCCTCACATCCATCGTGGGTAAGCTAATGGAGAAGATCCTGAAGGAGAGGCTGGAGGCCCTCCTAGAGGCCAAAGGACTACAGGACAGCAGACAGCATGGCTTCGTACGTGGGAGATCCTGCCAAACCAACCTGGTCAAGTTCTATGACTGGGTAACTAGGCAACTGGACAGGGGCCATGCAGTAGATGTCCTGTATCTGGACTTCAGTAAGGCATTTGACTCAGTGCCACATGGAGGGCTGGGAAGGAAGTTAGTAGGCACAGGGGCGGGTGCAAAGCTGGTGAGATGGGTAGGAAACTGGCTGCAGGGAAGGCAACAGAGGGGTGGTGGGTGAGGCTCTCACACCCAAGGGCAGTGACGAGCGGTGTTCCACAGGGCTCACTGTTGGGACCAGTGTTGTTTGGGATATTCATTGCAGACATATCATGGGACATCAAGAGCAAGATCAGTCTGTTTGTTGATGATACCAAGGTAGGCGTGGTGGTGGATGACCTAGGGGGATGGCAGGAGTTGCAAGATGATCTGGCAAAGCTTGAAACCTGGTCAGACACCTGGCAACTGGGCTTTAATGCCAAAAAGTGCAAGATATGCTGCATTTAGGATGAAGAACCCAGGAGGAGTTACCAGCTAGGGGGAGTGCAGCTAGCCCAGACAGAGGAGGAGAAGGATCTGGGTGTGCTCATTACAGGGTCAATGAACAACTCGGCACAATGTAGGAAGGCTGCTGCAAAGGCCAACAAAATGCTGGGTTGTATTGCAAGGGGTATATCCCGAGGAGGAGGAGGTGATTCTGGGTGATAATAGGTCATTGAGTTAGACCACACACCTGGAGTACTGCGTGCAGTACTGGCGTCACGTATCTGAAGAGGGACATTAAGTTACTGGAGGGTGTAGCGCAGGCGACAAAGATGATCAAGGGTTGGGGACTTATACGAGAGGTGGTTGAAGGAGTTGAACATGTACTCACTGGAGGAGAGGAGAGACAGGGGTGACATGATTGAAACCTTTAAATACATGAAGGAATAAACAAGACGGGTACAGAGGGGCTGTTCAAGTAAGGGAGGGAGGGCCACCAGGGCCATGATATGAGACTGGAGCAAGGAAGGTTCAGGAGGAGATGAGAAGACATTTTTACAGAGAGGGTGGTGGCTGGGTGGAATCGTTACCTGCTGAAGTGGTATGCAGTAGAACAGTGGACTGCTTCAAATGAGGATGGGACAGGACAAGGGGGAGGGTTAATGAAGGGGAAGGGTGGAAGGGAGGGGCAGCTGCAAAATAAGGGGTGCTAGCTGCACATTCAAGCAGACTTGATAGACCTCTAAGCCTTTATCTGCTGGCAAATTTCCTGTGTTCGTAAGATATGGTTATGTTGTAAATTTGTGGTAAGAATATTGAAAATGACCAAAGTTAAGAGGCTGCACTCGCAAAATTCAACGCAGGTTTATAACTGTGTTGTTTTTTAATATTTTTACACCAGATTTTCAACATAGCCTTCTCATGACACCACCTCATGAACAAGGGAAGAAAGTTGTTAACTCCTGCCCTAAAGGTGATTTTGTGCAGAGACCGTGAAATCACCATTCGGGATGAAAAAAAAAAAAACACATTTTGGACAGAATTTGAGAAATGACAGCTATCACATGCATGAGGTATTGTAAAGGTAAGGCTATGTTGTAAATGTGGCGTAAAAATATTGACAATAACCAAAGTTACGAGGTTGCATTCACAAAATCAATGTAGGCTCATAACTATTATTTTTACATCAAATGTTCAACATATCCTTCTTATGACCTGACCCCACCTCCTGAACAGGGGCAGAGAAAATTTTTAGCTACTGCCCAAAAGGTGATTTTGCACAGGGATCACAAAATCACCTTTCAGGCCAGATTTGCCTAATGACAGTGACATTGTTCATGAGGTGGGTTCCCAAAGAAGGCATGTTGAAAATCTGGGCCATAAATATGCAAAATGGCCAAGTTATGCCTCTTAAGTTCAAAACCCACTGAAACACATTGAACAGCATACCTGTTTCTTTAGTTCATGGTCTAGCTTTGAAGAGAAGATTGTCTGTAGTCCAGAGAGGATTATGGCATTGGACCCCGATGGGCAAGTAAGGACTTGAGGGAGGTGCTGAGTGAGAGGGTCGGGTGGGGTCTGAAACAGCACAAAAGACATCAATAGACAGTTTTCTTGTTACAATTAAAAAAAAAAAAAACAAAAAAAAAAAAAAACAGGACTGATATGCCGATCGCAACACTGGGGGATTGGGTACCCCAGTGTCACTGTTCTGTTTCTGGGGAAAGGAGGGTTAAGTGGGAGTTGGAAAGTAAAAAAAAGGAAGAAAAACAATAAATAACCACGCATGCGTGGTACTGAGAGAGATAGGGATTCCTGCACTGGGGGATTGGGCACCCCCCAGTGCCACTGTTACATTTCTGGGGGGAGTGGGGTGGTGGATAAATACAGGTTACTCATCTGTAACAGGAGTTCTAGGAATGGTATATGTTGTTCATCCACACTTATTGGCAGGTTCCTTGCCGCTTTAAATCTTGCCGGAAGGTCTTCAAGCTGGCTCCTCCCACCCAGCCGGGTGGTAAAACCCTCGGCTCCACCCCATGACGCCAGATCTAGCCCGCTGGAAGCCAGGTTGTGCGTCAAAGCCGGGGAGGCCGGGTGGGTCGTGTGGATGAACAACATATACCATTCCTAGAAAGTACAGTTACGTAAGAACTTACGCATGCAGTTGATCTTCAAGAGAGGCTCTTGCAGTAGAGTAATTACATATAGGACTGTGCATGCTGCAGGACCCCACGGAAAAAATTTCTAGCTAGCAGTCCCTGGCGGGGACCGCCCCCACGTCAGGTGACCGGCATCATATGACATCGGTATAAAGGGGCGGTCCCAGACGCCCACCTTTCAGTTCTTTCCCGCCACAGGCCTGGAAGGCCCGGACGAGAGAGTAGCAGATATTTCTCTCAATGGAAAAGGAGCTGAAAAAGCCTAGGGGGATGGAGGGCGGGAAGGTATTACCTACTGCAAGAGCCTCTCTCGAAGATCTACTGTTACGCTAAGTTCTTATGTAACTATACTATCTTACTTCGAGAGGGCTCTTGCAGTAGGTAATTACATATAGGACAGAATCCCAAGCAGTCTGGAACAAATAAGAAAGGCACCGGGAGAAGGAATTACTCCAATAAGTAGTAAAAAGTTTGCGAGCCTCAAGAAAGGAGGCCTTGCAACACCGCTAACCCGAAGCTTGCTCTACGGTGAGAGGCAATGTCCAAACTGTAATGTTTAGTAAAGGTGTGGACGGAAGTCCAAGTGGCGGCAGAACAGATGTCTGCTGCTGACACATTCTTGAAACAAGCCGCAGAGGCAGCGTGGAGTGGCCTCTGACTTGACCCGGGGAGGGTCTTGTTGTACTTGTCATAACAGAAAGTGACACAATGAGCCAACCATTTTGATAGGCAATGCTTGGAAACAGCATTGCCTTCTCTTTTGTGAGCGAAAGAGACAAACAACTGATCAGTCTTTCTGAGATCCTTCGTCCTATCGGTGTAGTATCTCAGAATCCTGTGAACATCCATGGTATGAAG
The DNA here is from genome assembly GCA_016271365.2 of Neoceratodus forsteri. Lineage (NCBI taxonomy): Eukaryota > Metazoa > Chordata > Ceratodontiformes > Ceratodontidae > Neoceratodus > Neoceratodus forsteri. The sequence goes on from JADMNL010000025.1 coordinate 354,665,007, forward strand.
TAGGTATTCTCCTTGATTGGAGTACTGCGTGAAGAAAGCAGGTAATTCGATAGACTGATTCAAGGTAGATTCCGCTACTACCTTCGGCAGAAACTTAGGATTCGTGCGAAGAGCTACTCGTACTTTGTGGAAAATCAAATAAGGGATTTTGCACATCAGGGCCTGTAGCTTGGAAATCCCACGAGCTGAAGTAATGGCCACCAAGAAGAGCGTCTTCCATGATAAAAACTTCAAGTCTGCGGAAGCCGCAGGCTCAAAGGGAGGAATGGTAAGTTTCTCAAGGACAAAGTTTAAGTCCCAAGGCGGAGCTGGGGTCCGGACCGGGGGCCTGAGATGAAGGACCCCCTCTAAGGAAGGTTTTGGAGACCTCCAGCTGGGCAAAAGCCTTATCAACGAAGAGGACATGGTAGGCTGAGATAGCTGCCATATGGACCTTCAAAGAGGAGTGACTGAGACCCAGGTCGAAAAGATGACGCATGTACTCCAGCAGAATGGTCACCGGGCAGGAAAAGGGTTCCACGTTCCTGGACGCAGCCCAGATCGAAAATCTCTTCCATTTCATGGTGTAAGTGAACCTAGTGGAGGGTTTCCTGGCCTCCACCAAAATCTCGGCTACCTTGGGAGAAACTCCAAAACGAGAATGAGCTAGGTCTGCAGGAGCCATGCATGGAGTTGAAGGGACTTGAGTCCCGGATGGACCAGGGTCCCCTGATCCTGGGTCAGCAATCCTGGAGATAAAGGAAGAGGAAGAGGAGGAACCTCTGAATATTGTTCTAGAAGAGAGAACCAGATTTGCCTGGGCCAGAAAGGAGCAATCAGAATCATTCTCGCTCCTTCTAGAGCCAGTTTCTGTAACACACGAGGGACCAGCAGAGTTGGGGGAAAAGCATAGATGAATCTGTCCTTCCAGCTTAGAGATAGAACGTCTCTCCAGAAAGTGCCTCGCTCTGGAATGAGCGAGTAAAAGATTGGGAGCTTTGCGTTTTGGGAGGAGGCGAACAGGTCTATCTAGGAGTCCCCAAACCTGGAAGATGTTTTTAGGACTTTTAGGTCAATTCACTTGTGTGGAAGAGCCCGGCGGCGACTTAGTCTGCCTGCTAGGACACTGTCTACTCCCGGAACATGGATCGCCGTGAGGTGAAGGTTGTGGAGAGTGGCCCAATCCCAGACCCTCATGGCTTCCCTGCACAGCGGGTAGGATTGAGTCCCTCCCTGCTTGTTGATGTACCACACCATGCACATGTTGTCCGTTTGGACGGCTAGGTGACCGGGAAGGATGTATTGGTGAAGGGCCTGGAGCGCATAAAGCACTGCTCGGAGCTCGAGAACGTTGATGTGGAGAACTATCTCCAAGTTTGACCAAAGGCCTTGGGTCCGGTGAGGACCCAGATGAGCTCCCCAACCTTCGCCTGAAGCATCCGTGGTTAGAATCTGATCGGGGGGAGGATGAAAAAAGGAGGCCCCCCGGAAGAGGTTCTCTTGAACCATCCACCACTGCAAGTCTCTTACCATCGGCGAGGAGATCAGAACTGGAAGATCTAGGTCGTCTACTCGTTGATCCCACTGAAACGAAGAGTCCACTAGAGATCCTCATGTGGGCGTGCTCAGCGAGATCATCAGGATGGCCGCCACCAAAGCCCCAGAGGCAGACACTGATCATGGGACCCTCCTGTGTTCTAATAGGAGGGAAATTTGTGACTGGAGGAGGCCCCCTGTCCGGAGGTAGAAAGGCTTTGCACAAAGTTGTGTCGAGAACTGCCCCGATGAACTGAAGCCTCTGTGAAGGCTCCAGGTGAGACTTGGAATGGTTGATGGTAATACCCAGGCCAGTGAAAAGCTGCCGGGTGAGGGAGAGGAAATGCAGGAGTTCCTCCCTGGACGGGGCTGCCAGGAGCCAGTCATTCAGGTGGGGGAAAACCTGAGCTCCCAAAGAACGCAGGTGGGCCGCTACCACCGCCAGGCATTTGGTAAAGACCCGAGAAGCCGAGGAAAGACCAAATGGGGCACCGGAATTGGTAGTGGACCCCCTGGAACGCAAACCTGAGGTACTTTTGGTGCGAATGGGGATGTGCAGGTATGCATCCTGCATATCCAGTGCACAAAGCCATTGGCCCGGCCGAAGGAGGGGCAAAAGAGATTGAAGGGAGAGCATCCTGAACCTCTTGTACTCCACAAACAGGTTCAGGGAGCTGAGATCGAGAATCGGTCTGAGATCTCCAGTCTTCTTTGGTACAAGGAAGAAGTGGGAATAGTACCCCGTTCCATAGAGGGGAGGAGGGACGGGTTCTATAGCCTGTTTCGCAAGAAGTGCTGAGATTTCTTCCCTGACCAAATGAAGATGGTCCCTTGAGTAAGCACAGTTCAGAGGGGGGTGATGTAGAGGTTTCTGTAGAAACTCTATGGAGTGACCCTCTGTGATGATCTGAAGCACCCATGAATCCGAAGTTATCCTCTCCCAATCCGGAAGGTGGAGGGAGAACCTCCCTCCTACCAGTTCCTCCGGCGTCCGGAGGCGGTGGGAGAGGAATGAGTCAGGTGGTGTGAGGCAGCGTCAGCTGGAGTGCCGTCGCTTTTTGGCGGCGGGGGCCTGGCAGCTGTGGGGGCCCGGCGCTTAGTGACCCGCCTTCCTGGGGTTTCGCTTGAGGCCGGCTGCGTCTGCGAAGGGGCGGCGCTGCGGGGATGGGGATGGTACAATAAATCAACAGATTTAAGGGCCATCCCTTCTCCTGAAGTCAGTGATGATGTTCTTGACATCACATCGAAATCATAGAACCCTGAAAGGTGCTCTTGGATGGCAGATTGCACCTCCGGGACCAAACCTGACACGGTTACGCGTCACTGGCAAGCTTACGGTGAACGCAGAGCTCCGCCCTGGGTGTCCACTGCATCGTAAGGTCGTCCTTAGCATGTGTTGACTGGCCGAACGAGCAGAACGGACTAGGTTGGCCAACTCCTGCTTGAGTTGAGAGTCAGGCAAGGAGTCGATCTTGGATTCCACCTGGGTAAGGACGGCCTTCTGGTAATCCTCCATATGTGCTACATAGTTCAGGGCCCTAATACCCAGTGTGGAAGAAGCATAGATCTTCTTTCCATACTGATCCAGAAGGCAAGATTCCTTATCTGGGGGAGACGAGCTAAGGTGTTTTGGATGCGCCGACCGGCCATGAGCGGCGCTGATCACGACCGAGTCTACATGGGGGTGAGAGTCTAAAAAATTGACACCCTCCGGAGCCTGATATAGCCTGTTCGACTTCCTAGGAAGTGGGGCTAGAGCCGACAGTTATTTCCAAATAGTGGAAACAAGGTGGACGTGAGGCTCGATCCAGGGTCGCACTAAAGTAGGAGCCGTAAGGGGCAAGTCCAGATGTTCGGTGAGTTTCACCTGCTGAGGATCTGGATCTAAGGACTGCCACTGATGGACTTCCTGGATCTTCTTAAGCAACTCTGTGAATGAAGGATCCTCCAGAGGAGACTTTGGAGGAGTCCTTGGCCGGGGTTTAGACGGAGAACGCAGCTCGTTGTCTTTCTCGGAAACTCCATCGGAGGCCTCCGAGGAGTCCGAGAGGGCCACAGAGGAAGAATCTAAAGCGAGAAAGACTCCTCACCCGCTAGGGGAGGAATGGGTTCAGTGGGAAGAGTCCAGAAGGCATGTCCTGCCCTCTGGGACCTGAGGGAAAACCCCGGGAACCGGAAGAGGGAGGAGAGCGCCGTCTCAGGGCGACGGGGACCGGAAGAGGCACCGTATCATAAGACGGCTCTCGACTTCTCTCTGGTGAGTTGGAGCCTTGGCTCAGCCCACCAGGAGGCAAGAGTCTCCTGGAGATCCACCGGCGGCCTCGGGGGCGGTGGAGGAGGAGGAGGGGGATAGTTAAACAGAGGATATCCGTAGGGTGAGTATCCGAAACCCGGCTGCAGAAATCCCGGAGACGGGTAATGAGGCACTTGGTACTGTGGTGCTGAAGGGTTCGGCACCGGCTACGGCAGCGGAGGATACTGCAGGCCTGGGAAGACCGGCGTCGGGTATGACGGCGGGTACCCAGGCACTGGAGGAGCTTCTGGAGCAGACGGCCCAGTCGGGTACCCCAGGGGCGGATCAACCGGGATAGGCCCCTGGGGCGGAGGGCTCAAAGGACAGAGAAAGTCCCCTGCTGACGTCGGAGGGGCTGGTGTCGGGGCCGGCGACAGCGGGGCCGGTGTCGGCGAGGCCGGGCGTCGGAGGGGCCGGCGTCGGGGCCGACGTCAGGGGAACCGCATCAGATCCGAATCCTCGAGGGGTGGCAGTCTGACGGAAGCCCAGGTCCCGAGTCTGTCCGAGGAAGGTGGGGAAAAATCCCCGGAGTCAGGCAAGGGGGACTGGGGCTCCCCTGATGGCAGCGAAGGCTGCAGAGAGCCTGGCACGACGGAAGTGAGAGGTTCCGACGTAGGCTCAGAGGCCCAGCACACGTCAGAGGAGCTGACATGTGGCTTATGGGCCTGAACCCGGCGGACGCCAGAGGAGCTGGCATCTGGTTTCGGGAGTCTCACGTCTGAGACGGGCCGAGGAAGAGAGGAGGCCCGGTCAGAGGGAGACACAGCCCGGCGCTGCCCCAAAGGGTCGGGCGACTTAGGGGCCTTCTCCTGGTGCAGGTCGGAGGAGCCGACGTCCAGCTTACGGGAGGCGCCCACACCAGTAGGCCGTGGGGTTGCAACTGTACTGGAGGCAGGAGTCTTCTTCGGCCTGGAGATGCCCAGCAGGCCCGAACTCGAGCCTGATGGGCGGGCCGACGCCTTCTCCAAAGCCTTGGAGGCTGCCGTCGGGCGGTCCCCCGGAGGGGATGTTACCTTACCCGTGACTGAAGAGGAGGCCTTCTCCCGGTGCCTATCCTTGTCCTGCTTCTTATGCCCTTCAGGGAAGTCGACGCCTGCCTTAATTTTCTCAGCTCTTTCTCCATCGCAGACATCTTTTTCTTGAGGAGATGGGCTTCGAGGGACTGCTGGCGTCATTTGCGGGTGGCTGCGCGTTGAACCGGGGGCAGTGCGGACACTTGTCGACCGCGTGGTTGGGGCCTAGGCAGAAGAGACAGAGGGAGTGACCGTCTTTGTGAGGCAGTTGGGCGCCGCACGAGTCGCACTTATTCTTTGAAGGGGACGACATAAACCGACGTTCACCTGACGATGGAAGAATAAAATACTGAAAACTTTTCAGAAAAAAACGACGAAGTAACAGGACTGAGCGAAAGAACTTAACCGCGAGGTGCTACAAGAGCTAACGGCAGTAAAGAAAATGGAAGGTGGGCGTCTGGGACCGCCCCTTTATACCGACGTCGTATGATGCCGGTCACCTGACATGGAGGCGGTCCCCGCCAGGGACTGCTAAATAGAAATTTTTTCTGTGGGGTCCTGCCGCCGGTCGGCGTCAGTCCTATATGTAATTACCTACTGCAAGAGCCCTCTGGCAAGATCTCGTGTTACAGGTGAGTAACCTGTATTTCTAGGGACATGGATATGTTGTTCATCCACACTTTCTGGCAGACTCCTAGCAGTTCTCCGGGAGGAGGAAGGCAAGGCGCACACCCCCTTCTTAGAGAGAAAGACTGGAGAACCGAGGCCCCGACCAACATCCCGGCGTGACCCAAGGTCGATGTGGAAGGGGGAAATCGGTAAATGCCTGCTTCCAGGTAGGAGCCCTACGGATACCCTGGACAGGGGTATCCTCGGAAGCAGCCACCGATGCAGAGGAAGGGCGGGTAAAATGAGCACTTATCCCTCTGGGAGGCTGCATGCCCGTCCACCTATAGCGGAGACCTATGCAGGAGGTGACCCACCCGCCGTCGTCCGCTGGGCTGCATGTCTACCAGGTGCGGCTTCAGCGTAGATGACAAACATCTGGCAAACCTCTCCCGACTTCAGCCCCCGCCCCTGGAGGCAGCTAGCCAAAAGGGTCCCAATGGATCCTATCTACAGCCTCCGGGAGGTGAATGGGTGGAACCCCGCAGAGACAATACCCGGATAGGGAAAAAGACTGCCACCGCCACGGAAGTAACTCGGTGGGGCGAGGACAACCTCGCCCTGTGGAAGACCAGATAGGGAGATTCAAAGGAGCCTGAACTTTCCCTCCTTCTGGATGGCAGAGTAGCCACAAGAAGGTGATCTTCCACAACAGGTGGGGGAACTCGCACCTGTGCAACGATTCGAACGGCTTGCCCATGAGCAAAGCCCATACCAGTGCAGGTCCCACAGAATGGAGATACTCTCCCCCAAGGGGGAGGTGTGATCGAGGCCTGGAAGGGGCCAGACCACCTTATCTGCGCCACTGACTGCCTTCTGGCCCATGCCCGGAAGACAGGAGTGATCAACAGAAGCACCTAGAGGGTCGTCGGCCGAAGCCCTAGGTCAAAGAACGGACCACAGATGGTCTGGAATGCTCGCCTGGGGACGGGAGAGGGCCAGGCCCTATCCCCTCATCAAATGGAGAACTCTACCCATTGAAGGCGAGCATGTTTGGCTGACCTCTAGCAGGATGCCTTGAAACGCCGAGGGCCTTGCCGAAGGACCCAAGGCTCGCTCCTAGTCAAGACAGGGACCAGGCCTTCAGGTGCAGGGATTGAAGGTCCAGATGGAAAACCTTCCCCTGAAAACAGAAATCAGGACAGGAAGCCGCCTCGGGAGCCTGGGGCTGAGACTGAGGAGAGCTGGATACCAGAGCTGGAAACCCAGACTGGGCAACCAGCATCTCCTATGCTTAGTCCCTCCTTGCCTTGCCTGCGGGTCAAGGGAAATGGGGGAGAGGCGAAGAAGAGGCCCGGCGTACGCGACCTCGATGGCATCCCCTACAGCAAACCCTGCTGAGGGGGCGGGCATGAGACAGTCTCAGCCTCGTATTCTCCCTGGAGGGAGGAGGGAGAAAATCCTGTGCTACCTCCGGCAGGGAAGACCATTCGTGAGGTGCAGCTTATGTCTGGCTTAGTGCAACAGCCAGGGGGTTGGAGGGTCCTGCCAACAAAAGGCTGGGAACCCACCTCTGACTGCATGAAAACCCAATGCGGAGAACCTCCTTATGCAGAGGCAAGGGTTCGATCGAACCTGGCAGGATAGGTAGCACATGGTTGTGGTGCTGTCTGCATGGACTTAAACCACTAGACCCGCGCACAAACGGAGAGAGCGGTGTAAGCTAAGCGGACCGCCTGGAGCTCCAGTGGGTAAGAAGGGCATCGGGACTCCCGAGAGGACCAGAGACAAAGCACTCTGTATTCCCCTAGATGGGCACCCCCACCCATCCAAGAAGCATCGTTGGAGAAGACCGTCGACTCAGGGGGACGAACAGGATGTTCTCCTGCAGGAGTTGGAAAGGTCCGATGGGGAGCGTTCCCCTAACTCCTGGGCTGTAGTCACGAACTGGTCCAAGGAACGCAGCACTGTGACCGCTGGCTGGCCCGTCACACTAGGGGAACTCAGCCGCCGTGAGGCCCAGGAGGTCCCAGCAGGGCACAATTACCCGGCCAAACCTGACTGAGTAACGGAGGAAGAACCTCCGCCCGGAGCCAAGCTCGGACTCAAGAGCCGAGACTAGTCCCGAAGAAGCCTCACCGCTAAGGCACGAGTTCCAATGGGCTCCAGTAAAGGGAGACCAGACTGAGCCTGGAAGGTTTTAATCAGGCCGCCATCCGGGTGGGGTTACGCCTGGACCCCTCAATGCCGCAGAAACTGCAGAGCAGAGAACGAAGGGCCTGGCCAGGAACACGTAAGGAGATCTCTCGCTTAGGAAAGGGAGGGGTCTCCCAAGAAACGAATGGAACGAGAAGTAAGTATGTCCTGGAGGCCCAGGAAGAAGCCGCATGCCTCGATCTGAGGATGGGATATCTGCAGAGGGACCACCCGGGCGTGCAGAAGGATGGGCGCAAGCCTCCCATCCGTTTGAGACCAGGAATACCTGGACACGAACCCAGGGTCAGAAGGAGGGCCCACCACCTCCCTGATCACCTCTAATTAGAGGGCCAGGCAAGTCGGCTCAGTAGTCCGACATAGAATCTGTGGACCCAAGATCCCCTTGGGGCAACAGCTCAAAAGGGGAAACCTGCTCGCAACCCGCGACAGGACATACCCTTAGCACCACCCAAGAGGAAGAGATGCAGAGCCGTCCCCCCATGAGGAAACCCGGGCAGGGGCGACGGGGCCGGGGACAGCGCCCCTTAGCCCGTCACTGAGCAGGCTTGGCAGAGGAAGAGGCTGAGGGGGCTCTCAGATTCCTACCTCCCTGCTTCCTTTTGGAGGAAGCCACTGCACTGGTCTGGCGACAGGCTGCCCAGCGCATGCCTGCTGGCCCTCGTGCTGGGCCGGTCGAGCCGCAGGGGCCGGGGGGCAAAGGGGCTTACGCAAAGGCTGATGGCTGCCCTTTGTCCCTCCGGGCGGGAGTGACAGAGTCCGGAGTGGCATCGGACTTCTTGGGCCCCTGGATATGTCCTCCACTCCAGGGCCGAAAAGGTCAGTCCCAAGAAGGGATGTCCGCCAACTCGTGCTGGGTTTCCAAGGAGAGGAGGATAACCTCAGCCACGCCCCTGCGTACATAGGCCACTGCGTCGCCACCAATCTGGCACAGGAGCTGCCCAGATCCAGAGCCGTCTGGAGCTGCTGTTTTGCCACCGCCCTACCCTGGTCCCACACCTGCCGGACCGTGGTCCGCAGGTCGGCCGGGAGATGAGCGAGGACCTCGTCCAGGGAGCCCAAAAGGGCGTTGGAACAGTGTGCCAACAGTGCCGCCAAGCTGGCCTGATGGAGGCCTAGGGAGGACGCGGCGTAAACCTTGTGCCCGACATAGTCCATCCTTTTGGACTCTTTGTCAGGGGGCCTATCTACATCCCTAGCGTTTCCAAAACTTTGGAAAACATTGTCGGTGACTATCCCTTCAGCCGAGGGGTGCTCCGAGAAACCGGGCAGAGAACCGACAGGGACAGAGTACTTCCTGGGAAGGCGCAGGGCAGGAAGTAGGCCGCCGCCAGAGCTCCAAGGCTGGGCCCACGATTGCCTCAGCCACCGCGAAGGCCTCCGAGGGAGAGCCCCTTCGGTCCAGAATCTCCATAAGGGGGTAAGGTGCCCGTCTGGAAACGGGCTCGAGCTGCATCCCGGTGAATTCCGAGATGAGCTGGAGCAGACCCATAAAGGATGATGGGCTGTCGTCCACTGAATGTTCCAGGGAAGACCATGAGTCCTCCCTGCTAGGAAACATAACGGAGCCGACTTCAGGCTCCAAGGGGTCTGCAAAAAGCTGCCGCAGAGGCCTGATACACTCTTCGTCCGTGGGGGCGGCAGGAGTGAGGGGACCCAGAAACCCGCGGACAGGTCAAGGCCCGCCCAGGTTCTGCCGAGGATGGTGGGGCAGCGGGGATCAGACGAGCAACCAACCCTGGAGAGGGCTCCTCCACTGCCTCGAGCGGCTGCGTCGGCCGACCGGGCAGCGGCTGCTTTCTAGCCGGAGAATGAACCGGGGTCGATTGATTCCCAGACAACAACAGCTACTGCCACATAAATTCCTCATAACATCGATGCCAACGGCATCCAAGCCACTCCTCATCTGAGGAGGGGAACGAGGAAGAACGGCAATGCCACTTGACTCGGTGTCCCGACCGAGAACGCCGAGGTCAGCATGAGCGGCTAGACTGAGAGGAGGACCGAGACCCGAATCCTCAGGGGAACCGAGGGCAGGCCTGGGAAAGGGAGCAGAGCACGCCCGCCCTCCTTCGCTCAGAGAAATGGCCGAGGACTGTCGACCCAAAGGTACCCGGCAGAACCTCAGCCCCACCGGGGAACCGGCAATGGGATTGCTGCACTAGCAGGAGACAGCCCAGATGACGGGCCGAGAGGCTCGCCGCGTCGATGGGGTCCTGGCCAGCTGACCTGGCGGGGACACCGTGAGACCAGTGGTGCACGCATCCTCGACTGAGCCGAGTGTCGGCCGGCAGAGGAGGAGTTCCCGCTCCCGCTGGCCGATGAGGACCCTGCCTGCGCACCTGGGCCGAGGGGCAGGTCCCAGGGTCCTCTCCTTCGAGGAAAGGGAATGGGCGTATTCCTTGAACGGCTGCATGAGTAGAGCCCAAGGACAGCGGGATAAGTGCCGCAACCGAGGAAGAGGGAGGTGGAGCCGCCCCCTCCTCAGCGGAAGGAAGATCGAGCTGCTCAGAAACAGCCGAAGCAGACGCTGCCCGATGATCCGAGGGATTCTCCAGAGCGGGAAAAACTACCGGGTGCCCGAGCCCTGAACGGGCCGCGCGGTCCTCCAGAGAGTTGGCGGAAAGGGCACAACAAAACTCACAAAGCTGAGGATCATGATCCAGGTCAAGGCAGTAAACGCACGTGAGTGAGGGTCTTCCTGGAGGAATTAACCGGCGCCTCCCGGGCCGGAAAAAGAATGAGCCATCGCCTCAGCGAAGAAGAAAGGATCGAAGTTACAGAAAACTTCCAATTGATTTCGAAGACCGAAAATTTTCAGGAACCAGTCGAAAACGCAGAGCGCTAAGGAGGGAACCTGAGCTTCCAAGCGGTAAGGAAGATCTGGTGTCATGGGGCAGAGCCGAGAGTTTTACCACCCAGGTGGGTGGGAGGACCCAGCTTGAAGACCTTCCGGCAAGATTTAAAGCGGCAAGGAACCTGCCAATAAGTGTGGATGAACAACATATCCATGTCCCTAGAACTATAAAAATACGTGTTTAAAAAAAAAGCACAACCATGCATGCATGATAGTGGAGGGGGGTAGGATTCTGTGATCGGCACACTGGGGACTGGGCACTCCCAGAGTCAGTATAATGTTCTGGGGGGGTTGGGGGGTGCTAAGAGAGAGGGTCAGGTGGGGAGTTATGTATTTCAGTGGTCACAGATCACCAAAAATAAAAAAAATAAAAAAAAAATTGTGCAAGCATGGAGTGTTGCACGTTGAGGTGGTTTTTCTTGTCTTGCCAAGGTGTGGTTCATTCGCAAGGAATGCGGGAGTCCTTTTTGTCATAGCAAGAGGTCTGCAGAGCTCCGTCCAGTGCAGCCCTAAAAAGGAGGGATACTAAGGAGATGATCTGGATGTGTTCACCACACAGTCCTCACTACAGAAAGATACTGTTAAGCTGGTGCCATGCACACATTAGCTGTCCTCAGCATGGTCTTTCTCCTCCTCCTCATTCTCCTCCATTATTTGGTCAGGACTGCATTCACATTCACTGTATCTCTCGACAGGAATGAAGGACCATGCTGGCAATGTTGGCAACAGCTGCACCAACAATGCTGGCAACAGCTGAGGAGGTGTATTCTGCAAGATATTAGATTGTGGCATTGACGGAGTAGTTGTAGTGGTAGTCCCAGTCAGGGCCTACTGTAAGTGAAGGCAGGCCTGGCAGTAGACGGCATATCATATCTGAAAATGACAACAGCACTACCAGTACATCAACATCACTCTGAGTAGTGACGGTGACCACAACAGTCAATGGCAGAGGTCGGATCTCTGGCGACAACGGCAACATATTGTCTGTAATAGGCCCCATAGCACTTGTGCCAAGCTCTGACCTTGGTGTCTGGTCGATTGTCGGGGGGGGGGGGTTGCCACTGTTGGAGCGGATGTCCCTGAAGATTGGGATGTACCTGCAGTCCGCAGTAGCAACCTGGACCTCGCAGGGGAATACCTTTCCTCATCCCAGTGTGTTTGTGGCTTCCCAAGGAGGATTTGTCTTGGAACATCGATGACCGTGTTTTGGTCGATGAGGTAGGCAATAAGGACTTGCCCTGTAGCTGCCATTCCATTGCTGCTAAGGTCTTCTTAAGGAGTAAGTTTTCCAGTGCCCCCTTTCTGCATTGCCTGGTAGCAGAGTTGAATCCCCTGTAGATCTCAGAGGCTTTTACGTTGCGAGAGAAGCCTAGGCAGCATACACACACTTCATGCACATCGTCCTTGTATATTTTCTTTCCACAGTCGCAATACCAAAAAATGGAGACAGCTCTTTTGGTGGCATGAAGGTACCAAAAATCACTAAAATAGTGATTACTGTTACTATATATGAAAAAAAAAATTACTTTTTTTGTAGAGGCACTTCTGATGGCAGGTCTGACAAGCCTGATTGATGGCGGGAAAGAAATAGAAATTACATACTTACAGTAATTATTGATCTTCTTGGACAGTCTCCATCACTCATTCACACTAGTGGGATAGCGCTGGAGGTGCTAGGACCAAGCAGGAGCCTAAAATTTTCTGAAGGGTCGGCACCGAGACAGGACCACGCATGTGGGCATGTGAGACTAGCCTGCGCCATGTGAGGCTATCTCGCATCAACCCTCCAACCGCCTCAGTCACCTTTTCGACCGAGGAGGTGCAGCGTAACTAACGAGAATAATTCATCCTGAGTTTCTGGGTCTGAGAGGGCCCAGATGGCCTTTGCAAGAAAGGTAAAAGAATAATGTCCTCACAGTCTGAACCATAGGACCACGAAGACCAGAAAAGAAAACGAGCGAACCCGGGGATGGTGGGTGGGCATGTGAATGAGTGATGGAGACTGTCCAAGAAGATCAATAATTATGGTAAGTACATAATTTCCATATCTTCCTGGACTAAGTCTCCATCACTCATTCACACTAGTGGGAGAGTACCGAGCTAAAACCAACAACCCTGAGAAGGGTGGCAGGAGATAGGGTTCACTCAGAAAGGACAGTCAAGGACTGTCCTGCTAATAAAAAGAGCTGTCTTGTAAAGAGCAACAAGAACATAGTGCCTACAAGATAAGTGCTCGAGTTATAACTCACCACTTTGCAGACGACTGCAATGGACACAAAATGAAAGTCTGCCACGAAGCCGCAACCACTCTACGAGAGCAGCAAGAACCTGGCCTCACAATCTGGTCTAGGACCAAAATTTATAGCGTCAAAGACATGTACTAATGTAACGTAAAGGGACCTCAGGAACTGAAAGAACAGGAGGTAAAGTCTACTGGTTCAGGGTAGACTGGAAAGTGCAGATGGAAACCCCGCTATCATGTATGGCTGACCTGTAAACAACAGGTTCAGGAGCACCTGAACCTCTTACTTGGCGAGCAAGGGGGTCCAGGTGGGGTTAGCCCATCAAGGAGAATGGTCTCCACTTAGTCACAGGAACCTTCCTGATGGAAGGCCAAGCACGACTTAGAAGCCTCTCGTGGTAGTCTAGTAGAACCAGATCTGACCCACTGCATATTCCAAAGGAATCATCCTGCCCCTGTGTGTATGACTGCAGTAGCAGTCTCTGAACTCAGGGAAGAAAGGAAAAAGTGTACAGGAGGATGTCCTCTGGAAAAAACATTCTGATGGATAAAACGGGCTGGATTTGTAAGGCAAATAGAGGCAGATGCCGAGGAGGGACACAGCAGGACCAGGTTAGGGCTAACCCATTTGTTGAAGTGACTGAAAGAGACAGTGATTCAATGAGGTGAGGCACTACCCACTCTGGCCTCCCTGAAGGGAGTAGGAAAGGATTCTAGTTTGTTTACTGAAAAACAAACATCATAACTCCATCACACACTTGAAGAGGATAGCTTCGTGAATGACTAGCATGGACCAGTGCGCAGGAATGAAGGTGTGAATATTTGCAAAGCTACCTCAGAAAAAAGACCTACTTGACCATCCGTCAAGAAGGAGAAAATCGCCTGTTAAGTTAAGCAAGCAAGGAAGGAAGTAGGAACCTGAGTTCCAACTTGGTGGAGAGTCGCTTCTGCTGCTGCAAGGTTCTGCTCAAGAGAAGAAAGCCTGATAAAAAGAAAGGGGAATTAACAGACTAAGCAGTCGCCTAGGTCTAGGAAATGTCTCTGAATGAGATAAATTTCTCTTAGAGAAAGAGATGGCCCATTACGCCACTGGATCGGACTCTCCATAGGGGAAGAAGAAGTAATCAGGTACTCTTTACCATACTCAGGAGATGAGCACTTCAGGGCTGAGGCGAAACATGACCAGATCCAAAAGGGAGTGCGGGTAATTCTCGCTAGGCCCTGTGCTGTGATAACATTTTTTTTTCAGTCCAAACCTAACAAGGCTTTCAGGCTGCTATTTCGAAGGATTGTCTTGATACAAAATGATGAAGATGTCTTCCATCTGAGTGCAGAAGAGTCTGAACGTCCATACTGAAATCATGACCGGACTAATAATCACAGATGGAGAGATGTTAACCACCTGTACTGAAGAAGCCACCGAAGGGGCAATATCACAAGGGGGCTATATACCCCTATCAAAGGAGCGGAAGAGCCAGAGCGGCTCCCGACTATTAAATTAGAATGTTCCACAGAGTGTAACTGTCTTGACGATTGAAAAAGTCTAGACACAGAAGAGTATGGTCCACATACGCAGAGTGAAATACTATAGTGGACCCCATTACTGAGGAACTACTGAATAGATTTTCCATCATGGACTCTGATGATAGAAAGGACGTGCCCTTCAGTATATAAAATGAGTCGTCTGCTGTATTACTGACCAGAAGGACAGGGAAAGACCCATCTAGATGCACTTCTACCTTAGAAGGCCCTCCAAGAGAGGTCTAGGTCAGAGCCACTAGAGACTCCGCCATCAGGAAGGATGTCGAGGAGCTTGTTACCATGTAGGGAGCTGAGAAAATGCTGAGCAAATGAGATTCCACTGGCACAGCAGTACAGCAGAGTTACATCAGCAGAAACCGCAGGATGACACAAGATCCCACATAGACTGCCACTCACTAAGATGTGTGGAAAAATAATCTGCAGAACAGGAGTTCATTCTACGATAAACATCCTGCCACAGTTCTGTGGAAAGGAAGTCCGAAAAGGAAAAATGTGTCACTAATTCTGCTATACAGCACCCACTAGCACCCGTGCAGCACCAGCATCACTGTGGCACAGGAGGGCACCAAGCAGTGCTTATGCCAACCTGGATGATACCGAGAGCAACCATGGCAGTATCCACAGGCACCCCAGTACTCATACAACACGGCACCTGAGGGCACCTCTGACACCCTTGGTACCCATGACACCCATGGCAAGAATGGCACCAGTGGCACCCATGGGCACCTCTGGTGCCTCCTGTGGCACCCACGGGTGTCCCCGATGCCACCCATGGTACTCATGGCACCAGTGGCACCCATGGCACCCGTGGGCACTCCTGGCACCACCCATGGGTGCTCCCATCACCACCCATGACACCCATGGGTGCACAGTGCTGCCCATGGGTTCACAGCACTGCCCATGGGTGCATGGCGCCACCCAGACACCCGTGGCAGCACTGACGGCACAGACAACCAACGGCAGCAACAAGAGCACCCACGGCACTGCACAGAGCGATGACGCCAACCCACGGCGTCGACTAAGGCATGGCGCTGTCCAAGGCAAGGCGCTGACCAAGGCATCAAGGCTCGGCGCCAACCAAGGCACCAGGCCATGGCGCTGAACAATGGTGCCGAAGGAAAATGCCAATGGAAATCCTGAGAAGGGGAGAAGGAAAAAGGTGGTGCCCGTGCCGGCCCCTGCATGGAAAGGGAGAGGGGGGTAGGCACAAGGGGTCAACATGATGGCAAAGGCACCAAGAGAGCACCTTGCCATGTGTGATCCAATCAACCCGGCTTCGGTCCAACGGCTCCGAGGCCTGGAGGTCCCAAATCAGGAACAGAGCCAGGAAAACTGGAAGTCAAACCCCTGCTCCATAGGAGCAGCCCAGAGGTGAAACCGCCACCAGAGATCCAATGAGGACAGAGATGGAGTCGGAGTCCAGAATGCAGCCATTAGGAGTGGGGCCAAGAGGAACCTCACCAAAGTTGGTTCAGGCCCATCGCCTCCCCGACGAACAACTTGTGCAGACATACCAACGGGCAACCTCGAGCGACACCGATTCTTCTTCCCCAACGAGGAAGAGGAGCTGAGGTTAAGCGGAGCCGGATCTCCAGAACCGCAATTTGTGCTTCGGAGGACTGTCCTCCCCGAGCACAGGACTGTCCGTAGTCGGACCACCCTGTTAATTAAGGGCAGCAGACCGGACACAGCCCTTCTGCCATAAAAACTTTCAAACAAAGTCCTTCTACCATCGCCGCTACTGTCTAAGGATAACTCCATTGATGGCAGGAAAGAATTTACTTTTCTTCTTCTTCATAATCTTCTTCTTGTTCGTAAAATAAGAAATTAAACGTTAAAAGCTGCTGTCATATAGACGAAAACTTACGACCCCGGCAGACGAGTGACGTTGACATCCAAGCACATTCGACGGTGGGAGAAAAGGAACTGAGGAGATTGGAGAGTCAAAGCTGAGATAGCCTACACAGGCGCGAGCTAGTCTCACGGTGCCACGCATGCATGGTCCTGTCTCGGCGTCGACCCTTCAGAAAATTTTAGGCTCCCGCTTGGTCCTATCCCACTAGTGTGAATGGGTGATGGAGACTTAGTCCAGGAAGATCCGAGGAGAGGAGGGGCCACCCACATTTGTGTAGATGCTGGTGCATGACATCATCATGGGTGGCCCCTGGCTTGCAAAGTTTCCATGTGGCTTTAGCGCTGACACAGCTTTAGTTCCAAAGTTGTGGTTTGATGAAAGAGATATCCTTGAAGATCTAGTAATGTTGTCCCAGCACTATGAAATGGAGGTATCTCTGGTGGCTGGGGTGCAGCAGTATGTGGCAATATGCATCCTATATACCCAATGATTTTATTTATTTATTTAGTTTTTGTTGGCCAGGTAAGTGCACTAGACAAATCCTGCCTATTTTCAGGCACGGCACGGGGGAAGGGGGATACAGATGAATGCCAACTGATCTTCAACCAGATTAAGCTGTTGGTGGTATTTTTAGTGAATGAGGGAAATTTGGCCAGGACACCGGGGAAATTCCCCTACTTCCTGTTTCCTGTGAGCAGGGGGGACCCATTTTCTGGTGGGACCAAGATGGCGGAGGAGGAGGACAGTGGAGGAGGACATGCTGTGGCTGAGTTAGCAAGGCTCAGCGGGGAACATGGTACGGCTTTCCGGATGGCTGCAGAGAGCAGTGGAAGTAGGACGGATGTTGCTCAACTCCTAAATCATCCGCAAGGGACAGTGGTACGCTGGGATGCACCTTGATGGTGGCCAGCATAGCGTACCGGAATCCCCGCGGCCTGAAGTATTAGTGCACGATGCAGAAGTCATCGGAGTGTGGAGTTGGAGCAAAACCGTGAGTTTCTGACGGAGCCTAGGATCTCGGGAGAAATGATGGATGAAAATGCTGCAGTTTTGTGTGGAGCTCCAGCTCTTTCGCAAGGGTCTGAGGAGCTTAACGTATTGTTGGAAAAACGCAGCTGATAAAAGAAGTTGGCTGAGTTCAACAATTAAAACAACAAGCTGAGGAGATCGAAAAGAAAAGGCCTGTTTTGGACTCTCCTTCGGGCCTACCAGGTACTGTGCCTAAGGTTCTAAAAGGCCCCAGTTTTTAGATCGCCGACGGATGAAACCCCACCTCAGGATGCTAATTTGGTGGTTAATGAATCCTGGTCCCTCAACAAGCTCTCCAGGAGGCAGATTGATACAATCAGATGAGGGAGGCTGGATGGTCGACCAATAATCCCTCTGCCGAACAAGCGTAGCAGATGGGAAAAGGCCAAATCTGCATCAAGGGATGCTGTATCTAGCTATGGGCCAGACTGTTTTGAAACTTCCTGTAATAACTGTACACTCTTCTTTATGTGTGTCTCCTCAAACCAGTATTTCTAATTTACTATCAAATGGTTCTTTGCTATCAGAGCCCACGTTAGGACAAACTGTCACCCTAAGCTTTAAGTTATGCTAATGTTTTGGGTTCTGAGTTAAATCCAGTACAGGATCAGCCTGTTATCTCACAACCCCTGTTACATTTGCTAGTTTATTTAAAAACCAGTTACTTTGGCAAAACTTAGGAATGCAGTGCGTTTAAGGTTCCTAGGTCCCACGGATGGTATGCCAGATCATTTTATGTAGGGAAGGTTTTGATTAGCAAATGCTGGGTTTTTCTCCAGAGGAGGTGTATGCCCTATACACACACCTAGGGATAACAATTATGACATTAGTTTTCAGACACCAGATTTGCTAAATAAATTTTGGATGAGATATGCCTTTAAAAACTAACCCAGCGTGGTTACATTTTCAGGCTATACCTCTCACCAAACAATCCTTTAAAGTAATAAATCTACTTTTTCGGAATGAGGGAGTAAATGTAGAAGATATAACGACTGGTGGAAAAATATACTGTTCTAGGGAATCCTGAACCTATATTAGATGATGAAGGTTTCTGGAATGGAGGGTGGAGATATAAGGTTAATCTATTTCAAACGACGAGGTCTACAGCATTTACCTAGTTGTTTCTATTTGGGTCGGATAAGGGTTTTATTTTTATCCAGGCCAACCAAGACATTATTATAAGTGTGGCTCTCCTCAGCACCTGAGTAGGATGTGAAGTGGTAAATGTGCTCAATGTGGAGAACAAGGACATGTCCTTACTGACTGTCATCACCCCAGTAAGTGTTCACTGTGTGAAGATGCACATTCTTTTGTTGATTGCCCTCGCTAGCAAAATAAATCTGGAGACTATAGTATTCAAGATTTTTACATCAATATGCGTGTTAAAGCTGCCCTTAGGAATAAAACCCTACCACACCTCTGGGAGACCTCAACCACATATTTCTGGTAATCATGGTTGTGCATTGATTCAAAAGAACCTCAGTCAGATACACCCTGATGTTTCTGAGCCTTTGTCAGTGACACAAAATCCTGTCTCTCAAGTGGAGGTTTCTAGCGGCAGTTTGATTTCAATGCCTCCACCGCTCCCTCGAAGAGGCCTTTACTCTGGTATCTTCCAGAAGACGTAGTCTTCGATCTGGCAATATTAGCATGGTGATTCCTGAACCCCTATGACGGCTACACATAATCCCTTTATTGTATTACAAGATGACACAGGGACGAGTCTGACCAGTTTCTGTAAATTCCTCACAACATGATGGCACGCCTGATATAGACCAAAATTTGGCAAAAACTGATTTAGGCAAAAGAAAAAATAGATTGGGAATGAGGAATGTGAACAAGAAAAAATAATATGCTAAAATGTGTTCAAAAATATGGCTGGTCGTTTCCCCTCTCTTGATGGTAGCAGTTTATAATCTTTCAGTAGCTTCTTTAAATGTGAATAGTATGTTATCCGAGAGGAAATGAGTGTTGATTTTATCCCTTTTTGAGAAAAAGGATTATGATGTGGTTTTTTGCAGGATACTAGGTTACATACCAAACTCGATATTGAATTAGCAACCGCTGGCTGGAGATGGGGTTACCTATTGGTCTATGGTGAAGACCCCTGTAGTGGTGTAGGTATAGCCCAAATAGTCCCACTGCAAAGGTGATACAACTAGTTGATCTTGTCCCTGGTCGTGTATTGTTGTTGGATGTAGTGATTAACGGTTACAGTGTCGGTTAATCAATGTTTATGCACCTCAAACAAAATTTGCACGCATTGAAATATTTCGCTTATTCCAACCTTATTTATTTACTTCAAAGTATGTTTTTTGGGGTGACTTCAATTGTAGTAGATACAATACAGATAGGGGATGCCAACCACCAAAATGTTTTGTGATGCTACTTGTCTTAATAATTTACTAGTTCAAACAGGCCTTAGTGATGTTATGGCTCTTTCAGGAATCCGCAAAAACATTTTTCAAGGCAATAAGGCCACAAGGATAGATTTTGGTTTCTTTCCGATTCTCTACAGGTGACTGATACTAGAACATTGGCTGTTACTTCCTCTGACCATGTAATTATAGTAGCTACGGTGGCAAGTCATATGCCTATGCATCGGGTCCAGGGTACTGAGAATGAACTTGGCTCTATTACTTCTTCCTACAATTGAAGATGGCTTAGCTATTTTAAAGGCCAGGAAATCTGTGTTATGTCTCTATGATACTTATCGGAATGGTGGATGGACAAAAACTGAAATTAAACGCTTTTTTCAATCAATAGGAGATTATAGGTAAATACAAAACTGATACTTACTTAATTATAGAAAGGAATTTTGGATTTACACTGGTAGGCCAATGGTGAGGTTTCAGTCCTCCCCAGTTATACTAAATAAGAGAAAAGATGAATAATTTTCAATATGATCGGGCAAAATCTTTAGAAAATGAACGCTGCTTTTGGTACCCAAGGCACAAAGGCCTTTCTGAATTCATTTCAATTTAGTGCTTCCCAAAGACATCAGAAACATATGACAGGTCTTAACGATCAGGCAGGGATTGGTGCACAGATACCAGAGAGGTTATGCGGATTGTTGATTTACATGTACAGAAACTTTTGGTATTACTGAAACATTGAGTCACACACATGAGAACTGGTTGGGAGGATGTAATTTACCCCAAATTTCAGATTCAGGGTCAGTTAACTTAGTAGCACATATTACAACACAAGAGGTTGCTGCAGTGTTGGCACAAGTAAAAGCTGGTACAGCCCCGGGGAATGATGGTATTCCGTATGAAATTTATAAAATAATTTTTCAACTATTGGAAGAATTTACAGGTGTTTTGAATGAAATACTATCCTCGGGGATATTACCAAAAAGTATGAACAAGGGGCTTGTAGTTTTTATGTATAAAAAAGGAGATAGAGGGGATTTGTTAAACTGGAGACCTATAACCCTATTAAATACAGATTTTAAACTATTTACCAAAATATTAAACAATAGACTGTTACTTAATGCACATTCCCTTTTACATCCGGCACAAACATGTTCCATTCCAAATAGGAACATTACCGATAGTCTAATACTTTTGCAGGAACTCTTTCAAAAGGGATCTACAGGGAACTTGCAGGTTTGATTTGAGTTTAGACCAGGCAAAAGCCTTTGATAATGTAAGACATGGTTATTTATGGACTGTTTAGTTGGGTATGGTGTACCCGATACCTTTATAGAATGGATAAAAACCTGTTATGCCAATGCTACTGCTCAAGCTTTTGTAATGGGTGGGTAGGGACTATATATCCCATATTACGGGTGTGCGCCAAGGATGTCCTCTTAGTGCCCTTTGTATTTATTTACTATAGATCCCTTAATTAGGCGGGTGTAAGGTCATGACAGTATACGGGACTCTCCTTTTCAAGTACTGATCCTGAAGTTAAATGTATTGCCTATGTGGATGATTTATGTTTTTCGATTGAGATCTTCCTCTGCAAGGGTTTTCAAAAAGTTTTACAGGGTTTTTGTTATATATCGGTGCACAAATTAACTATGAGAAATGTAACTGTATAACACTGGGGATAGAGTATTTTCATCTTACACAGGTTATAGGTATTCCGGTAATTAAGGATACTTGTAAAATTTTGGGTCTTTTATTCGGAGCAGGAGATTTAGCATATCTAAATTGGAAATTTAAACTAAAGGAAGCGCAAACTAAGGTAGATGTCTGGAATACATGGAGACTGCCTAAACTGAAACAGATTCAACTGGTTAAAACATTCTTATTACCCATATTTTTATATTTAAGTGCGGTTTTAGTCTTCCTTTAGCTTTGGAGACACAGTTATATGGATGCTTTTTTGCTTGTATATGGGGCAGTAGACTGAACCCCATAAAGAGAGCCTTGTTGTTTAGGGAGAAAAACATGGGGCCTAAAATGTTACATCCTGTAGTTTTTTCTTTACTAT
Source organism: Neoceratodus forsteri (assembly GCA_016271365.2). Classification (NCBI taxonomy): domain Eukaryota; kingdom Metazoa; phylum Chordata; order Ceratodontiformes; family Ceratodontidae; genus Neoceratodus; species Neoceratodus forsteri. Next base: position 354,686,616 of record JADMNL010000025.1, read on the forward strand.
GTTTCTCTATACAAATTTAAAACCTCTGTTTATAGATAGAGACACACAATGGAAACCATGGCTTCAGGATACTCTGGGAGATTTATGTCTTTCTGGCCTGAATATGAGGTATTTCGAGACAACGCTCCATAAACCATCTCCCACAATCTCTTAAAATATGTTTGGAAAATTAAATTATGGGGTATTTCAAGGCATACCTTTTGCATTTTACTAGAAAGGAATTATATGCATATATTTTACAAAAGTATTTTCAAGACTCGCTCCATTTGATTATTTTCCATCTCCTATAAAACTTGCAATTGGTAATATGTTAACCTCCCAGTTCCACCTCATATGTGGGATGTGTTATGGTTATCCTATATGGCAAATTAAATGTCCGAGCAAATCTAAAACATAAGCAAATTACTGATCGGTATTGCCCTAGGGTACATGTTTTGAATTAGTGGAGACAATAGAACACTTATTTTTGGAATGTCCTTTATAAAAGGATTTTGGAGTCTTGTTTTACTAAAATGGCCTACCTTTCCTTCATACCCTATGACGTATAGATATGTTGTGTATAGGATTCTGCAGTAACCACTGTGCAATATGATAAAGTGACTTTATGTTTGATTTGCTTTGTTTTAAATACTATATATGGCATGTGAGATGCCGTTTCACCATTCAACAACAATATTTTTCACAAGAAGCATTATTTGGTATGGTTGCTAATGCAATATTGAGATTGAAAAGGTAGGATTATGGGAAATTTTCTTCATTTATATGTCACTCTAGATGGGATTCTGTAGATTGGCTATAACTTCATTGGTTAATTTAGAATAATTATTTTGGATTTATTGAATTAGTGTTTTCTATTCGCTTTTCTTCTTTCTTTTTTCCCTTCGTTTTATGTATAATCTTTGTTTTCTATTATGATAACAATATGCTATATCATTTTCTTTAATGTGACTTAACATTGATTGAATTTATTGTTTGGTTTGCTGTCTATGATAACAAAAGTTCCCTACTCATTTAAGTGGGGGACTGTTTTGCAGTTTTCCTTTACATTGTTTGGATGATATATCTTTGTAATAGATTATCTTCTATATGATTTATATATTATTTTGTGTGATTTAACACTGTATGTTTTCAATTTTGGTTTACTGAAATAATAAAATTCCCTACTCTTTTAGTGGGGTGGGGGTTATTTTTCAGTATGTCTAGTAAGTTTTGAGTCTATTGCAATGTTAGTTTTGTATTTTATGTATGATGGCATATGTATTTTGTTTCGAGTAATTTGCTTTTGCTTTTGTGTATTATTTGACTGTATTTTACTTTCCAACTTTAATAAAAATTCCCCTACTCTTTTCGATAAGTGCCATGGGATCTTTAACATCCACCCGAACTACCAGCAATCCAGGCAGACGGAACCTCGGTTTAACGTCTCATCTGAAAGACGACACCTCAGAAGTGCAGCACCCCTCCCATGCTGCACTACAGCGTCAGTTCTGGGATATTAACCCAAGTGCCAGATGTGGGAACTGAACCCACAGCCCTCTGATCTCCCAGCCTCAGAGGCGAGTATGCTACCTACTGAGCCACTGACACTAATCTGTCCTGAGGTTTGAGGAAGGGTAGCAAGAAACCCAGAGAAACCATTTTAAATTTTTCTCGATTCATGAATTCGTACAGATTTCTAAGGTCCAGAATAGGGTGCATGCCCCCTGATTTCTTTGGAATTAGGAAGTAGTGGGAGTACAGTCCTGCATTCTGTTCTGACTCTGGCACTTCTTCTACTGTCCTGTTGATCAGAAGGCCTGCACTCTCCTGTGCTGTTCTGACATATGAGCTGATAAGAGAGGCTTATTTTTGTGTGGATAGTCTGGAAGGATTTCTGTACAATCCAGGGACTATCCCTCTCAGATGATCCTGAGGACCCTTTTTCCGTTGTATTGGATTCCCACTAATGGTAAAACTAGGTAAGGAGCCCCCTCCCCAAAGGGAAAGAGAGGTCTGCCTTGGGCAGATGAGGCACTAGTGGGGCCGGAGCTTCAGGTGGTGGCAAAAGATGCTTTTGGTGCCTATGCCTTCGGCTGTGCCGTTTCCTGAGGTTGATGAGGCTGAGTTCTGCTGTAGGATCCCCCTGCCCTTATCACAAAAAGACTGCTTATTTTGAAAAGAACCATGTCCTTTGCCTTTCTCAGGGTTAAAAGGAACTGGCCTGGAAGTCTTAAGGGTTATTCTAGTTTCATTAGATGCCTTAAGAGACTGCTCCACCTGCAGTCCGAACAGGTAAGTTTCATCAAAAGGAACACTGATAACTTCTTGTGGGACATCTTGAGTGAAGCCAGAAGTCCACAGCCAGAAATACCACTGGGGGAAAATAGCTTCAGCAGCAGAGCAAGATGCAGTATCAAAGGCATCCATACAGGCCTTAAGCTGGTGACTGCTTGACTCAATCCCCTGCTTGACAGTCAGCAGGATGTCCGGTTTAGTCTCAGACTCTGGCAAAGACTCTGCCAGAGATATCAGTTTGCTCCAAAGAGTATACTCATACTTAGAAAATGCCCTTGGTAGCTGTCAATTCCAAGGTAGCTGAAGCGTAGGGACATTTGCCCATAGTGTCAGTTTTATGTGACTCCTGGTTGACAGGGTGCACTGTGACCTCTTGGGGAATGATGGGCTTGTCATTCTCAGTGAGGATAACAACAGCATCAGCTATAAGTTGAGAAATATACACTAGCTTATTTTTAGGAGAAGTATATTTTTTGTCAGCCTGCTTGCAGATAGCTGCCACTGAAGCAGGCCTACTCTAAACTGCATCAGATAGAGTTTTGAATGTGGGAAGAATGGCAGGAACTAGACTGATCGGTAGATTGGGAATGTTAAGCCACTCCAGTCAGAGATGTTTACCCTGGTCAATGGCCGTAGGCTCAAAATTAAATGCTGAGTGCATAATTCTGAGCAAAAGCCTGGAAAGTTAAATCCTCCTGAGGCACAGATACAGGAACGGGGTCATAGGTGTCTAGGCTAAAGTAAGAATTCTTGTCGTTGCATTCAGAAATTATTAAGCTGGGGTCAGATTCATCCTCCACTATGCTGTGGCAACACCTGAGACACAGGCCCTGAAGGTCAAGGGGTTGGTGCCAAGGGTGCCATCAGAACTGGAACTGAATCCAATACCAGGGAGAACACCAGCACTACGGGCAGCACCAGGCCAGGCCCTGATAGGCCTAAACCTGGTGCTGGGAGTGACATCAGAACCGGCGTCGACAACCCAGCTAACACCGAAGTGACCAGTAATGACACGGCTGTACCCATCCCTACATGGGTTGGGGAAGTGGCCAATGGGACAAACATCAGCACTGCAGTCACTGGCAAGGATCCTGAGGCTACTGTTGGAGCTAAACACTCTACCTGGCCCAAAGGCCCTGCCTGCAGCTCGAGTCCTACTGAGCCCAAGGGGCCAGAGACCAGCTCTAGCAGCGGAGATATATAGGCCCAATGCTGCACACACTGCTCCATAAAAGCTGCCCAGTGCTGGAATTGCCCACCGGAGCTCCACTAACATACAAAGGGGGGCTCCAGGCTCGAGACTCTGACCTCCTGGAACCAGAAGCCCTTGGTGACTCTGACAGTGACAGTACGGGCCCCCGGCTCCTATAGACCAGAGATCCTGTGGCAGACCTTGTCCAGGATGACTTTGACCAGTGCCATTTCTGGATGAGTGGTACCAGGACCCCATGCTGAGCATGTACATGATCGGGATCATTTCTTTTTATGCTTACAGGAGGACTGTCCTTCTTCCTGGACACTGGACCACCTGTGGTCAGAACCTTTCCCAGCAGGGAAAGTGGACTGGACACAGCCCCACTGCCAGAGCAGCCTGCCTCTTCGGGCTCCCTACTGTACTACTGTACTCCATGGCCTTCGACTACTGACACTCGGTAAGGCTGAGAGAAACTGACTAGAAGAATTTTTAACAAAATAGACTAAATTGACACAAAAATAACAAACTCTAGCTTTAAACCCTAAATTGGGAGGAACTGAACACTGCTGTCATATAGACGTAAAGTTCTGACTCCCAGCAGTCGAGGAACGTCATCACAGATGCACACTCAATGGCAGGGAAAAAGGAATTGAGGTTGTTGAAGGCTGGTGCTGTGGTAAGCCTGTGCCCCTGAGCGCAGTCTCATTGTGCAATTTATCTCATGCCAGCCCTCTGAAAAGTTCTGGCTTCTGTGGGGTCCTAGCGCTTCTGGTTCAGACCCACTAGTGGGAATCAATGGTGAAGTCTGATTCCTAGAAGATCTTGTTTCCTCATGGGCAGGGTGCTATTTTCTCAATTCTAAGGGTTTCTATTAACTTCTGTTTTCCCTCACTTAAAGTAGGGGATCTATGGTCAATCCAGACTTTTAGTATCACTTTCTTAACAATGGCTCTTACAATCGTTACTGTATGCTTTGATTCATTGTCCCCATTACTGAGCTATCAAAGTGCCCAATTAAGACATAACTCTAAATTTAATTTATGTAACTGAGGGAATCCCTGGAGAAAATCTTCAACCCATTTCCATAATTCAATTATTTCTCAGCATTCCCAAAACATATGTGTGGCGGAAGTCCCACTAGATCACATTTGGAACAGTTACTAATTGGTCTTAAGCCCACTGTAAACATCTGCTGTAGGGTCAGATCAATTTTAAATAGGGATCTGAAATGGGTACATTTAATGTTAGCTGAATAGAAGTATTTTGCGGAGTTTTTCCAGATACTCATCCTGTCACATTTGTCTATGTTCATATTTGGCTGTTATGACCACCATCTACTGTTTTCTGTAACATTTCATGAGTAATAATAAAACAGACTGTAAAATGAGATACAGATGGTATCGGTTGGATGATTCTGAGAAATAACTTAATTTTCTCAGTGGCATCTCAGATGTTTACCGTAGTTCCACATTTAGCCTCTGCACATTTCCTCAGTGTTGTGTAAAAGTGTTGCTCTTCTTTCCCTATAGAAAATCTCTCCTTTAATATGTTGTAGTCAATTAGAGAGCTTCCCTTCTAATGCATCTTTGGTTTGCTGGATGTCTTTCTTGTGCCACTTACATTTGATTAGATGTATTGTAGGTCCTCGTGTTTGAAATTAGCTTTGTATCATAAAGGCTGCAGGAGAGACTTTTCTATATTCAATGAAATTAATTTGGTCCACTGATGTATTTGCTTGAGTGTGTATATTTTGTTTTTAAGAGGGTGCTAAGCTTGCAAAAATTACAGTGGATATTTGTTGATTATATCTGTTGAACATGTCAGAGTCAAAATATACACAGTGTTGGAAACCAGAGTTGTCAGCCTATGTAAATGTGACATGAGTCATTAGAACAGTTTTGCCTCTGTTAGGCAATGTTAACAGAGTTCTGATTAGCTAAACTGCATATCGGCATATACTAATATGTGAATTTCTGTACACCAAAGATACGCTACATTTGTTTCAAGTGTCATTTGTACTATGGAATTGCACTCGAACTGTAACTGGAGGGGGGTATTGTCTCCTCTGACAGCAGACTCTGTATCTGTGATGACATGGGCTATGAAATATGTAATAAAGTTGAGTTTAAAAAAAAGAATATGTCAGATTCAATGGTAAACCAGTCGGATGTATAGCTTTTCCTATCTTTTAGCTGCGCCCATGCTGAAAATGTTTGGGCCCTGCAAGCTAAGTAATAAAGATAAAAGTCTGGGATTTGTAGTCCTCGGTTTTCCTTTGTTTTCTTTAGTTTTCTACAGGTTATTGTACTATTTTGTCTTATTTATTTATTTAGTTTTTGTTAACCAGGTAAGTGCACTAGCCATAAAATGACTATTTTTAGGCACGACCCGGGAGAGTACAACAAAAAGAGAACAGTGGAACAACAGCAACATGGGTACAATAATACAAATAGAGGAAAAGTACAGCAGTGCTCACAAATGAAAAGGGAGACAGCCAAGTGAAGACTTGTGAACAAATCTTTAACTATATAGAAGGGTACCATGGAAAAATATAAAAACTACATACTCATCATAATTGTTGAACTTCCAGAATATCTACACTACGGAGTCCCACTTACAAGTCTGTCGCTGGAGGACACTAGGACCCCAAGGGAGCAATTTATTTATTTATTTATTTTTTGCAGGAGGATGTCAGCATCTGGTACTGATGGCATCTGCATACCTCATGTGGTGCTGCACGTCAGCCCATAACTGCCACTGGCTCCCTCACGTACCTTCATTCTGTTCACCAGGAGAGAAATAAAAGAGCGGGCTATAGGGTTTCTAGCCCAAAGGGATAGGGAAAGGATATAGGGAACAAAATAAACAATAAAACAGAACCTGAGTACCAGCTTAGAACATAAGGGTTGGGTCTACAGGTGGCACAAGCACAGCTGGGTCTAAAAGAGCCAGAGCCTCATAACACTAGCCAGTCAGGAGGTGGATGGTGATAGGGAAAGACAGGGCACCAGCCCTGAGCATTTAGTTCTGGTAGATGCAAGAGAGTGAAGCCCAATAGTGGGACCACCTTCCAAATGAGATATCACAATGTGCCCAAAAATAGAAAAATGGCACCCGGACTCCTAAAAAAGACAATTCCATGCTACCAGATAAAGAAATGAGTAAACTCAAGAGTAAACCCATGTCCTTCTTTTCTTCATGTCAGACAGAAGGAAAGTGGAGTTTAGGAGCATTTTAGAGTTGCAGGACTGGGCAGTCCAAGGAAGTTAAGATGCATTCATCACCTCTGACATCCCCTATGGTAGTGGGACAAGGTCCCGGAGCACAAAGAGAGAAAACAAGGGGTATATCAACCAAACAGTCTAACATGGTTACAAAAATGGATTAAAAACATGACCTACTTCTCCCTGCAACCACAGGGATGTACCCTCTATAAAAGCTGTTAGAAAATGGGCATCCGTTTACCTGAGCTCTGACTGGCTGACCTCCTTGGCAAGGTGGGCGTCTATCAAACAATAGGGCCTGGGTAAAAAAGGTACCAGCTCAACCTGCCCTTTCACAACAGAAATCATGGGCATCGATGCCCACAGAATTTTAAACACTGAATGCCAGTCATTTTTTCCCCTCGTTTAGAAAGTGAATCCCACCCCCAACCCCCAAAGCTGACTGCTTCTGTTAATTTCTTGTCCTCTCAAAGATGACTGCTAGAGACGGAGAGAGAGAGAGTGTGAGAGAGACAGAGAAAAACACTCCACTTTTTATTATGTGGTGAGGAAGAGGGAGAACAAATACAGGTTGCTCTCCTGTAATAGGAGTTCTAGTAGTGGCATATGTTGTTCATCCACACTGTCTGGCAGGTTCCTTGCCGCTTTAAATCTTGCCGGAAGGTCTTCAAGCTGGCTCCTCCCACCCACCTGGGTGATAAAACCCTCAGCTCCACCCCATGATGCCAGATCTAGCCTGCTGGAAGCCAGGTTGTGCATCGAAGCCAGGGAGGCCAGGTTGGTCGTGTGGATGAACAACATATACTATTCTTAGAACTCCTGTTACGGGTGAGTAACCTGTATTTCTAAGGACATGGATATGTTGTTCATCCACACTGTCTGGCAGACTCCTAGCAGTTCTCCAGGAGGAGGGAGGCAAGGTGCATACCCCCCTACTTAGGGAATAAGGACTGGAGAACTGAGGTCCCAAAACCAGCATCCCAGCGTGACTCAAGGTTGATGTGGTAATGGGTAATGAAGGTGTTTGCTGTCTTCCAGGTAGCAGCCCTGCAGATTTCTTGGATAGGGATGTCCCTGGAAGCAGCCACTGATGCAGCAGTATGGCGGGCAGAATGAGCTCTTATCCCTTTGGGAGGCTCCATGCCTGCCAACCTATAGCAGCAGAGATCTATGCAGGAGGTGACCCACCTGACTATCATCCGCTTGGCTGCAGATTTGCCAGGTGCGGCTTCAGCGTAGGTGACAAACAGCTGGCGAACCTCTCCCTGAACTTCAGCCATCCACTCCATATAGTAAGAGAGTGCTCTTCTAGGGTCCAAAGTATGGAGCCTATATTCGGCCTCCGAGGTGTGACTAGGGTAGAACACCAGCAGAGTTAACACCTGGTTAAGGTGAAACTCAACACCACCTTCAGAAGGAATTTCAGGTGGGGGCACAGGACAACCTTGTCCCTGTGGAAGACCAGATAAGGAGACTCGAAGGAAAGCACTTGAGCTCTCCCATCCTTCTGGCTGGACGTGATAGCCACCAAGAAGGCGGTCTTCCATGACAGGTGAGAGAAGTCACACCTGTGCAGCGGTTCGAATGGCTTGCTTCATGAGCTTAGCCAATACCAGCAGTAGATCCCATGGAGGTGGACGCTCGCACCAGAGGGATATGTGATCAAGGCCTTTGGAAATGCGCTGACCACCTTCCTGCACCGCCGAACGTTTCCCTGCCCGCACCCAGTACGCAGAGATGGCTGCCAGGTGCACCTTAAGGGTCATCAACCAAAGCCCTAGCTGAGAAAGGGACCACAGGTAGTCCAGAATGCTTGCCAAGGAACAGAAGGAAGGGTCCAACCCCTTGCCCTGACACCAAATGGAGAATCTCTTCCATTTGAAGGCATAGCATTTCCTGGTCGACTCCTCACGGGAAGCCTCAACAACATTGAGGACCTCGTCGGAAAGACCCAAGGCCTGGAACTCTAGCCACTCAGGAACCAGGCCATCAGGTGCAGGGATTGAAGGTCCGATGGAATACATTCCACTGATTAACTGAGATCAGGTCCGGGCAGGCTGGAAGCCGCCTCGGGAGCCTGGAGCTGAGGCTGAGGAGATCTGGATACTAAAACTGGCGGGGCCAGTCTGGGGCTACCAGAATCACCTGTGCCTTGTCCCTCCTTACTGTGAGAAGCACCTTGTGGATCAAGGGAAATGGGGGAAAGGCGTAGAAGAGGCCCGGGGTCCACGGCCTCAAGAAGGCATCCCCCTGCAGCAAGCCCTGCTGAGGGGGCCGGGCATGAAACAGCCTCAGCTTTGCATTCTCCCTAGAGGCAAACAGATCCACCTGAGGCATGCCACAGTGGGAGAACAGATCTTGTACTACCTCCGGCAGGAGAGACCACTCGTGGGACACAGCTCCTATCCGGCTTAGGGCATCAGCCAGAATGTTGGAGGCTCCTGCCACATGGATGGCAAGGAGATCCACCTTCAGGCTGCGCACGAGGGACCAAGTGCAGAGAGCTTCCCTGCACAGAGGCATGGAGTGCGTCCCGCCCTGGCAGTTTAGGTAGTACATGGTCGTGGTATTGTCCGCCTGGACCTTGACCACTTGACCCCGTACAAATGGAGCGAAGGTAGTGAGGGCTAGACGAACCGCTCAAAGCTCCAGCAGGTTGATGTGGCATCGGGATTTCCAAGGGGACCAGAGGCTGTATGCTCTGTGCTCCCCCAGATGGGCACCCCAACCCATCAGAGAGGCATTAGTCAAAAGAGAGACCATCGGCTCGGGGCGGACAAAACGGGATGCCCTCCTGCAGATGAGCTGCAACGATCCACCACTGGTGAGCGTTCCACATCTCCTGGGTCACTGTCACTGGCTGATCCAAAGGACTGGAGCACTGTGACCACTGGCTGGCCGGTCTTCAATGTAGGGGATGCATGTGCCAATGGGCCCAATGGACCACGCTGGTGCAGGCCACCATGAGTCCCAGGAGGTGCAGGAAGTCCTAGGCAGGGCGCAATCGCCCAACCTGAAATGATTCGGCAAAGGAGGAAAGAACCTCAGCCCTTGTCCGCCGGAAGCCGTGCTCTGACTTACAATGAGTCGAGCTCTGCCCTGATGAATTGTATCACCTGCTTTGGCATGAGTTCTGACTTGGCTCATTGATGAGGAGGCCAACTTGAGAGCAAACCTAGAGGGCCAGATCCCTGGACCACTCTGCCTCCAGTCTGGAGGAGGCTGCAATCAGCCAGTCGTCCAGGTAGAGACACACCCAGACCCTTCGGTGCCACAGGAATGCTGTCACCACTGCCATGCATTTGGTGAAGACCCTGGGAGCTAGAGAAAGGCCGAGGGGCATGGCCCAGAACTCGCAGAGGTATCCCTCTGCTCTGAAGCGGAGGAATCGCTGGTGGGACGGACGGACTGGGACGTGAAAGAACACGTCCTGGAGGTCCAGAGAACAGAACCACATGCCTCGTTCCAAGGATGGGATGATCTGAGCCAGAGTGACCATCCTGAAGGTTCGAACCTTAGGAACCTGTTCAGGTCATGCAGGTCTAGAATGGGGCGCCAGGCCTCGTCCGCTTGGGACCAGGAAGTACCTGGACACAAACCCTGGGTCTGGTGGAGGATCTGCCACCTCCTGATGATCACCTCCTTTGGAGAAGCAGGGCAATGTTGGCTCAAGGGCCAACAGAGGCCCACGGACCCCGTGAACTCCCCATGGGTGATGGCTCGGAAGGGTGGGGCCTGCTTGGACTCCAGAGGCAGACCCTTTCCTACCACCTCCAACACCCAACGGTCCATGGTGATAGCAGACCAGGTGGAAAGAAAGTGGTGGAGCTATCCCCCCACAGGGGGAACCCAGGGGAAAGCGACGCGGCTGGGGGCGACACCCGTTTTCCTCGGTGCCGAGACTGCTGGTGTTGGCAGGATCGGCTGGACCGAGAGGAGGTCCGAGACCGTCGGTGTTTCCGAGGGTGGGTCTGGGAGGGGGCAGGGGAAACCCGTTCCTCCCCTGGCTTGGAAGCCTTAACCGGGGACTCCGGCACAGGAAGCGCAGGCAAGTCCTCGGTTTCCACCAAGGGAACCAGTGAAGAATGGTTGTCGGCTTCTCCAGTCGACAGACCGTCCGACGGGTCGAGAAAAATCTCGACTGCATCGACGGGTGTCTTGGCTGGCTGACCTGACGGGGACACCGAGAAGAACCTCTACCGAAGTCGAGTGTTGACTGTCCAGGGAGGGGGACCTCTCCCGCTCCCACGAACGCTGACGGTGGGACTTACCCTTCGAGTCTTTCTTCTTGGACTGAGAGGAATGTCCCGAAGTCCCCTCGCCTTTCGTGGAGAGGGATTGGCAAAGCTCCTTAAAAGAAGCTGTGTAGGAGGATCCCAAGGACAGCGGGATAAATGCCATGACTGAGGATGATGAAGATGTGGCCTGGGCCGCCTCCTCCTCGAGGGCGATCATCTGCTCGAGTTGCTCAGCCGAGCCAGCCGTCACGGAAACTGGCCAAGCCTCTTGAACTTCACCCGCGGATAATGTTTTCGGCACCCAAGTTGGAGCCGGGCAGCTTAGTCCTCGAGGACGCCACGGGTGCACCTGCACAACTCCGGTGAGGCCTGCGGGTCATGGTCAAGCCTGAGGCAGTAGATGCACGTGAGTGCGGATCGGTCCTAGACATCTTCTGCCCGCATGGGCACCGCCGAAAACGAGAGTCGATTTGTCCATCATCGCAGCCATCAAGGAAGAAGTAGACTGAAGTCTAGAAAATGTTAAAATTATTTTCGGTGAACCCTAAGAGAGTTTGATCCAGCCCAAACGCAGAGTGCTAAGGAGGAACCTGAGCTTCCAAACGGTAAGGAAGATCTGCGCCATGGGGTGGAGCAGAGTTTTACCACCCGGTTGGGTGGGAGGTGCCAGCTTGAAGACCTTCCAGCAAGATTTAAAGCGGCAAGGAACCTGCCAGACAGTGTGGATGAACAACATACCCATGTCCCTAGAACTGAGCAGTTTCCACAAACCTTGTTATTTCAGCATAACTGCAGCCAAAACTGGTGTCAATCCTGTCATTTGAAACACGCTGAACTGCTGTGCTGAACTAACCGCGCTGCCGAGATCAGCATCCCACCACTTGTAGGTAGGATGTGTTATCACTTCACCTCTTTCTTTTTATTTCTTTTTTGTGTGTGTGTGTGTGTGTGTGTGTGTGTGTGTACTAAAACACAAACTCACATTCCTGCTGCCGCAACAACTGTCAACCTGCTCTGTCCACCCGCCCCGCTCTGCTCTACAGCTCAGTTCACAATCCTTTCATGTCAGTGTGGCTCAGCCGGTAGCACATCCGCCTCTGGACCAGAAGGTCGTGGGTTCTCATCCTACACCAGGATTGGACTTGTATGTAAAATGCTGGCACCTGAGTACAGTATTGGGGAGGGGAGGTGTCGCTCATGCACAGGTCAGGAAGCATAAGGAAACCCAAGAGCAGTTGTAAAATTCACCAAAAAGTACAGATAGTAAGAACTTACCGTAACAGTAGATCTTAGGGCGGCTCTTGCAGTGAAGTGAAACATATGGGACTGAAGCGGCAAGCGTCAGGACCCACAGAAAAATTTCTAGCTAGCAATCTCTGTGGCGGGGATTGCCCCCGTCAGGTGACGGCATCAGGAGCGATGGCCGTGAAGGGGCTGTCCTCATACCGCCTTTCCAGTTCTTTTCCCCGCCAAAGGCCAAAAAGCCGAGATGAGAGAGAGCGGATATTCCCTCACTGGAAAAGAACTAAAAATCTTAGGGGATGGAGGGAAGGGAAGGATATTTACTGCAAGAGCCTCTCGAAGATCTACTGTTACGTAAGTTCTTAAGTAACTGTACTATCTTACTTAGAGGGCTCTTGCAGTAGGGTGATTACATATAGGACTGAGTCCCAAGCAGTCTGGAAAAAGAAAGGCACCGGAGGGGAAACTACCCATAGGGATCCTCTGGCTGAGAAGGACTTAAGAAGAAGTCTTTGCAGAACAGCCAACCCAGCCCGGCTCTCTCCAGCGAGAGGCAATATCCCAAACTGTAGTGTTTCAGGGTATGGACAGAGTCCAAGCTTCGCAGTGCAAATATCAACATGGACACATTCTTTAAACAGGCAGCAGAGGCTGTGACACCCCTGGTGGAGTGACCCCTGACCTGACCTGGCAAGGTCTTGTGATACTTGTCATCGCAGAAAGTGATACAGTAAGCCAACCATTTGGACAAACATTGTTTGGAAACAGCGTTGACTTCTCTTTTGCTGGCAAAAGAAACAAATAGTTGGTCAATCTTTCTGAGATCCTTCGTCCTGTTGGTGTAGTATCTCAGAATCCGGTGAACGTCCAGGGTATGTAAAATATACTCCCTGTGATTGGAGAGCTGCGTATTAAAACCTCCCCTGCCTTTGCCCCGAAAGGACAGACGGTTATGAAACTGGCATTTGTTAACAACCCCTCGAGAGGAGCGGGAGGAGGTTGAGCCAATTTAATGGCTGACCTAGTCTTTTGTGTGGCCTCTAGAGCCTGTTCCACTTGAGGGCCAAAGAGATACAAACCACTGAAAGGCAACACCATGACTTGTTGCTGGGCATCATTTGTGAAACTTGAAGTGCGGAGCGAGGAATGAAGGCGGGTACAAATGCCCACCGCCGCCACTAGGGAGGCAGTATCAAAGGCATCCATAGCTGCTTTAACCTGCTGGTTGTTGGACTCGATAACCCTGGTTATGGTTTGAAGAAGCTCTGAATTAGTGTCCGACTCCGGTACAGCTTCAACCATTTGTTTGAGCGAATGCCAAAGAATATACTCATACTGAGAGAAATAGCCTTGATAGCTGGTAATACGCATACCTAGGGTGGAAGCAGCAAAGACTCTCTTACCTAAAGTGTCTATCTTACAGAGGTTTCTTTGTTTCTAGGTCGAGCTGTAGTAGTCTGGGGAAAGACGACCTTATCATTCTCTGCCAAGACTACAATAGGATCCGCAAAGGCTTGGTATGCCAAAATGGGTCGATCCTTGGGAGCAGCATATTTTCTATCTATGGACTTAGCCACAGAAGGAATGAGAGCAGGATTATTCCATACCATTTGAGAAAGACAAAGGTCTGGGTCAGGTTCGGAGGCAGTATAGCGCAGTGGTCTAAGGCTCTGAACTGCAAATCTGGTGACATCCAGCAGACCAGACCTGTTTTTGAATCCCACAGCTTCCACTTGCATACTGTGTGACCCTGAGCAAGTCACTTAACCTCCTTGTGCTCCCAGGTCGCCCTGTAAAAAAGCTTCACTTAGTGTGCTATACCTGGTTAAACAACTAAACAAAAAAAAAGCGCCTCAAAGGAGGGCTGTATCGAGGAGTCAAATCCATAGGGATCTCTGGAACACGGAGGTATTGGAGTCTTAACAGTTTCCCAGGATCGATATCTGTAGTCTGGAGAGAAAGACTGGAATTTAAGTTTTTCAGCAGAGACTTAAATGATAGGTCCTCAACCACAGGCTCTGCAGCAGGATTAGATCCTGTTCCTTCCACATCATCACCCAGACAAAGGTCTGGGTCAGGTTCAGTGTCATCTCCTGACAGCCCAGGAGGGATTGTATGGATGGGAAAGGAGTGAAAATCAGAAGGAAATGAGGAAGGGAAAGGATTCAAAGAAGAGGAGCCCTAAAGACTGGATGACGCCCTAACAGGCCTCGGTGACGAAGAAAAGCACGGCACCGAAAAAATGCACGGCACCGAAGATGGTGCCGAGAAGCCACACAGTGCCAAAGATGGTGCCGATGAGGCACATGACGCCGAGGACGGCGCAACGAGGTGCATGGTGCTGATAACCTCTAACGGCACTCACGGATCGCGCCGACAGACGACTGAAAGTCAAGACGACGCTGAGCGCTTCCATCGATGCCAAAGGCGCGAAACATCCCAAGGTTCGAAAACAGGATTTGAGGAGAAAGAAGGATGAATACCAGGAAATAGAGGCATCAGTGTGGCCCTGTGCCGCAGCGCGTGAGGGGAAAACACCTATGTGGAGTCGACGGCACCAAGACAGCGCCATGCAACTAGGGAGGCTCAACCACCCTACCTGATCTCCCAAAAGCTCAAGGCCCCTGAGTGACCGGCTAGGCAGCTAGACCAACCTCTGAGCCCATTGCTCCATATGAGCGGCCCACTGATAAAACTGCTCATCTGAAGACCTACCAGAGGGCGGGTAGGGCTCCAATGTCAAGACGCTAGAACCAGAAACAGAAACCGCAACTCAAGGAAGAGACCGCAACTAGCCCTAATAACTGACCGCCTACGCCCAGACATATCAGGGGCAACCTCGAGTGATGCCTTTTTTTACCTGTGGGCAAAGAAGAGCTCGAGGCGAACAGGGCTGAGTGCGCAACCATCTACTTTATGCTTCGAGGGACCGCCCACCCCTTGGGCACTGGACTGTCCATTGTCAGACCCCCTCAGAGAAGGCAGTGGACCGGACCCAGCCCGGCTGACCGAACAGCTTTCATACGAAGTCTCCCTACCGTCACCTGACCCGCTCATGGTTGACTCCGTCAATGTAGACTGAGACTACTTCCTTTAATAAGAATAAACAAACTAAGCGGTACTTTATTTGAGATATTATTACAAAACAATAAAACTGAAAACTATGCTGCTAGTCTGAGGTTTGACTCCCAGAGGGCGAGTGACATCGTCACTGAAGTGCACTCGACAGCGGGGGAAAAAAGGAACTGAGGCGGTTGGAGGGTCGACGCTGAGACAGTCATTACTGCATGAACTGAGGCTCGTGGTGCCGCTCTTCATGGCTCCATCTCTGGTGCCGACCCGCTAGCAGAAAGTTTGCTCCTGCTGGGTCCTAGTGCCTCTGGCGCAGATCCCATTAGTGTGAATGAGTGGTGGAGACTTTGTCCAGGAAAATCTGGCATGACGGTGTAGGGTGGCACCCTGACCTGTCACTGAACAGGCTTAGAGGAGGAGGAGGAGGAGGAGGCTCCTGGACCGGCACCTCAACCTCCTTTGCAGGGCTGTTGGAGACCCTGCTTGGGCCTAGGGTGCCAAGCTTGAGCCTGCTGGTGCTGCTGACCTCCCTGGAAGGCGGGCTGTCTAACTGCAGAAGAGTACGAAGGGCTTCTTCTGCCTTCTGCTGGTTCTTGCCTGAAAACCCTTGCAGAAGTGGCATCCAAGGTGGATTGACTGCTCTATGTGCTGGAGGTGACCTGTCATTCCCGGACCGAAGAGATCAGTGCCAAGGAAGAGCACATCAGCTAACTTGTGCTGAGTATCCGCTGGGACAGAGGATAAGCTCAGCCAGGCCTTGCGGCTGCTAGTGAGCGGGCACAGGAATCTCCAATATCCAGGGCTGTCTGGAGCTGCTGTTTTGCAACAGCACGGCCCTAGTCATGGACCTGCTTAACCGTGGTCTGCATGTCCGCTGGGAGATGAGAGAGGACTTCATCTAGCGACCCCAAGAGGACGTGAGAGGAGTGTGCCATGATCACTGCCGAGCTGGCCTGATGAAGGCCAAGGATGAGGCCGCATAAACCTTCCGGCAGAATGGTCCATATTCTTGGACCTTGTACTGAAGGAGGTCAGCATCTACTGAGCTACCCATGCGCCTAAACACAGAGGCAGTCACAAGGCTCTTGGCCGAGGGATGCTCTGTGTGAACCCACCAGGACCCCATGGGTGCAGTGTACTTACAGCCATCTCAGGGCAGATGGGGCCGGCAAGATGCAGGGTGCTGCCATACCAAGGGCTCACAATGGCTTCGCCACTGGGAAGGCCTCCGCCAGGGTATCCCCTCTTAAGGATATCCACGAGAGGATATTCCGCCTTCTTTTGGATAGGCTCCAAGGGCATGCCGGTTGACTCTGAAATAAGGCGGAGGATGCCCTGGAAAGAGGAAGGACCTTCCTCTAAGCCTATCACTGACAACTCATCATCGGGGTGTGAGTGTAGACCAGTGGTATCTGAGTCCAAAGAGTCTGGATATAAGGGTCTCCCGCCTATGTCCCCTTCAATACGCTGAGGGTGATCGGGGACAACAGTGATGGAAAGATGAGGGGCAGGCCCGTATCTGTCCGGTCCTCTTTCGAGGGAGCCTCTCCCTGAGGCTGCTTAGGTGGTGGCTCCACCAAAATTGGTGGGGAGAACAGAACAGGTCAAACAGGAATGTGTGCCGGTCCTACCACAGGAAGCACCGGAGTCTTCGGTTCCAGAGGGGTCAGCGTCAGCCTAAGAGGCTGGGGCCAAGTAATGGCTGGTGTAGCTGGCGGAGCCGGCTTATGACTGGTCAGAATTAGCTGTTGCCATATAAGGTCCTCATAACACCGATGGAGATCCGTCGAAGTCTCTTCTCGTCCGAGGAGGATGAGGATCGGTGGCGACGCCTATTCCGAGACTGTTTGTGACCCTTTTTCGGTTTTTCAACCAAAGGGGTCCTGGTCCTCAATTGAGACCAACGGGGTCCGGCTTGTTCGATCAGGAGAGGCTGGCCGGTGAAAACCGAGGTTCTGGCTCCTGCCCTCGATCAGGATACCTGAGGCTGGGTCTCCTTGTTGGGGAAGGAAAGGATAGGTGTCCTTCCACAAGTCATCGACTGGGTCGGCGACAACGGCTCGAGATATCTCGCCGGCTTATTGTTTCTTTGGCCTCGTGCCTTCGCCTGACAAAGTCCGAGAGCCGGGCGAAGCCGAGGAAGCGATCTCGACCAAGGCCAAGACCGCAAGGTCCTGGGATTCAGACCTCTCTCGGTCCCAGGAATGCCTTCTCCAAGAAGAAGATTTAGGGTCCTTGTTCCGTTTTCTAGGCCGGGAGGAATGCATGCCCGAGGACGCCTCACCCCTAGCGGTGAGAGACTGGCACAGCTCCCAAAAGGATCCTGTGAAGGTAGAGCCAAGGTTTAGCAGAACAAAAAAACCTCGGCTGGCCGAGGCTTGGGCAGCTTCTTCTTTAAATGCCGCCATCTGGTCGAGTTGCTTGGCAGATTCCACGGCCATGGAAACAGCCCACCTTGCCTCCTTCTATTTCACCAGTGGATTGTCAAGCTCCAGTCTCCTCAGCTTAAGGTATGCCTTGCAGTCATCCAGAATGTTGGGATAGAAGGCCAAGCAGATGGTGCACGAAGAGGTGTCATGCACGACACCCAAACAATAAACACACGAGAGGTGGGGATTGGTGTGCAACATTTTCTGTCTGCAGGGACACCAGCGAAACCCAGGGGATGAATTATCCTCCATGTCTGATGCGCTCGGATCGGAATCGTAAACTTGTACGAGTTTCAAAGAAAGAGATTGTGGTGAAAACCGTTGATTAGTATCCAGGGCCTACGATACTGCAGAAGTAGCACGAGGGAACCTAAATCTTCCAGCAGAAAGGAAGATCTGGCGTCATGGGGTGGAGCCGAGGTATTTACCACGAGTGGTTTGGAGGAGCCAGCTTGAAGACTTCCGGCCAGATTTAAAGGGGAAAGGGACATGACAAAGAGTGTGGATGAACAATATATCCACACTCCTAGAAGTACAGTTACATAAGAACTTGCCACAACAGTAGATCTTCGAGAGAGGCTCCTGCAGTAGGTAATTAGTTTGAGGACTGTACCCCTAATGTCAGGACTACATGGAAAGCTTTAGCCAGCAGTATCTGATAGGGGGACTGCCCACTTGATGTCATGTGACAGATGTCAGCGTGACACTATATAGTGGGTGGTCCCCATGCCTGCCTTCCAGTTCTCCTGCCGGAGACCTCAAAGGAGGAGTGACAGGAGAAAAGGAAACAGAGGCTCCTAGAGTCAAGAATGGTAGTTTACTCACCTGGTAAAAGTGATCGTGGGAGTATACATCTCTGAGGCACTCCACATTAATGACATCATGGGTTGTATACACCTGATAGTTTGCTTGATGCACATGTGACTAAACAAAGTCCATCCCCCTTCTCAAGGGCTCTGGTCTCCTCTGGTCAGTTCTACATGTGCATCGGATCAAGGTTGCAGCACACCCCAGAGCTCCATAGTGTTTTTAAGCTACACATAAAGAAGTCATCACAAGGTAGGAGATTTTTGAAATCTTAATCAGACTAATTACAGCAACCAAGCTATCATATGTATATATACAAAGTAATAATCAACTATAACAGACTAGCTACCAATGTAATGAAGTAAGGGGTCTCAATACAGACTAGAAATGCTGCGTCTTTTTAAATGTCGGTGCTTAATAGGGCAATCTGGGAAGCTGAACAGATTTCACAGTACTATAAGAAAATATGAGTTCTTTAGCTTCCTGGAACCCCTGCTAGCAGTTCCAGGAGCTCATCTCACTACAGACTCAACTCTGAGAGAATGCCCTGGGACTCCTGCCAGCAGGCCAAGGAGCAAACCTATATGCAATCCAGGGTCACCTAACTTCTAGGTGATCCACCAAAGGAGAATAATATTATGGGACTTTATTTTATGTTACCCCTGCTGATAACCTGGCACCCCTACTAGCGGCGCCTGTGTTTTACAAGCACTACTCAATTCGGTAATGTTGCCTCACAAATACAAAAAAGGTGTCATCCCACAAGACTTCTCGCGACAGTCTGTACTACCGTCAGTACACAACCACTCATGTTAGTCCCATATCAATCGGACAGAATTTTATAGGGAAGCCCTCCCTTTAAGCGCTAGCCTGCTGATATAAGAGCAGCATACAGCACCAGGAGAATAACAATGCACTTAGCCTCCATTGAGAGCACCTTTTTGGGGAAACTGTCAAAGGAGTCCTGCACTTTAACAGTACTTTTACTTGCAGACCCCCCACCAGAACTTAAAGGCACATTATCCTATTACCTTAGGGGGATATTATGATTATAATTACTGGGGAGCAATTTTTTGAATGGACACCACCGGTTTATATTTGCTGTCATAACCAGTTGGTTATTACGGCATTCACACATTGCATCTGTCTAAAGTAAGCGTCCCTCACTGGCGCTCATTCTCTGCGTGGGTGGGCTAAACAATTTCAAGAAACATGGCGGTTCTGTATCTTTATTATGGAGGAGCCACCAGAAACAAACCCCTCGCCTTCCCTTAATCTTTTTTTAACTATCTGGTTGATCCTACCATTTATCCCACCGTTAAACATAAAAAATAGTATCTGTTTGTTTCTCCGTTTGTCAGCTTTACGAGTCGCATGCTGCCAGCGGGAGCAGTCCGTTGCTGCTTGCCCACACCAGGAGGTAAGTGTCAGCGTGATCCCAATGTCAGCGTTCATGAAACAAAATTATAAATAACATATATACCAGCCCTAAGGCTTATATGAAGATTAACGGCAGAATCTCCACTCCGATACCCTTGTACCGTGGCACCAGACAGGGATGCCCCTCTCCCTTCTCTTTGCCCGATATCTTGAACCCTTAGCCCAGGTGTTAAGACAGGATGAGTTAATACAGGGGTGGGATGTAGGAGGGGAAACACATAAGTTAGCTTTGTATGCAGACGACCTACTGGTCTACCTTAAAAATCCAGAGCAGTCATTAGAACATCTTTGGGCACGACTGAAAGAGTTTAGCCTTCTAGCTGGATACAAAGTAAACATGGCTAAAACAGAGGTCCTGAGAACACATTATGAACCCTCGAACAGACCCGGAGGAAGTTCCATTTAGGTGGAATCTATCCATATCAAATATCTCAGAGTTCAGATGAGTTTCCAATTGGATCAGTTGTCTCTCAACTTTATCCCAATCTTAAAAATATTAAGATGGAGTTGGAGCAGTGGGCCCCATTCCCATCCCTCTGATTCAGAAAGTGGAGGCGTAAAATGATAAAATGGTAATCCTCCCTAAGTTCCTATATCTGGTACAGACAATCCCTATCCTTATCCTGGATTCATACTTTAATTTTCTCAACAGAGGAATCTCCTGTTTTATATGGGGTCACAAAAACCCAGAGTCTGCCTTTTGGCGCTCAAACTCCCGAAGAAAGAGGGAGGCCTATCATTACCAAATTTTAAACTATACCACCAGGCTGCACAGCTACGAATAGCCATGTATTGGCTAGATCGGGCCTATTTAGCTAAATGGAAAACTCTAGAGTTGTGGGAAGCCGCCCCCCTTAAAAACTTAAATGGTGTACTACTAGGGCAGAGGGAAAGATCAAACGTATGTCAAGAAAGCAATCCCTACACAGCTTTCATCCTGAACATTTGGCATGGAATCCTGAGAAACAGGAATGCTAGGGTTGGAGGAGTCATTGTTCTCGGTTCCAGATCTCGATTTCTTTCTCCCGCCAGGTGAGATGTGGATTCCGGAGATGGGAGGAGAAGAAAAAAATACTCACCTTAGTAATGTTGTTTCTTCTAATGGAGTATTGCTATATTCTGACAATAGCAGTGAGTCCCAACCTTCGAACTGCCCCGGAGATAAAAGAGGTAACTTTCCATGCCAGGCATGGAACGCTAAGCTCGAGCTCGGTTGAGACTCTGTCTGTTGCTGTTTGAACTCAAACCATCAGATCTTTACGAGCTAAACTCACTGAGGGTCCTGTGTGGAAGCTGTAAACCTACACTAGCCAACTGGCTACTAAATATAATAAAAATATTTTTTGATCTCAAAACAAAGACTCAAGTCAGGAAACCCAAAAAATGAAATAAACACAACACCCACTCACCCAAAGAAAAGAGGGTGATAATAAACAACGTGGGGCACCTCCTGAGTGGCAACACTGTACTGCCCACCCATATCCCAAAAACAAGGTTCTGAGAGGGGAAGGCGGGGAGGAGGTCAGAATACAGCAAGACTCCATTAGAAGAAACAACATTACTAAGGTGAGTAATTTTTTCTTCAAACAACATGAAGTCTTGCTGTATTCTGACAATAGCAGACTACCAAGCAGTACCTCCATGGAGGAGGGACAGAACCTACTTAGGAAATAGGCTCTGAAGCACTGTTATAAGCAAACCAAGCATCACTCTCAGCCTGGATCTCCAGAGAGTAATGCTTGTAAAAGTGTGAACTGTTTTCCAGGTAGCTGCTTGACATATCTCTAAGATAGGAATATCCCTGGCAGCAGCCAGGGAAGCAGCTGTACCTCTGGTACAGTGAGCCCTCAGGCCTCAGGGTGGAATCCTACCTAGTTTTTCATAGCAAAATTGAATGCAAGAGACAATCCACCTGGCAATGGATCTTTAAGTGGCAAGTTTTCCTTTACCAACCATACTATAAGTGAGGAACAGTTGGAGGGAGTCAAACCTGTGACCCTTGGTACGTTCTATGTAGTAGCTAAGAGCTCTTTTCACATCCAGACTGTGCAACCTCCTCTCATCAGAGGAGGAATGGTCAGTGAAGAACACAGCAAGTGACATAGATTGGTTAAGTGGAAGTCTGAAACCACCTTAGGTAAAAACTTCCTATTAGTCTTGAGGACCACCTTATCTCTATGGAAAGAGATAAAATCAGGCTCCACTGACAGGGCTTGTAACTCGCTTATGCACCTGGCAGAAGTGATGGCCACTAAGAAAACAGTTTTCCAAGTCAAGTACTTAAGCTCTGCTGAGGACAAAGGCTCAAAAGGGGGTTGCATAAGCTGAGCAATGCAAACATTAAGGTCCCAAGCAGAGGAAGGGTCCCTGAGTGGCGGATTGGTATGAAGCAATCCCTTGAAAAACTTGGAGAATACAGGGTGAGCTGAAAGAGAAGAAGGCTTACCTGCTGAAAGAAAAGCAAAGACAGCTGCCAGGTACACCCTTAGCGTAGCTGGTCTGAGTCCCAAGCTATTTAGATGAACCATATAGTCAAGGACTATGGGCAGGTCACAGACTCTGGGGAAATATGCTTCCAGAGCACCATATGGAGAATCTTTTCCATTTGGAATTATAGGTAGTTCTGGTGGAAGGCTTCCTAGAAGCCTTCCAGAATATCCATAACACCTTGAGAGGTGTAAATCAGCAAACTCTAACTCTTCAAGAGCCAAGCCTTGAGATTGAGAGATTTGAGATTCGGGTACCAAATCCTCTCCTGAGCACTGGTTAACAGGTTGTAATTTCTGGGAAGAGACAAGGGAAGGTGGACTGCTAAGGACAACAGGAGAGGGTACTAGGGCTGTCTGGCCCAGTCTGGAGCAATCAGAATCACCTTGCAGGACTGAGACCTGATCTTTATTAGCACCTTGAACAGGAGAGGGCAGGGGGGAAAAGCATACAGGAACTTCCTTCCCAATTGAGAACCAGGGCATCCAGGGAACTGAGCCCAACACTGGGGCCTGCAGCAGAAAAGGGAAGTTGGTGATTGTCTGGGGCTGCAAAAGATTCATTCATGGGTGCCCTATCTGGAGAAGATCACCTCCAAACCAGGGATCCAGTGACCATTCGTGATGGCCTGGGATATCCTGCTGGAGCATCTGCCAGGACATTGGGAGGTGTACTGCTGTAAGGGAGGTGTTCAGGAAAAAGCCAGAGACCACAACTTCATTGCTTCTGCACAAGGCCGTGAGACCGAGTGCCCTTGCTTGTTGATATACCACACTGTGGTGGTATTGTCTGTCCTGATCTGAACCACCTTGTTCTGAACAGACTTGGCAAAAGCTTAAAGTGCTAGAAACACTGCTCTGAGTTCCAACAGAGTGATGTGAAGCAGAGATTCCTGAGAAGACCACAACCCTTGGGTGGTTAGGCCTCCCAAGTGGGGCCCCCCACCCCAAGAGGGAGGCATCTGTAGTAAGGATTAGAGAGTGAGACTGAGTGACAAAAGGAACTCCCTATCTTAGATTGTCCTGATCCTGCCACCACTGCAAAGCCTGGATCAGGGGTCGAGTCACTGGTATCAGTTTGGTCAAAGGATCCTTTTTCTGAGACCAAAAGGCTCTCAAGTGGAACTGAATGTCCCTCATCTGAAATCTTGCTCCCTGCACCACTGCTGTGGAAGCAGCCATGTGTCCCAGGAGCTGCAGAAAATGCCTTGCTGGTCGAGACACCTGTAGGGTGAAAAAAGAGGCCAGTGTGATAAGGGTCCTTGCCCTGTTCAGGGGAAGGAAGGCTCTTGCCTTTTCTGTATCTAGCTCTGCGCCTATGAAGGTAAGGAGCGGAACAGACTCTAGAACTGACTTTGAAAGATTCAGAAGGAAACCTAGAGAGGTGAGCAGTTGCTGAGTTATCTGTAGGTGTAACTTGACTTGGTCTGGGGACTGGCCTACTATGAGCCAGTCGTCCAGGTATGGGAAGATGGCAATCCTTTGCCTTCTTAGGGAAGCAACTACTACTGCCAGGCATTATGTGAACACCCTTGGAGCAGAGGTTGGGCCGAAGGGCATTGCTCTGAATTGGTAATGGCCTGAGGGCAGCTCGAACCTGAGGTATTTTCGATGGGAGCTTCTGATGAGAATATGAAAGTAGGCATCCTTGAGGTCCAGGGAGACTAGCCAGTCCCCTGGCCTTAGAGAGGGTAGAATTATTCCCAGAGTCACCATTTTGAACTTTGGCTTTAAAAGGTGCTTGTTTAAATATCTGAGATCCATGATGGGCCGCCATTCTCCTGTCTTTTTAGGGGTGAGGAGGTACCTGAGTACAATCTTTTCCCCTTGTGCAGGGGTGGAACCCTTTCTACAGCTCTGAGAGCCAGGAGGGAAGAGACCTCTGCCTCTAGGGCAAGTGCCTCTGAGGGATTCGCAGGTGGAAAGGATCTGGTTCTCATCTTTGGAACTTTTTTGAAGCTGAGAACCAGTCCCTGGCTTACTACTTCCAGGACCCATTTGCCTGATGTTAAAGACTTCCAGTCCTGGACAAAGTAAGCCAGCCTGCCCCCTACAGGTGGTGGAGAATCGGCCCTGGCAAACCCATCAGGGTGCCTGTTTGGCAGGGGGTTTAGGCTGAGGGGTGGAAGCAGGCCAGCTTGTACCCTTTCTGCCTCTCCCTCTAAAGAACCTCCTCTGAGCATAGGCAGAAGAGGAGGCCTGGGCTTGGTAAAAGGCCTAAGAAATGGCCTGCCCCTGCCCCTGGGATGCTGCCTCTGAGGAGTGGCTTGCCTTTTCTTGGCCTGAGCACTCCTGTAGGTGGTACTGTATTCATTCATTTTCTTCATGTAGTTCTCTGTTTGCTCCCCAAACAGAGAATTACCCACAACAAGAAAATCCATGGCCTTAGTCTGGGTAACCTGAGACAGGCTAGTATATCTGAGTCAAGCCATCCTACAAAGTGCCACAGATGTAGCCATGACTCTAGATGAAACATCACTGGAGTCCACTGCAGCATGGAATTGCACCTGATGCCTCAATACCATCAGCAGCCACCTGCTCCAGCTCCTGGCAAGCTGGCCAGGGACATGTTTAGCTAAAGCCATGACAGTGTCCCATCTAGATTTATGATATCTAGCTGTATAGGCCATGCTAATTGGCCTGCCAGAGTACCAAGGATGCTTCCATGTACTGTTTCTTTGCCATGGCATCAATCCTCCTGGAGTCCTTATCTGGGGGGTGTGAAGCCAAGGGAATATTAGCCTTGTCACAGGCTGCAGCCTGCACTACCCCAACATGGCTGCATTGCTGGGTAAGGAACTCCGCATCTAAGCCTGACAGAGTATACCTCTTGTCCATTCTTTTATCCACAGGAGGTTTAGAATTAGGAGTCTTTAAAATCTTAAATGTCTGTTTCCCAAAAGACTTGTGTAAGGGAATAGACAGCCTCCTGGACTCTGACATATCCATCATTTCCACGTAGTCAGGCTCCTCGTGGTCATCCATAGCTTCTTCCATAGGAAGCTGGAGGGTTTCGGCCACTTTCTTGTAAAACATGAAATGGGAGGGGGACTCAGAAAGCCTAGGAGGAGACACTCCTGAAGGTCTGTCTGGGGAGATGTCTGGGTCAATGAGCACATCCAGACTTTCAAAACCACATTCACTTTCCTCATACTCTCCTTCCTCCTCCTTCGGTTCATAATATTCTTCCAAATCATAATCCGGAACCGGTGGAACCGGCCAAACCGAGCACCTTCCTGATGGTGCCGGTTCAGTTGGAAACGGGGAAAGCAACTGCACAATCTTTATCGCTTTGGCTATTTCATCAGCGGTTGGAGAAGAAACTTTTGGATCCACACCAGCGGATTTTTCCTTTCTAGTTCTCTTAACCAGAACCGACTCCTCGGAATCGGTTCTCCTTTTGCCCGAAGAAGTTTCTCGGTCGGAGGGAGCTTTCCTTCTGGTTCGTTTGAACCAACCAGGCTGGCCATCTGGGTCAGCGGACTTAACTCGATAAATTGAACCGAGCACAGGAGAACTCTCCGAGCGACTGTTCAGTGAGGCGGAGTAAAGAATCTGACGGTTTGAGTTCAAACAGCAACAAACAGAGTCTCAACCAACTCGAGCTCAATGTTCCATGCCTGGCATGAAAAGTTAACTCTTTCATCTCCGGCAGTTCTAAGGTTGGGACTCACTGCTATTGTCAGAATACAGCAAGACTTTATGTTGTTTGAAAGGCTTACACTTGGTTTGGCACTTTTTAGAAGGAAATGAGATCTTGTCCTTTGAAACACTAGTTAATAGATATGGAATATTCTGTAAGGACAGATTCAGATATTTTCAAATTAGAGATTATATTAGTAGTCTTTTGGTACACCTCAATATTGGGGGCTCACCTCCTCCACAGATCGCAGACATTTTCAGGAAAGCAATAGAGGGTGGCCCGGTTAGATCTCATATCATCTCTAACTTATACCAAGCTCTCCTTGCCTGGAAGGGGGATTCTTCCTCTTCTATAAAGAAAGCATGGGAATGAGATCTGGAAATTCAGATCTCTGAGGAAGTTTGGGCTTGGACACGAACAAGGGTCCACTGGGGCCTGTCAGCAATTAGCTGGCGGGAGTTTTCTTGGAAGATTTTTGTTAGGTATTTCTGAACCCCAGCATTCCAGATGAAATATATGAATCATAACTCATCAGCATGTTGGAGAAACTGTGAGCACGCACCTGCAACAATGGCACATATAATGTGGGATTGCCCTGTGCTAACCCCCTTCCTTCAGGACCTCCAGCAGGCCGTACAGGCAACAGTGGATCCTAATTTGAAGATTTCACCCCTTTGTTACGTTTTCCTGGAATTACCCTAGGAATTCCGAGACCCCCTAACAATTAAGCTTCTGAAAATCTCATTTTTAGCAGCCCAAAAGGCAATAACAAGTAACTGGTTATCTCAAAAAGCTATCACCCTTAATATGTGGCAACAGCGCATGATTAATGCATATAGAATGGAGTCATTAACGGTTTCCATCAATAAAAGGGTCCCCGGTTTTGAGATCTTGTGGAGGCGCTGGGTCCTATACATGGCGAGGGTAAGACCTGACTTCATTCCTTGATCAACTCCATGCAGAAGGTAATATAGCGAGACCTCAGCACTAGAATGCATAATATACCATAGAGACCTATAGGATATAATTAAAATGTATATGATGTCTCATAACTGATAGGATGATAAATGATTCGATTTCTCTCCTCTCCTCCCTTACATAAAATGGGTATAGAATAGAAATCAATTTAGTGGTGATTTAAAAATTACAAGCACGATTGAAATAAGATATGCCGTGCTGTTACCCTGTTTATAGATTGTAAAATGTCTGGCCTAAATATAAACTATATTAGATGAAATGCCTTTGAAGAAAAAGAAAAGGAACAACTCATATATGTTAACTGTATGTCTGTATTTTGTTTGTCCTGTATGATTGAACTAAAACATTTTAAATAAAGAAAGTTTAAAAAAAAAGAAATTTCCAGTTGAGCCACTGTCCTACCATGTACCAACAAATGATAGGTAGAGACAGCCAAGAGATGGACCTTTAAAGATGAGTAACTCAGGCCCAAATTGTACAGATACAGAAGATACCCCAGGACAAAGGAAGCAGGGCATGAGAAAGGGTCCCAACCCTTC
Organism: Neoceratodus forsteri; assembly: GCA_016271365.2. Lineage (NCBI taxonomy): Eukaryota > Metazoa > Chordata > Ceratodontiformes > Ceratodontidae > Neoceratodus > Neoceratodus forsteri. The sequence continues at coordinate 354,714,183 of JADMNL010000025.1, forward strand.
GAGGTGGCCCAAATGGGAAAACGCTTCCACTTCATAGCATATGTTGTTCTTGTAGAAGGTTTTCTAGCCTCCTCGAGAACTTGCGCCACTCTGAAGGAAACTCCAAAGCGTGAAACTGCTACGTCTTGAGGTGTCACATATGAAGGTGAAGGGATGCCAGTCTCAGATGGACCAGCATGCCCTCCTCCAAAGTCAGGAGATCTGTGCAGAGGGGCAGGGGAACCAAAGGTTTCACTGCTGATTGCTGAAGGAGTGCAAACCAAACTTGGTGGGATCAAAACGGGGCAATCAGAACCATATGGGCCCCTTCCACCTGGAGCTTGAGCAGAACCCTCTGCAGAACTAGAAAGGGAGGGAAGGCATACAAAATCCTCCCTGCCCAGCAAAGAGATAGTGTGTCTCACCAGAAAACACCATGCCCTGGAGTGAGCAAGCAAAACCTGGGTAGTTTTGTGTTGTATGGGGAGGCAAACAGATCCAGTTCCGGCTGACCCCACAAGTCGAAAGTGTGGTTGACCACCTCTTCTTTGAGCTTCCACTCATGGGCTCTTACTCTGGTGTGGCTGAGACTGTCTGCTAGGATGTTTTGTTTGCCTGGCACGTGAACAGCTGTGATGTGAATTCAGTGCAGGACAGCCCAATTCCACACCTGCATCACCTCCTTGCATAGGGGATACAAGCAAGTGCCACCTTGCTTGTTGAGGTACCAGACTACGCACATGTTGTCTGATTGTACTAACAGTGCCCTGGTGAAGCAGGTGCTGAAAGGCCTCAAGAACATATGGCACCGCTCTCATCTCCAACACATTTATCTGAAGAGAAAGTTCTGCTTGGGGCCACAAGCCTTGGATTTTGTGGTTCCCCCAAACGAGCACCCCAACCCATTCCTAACGCATCTGTTTTCAGAGTATGGGAGGGAAGAGGGGACTGGAAACGGACCCTTTGGTGAGATTGGAAAGATCCTGCCACCACAAGAGATCCCTCTGCATTTAATCGGAAACCATGACCATCTGGTCCAGGTCGTCCAGTCTTTGGTCCCACTGTGCCCTGAGCATCCACTGCAAGATTTGCATGTGGAGCCTGGCTAAAGAAACTGTGGGGATGGCTGCCGCCATAAGGCTCAGAAGTCAAAGAACTGACCTGACCGAGACCTTCCTGCTGGAGGCCACAAAATAGGCCTGTCTCTTCAAGGTGTCTGCCCTGTCTAGAGGGAGGAAAGCATGACCATGTACAGTATCCATCACTGCTCCAATAAATTGGAGATGTTGTGAAGGGGCAAGTTGGGATTTTAGGAAGTTCTATTGAACCCCAGCTTGTGAAAAGAGATCTAGGGTAGCTGATAGGGATCGTTCCAGTTGCTCCCTCGACAGGGCTGACAGAAGCCAGTTGTTGAGGTAGGGGAACACACACTGGCCCCGAAGCCTCAAGGCCGCCACTACTACCGGCAGGCACTCGGTGAAACCCCGAAGTGCCAAGGATAGGCTAGGGGGAAGGGCCTTGAATTAGTAATGTTCCCTCTGAAAGGAGAACCAAAGGTAGTGACGATGGGCCTGAAAATTCAGAATATGCAGGTAAGCATCCAGCTACTGTCCCTTGTGCAGGAGGGGCAGCAGGCCTGGGAGAGTCAGCATTCGAAACCTTTTGTACTCTGTGTACAGGTTGAGAACACTGAGGTCCAGAATGGGACACAGATTTCCCGTCTTTTTGGTAACCAAAATGAAGTGGGAGTAATACCACTTTCATTCCTGGTGGCATGGAAGAAAAAATTACTCACCTTAGTAATGTTGTTTCTTCTAATGGAGTCTTGCTATATTCTGACATATGCAGTAAGTCCCAACCTTCGAAATGCCCCAGAGATGAAAGAGTTAACTTTCCATGCCAGGCATGGAATGCTGAACTCAAGCTCAGTTGAGACTCTGTCTGTTGTTTTTCAAACTCAAACCGTCAGATCTTTACGAGCTAAACTCACTAAGGTCCTGTGTGGAAGCTATAAACCTACACTAGCCAACTGGCTATCAGACATAAAACACATTTCTTGGTCCCAAAACAAAGACTCAAGTCAGGAGACTCCCAAAAAATGAAAAACACAACACCAACTCACCCCAAGAAAAAAAGGGGTGAAAACAACAAGGTGGGCACCTACTAAGTACCAACAGCACTGCCCACCCACATTCCAAAACCAGAGGTTCTGAGAGGGGCGGGGAGGTCAGAATATAGCAAGACTCCATTAGAAGAAACAACATTACTAAGGTGAGTAATTTTTTTCAAACAACATGAAGTCTTGCTATATTCTGACATATGCAGACTACAAAGTAGTACCTCCATGGAGGAGGGACAGAACCTACTTAGGAAATAGACTCTGAAGCACAGCTATGCCAAACCGAGCTTCACTCCTAGCCTGGATGTCCAGGGAGTAATGCTTGGTAAAAGTGTGAACTGTCTTCCAGGTAGCTGCTTGACATATCTCTAGAATAGGGATGTCCCTGGCAGCAGCCAGGGAAGCAGCTGTACCTCTGGTAGAGTGAGCCCTCAGGCCTGAGGGAGGAACCTTACCCAGTTTTTCAAAGCAAAATTGGATACAAGAGACAATCCACCTGGCAATGGATCTTTTAGTGGCAGGTTTCCCTTTACCAACCTCACCATAAGTGAGGCACAGCTGGAGGGAGTCAAACCTGTGACCCTTGCTACGCTCTATGTAGTAACTAAGGGCTCTTTTCACATCTAAACTGTGCAGCCTCCTCTCGCCAGAGGAGGAATGGTCAGTGAAGTACACTGGAAGAGACATAGATTGATTAAGGTGAAATCTGAAACCACCTTAGGCAAGAACTTCCTGTTAGTCCTGAGGACCACCTTATCTCTATGAAAGGAGATAAAATCAGGCTCCACTGACAGGGCTTGTAATTCACTTATGCGTCTGGCATAAGTGATGGCTACCAGAAACACAGTCTTCCAAGTCAAGTACTTAAGCTCTGCTGAAGACAAAGGCTCAAAAGGGGATTGCATAAGCTGAGCAATGCAAACATTAAGGTCCCAGGTAGAGGCAGACTCCCTGAATGGCGGTTTGGTGTGAAGCAATCCCTTGAAAAACTTTGAGAATATAGGGTGAGCTGAAAGAGAAGGCGGCTTACCTGCTGAAATAAAAGCAGACACAGTTGCCAGATGCACCTTCAGTGTAGCTGGTCTCAGCCCCAAGCTATTTAAGTGGACCATATAATCAAGGACTGTGGGCAGATCAGTAGACTCTGGGGAAATATGCTTCCCAGAGTACCATATGGAAAAACTTTTCCATTTGGAATTATAAGTAGCTCTGGTGGAAGGTTTTCTAGAAGCCTTCAGGATATCCATTACACATTGGGAGAGGTGTAAATCAGCAAACTCTAACTCTTCAAGAGCCAGGCCTTGAGATTGACAGATTTGAGGTTTCGGGTACCAAACTCTCCCCTGAGTCCAGGTTAACAGGTTGTAATTCCCGGGAAGACACAGGGGAAGATGGACTGCTAAGGACAGTAGGAGTGGACACCAGGGCTGTCTGGCCAAGTCTGGAGCAATCAGGATCATCTTGCAGGGTTGAGATCTGATTTTGACTAGCATTTAACAGGAGAGGGAAGGGGGAAAAGAATAGAGAAACTTCCCTTCCCAATTGAGAACTAAGGCATCCAGGGGGACTCAGCCCAACACTGGGGGCCTGCAGCAAAAAAAGGGAAAGTTGGTGACTGTCTGGGGCTGCAAAAAGATCCATCTGTGGGGTGCCTCATCTTGAAAATATCACCTTCAAGACCAGGGGGTCCAGTGACCATTCGTGATGGCCCTGGGAAATCCTGCTGAGAGCATCTGCCAGGACATTGTCCTTGCCTGGGAGGTGAACTGCTGTGAGGGAGGTGTTCAGGGAGTAAGCCAGAGACCACAGCTTCATTGCTTCGGTGCACAAGGCCGTAGACAGAGTGCCTCCTTGCTTGTTGATGTAACACATTGTGCTGGTGGTGTCTGTTCTGACCTATACAACTTTGTTCTGAACAGATTTGGAAAAAGCTTGAAGTGCTAGAAATACTGCTCTGAGTTCCAACAGATTGATGTGGAGCAGAGATTCCTGAGGGGACCACAACCCCTGGGTGGTCAGGTCGCCCATGTGAGCCCCCCCACCCAAAGAGGGAGGCATCTGTAGTAAGGATTAAAGAGTGAGACTGGGTGACAAAGGGAACCCCTTGTCTCAGGTTGTTCTGATCCTGCCACCACTGTAGGGCCTGGATCAGGGTTCGCGTTACTGGGATCAATTTGGTCAGAGGGTCCTTCCTTTGAGACCAGAAGATTCTCAAATGGAACTGAATGTCCCTCATCTGAAATCTTGCTCCCTGCACTACTGCTGTAGAAACAGCCATGTGCCCCAGGAGCTGTAGAAAATGCCTTGCTGGTCGAGAGACCTGCAGGGTGAATGAGGAGGCCAGAGAGACCAGGGTCCTTGTCCTGTCGAGGGGAAGGAAGGCTCTGGCCTTCTCTGTGTCTTGCCCTGCGCCTATGAAGGTGAGGAGCTGGACAGGTTCTAGAAGAAAAAATTACTCACCTTAGTAATGTTGTTTCTTCTAATGGAGTCTTGCTATATTATGACTATTGCAGTTTGTCCCACCATTAGAACTGCTCCGGAGGTGAAAGAGTTAACTTCCATGCCAGGCATGGAACTTGGAGCGCGAGCTCAGTTAGAGAAGCTCTGTCTGGAAGATTTCAAACTGAAACTGTCAGATCTTTATGAGCAAAACTCATTAAGGTTCTGTGTGGAAGCTGTAACCTACACTAGCCAACTGGCTACTTAAATATTAACACATTTTCCTGGTCCCAACACTAAGACTCAAGTCAGGGACCAGAAAATAAATAATATGAGATAAGATAATATAAAACACAACACCCAAAAACCCCAAAAGAAGGGTGGAAAACAAAAATGGGCATCAAAAAGTGCCAACACTGGAATGCCCACCCATACCCAAGTAGAAGTTCTGAGAGGGCAGGCTGGGGAGGTCATAATATAGCAGACTCAATTAGAAGAAACAACATTACTAAGGTGAGTAATTTTTCTTCAAACAACATGAAGTCTTACTATATTATGACTATTGCAGAATACACAGCAGTACCTCCATGGAGGAGGACAGAGAACCACTTAGAATAGAGCTCTGAAGCACGGCTGTAGCAAACCGAGCATCCTCTCGGCCTGGATATCCAGAGAGTAATGCTTGGTGAAAGTGTGTACCGTTTTCCAAGTAGCTGCGTGACATATCTCTAAGATAGGGATGTCTCTGGCAGCAGCAAGAGACGCAGCTGTACCTCTGATAGAGTGAGCCCTCAGGCCTGGAGGGGGAACCTTTCCCAGTTTTTGATAGCAAAATTGGATACGAGAGACAATCCACCTGGCAATGGATCTCTTAGTGGCAGGTTTCTTTTCCAACCTCATCATAAGTGAGAAATAGTTGGAGGATTCGAACCTGTGACCCTTAGTACGCGCTCTGTGTATATTAACTTAGGGCCCTCTTAACATCTAAGCTGTGCAACCTCCTCACCAGAGGAGGAATGATCAGTGAAGTACACTGGAAGGGAGATAGATTGATTAAGGTGGAAATCTGAAACCACCTTAGGCAAAAACTTCCTGCTAGTCCTGAGGACTACCTTATCCCTGTAAAAGGAAATAAAGTCAGTCTCCACTGACAAAGCTTGTAACTCACTTATGCGCCTGGCAGAAGTGATGGCTACTAGAAAAACAGTTTTCCAAGTCAAGTATTTAAGCTCTGCCAAAGACAGAGGTTCAAAGGGGGGTTGCATCAGCTGAGCAATGCAAACATTAAGATCCCAGGCAGTGAGTGAGGCCCTGAAAGGTGATTAGTATGAAGTAATCCCTTGAAAACTTGGAAAATACAGGGTGAGTGGAAAGAGAAGAAGGCTTTCCTGCTGAAATAAAAGCAGAGACAGCTGCCAAATGCACTTTCAGGGTAGCTGGTCTCAGTCCCAAAGAATTAAGATGGACCATATAGCCCAAAACAATGGGCAAATCAGCAGATTCTGGGGAAATATGCTTCCCAGAACACCATATGGAAAACCTTTTCCATTTAGAGTTATAAGCAGGCCTAGTGGAAGGCTTCCAGAAGCTTCAGGATTTCGAGAACACCTTGAGAAAGGTGTAGGTCAGCAATTCTAACTCCTCAAGAGCCAGGCCTTGAGGTTGAGGGATTGAGATTGGGATACCAAACTCTCCCTGGGCACAAGTTAACAGGTTGTGGTTCCTGGGAGACACAGGGAAGATGGACTGCTAAGGACAGACGGAGTGGGTACCAAGGCTGCCTGGCCCAATCTGGAGCAATCAGAATCATCTTGCAGGGCTGAGATCTGATTTTCACTAGCACCTTGAACAGGAGAGGGAAGGGGGGGAAAGGCATATAGAAACTTCCTTCCCAATCGAGGAGAAAGGCATCCAGGGGACTGAGCCCATCACTGGGGCCTGCAACAAAACAGTGGAAGTTGATGATTGTCTGGGGCTGCAAAAGATCTATCTGAGGTGCCCCATCTGGCAAAACTATCCCAGTACTGGGGATCCAGTGACCATTCGTGATGGCCCTGGGAAATCTCTGCTGAGAGCACTGCCAGACATTGTCCTTGCCTGGGAGGTGAACTACTATGAGGGAAGTGTTCAGGAATAAGCCAGAGACCACAACTTCATTGCCTCGGTGCACAAGGCCAAGACCGAGTGCCCCTTGTTTGTTGATGTACCACACTGTAGTGGTGTTGTCTGTTCTGACCTGTACCACTTTGTTCTGAACAGATGCAGAAAAACCTGAAGTGCTAGAAAAACAGCTCTGAGTTCCAACAGATTGATGTGGAGCAGAGATTCCTGAGGGACCACACTCCTGGGTGGAGAGGTTGCCCATGTGAGCTCCCATCCCAGAAGGGACGCATCTGTAGTAGGGTCAAGGAATGAGATAAAGGATGAAGGGACCCTTGTCTCAGATTGCTCTGATCCTGCCACCACTGAAGGGCCTGGATCAGGTTCAGTCACTGGGATCAACTTGGATAAGGGATCTTTTCTTTGAGACCAAAAGGCTCTCAAGTGGAACTGAATGTCCCTCATCTGAAATCTTGCTCCTTGCACTACAGCTGTGGAAGCAGCCATGTGTCCTAGGAGCTGTAGGAAATGCCTTGCTGGTTGAGAGACCTGCAGAGTGAAGGAGGAGGCCAGGGCTACTAGGTTCCTTACCCTTTCTAGGGGGAAGGAAGGCTCTGGCCTGCTTTGTGTCCAATTTCTGCACCTATAAAGGTGAGTACCTGGACAGGTTCCAGAACCACTTTGGAAGACTGAGAAGAAAGCCCAGAGAGGTGAGCAGCTGCTTGAACTTGCAGGTGTGATTTGACTTGGTCTGAGACTGACCTCAATGAACCAGTCGTCTAGGTAGGGAAAGATGGCAATCTTTGCCTTCTTAAATGGAGCAACTGCTACTGCCAGGCATTTTGTGACACTCTTGGGGCAGAGGTAAGGTCAAGGGCATTGCTCTGAACTGGTAATGGCCTGAGGGCAGTTCGAATCTGAGGTACTTTGTGGAGCTCTGATAAGAACATGGAAGTAGGCATCCTTGAGGTCCAGGGAAGCTAGCCAGTCCCCTGGCTTTAGAGAAGGTAAAATCATTGCCAGAGTCACCATTTTGAATTTTGGTTATAAAAGGTGCTTGTTCAGATATCTTAGGTACAGAATGGGCCTCCATTCTCCTGTCTTTTTTGGGGTAAGGAAGTACCTGGAGTACAGACCCTCGGTGTAGGGGAGAAACCCTTTCTACAGCTCTGAGAGCCAGGAGGGTTGAGACTTCTGTTTCCAAGGCAAAAGACTCTAGAGGATTTGCAGGTGGAAAAGACCTGATTCTCATCTTTGGAAATTTTTTGAAGCTGAGAACCAGACCCTGGCTTACTACTTCCAGGACCTACTTGTCTGATATTAAAGACTCCCAGTCCTGAGCGAAGTGCCAGCCTGCCCCTACAGGTAATGGAGAATCAGGCCCAGGGCACCCCATCAGGGTGCCTGTTTGGCAGGGCTTAGGCTGAGGGGTGGGAGCAGGCTGCTTGCACCCGCCTGCCTTCCCTCTGAAGAACCCCCTCTGAGCATAAGTCAAGAGGAGGCCTGGGTTTGCAAAAGGCCTGTGAAAAGGCCTGCCTCTACCTCTAGGGTCTGTCTCTGAGGAGTGGCTTGCGCTCCTGGCTTGTACTTACAAGTGCTTCTATATTCATTCATTTTCATATAATTCTCTGTCTACTCCCCAGACAGAGAATTTCCCACCACAGGAAAATCCATAGCCTTAGTCTGGGTATCCTGTGACAAACGAGTACACCTGAGCCAAGCCAATCTACGAAAGGCCACAGATGTAGCCATGACTCTAGAGGATACATCATTAGAATCCACAGCAGCATGGAACTGCACCTTGGATGCCTCAATACCATCAGCAGCTACCTGCTCCAGCTCCTTGGCAAGCTGGCCAGGGGCCTGTTTGGCTAAAGCCATGACAGTGTCCCATCTAGATTTTGGTATCTTGCCACATAAGCCATGTAATTTGCTTGTCTGAGTCCCAAGGACGCTGCATGTATTGTTTTTAGCCATGGTATCAATCTTCCTGGAATCCTTGTCAGGAGGATGTGAAGCCAGGGGAATATTAGTCTTATCACAGGCTGCAGCCTGAACTACCCCAACATGACTGCATTGCTGTGAAAGAAATTCTGTATCAGGACCTGACAAAGTGTACCTCCTGTCCATCTTTTTGTCCACAGGAGGCAGAGAAGTAGAAGCTTTTAAATTTTTATTGTTTGTTTCCTAAATGATTTATGTAAAGGAATAGACAATCTCCTGGACTCTGGTATAGCCATCATTTCCACAAAGTCAGGTTCCTCTTGCTCATCCACAGCTTCCTCCAATGGGAGCTGGAGGGTTTCAGCAACCTTTTTATAAAACAGAAAATGAGAAGGGGACTCAGAAAGCGTAGGGGGAGATTCTAAAGGTCTGTCTGGGGAGATGTCTGGTTCAATGGGCACATCCAGACTCTCAAAGTCACATTCACACTGTTCATAATCATCCTCCCCCTCCTCTGGTTCATAAAACTCTTCTATATCATATTCTTGAACCAGTGGAACCGGCCGAACCGACCTTTTGCCAGATAGAGGCGGTTCGGACGGAACCGGAGAAAGTGACTGGACAATTTGTATTGCTTTAGCTATCTCTGCAGCAGTTGGAGAAGGAATTTTTGACTCCACACCTGCTGATTTTCTGGTTTTCTTTGCTGGAACTGGCTCCACAGAGTCAGCTTTCACGTTTACTCAAAGGAAGTCTCAGCCTGGTCAGAGGCACTCCCTCCGTTGGTTGGCATCGAACCGGGCTGGCCATCCGGGTCAGCGGACTTTTGGCTCTCTGCCCCTGAGCCTACCAACTCTCTTATCTAGGGTAGCTGCAGGGAAGTTCTTACAAATCTGGCAGTCTGAATTGAGGTGGTCAAACCCCAGACAATATACACATGGTGTGTGGGGTCAGCCTTGGCAAAGGCTTCCCCACAGACACTACAGTGCTGAAACCATGGGTCTGGTTTTCTTTTGGTTTCTCAGACATAATGCCAGCCTAACCAAAAACTTGCCCTTTTAACAGCAGTGCCAGGAAAGACACCCTTATCGGTTCCCAACCGTGTCACGGGTCGTGGAAAAACGAATGAAACTGCTTTTTTAGAACCGATAAGAACCGGGAACCGCACTCTAAAAGCTTTAGAATAAAGTTTTAAAACAACCTGACCGGTTCGAACCGAACCGATAAACATTCACAAGTTCCACACAGAAATAAACCTGTCTATTACTTACAATACCACAGACAGAGCTTGAACCAGATCGGTTTGTGGTTAAAATAATAATCGTAGTTGAATTTAACCAGAAAATACTGTTTAAACCGAGAAATGAACCGAGCAGTAGGAGGAATCTCCGGAGTGACTGTTCAGTGAGGCGGAGTAAAGAATCTGACAGTTTCAGTTTGAAATCTTCCAGACAGAGCTTCTCTAACCGGGCTCGCGCTACAAGTTCCATGCCTGGCATGGAAGTTAACTGTTTCACCTCCGGTGCAGTTCTAATGGTGGGACAAACTGCAATAGTCATAATATAGCAAGACTTCATGTTGTTTGAATTGACTTTGGAAGATTCAGAAGGAAACCCAAAGAAGTGAGCAGTTGCTGAGTTATCTGTAAGTGTAACTTGACTTGGTCTGGGGACTGGCCCCCTGAGCCAGTCATCCAGGTAAGGGAAGATGGCAATCTTTTGCCTTCTTAGAGAAGCAACTAGCACTGCCAGGCATTTTGTGAACACCCTTGGAGCAGAGGTGAGGCCAAAGGGCATTGCTCTGAACTAGTAATGGCCTGAGGGCAGCTCGAACCGGAGGTACTTTCAATGGGAGCTTCTGATGAGAATATGGAAGTAGGTATCCTTGAGGTCCAGGGACACTACCCAGTTCCCTGGCCTTAGAGAGGGTAGAATAATTCCCAGAGTCACCATTCTGAATTTTGGCTTTAAAAGGTGCTTGTTTAAGGATCTGAGATCCAGGATGGGCCGCCATTCTCCTGTCTTTTTTGAAGTAAGGAAGTACCTGGAGTACAACCCTTTGCCCTGGTGTAGGGGTGGAGCCCTTCCCACAGCTATGAGAGCTAGGAGGGAAGAGACCTCTGCCTCTAAGGCGAGTGTCTCTGAAGGATTTGTAGGTGGAAAGGATCTGGTTATCATCTTTGGAAACTTTCTGAAGCTGAGAACCAGTCCCTGGCTTACTACTTCCAGAACCCATCTGTCTGATGTCAGGGACTCCCAGTCCTGGACAAAGTAAGCCAGCCTGCCCCCTACAGGTAGCTGAGAATCGGCCCTGGCAACCCCATCAAGGTGCCTGTTTGGCAGAGGCTTTGGGCTGAGGGTGGAAGACAGGCCTGCTGGTACCCTGTCTGCCTCCCTCTAAAGAACCCCTCTGGGCATAGGCAGAAGAGGAGGCCTGGCTTGGTAAAGGCCTATGAAAAGGCCTGCCCTGCCCCATGGGAAGCTGCCTTTTGAGGGTGGGCTGCCTTTCCTTGGCCTGAGCACCTTTAGGTGGTCCTATATTCATCCATTTTTTTTCATGTATTCTCTGTTTGCTCCCAAACAGAGAATTACCCACAACAGGAAAATCCATGGCCTTAGTCTGGGTATCCTGTGACAGGCTAGTACATCTGAGCCAAGCCATTCTTCGAAGTGCCACAGATGTAGCCATGACTCTTGATGACACGTCATTCGAGTCCACTGCAGCATGGAATTGCACCTTGGATGCCTCAATACCATCAACAGCCACCTGCTCCAGCTCCTTGGCAAGCTGGCCAGGGACCTGTTTTGCTAAAGCCATGACAGTGTCCCATCTGGATTTCTGATATCTAGCAACATAAGCCATATAATTCGCCTGTCTGAGTCCCAAGGATGCTGCCATGTACTGTTTCTTTGCCATGGCATCAATACTTCTGGAGTCCTTGTCTGGGGGGTGTGAAGCCAAGGGAATATTTGCCTTGTCACAGGCTGCAGCCTGTACTACCCCACCATGGCTGCATTGTTGTGTAAGGAACTCCGTATCAGAGCCTGATATAGATTTCGATGGCAGATGAGAAAAAATTGCTCACCTTAGTAATGTTGTTTCTTCTAATGGAGTCTTGCTATATTATGACATATGCAGTTTGTCCCAGCCTTAGAACTGCTCCGGAGGTGAAAGAGTTAACTTCCATGCCAGGCATGGAATCTGGAGCGCAAGCTCAGTTAGAAAAACTCTGTTTATCTTCAAACTGAAACTGTCAGATCTTTACAAGCAAACTCACTAAGGTTCTGTGTGGAAGCTGTAAACCTACACTACATGACTCTACACAATATTAACACATTTTCCTGGTCTCCACACCAAGACTCAAGTCAGGGACCCAGAAAATAAGATAAGACAAGATAAAACACAACACCCAAACACCCGAAAAGAAGGGTGGAAAACACAAGATGGGCATCAATAAGTGCCAACACTGGACTGCCCACCCCATCCCAAGAGTAGAGGTTCTGAGAGGCAGGCTGGGGAGGTCATAATATAGCAAGACTCCATTAGAAGAAACAACATTACTAAGGTGAGTAATTTTTCTTCAAACAACATGAAGTCTGCATTTTCACACATGGACATCACACAGTAGTACACTCCATGAGGAGGGACAGAACCACTTAAGAAATAGGCTCTGAAGCACAGCTGTGCCAACCGAAGATCCCTCCTGGCCTGGATGTCCAGGAGTAATGCTTAGTGAAGTGTGTACTGTTTTCCAAGTAGCTGCTTGACATATCTCTAAGATAGGATGTCCCTGGCCGCAGCTAGGGACGCAGCTGTACCTCTGGTAGAGTGAGCCCTCAGGCCTGAAGGGGAACCTTTCCCAGTTTTTGATAGCAAAATTGGATACAAGAGACAATCCACCTGGCAATGGATTCTTGGTGGCAGGTTTCCTTTCCCAACCTCACCATAAGTGAGGAAAAAGTTGGAGGAGTCAAACCTGTGACCCTTGAAATGCGGCTCACGTAGTAACAAGACCTCTTAACATCTAAACTGTACCTGCCTCCTCTGCCAGAGGAGGAATGGTCAGTGAAGAACACTGGAAGAGATATAGATTGATTAAGGTGGAAATCTGAAACCACCTTGAGCAAACTTTCTGTGATCCTGAGGACTACCTTATCTCTGTGGAAGGAGATAAAGTCAGTCTCCACTGACAAAGCTAGTAACTCACTTATGCACCTGCAGGAAGTGATGGCTACTAGAAACACAGTTTTTCAAGTCAAGTACTTAAGCTCTGCTGAAGACAAAGGTTCAAAAGGGGTTGCATCAGCTGAGCAATGCAAACATTAAGATCCCAGGCAGGGCAGGGTCTCTGAATGGCGGATTGGTGTGAACAATCCTTGAAAAACTTGGAAAATACAGGGTGAGCAGAAAGAGAAGAGGGCTTTCCTGCTGAAATAAAGCAGAGACAGCTGCTAAATGCACTTTCAGGGTAGCTGGCCTCAGCCCCAAAGTATTTAGATGGACCATATAGTCCAAAATGTGGGCAATCAACGATTCTGGGAAATATGCTCTTAGAGCACCATAGGAAAACCTTTTCCATTTAGAGTTATAAGTAGCCTGGTGGAAGGCTCCCTAGAAGCTTTCAAGATTTCGAGCACACCTTGAGAAAGGTGTGGTCAGCAACTCTAACTCCTCAAGAGCCAGACCTTGAGGTTGAGGGATTGAGACTCGGACACCAAACTCCCTGGGCACAGGTTAACAAATTGTGGTTCCTGGGGAGACACAGGGAAGATGGACTGCTAAGGACAGAAGGAGTGGGTACCAGGGCTGTCTGGCTCCAATCTGAGCAACTAGAATCATCTTGCAAGGTTGAGATCTGATTTGACTAGCACCTTGAACAGGAGAGGGAAGGGGAGGCATGGAGGAACTCCTTCCCAATCGAGAAGGAAGGCATCCAGGGGACTGAGCCCAACACTGGGGGCCTGCAACAAAAAAAGCGAAGTTGGTGATTGTCTGGGGCTGCAAAAGATCTATCTGAGGGTGCCCCATCTGGCAAAAACTAACCCCAGTATTTAGGGATCCAGTGACCATTCGTGATGGCCTGGGAAATCCTGCTGAGAGTATCTGCCAGAACATTGTCCTTGCTTGGAGGTGAACTGCTATGAGGGAGGGTGCTTAGGAATAAACCAGAGACCACAACTCATTGCCTCGTGCACAAGGCTGAAGACCGAGCCCTTGTTTGTTGATGTACCATTGTAGTGGTGTTGTCTGTTCTGACCTGTACCACTTTGTTCTGAACAGATGCAGAAAAAACCTGAAGTGCTAGAAAAACAGCTCTGAGTTCCAACAGATTGATGTGGAGCAGAGATTCCTGAGGGGACAACAATCCCTGGGTGGAGAGGTTGCCCATGTGAGCTCCCCATCCCAAAAGGGACGCATCTGTAGTAAGGTTCAAGGAGTGAGATTGAGGGATGAAAGGAACCCCCTGTCTGAGGTTGCTCTGATCCTGCCACCACTGCAGGGCCTGGATCAGGGTTCGAGTTACTGGGATCAACTTAGGGGATCTCTCCTTTGAGAACAGAAGGCTCTCAAATGGAACTGAATGTCCCTCCTCTGAAATCTTGCTCCTTGCACTACAGCTGTGGAAGCAGCCATGTGTCCTAGGAGCTGTAGAAAATGCCTTGCTGGTCGAGAGACCTGCAGAGTGAAGGAGGAGGCCAGGGCCACTAAGGTCCTTACCCTTTCTAGAGGAAGGAAGACTCTGGCCTGTTTTGTGTCCAGTTCTGCACCTATGAAGGTGAGTAGCTGGACAGGTTCTAAAACTGACTTTGGGAGATTGAGAAGAAAACCTAGAGAGGTAAGCAGCTGCTGGGTAACCTGCAGGTGTGATTTGACTTAGTCTGGAGACTGACCCACTATGAGCCAGTCGTCTAGGTAGGGAAAGATGGCAATCTTTTGCCTTCTTAAATGAGCAACTGCTACTGCCAGGCATTTTGTGAATACCCTTGGGGCAGAGGTAAGGCCGAAGGGCACTGCTCTGAACTGGTAATGGCCTGAGGGCAGTTCGAATCTGAGGTACTTTCAGTGGGAGCTTCTGATGAGAACATGGAAGTAGGCATCCTTGAGGTCCAGGGAAGCTAGCCAGTCCCCTGGCCTTAGGAAGGGTAAATTCATTCCCAGAGTCACCATTTTGAATTTTGGTTTTAAAAGGTGCTGGTTCAGATATCTTAGATCCAGGATGGGCCGCCATTCTCCTGTCCTTTTTGGGGTAAGGAAGTACCTGGAGTACAGTCCCTTGCCTTGGTGTAGGGGAGAAACCCTTTCCACAGCTCTGAGAGCAAGGAGGGTGGAGACTTTTGTTTCCAAAGCAAGAGTCTCTAGTGGATTTTCAGGTGAAAAAGATCTGATTCTCATCTTTGGAAATTTTTTGAAGCTGAGGACCAGTCCCTGGCTTACTACTTCCAGGACCCACCTGTCTGATGTTAAAGACTCCCAGTCCTGGACGAAGTAACCCAGCCTGCCCCCTACAGGAAATGGAGAATCGGCCCTGGGCATCCCATCAGGATGCCTGTTTGGCAGGGGCTTTAGGTTGAGGGGTGGGAGCAGGCCTGCTCGTACCCCGTCTGCCTCTCCCTCTGAAGAACCCCCTCTGGACATAACCTGAAGAGGAGGCCTGGGCTTGGTAAAAAGGCCTGTGAAAGGGCCTGCCCCTGCCCCTGGGGGGGCTGCCTCTGAGGAGTGGCTTGCCTTTCCTTGGCCTGTGCACTCCTATAAGTGTGGTTCTATATTCATCCATTTTCTTCATATAATTCTCTGTCTGCTCCCCAAACAGAGAATTTCCCACCACAGGAAAATCCATGGCCTTAGTCTGGGTATCCTGTGACAGACTAGTACATCTGAGCCAAGCCATTCTACAAAAAGCCACAGATGTAGCCATGACTCTTGAAGATACGTCATTAGAATCCACTGCAGCATGGAATTGCACCTGGATGCCTATACCATCAGCAGCCACCTGTTCCAGCTCCTTGGCAAGCTGGCTAGGGCCTGTTTGGCTAAAGCCATAACAGTATCCCATCTGGACTTCTGGTATCTTGCAACATAGGCCATATAATTTGCCTGTCTGAGTCCCAAGGATGCTGCCATGTATTGTTTTTTAGCCATGGCATCAATCCTCCTGGAGTCCTTGTCAGGAGGGTGTGAAGCCAGGGGAATATTAGCCTTATCACAGGCTGCAGCCTGCACTACCCCAACATGGCTGCATTGCTGCGAAAGAAACTCTGTATCAGGACCTGACAAAGTGTACCTCCTGTCCATCTTTTTATCCACAGGAGGTACAGAATTAGGAGCTTTTAAAATTTGTATTGTTTGTTTCCTAAAGGATTTATGTAAAGGAATAGACAATCTCCTGGACTCTGGGATATCCATCATCTCCACATAGTCAGGCTCCTCTTGCTCATCCACAGCTTCTTCCAAAGGGAGCTGGAAGGTTTCAGCAACTTTTTTATAAAACAGAAAATGAGAAGGAGACTCAGAAAGCCTAGGGGGAGACTCTCCTAAAGGTCTGTCTGGGGAGATGTCCGGTTCAGTGGGCACTTCCAGACTTTCAAAATCACATTCACACTGTTCATAATCCTCCTCCCCCTCCTCCGGTTCATAAAACCTCTATATCATATTCTTGAACCGGTGGAACCAGCCGAACCGACCTTTTACCTGATAGTGGCGGTTCGGACGGAACCGGGGAAAGCGACTGGACAATTTGGATCGCTTTGTCTATCTCTGCAGCAGTTGGAGAAGGAAATTTTGACTCCACACCTGCTGATTTTCTAGTCCTCTTTGCTGGAACTGGCTCCTCTGAGTCAGCTCTTCGTTTGCCCGAGGAAGTCTCGCCCCGGTCAGAGGGCACTCCCTCCAGTTCGGCTGGCACCGAACCAAGCTGGCCATCCGGGTCAGCGGGGATTTTGCCTTGTTCCCTGAGCCTACCAACTCTCTTATCCAGGGTAGCTGCAGGGAAATTCTTGCAAATCTGGCAGTCTGCACTGAGGTGGTCAAACCCCAGACAATAAACACATGTGGTGTGTGGGTCAGCCTTGCCAAAGGCTTCCCCACAGACACTACAGTGTTGAAACCCAGTGGGCCCGGTTTGTCTTTTGGGTTTCTCAGACATAATGCCAGCCTAACCAAAAACTTGCCCTTTTCCGGCAAATGCCAGGCAAGACACCCTTATCGGTTCCCAACCGTGTCAATGGGTAGTGGAAGAAACCGTAATGAAATCTGTTTTTTTAGAACCGATAAGAACCGGGAACCGCACTCTAAATGTATTGAAATAATTTTAAAATAAGTTTTAAAAGCAACCTGATCGGTTCAAACCGAACCGATAACACATTTACAAGTTCCACACCGAAAAGGAAAACCTGTCTATTACTTACGATACCACAGACAGAGCTTGAACCAACCAGTTTGCGGTTAAAATAAATATAATCGCGGTTTATTTAACCGAGAAAAAACACTTTTTAACCGAGAAATGAACCGAGCAGTAGGAGGAATCTCCGGAGCGACTGTTCGGTGCGCCGGAGTAAAGAATCTGACAGTTTCAGTTTGAAGATAAACAGACAGAGTTTTTCTGACCGAGCTCATGCTCCAGATTCCATGCCTGGCATGGAAGTTAACTCTTTCACCTCCGGAGCAGTTCTAAGGCTGGGACAAACTGCATATGTCATAATATAGCAAGACTTCATGTTGTTTGAAGGACCGCTTGGCCCACCTAGTCTGCCCATTTCCCTACCTAATGGATAAGCTGCAGATCCTAGTTAACCGGCAGCCTACTTCTTCCTACCCCCACCCCCTAGAATTGCCTTATGACTGTCCCATGCATGCTTGAATTCCACCACTGTTTTTGACTCCACAACCTCCTCTGGAAGGCCGTTCCATGCATCCACAACCCTCTCTGTGAAAAATACTCCTTAAATTACCTCTGAGTCGCCCCTTCTATCTTCAATTGTGCCCCTTGTTCTTGCACCTCTTTTTGAAAGATGCTACTCTTGGACTTTGTTGATTCCCTTGAGGTACTTGAAAGTTTCAATCATGTCCCCTCCCCTCCTTTCCTCGAGGCTATACATATTCAGCTCCTAAGTCTCTCTTCATATGGCTTCCGTGCAGACCCTGCACCATTTTAGTTGCCCTCCTCTGGACAGCCTCCATCCTGTCTATGTCCTTGGGAGATTGGGTCTCCAGAACTGCACGCAGTACTCCAGATGGGGTCTCACCAACTGTCTGTACAGAGGGATAACAACTTCCTGTTTTCTACTGGTGATGCCTCTCCCTATCCATCCCAGTATCCCCCCAGCCCTCCTTGCTGCCCTCTCACATTGCTTGCCCATCTTTAGGTCATCTGATATGAATACCCCCAGGTCCTTTTCCATTTTTGTTATTGTTAGTATCTCACCCCCCATTGTGTACTCTTCCCCTGGGTTTTTGTTTCCCAGGTTCATTACCTTGCACTTCTTAGCATTGAATCTAAGCTGCCATACATTTGGCCATTCCTCTAACCTTGCCAAGTCCCTTCTCATCCTTTCCACCCCACCTTGTACATCATATCTGTTGCAGATCTTTGTGTCATCTGCAGAGAGACATACTTTTCCTTCCAGTCCCTCTGCAATGTCGCTTATAAAGACATTGAAGAGGACCGGTCCTAATACTGAACCCTGCGGTACCCCACTAGTAACCCCCCTTTCTTCAGAGTGGACTCCATTTACTATTACCTCTGTGTCCTATTCTCCAGCCAATTTTTTACCCAGGCTGTCATCTTGGGACCCACCCCAGGCTGGCTAACTTGTATATTAATCTTTGTGTGGGACTGTGTCAAATGCCTTGCTAAAGTCTAGGTAGGCCATGTCCACAGCCCTCCCTGATCTACTACTTTGGTCACCCAGTCAAAGAAATCTATCAGATTTGTCTGGCATGACCTTCCCGCTGTGAATCCATGCTGCCTTGGGTCCTGAGACCCTCTGGCCTCTAGATACTCAACAATTCTTTCCTTCAGAAGTGATTCCATCATTTTCCCTACCACTGAGGTTAAACTAACAGGTCTGTAGTTTTCTGCTTCTGCCTTGCTCCCACTTTTGTGAAGGGGAATCACATCTGCCCTTCTGCAGTCTTCAGGTACCACCCCATCCTCCGATGATTTGTTAAAGAGGGTAGTCAGTGGTGTCACTAGTTCTACCCTTAGTTATTTTAGAATTCTGGGATGAATCCCATCAGGCCCCATTGCTTTGTCCACCTTCAGTTTTAAGAGTTCTTTCAGAACTCTTTCTTCTGTAAATGGGCTGGTACCAACTTCTGTATCCAGAGTGTTTCTACTGTTTGTTTTAGGTATCTCCCCCACTTCCTTTGTAAATACTGAGCAAAAATATTTGTTTAGTATCTCTTTCTTTTCACAGTCACCCTCTGCCCACCCTCCCTCCTCTTTATTAAGCCTCACTAGCCCTCCCTTGGTCTTCCTTCGCTCCCTGATGTACCTATGAAAGGTGTTATCCCCCTTCTTAACTGAGTTGGCTATCTTTTCCTCGGTTTGGGCCTTTGCTGTTCTGACTGCTTTCCCAGCTTCCTTTTGCTTTAACTGATATAGTTCCCTGTCCTGCTCCTTCTGTGATTCCTTGTACTTCCTGAATGCTTTCTTTTTTCTTGAACCTTCACTGACTTCTTTTGAGAACCATAGTGGTGTCTTACATCGCTTTTGTTTTGTTAATTTGCTTCACACAAAGGCTTGTTACCTCTGTGATGGCAGTTTTATTATTTCCCATTGTTCTTCCACCCTCCTTCCTGCCCATTTGCTAGTGCATTCCTTAGGCACTCACCCATTTTGGCAAAGTCAGCCCTCCTAAAGTCCAGTACTTTTGCCTTTGTATGCGCGACTCTATTGCTGTGTCTATTGTGAACCATACTGTTCGATGGTCGCTAGTTCCCAGATGGCTACCCACTTCTACATCTGTGATCCTCTTCATCTCCATTTGAGAGAACCAGGTCTAAGATTGCTCCCTCTCAAGTGGGCTCCAATACTAGTTGTCAGGCATGCCCCTGTAGGGCATCTAGAATAACCCCACTCTTCGAAGTGGCTGCTGCAACTGCACTCCAGTTAACATCTGGCATATTCAGATCACCCATCAGCAATATCTCCTCTTTTTCTGCCATTCTAAGTATTCTTTCTATCATTTCCTTGTCCATTTCGTCCCCCTGAGAAGGGGTTCTGTATAGGACCCCTATGCGGATTGTGGTGCTATTGCCGGTCTCCAAATTAACCCACAGTTCTTCTTCTCCTCCCTGTTTTCCATTTTGTTCTGTTGCTTTGATTCCTTCCCTTATGTAAAGAGCTACTCCTCCTCCTCTGTTACCCTCCCTGTCCCTCCTGTAGATAGTGTATCCTGGTATGTTTATGTCCCAGTCATGGTTTTGTGTGTACCATGTTTCTGTGACTGCCACGATATCCAGATGTTCTTCCTACATCAAGGCCACTAATTCAGGAAGCTTGTTACTCAGACTACGGGCACTGGTACTCATTGCTCTCCATTTTTTGATGGCTTTACCTTCTTTTGCAGCATCCCCCACTGACCTGTCTACCTTGGTCTTTTTCTCATTTAGTACCCTGTTTTGTAGGGAGAGGCTGGGATTTTCCTGCTGCTTTTCAGTGCCTCCCCCCTTGACTAGTTTAAAAGCTTGCTAATGAAGCATTTAAACCGATTGCTCAAAAGACTTGTTCCCTTCCTGGACAGATGCAGACCATCCTGCCAGTATAGGCTGGGGTCCCTCCAGGTGGAACCCCAGTCCCCAATGAAGCCAACCCCTGTGCTCCACAACATTTTTTCAACCATTCATTAAACTGCATGGTGCAAAGTACCCTCGCCTCACTCATGCCATTGACAGGCAGCACCTCAGAAAAGGATATTGTGTGTGCTACTTGTCTTAGGCCCCTCCCCAATTCTACAAAGTCCTTCTGCACTGCTCTAATCTCATGATTAGCCAAGTCATTTGTCCCTAGGTGGACAATGACGTCCAGCTCAAACTCCCGTGCAGCTGTTCTCATGATCCTGAGGATGCGCTTCCTGTCTCTCCAAGGCATGGCACCAGGCAGGCACCTTACTTCAGTTTTCCCTGCTCCCCCCAGTTCTATCCCCCTAATAATTGAGTCCCCCACCAGGAGCTGCTTCCTTTCCTTGTGGTGTCCTCTGCCTCCTTCCTGTGGGCCTCCCTTGTGACAGTTGTCCTGAGCCTCCTTAGTCTCCTCTGCGGCGCATCCATAGGGGAGCTATGCTCCCCCAGAATGGTGTATGGATTGCGGTGTGGAACAACTGACTGGGTGTGCCTCTGTTCCACCATCCTCACCCTCCCTGAGCCCACTGTGGTCAACTGCTGCGCTTTCTTCGCAACCTCTAAGGTAGTGGTGGTGGCTCTGGTGCTCCCTGGAAGGAGGAGGTTCCCTTCCTACCGTCCAGTGTGGCCTGGGGGAAGGTCCCCTTACTACTGTCCAGTGTGGCCTGAAGACGGGCAACTTCCTCCCTCAGGGCAGAGAGTTGTCTGCAAATAGGGCAGCATCTCAGCCTCCAGAAAGACTTCCGGAAGACTGCTGCCCCATAGCCATTACATTGCACTACTCTCCACATTTTTTTTTTTTTTTTTGTGTGTGTGTGTGTGTGATTGGTTTGTAATATAGAAATATATATGTATATTATACCATGTGTATGCTTATATTGACAGTGCAGTGTGCTAGAGAGGATACGACAGTGATATGCACCTTGCACTCTTGAGGAAATTATGTCTGAACCCCAGGTATAAAGGAACTATTTCCAGGAGTGGCTGGGGTGAGGGGTGGGAAGGGGTTGGGCCTAAACTGTGCCCTCACAAAACAATCAGCTAAAAGCTCTGACCAACCGCTGCGATGAGTGCCTTCCTGTCAGCAAGATGCCCTACACAATAGTTTGACAGAGAAAATATCCTGCTAATCAAACAGAGAAAAATCCACACATCCAAGTCAGACACAGGTAAACCTCCCCAGCCCCAAAACAGGCCTGGTGGTTTGTGCTCTGAAAGCTGTCAGCCCCAAAATAAGTCAGCTGTGCTTTAAACTCTTCCTGCACTGAAAATCTTAAGAATTGTAACAAACAAACGTAAACCTAGATCCACCTCCCTCTGTTGCTTAAAAGACTGTCTTTTCCTGTTTCACACTGCAGGTTTTGCTATGACAACTCCTTAACCACAATAACTTTTTAAAAAATAGTTTAACTATCACAAACTCCTACGCACCAGTAAATTGTTTAAAATAGTTTCTGTCCCAAAATCCTAGTAGTCAATCCAGCTACCCCCAAGGGACAACCAAAATGCAGTATTCAAACACTTATGAAGTTACTTCCAAGATAAGCAGAGTTTGCAAGCTTCTTTTTCAACTCCTCAGCCACCTGTAACTTATTTAAAAATAGTTTAACTGTCAGAAAATCCTAGTAGACAATCTAGCTACCTCCAAGGATCTACCCAAGTGCAGTATTTAAATCCTTCTGAAGTTACTAACAAGATAAATGGAGTTTGCAAGCCCCTTCTTGGTTAAACACTAAATAAATATGTGAATAAAAAGCAATTACCAAGGGTAGTTAGTTTCACCTCCCACAGAATTAAGCAAAAGTGCACGTTTGTTGCAGATATCAAGTGCAATATAGAATTTCTCACACAGCTCACAGCTGAATAAAGAAGTAGTGTCCTTCCAGGTCAAGCAAATGTGCTTTGTGTCTGTAAAAATTGCAGCCTCCAGTAATTTATAGTAATCTGATCTAGTCTGGATATCTCCACCCAGGGCAATTTGTTGACAATGGTTCTGATGCAGCCCTTCTTGTTCCAATACAACCTGTTTGGTCTGAAAACAATGTCCTGCCCCTAAGGCTGTCTGTGTTTCAATTCACACTGCAGGTTTTGCTATTACAACTCCTTAAACACAGTAACTTTTTTAAAAATAGTTTAGCTATCACAAACTCCTACACACCAGTAAATTATTTAAAAATAGTTTCTGTCCCAAAATCCTAGTAGTCAATCCAGCTACCCCCAAGGGACAACCAAAATGCAGTATTCAAACACTTATGAAGTTACTTCCAAGATAAGCAGAGTTTGCAAGCTTCTTTTTCAACTCCTCAGCCACCTGTAATTTATTTAAAAATAGTTTAACTGTCAGAAAATCCTAGTAGACAATCTAGCTACCTCAAGGATCTACCCAAATGCAGTATTTAAATCCTTCTGAAGTTACTAACAAGATAAACAGAGTTTGCAAGCCCTTCTTGGTTAAACACTAAATAAATATGTGAATAAAAAGCAATTACCAAGGGTAGTTAGTTTCACCTCCCACAGAATTAAGCAAAAGTGCACGTTTGTTGCAGATATCAAGTGCAATATAGAATTTCTCACACAGCTCGCAGTTGAATAAAGAAGTAGTGTCCTTCCAGGTCCAGAAAATGTGCTTTATGTGTACACCTCTTGTCCATTCTCTTATCCACAGGAGGTATAGTGTTAGGAGCTTTTTAAATTGCAAATGTCTGTTTCCCAAAAGATTTATGCAAGGGAATAGACAGCCTCCTAGACTCTGGGATATCCATCATTTCCACAAAGTCAGGCTCCTCTTGATCATCCACAGCTTCCTCCATAGGGAGCTGGAGGGTTTCAGCCACTTTTTTATAAAACATAAAATGAGAAGGGGACTCAGAAAGCCTAGGAGGAGACACTCCTGAAGGTCTGTCTGGGGAGATGTCCGGGTCAATGGGCACATCCAGACTTTCAAATCCACATTCACTCTCCTGAAACTCCTCTTCCCCCTCCTCCGGTTCATAATACTCCTCTAAATCACAGTCTTGAGCCGGTGGAACTGGCCGAACCGAGCACCTCCCTGATGGTGCCGGTTCGGTCAGAACTGGGGAAAGCGACTGGACAATTTTGATCGCTTTGGCTATTTCTTCAGTGGTTGGAGAGGAAAGTTTTGGCTCCACACCAGCTGATTTTCTAGTCCTTTTTGCTGGAACCGACTCCTCAGAGTCAGATCTCCTTTGGCCCGAAGACGTCTCGCCCTAGTCAGAGGGCACTCCTTCTGGTTCGGTTTGAACCGAACTGGGCTGGCCATCCGTTTCAGCGGACTTTTTGGCCTCTCTTTCCCTGAGCCTACCAACTCTCTTTTCCAGGGTAACTGCAGGAACATTTTTACAAATCTGACAATCTGCATTGAGGTGGTCATACCCCAGACAATAAACACAGGTGGTGTGGGGATCAGCCTTTGCAAAGACTTCCCCACACACACACTACAGTGTTGAAACCCAGTGGGCCCGGTTTTTATTTTGGGTTTCTCAGACATCAATCAATCAAATCTTTATTTATTCAGGCGATCGTCATTGAGCAAGGCTCATTTACAAGATGGACCTGATAAGGTCAAGGTTAGAGTTGATACACAGCAATTACATTACACACTTATAAGACAGTTATACATACAGAAAAAATGATGATAATAACACAGTGATATACAGTGAATTCACATATTGAAACTCAGTTAAGAGAAGGTTAAACTAATATCTACAATATGTACAGTACATATATATCCCAATGAGGGTCATGACAGTCACACACATAATGAGTACAAGGATGGTGAAGGAAATATTGGGTGCCATAAACTGGGGGTGTCTGACTGGAAGGAATATGTCATATATGATTGGAATATAGGTTTGTGGGATGACTGTTCTATCTCTAGCAGTAGCAACTGCATTTCTCTGTGAAGAAGGCTGTACAGTGCTGCTTAAAGGATGTAAATGGAATGATAATGGACAGTTTTAGGGATTTTTGTAGGGTGTTCCATGCTATAGCTAGAGAATAGCTGATTGCTGACCTCCCTGGTTTGGTGTTGACTTTGGGCAATTTGAGCAGGATGATATTGTTGCTTCTTAGGGCATAGGAGCTAGGAGTGGTCTGGTTGAAGCAGTCCACGATATAGCTTGGGAGTTTTTTTGATAAAGCTCTGTAGATCCATAGAGCTGCATTTCTGCTCATCCTGACAAGAAGGGAAACCCATCCAACTGCATCATAGAGAGAACAATGGTGGGTATTATATGGCAGGTCTGTAATGAACCTTATTGCTCTATGATATAAGGTATCCAACTTTTGAAGGTAGGAGATGGGGCAGTGACTAAAGAGGAAGTCTGCATAGTCAATGACTGATAGAAAGATGGCCTGGACTAACGTCATCTTTGAGTCTCTGTTAAGGAAGGGTTTTAATCTATAGAGGAGGCCAAGCCTTAGGCAAAGCTTTTTTAACAGTTGTTCTAGATGCTGAGTAAAATCAAGTCTGTTGTCAATCCACACACCTAGGTATTTGAAATTTTCAACATACTCCAGATTTTCTCCAAGTATAGTACATAGCTGGGGGAGATTGATTGAAGAGGATGTGTTGGTGGAGTTTTGAGTTGTGAACATCATTGCTTTAGTTTTCTTTGCATTTAGCAAAGCTTTTTCTCGAGTAGCTGATATTGTAACAAGGAGAATTCTGTTTGTAGGATTTCATGAGCAACTGTAGGCGAAGGGTTGCTGACATACAGAACAGTGTCATCAGCAAAGAGGTGTACTGAGGACTTGGTAAGGGTTGAATCAATTTTATTTATATAAATGGAAAAAAGGATAGCACCCAGAATAGAGCCTTGGGGGACTCCTCTTGACAGTGGTCTTAATGGGGATAGGTCACCTTCAGCTTTTACCTGCTGTGACCTATCGGAGAGGTAGCATCTGAACCACTTAAGGGAGGGTGGATCTAGGCCAGTGGAGTGTAGGGATGAGAGTAGCAGTTCATGGTCCACAGTATCGAATGCTTTCCTCAGGTCCAGGAATACTGCACAGACATTGTTCTTTTTATCCATTTCGGTTTGCCAGCCATTTGTGACCTTGGCTAATGCAGTGATAGTGCTATGTTTGGCCCTGAATCCAGACTGAGCTGGATTTAATAGGTTAGCATTGTCAAGGTATTCCCTTAACTGAATACTCACTAATTTCTCCAGCATCTTGGATAACACAGGTAGAATGGAAATGGGCCTGTAGTTATTAAGATCCATAGGGTCCCCTGATTTTAGAAGGGGGGCCACTTGGGCTGTCTTCCACAGCGTGGGAATAGAGCCAGAGTTTAGGGAAAGGTTAAAGAGGTGTGTTAGGGGGACTGCAAGCACATGGCACGCAATCTTTACATAGTGCCAGTCCTATCCAAACTTACCCTTTTATGGCAATCTGTCAGGCAAGACCCTCCTATCGGTTCCTAACCGTGTCATGGGTCGTGGAAAAACACGTAATAAAATCTGGGTTTTTTTTGTAAACGATAAGAACCGGTAACCACACTCTAAAAGTACAATTCAAGATTTTTTAATAACATGATCGGTTCAAACCGAACCGATGAACCGTTTACAAGTTCCACACAGAATAGAGTAAAATATAACCTATCTAGTACTCACAAATACCACAGACAAAGACTGAACCAACAGGTTACGGTTTATATTTGGTCGAAAACTGAGAAAGCGGTACTTTAACCGACAAATTGAACCAAGCAGAAGGAGAAATCTCTGGAGCAACTGTTCAGTGAGGTGGAGTAAAGAATCTGACGGTTTGAATTTGAAGAACAACAGCCAGAGTCTCAACCGAGCTCAAGCTCAGCGTTCCAGGCCTGGCATGGAAAGTTAACTCTTTCATCTCCGGGGCAGTTCGAAGGTTGGGACTCACTGCATATGTCAGAATATAGCAAGACTTCATGTTGTTTGAACGGGCTCTATTGTTTTTGTTTTTTTGTAACAGAGCCTGAACTTCCTCTCACAGAAGAGGGATGTGCACCTTTGGGTAACGTGACTGCACCGGAGGCCTGCCTGGGAGTTTGTCCAGAAACTCCAGTGTGTGGCCTTGCTCTATGAGCTGAAGGACCCGTATGTCAGTTGTCACTGCTCTCCACTCTGGCAGACAACAAGCAAATCTTCCATCACCGGCTCCTCTAATAGCCCCTGAGGAGAGAGGGAGGGCAGACCACGAGTCAAGGGGGGAGGGACTGGAAGAGATGCCTCTGAAGCTGTCTGCGCTTTTGCAGGAGGGGTGGCTACGGACATCGGAGTCCGATGTTTGGGCTGACGTCTGGCCATCTGCTGCTGTTTTGTCTGCCTTTTCCTTGCCGACAAAAAGGCTTTTTGGCCTGGAACTTGGGTCGGTACATGGTATGTACTGATCTGAGGGCCTGGCCCTTGTCTTGAAGGCCAGTAATGATGTCCTGTGCATCTCCTCCAAAACACGACCAAACCTCTGAAAGGTGCATCCAGAATGGCAGTTTGGACATTTTGAACAAGACCTGACACCCTCAGCCATGAGAAGCATCAGAGGCTAACAGTCATAACAGCCCACCTTGCCGAGGAGTCCACTGCATCGTATGTGGCCCTCAGGGAGTGCCTGCAAGCCACTTTGGTGGATCAGATAGAGTCCGCTAGGTTTGGACTTTGAATCTGAGTCCGGTAGAGCCTCTATTGCCAGTTCTAGCTGAGCAAAGAGTGATTCTGATAGACCAGCATGTGGGCTACATAGTTCAGTGCCCTCATGGCCAGTGTGGAAGAGGAGTAAAATTTACTTCCAAATTGATCTAGCTGCCTCGAATCCTTCTCGGGAGGTGAGGTGCTCAAGTGTTGGGGCTTGGAAGACTTATCATGGGTCACTGCAATAATTACGGAGTCCACCTTTGGGTGGGCACTCAGCTGGTCTTTCCTCTCTGGTGTCCGGTAAGTGCGGTCTGCCTTCTTGGCAATTGCTGGGATTGAGGAGGGCATCATCTATATGGTGGATGCCAGGTCCTCGTGCGGCTCCAGCCGGTGGGGGGAGGTGTAAGAAGAGGGGCTGCCTCTTGCATAGTCAGGTGTTCTGCCAATCTCTGATGTTCTGGATCCTGAGCATCCATTTTCCAGCTGTAGATCTCTGATATTTTACTAAGCAGGTCTGCAAATGATGGGTCCTCTGGGGGAAGGGGAGACTTGGGAGATTCCTTCAGCTGAGGTTCCCCAATGGGCAGAGTTTTAAGCCCTGAAGCCCACGATGAGGAGGAGTCCGAGTTAGAATCGTGGTCCAAATTCGACGAATGGGCATCAGGGTGACTTGTTTCACCTGAATCCGGAGTCAGCCTTTCTAGCATCTGGCCTGATGTCTGCTCCTTCAGAAGAGCCAGTGTCAGGGATGCTGTGGAGCCGGTAGCGGCCTAATTGGATGGACCCATGGGCTCCTGGAAACCTCCCTATGAGGTTGGCAGCTCTCCAGCTCTGAAATGAGTTGTGCCTTAGTTTCAGACCACCAGAACTGAAGAATAGCCTTAAAGTCCAATAGGGCTTGAGAAGGAGGCTTTGGGAGCTGGTAGGCTGGCGTATAGCTTAAGGCAAATCCCAGCATATGAAAATGAGACATCAGGTACCTTCATGAAGGGTAGGCAGGCGCATACCCTGGCTTATGAAACCCTGACGGGGGGTAGTCCAAAGGGTTGTATGCGTGGAAATGAGGTGTCGGGTATCCCGATGGTGGGAACCCCGGCAGGGGGCCCGACAGAGGGTAACCCGGCATAAGACCAGACAGTGGTGCTGGGGACCTTGACGGAGGATCCTGTGGAGCTCCAAAGCCTGTCCTCAGGGGCCCAGAAGAACTGGTTCTGACATCGGGCCTGCAGGAGGCAGACGTGGTGGAGGCAAGGGAGTCTCTGATGGGGGAGAAAGTGGCTGGGTTCCATCAGGATTTTCAGCTCCTAACCCCAAGTCTGGAGGCGAACAGGGTAAGCTGCCTGCCAGAGGTCCTTCATTCTCCATTCCTCTTGGAATAGGGGAGGGTGAAGGAACCACTTCCAGTGGTGAGGAGTGGGAGTCCCTTATGGGAGAACCCTCCGAGGGAGGCTGCAAAAGGTCGGGCAAATGGGATTAGTCAGGGCTGTTGCCGAACCCCGATGCCAGGTCAGTCGTGTGGGCATCAACTTACTGGCCGTGGTGACTGTGTGGACGTCAAGACAAGCAGATGCCTGACTTATCAGTCAAAGTCGGGTGGACTCCGGAATCTCCAGAGCCCGACGGAACAGTCTGAGCTGGGCGGTCATCAGAAGGCCTGGCGAGCGACTTATCGTCCCTTTTCGGTGCGATAGACCCAACTGAGGAATGGGTCTAAATGCAGCCAGCCCTCGGTTGAGGTGCCCACGGTCACTAAGACTAGTGGTGGCGGGAGGCCCGAGGACTGCTCCTTAGGTGGGGCAGGCTGGGCTGTGGCGGCTGACTGCCCAGAGGAAGAGGACCACTTCTTGCCAGAGGGGCCCGCAGGTGGCCTCGGGCGAGAGGGGGACCTGTCCTGGTCTTGGTTCTTATCCTTCTTCTTTTTATGCCTGGATTCGGTTGGCGAGGATGAAGTGCTGCAAAGCTTTTGGAGCTTTTTCTCCATGGTGGCCATTCACTGCTTCAGGAGGTGGGCTTTGAGGGCCTGCTGGTGGTGCTCCCGTGTGACTGGGTTGAAACTGGCACAGGCCTCACAGTCTTTGACCTTGTGCTCTGGGCCTAGGCAGAAGAGGCAAAGAGAATACGAATCCTTGTGCAGTAGTTGCATGCTGTATGAAGCACACTTGTTCTTGTGCTCGGCATTAGACGATGGCATGCACAAAATAGAACAATTTACTGGAAAAAAAAAAAATTGATACTCGTCCGAATAGTGGTCGAACTGCAGCATACGATCTCCGCGAGGTCTGACATGATCAGGTTGATGGCGGGAAAGAACTGGAAGGCGGATGTGGGGACCACCCACTATATAGGGTCACACTGACATCTGTCACGTGACGTCGGGTGGGTAGTTCCCTGTCAGATACTGCTGGCTAAAGCTTTCCATGTGGTCCTGATGCCGGGGGGAGGCACAGTCCTCAAAGTAATTACCTACTGTAAGAGCCCTTTCAAAGTAAGATCTTACCCTATTTATGCCCTTTAAATATGTACAGGTCTCAATCATATCACCTCTCTCCCTCCTATACTCCAGGGAATACATGTTAAGCTCCCTCAGTCTTTCTCCATATGACATGTCCCTCATGTGATATATCAAAGTCCTAGGTAGTCTGCATGTTCCTTAGCCCATATCATTCCTAAGGTTGCAACCTCAGTTTTATTGCATTTATTACTGAGGGGTAGGAATATGTGTTCCTCTTTATTCACTTTGCAGTCAGAGATACTATGGTACCAAATGGTGTTATAATGTTAAGTATTCTGGGGATAGTTTTGTTAGGTCAGATATGTACATTAGAATATTATCTGCATATCAAAGTATTTAAATATTGCTTACCATGTGCACTGATGCCCTCAGTGTCTTTTGTGGATTTTAGTTTGCAGATTAGAGGATCGATGGACAAGTTAAGCAAGAAAGGGGATAGTGGGCATCCTTGTCTTGTTCCTCTGCCTAGTTTATAAAAGGGTGAAGTGACTCCGTTTGCCACAACTGCTGTCAAAATTTCTTTGTATAGTATTTTAATCAAGTTTATGAACTTACCTGGAATTCCATATTTTGATAAAACCTTTGTTAAATATGTCTAGAATACTCTGTCAAAAGCCTTTTCAGCATTTAATGACAGTAGTCCCATTGCTTTGTTGAACTCATGTTGTAAGAAAGCTGGAGTGGCAGGCAACTAGCTGAGTGTATACAGTAGCTTCAGCCTAATCCCCTAGGGCCTCTGCTGTCCAGGACAGACAGACTTGGGGGGGGTCACAGCTGGCCATCAAGAAGGAGCCAATTGTCCACCACACCAAACCCCCACGGATCTCTGATGCCTCAGCAAGGCAAAGTTAAGGAGCATCCTGTGTTTCCTTGACATCAGAGGTGGGAAATGCCCAGAGACCATACCTTGGCCTCATGAGAGCAATGCCTGTCTCTGAAAGCAGAGGTCGGCTAACCCTACTTCACCACGTGGATCTCAAGGGTATGGTAGTCCACGGAGAAGCAGGCATTGCACTTGTCCATATTGTGATCCGGGCCAAGGAAGTCCTGCAGCACTGATGCCAGTCAGTTGCAGCCATTTGCTTCCCATAGGGCAACGATGCATGATGGGAGGTACTGGACTATCTTCATCTTCCTGGCCCCCTTCTTTTTGGACTTCACCATAAAGAAAAAGTAAAATAATAATGCAAAAAGGCACCACAAAGAAAAATTGGGCAGTGATGCCGTTAAAATTTTGACTACAAACTCACTGAGGCGCTGTCACTCCCATGGTGTGCATTCAATGGCAGCAAGAACAGAACTGAGGTGCGTGAAGGAGTGGGTACTATTAGCTAGTGCATGTGGCACCATGTGAGATGTGCAGGCACTCTTAGTAGCCGACGTTGGCTCCTTCATTGCAAAAACTTTGCTCCATGGGGTCCTGATGTCTACGGTCCCAGGTCCATAAGTTAGAATCAATGCTGAAGATTGACTAATGGAAGAGTGTGTGTTTCCAGAAATGAAACCAAGTTAGAACAGCTGAGCTAAAGAAGCAGATCCCCCAGTTAAGACAACATACCCCTAAATGCTTTGCCTGGGTTGCTGTACTTCTCACATCAATAGCATTACGTGACTGGTGGATGACAACCCCCCTTGTATGACCCAAAGTTACTTTAGTCAAAAATGTCTTGACATTTTAAAACAAATACTGATACTGATAAAGGAGTTATACTCATTTTGGTGGCAGGTGTGGGGGTTGGGGTGGTGAAACTAGCCAATTGTTCTTATTACTGTGTGACTTCATTTTATTAAAGAAAACTGCACCATCCAACCATTTTTAAACACATACAATCACCTCAACAGTTTCCAACAAAGATGTAAGATGGTGGTTAAGCCAAGACATAAAACTATGTACATACGACCAAAAGTGTGACAGCAGGTAAAAAACAATTAATCTCATCCCCTTAGGAGTAGAACCAGATAGGACCATTCAGGTATCCATTATTCACTCCAATCAAGGAATGACCATCCAGATGAACACAGAAACTCTCATCACCCTGCAACCCGTCTCTACCCAAAAACGTCTTATTGGTAAGGGTTATTCAACTAGTCCAGCACCAAGTTTCCACTCCCTCCTCTCAAGAGAGTTCAGAAAAGGAAGACATTCAGCATTGTGTTTGCTTTTCCTATGCCTTTGTCATGGTGTGAAACACTCCATCTGCCTAATATTTTGCAAATATTATGCCATTCCATTTCAGTTGATATTTAGTTAGTCACTTGACTGTAATGCCTTCTATAGAAACCGCAATAAAAACATTAGATATTTACTTTTTTGGACTGAATTTCTGCTGGATAGCTACCCAGTAATACTGTGAGCCTCTATAATTTCAAAAGGTCCCTAATATCTCTCCCATAATTTTCAGTACGTGCTCCCAATATGGTGCTAGGAGCAATGATGTAGACATAATCCCGTTGTCCCCACAACTGTTTCAAACCCATCATCTAAATTTTTCTTTTTCTGTCTTTTGAATCCCTTGCTACTCTACTGCAAGCAAGATCTTTGGCACAACAGTCATTTCCAGAGCTCAAGTTGTCTTATCTCCAGTATTTCTTTATATCTCTACCAGTTTTTTAACAGCCTTCCAACCCCCAACAATCCATTACATTGCTAGTATTCACAATGGGAAAGACGCCAGGTTAAAAGCCAGGCACTGTCCCGATTACTGAGGAGGAAATCAGAATGAGAGGCCTCACCTTCTTTGTGAAGTAGTAATAGGGCACCTCAAGCCCCAGCAGAGCCTGGTGGGCTGGCAGGAGAGGGAAGCTATCCTGAAACAGAAGGCCATGCTCCTGGGTGCTGAAAGACGACACCACCAACACATCCATGGGCTGCAAGTCAAATAAGATACGGTTAGTTTGATACGGCTTTATCACATTCAGAGGCCAAATCTAGGTTCTGTAAGGAAAAAAACAACTGCCATCTTTAAATGCACAGTGCATGCAGTTTACCATCCTCTTCAATTCACTCTTTAGATTTGTGCTGGCCTGCCCTCCCCACACCCATCACTGCACAGTGTCTAAGGATCTAAACTGCACCTCCCTCCCTATGAGGCAATGCCTCCATATTGCTCTACAAGGCACCAGATATTGGCCTGGGAAACTACCCGAGGTATCTCAGTGACATATTTACCTCTTCTTCCAATCCCTCATCCTCTCTAAGGTTGGAGGAGGGAAACAGACTACACATTCCTAGGGAGAGACTTACTGCAGGACAAGCGTCTATGAGGTACAGACTTCCCCATACTTGAAACAGGCTTCCCTCTTCCCTCACTACCATTACCTGTCTTCAGTCTGTGAAGGCTGAGCTTAAGGAGCACTGTAAGGCCCCTTTGCTCTGTCCAAACTGCCTGAGAGGTATTCCTTAACTTTAACGGCAGCCTGGTCCCAGTTCATTTGCTCCTACCCTGACATTATCTGTGATAAGCCTACTTCATGGGTATTATATACAGCAGTATTTCACTTCTTTCATATTGTGGGACTATGTTCCCCCTCAGACATGTGGTATCTGAATATCTGAATATTTAAACTCCATGTATACACTCTGTTACTCTGTTAATTTGTTGCTTTCTATATATTTTGTCCTGTACATTTTATGACTTGTAACTCTGTATAGAGAGATAGATGGATTGCCTTTGTACCTTTTACTACTGGAATTGTGTATTGTATTTCCTGATTTATCCCTTGTCTCTCCCCAACCCGGCACTAAACAGTGTGATATCTGCTGGCAACCGAAAGACCTGGGTTCATGCCCCAAACCTGGGACGTCAGGAAAGGAGGCTGACAGAGAAGGCGGAGGGTATCTGTGTTGACACTCTCCTCCAGGGGGATGGTATAGCAATGCATCACTTAGAAAGCACCAGCTGAGCCAGCCTGTTGGAGCAATGGTAGTGCAATCACTCGTGACACCGGTGACCCGCGTTCATGAATGAGTGTAGGGTGTCGGTGGCAGGCCAGGAGGAGGAGAAGGGTCGAGCATCCAGGAGGACGCTCACCTCCTCCAGGGAGAGACGGTTGCCAGCTCCGCTGCTCCACCACTACCTGGGTGACCACAGATGGTAGTGCAGTCAGACAGACATAGTGGGAGGGAAGGACACAGGCTGATACTGCACACTATGCATGTTCACCTGCATGCGCACCTCCACTGCCGGGGTCTGACAGGAAAGGGACCCAGAAAAGTGGAAACTGCATGCCCCGGACAGGCAGTATGAGTACTGTCTCTCTGCAGGCCCTGCACCGGTAATGTGGCACTTCTCGGGTCAGAGACCTGGTCTGTACAGTGACAGGCTTGGCCCGCTGCCCCCCCAGCCCCTAGCTAGGGAAGGGAGAGACAGGTGGAGGACGGCGCTGATGCCAAGCCCATGAGAAGTCGGGTGATGGGGATGGGGGAGCCGGTACGAAGGTGGACCTGGTCAGAGGGGCTGGGGTGGAAAAGAAAGCAACAGTTGGTGGTAGAATGGAGCCCTAGCCAGTGCTGGTTAATGATGCATCGTCCAGCCACCTCCCAATGTCAACGTGGTGAGTGCTGCAGTGGGTGGAAGGAGAGAAGGAGTGAAAGGGACAAGGAACAGGAACAGAGAGTGCTGCCTGACTGGTACCACTGTATGATGGCCACTCCCCCCCCCCCCAACTTGTGCCACCTAGACCCTAGTGCACCCAGTCAACATTTCTGGTCAACTCAAGATGCCTCCTTCCTCCCCCTCGTATGTCCTCTAACAGGGGAGAGCTGTCTCCCAGCAGGGATAAGCTGGAACCTCCATAGGATACTGGAGACCCTGGAGGTGATGTTCAGCAGTCGATGGTGAGTTGGGCAGTCAGTGAGGGACAGATGAGCAGGCTTGAAGGAGTTGGGGGGGCAGAAAGGTGTAGGGAAGGAGCATTAAAAAAATATCATAGTGTAAAAGTAAATAAAACACTCTCTTAAACCAGATAAGTGGCCACAACCCAGATATATCAATTACCAAGTCTACACTGCACTGATTCAAGGCAGTGCAGCATGCGATGTCATGGTTGGAGAAGCTGCATGCTTAAAGACACAGATCCCGAACCACAACATCACTTGTTGTCTCAAGAATCCATGAAATGGCTGCTGCCTTTAATCATCAAAAAGCGGATTTAGTGGAGACTTCCGGTGACGTCACGCCCTTAATGTCCGCATAGTTCAATCGGCTCTCCACTTCCCCAAATGAATCCTCCCATAACTCCAGAATCTGCTGAAAATTTTTAACCTAAATGGAGGAGAATATCAGGAGAGGCAACCAGTCCAGAGTTAAGCCGGACGAGAACAGAAATGTGGGCGGATTGTCTGAGGGAGATTCGAGTAGCGAGGGCTCCAGGGCCACGGTCTCCTTGCATGGAGGTAGGTCCCGAGCTAAGCAACCACCGCTGAGCAAGATTCAACGACAGATGTCCCTGGTATTGAATGAACTCAGGGACGTTAGGAAAGAGATGCGGTCCACCGTAATAGCAATACGCACCAACCTCACCAAACTGGAAAAACAACAAGAAGACCTAGAATTGCAGGCCACGGCGGAGGAGCAACACGTGGAGGATACAGAGCATGCCATTATACAGCTCCACCAAAATGTTCAGAGTCTATAGACGAGGGCAGAGGATGCCGAGAGTTGAAATAGGCGCAAAAATATACGCGTCTCTGAGGTTCCTGAGGGCGCTGAGGGTACTGATATGCTCAGCTTTGTGAAGCAACTCTTTTCAGACAGTATACATCTTACAGGGCCTCCCTCCATGGAAACCGAGAAGGCACATTACACGTTAGGCTCGAAGCCGGCACCTGGGGCCTGCCCACGGACAATGCTAGTACGCTTTCTAAAATTTCAAGAGAAGGAGGCAATATTACACTCGGCGTGGAAACAAGGGACTATGATGTTCGGTTCAAACAGGCTGTACCTCAAAAACAATTACGCCCCTGAGGTTATGCAATGCAGGAAACAGTACATCCCAGTACTGAGAGCGCTGAAGATAGCAGACCTTTACTTTACAACTGTCTACCCTGCAAAATTAACGATCCATTTTGAGGAGGGAGCCCAGACTTTTGAATCAGTGGAGGACACAATCCTGGAACTTAAAAAGTGAAAGACAGAGGTAAACCAGGGGCTTAATACAAAGAAGGCCACGATCTCAGCAAAATTGGTACAACAAGTTTGGAATAAGGGACAACGGGAGGTACGCAGACGACAAGAGCAGGAGGCCATCCTACAAACTGTAAGCACCCTGCGCGGTGGGGATCAATTGGACATTACTGGCAATTGCACCTCGGAGGCAGCTGATACCAGAAACCCTCGTTGAGGACTGTAGCAGGCGAATGTGGCAAACTTTCCATGGAGACTCGTTTATACCCTCACTAACTGAACTTTCCCCGAACCAGACAACAAAAGAAGAATAAGGGCTGGGAATCCAAATTAGGCTCCGAGTGTTGTTTTCCTGCAGTTAACCAGCAATGAGCAACTGACACAATGCTACCAGGCCAAACTCAGATAAGTCCCAGTCTTTACTAATAATTTTCCCGTTCCTCCTTTATCAGACTAGGTCCTGGGAGTGCTCCCACAGGCAGATATAATCCCCCTAATGAGTTTATCTAACTAACGCTCCCCCCCGACACCTCCTTGTAGCAAACCCCCCTCCTATGATAGGAATGCTGTCCTTTTCTATGATCCCCAAGCCATGGGGGTACCAATAGTTGGAGCTCCATCCCCATGGCATGGATTCCTAGTGTTTAATCGTTTGACTGGGATACTTTAACCTTACTAACCAATTCTAAATTTTGCTTTGGGGGGGAGTATTCCCTGACTTGGGGACGTTTGGGGTTGGGAACCACTGATTGTCTGGGGTTGACTAAACCCCTCTCCCGAGTCCATACTCCCCTTAGGGAACGGCTCGGGAAGGGGGGGGCCTCATGACATGGTGAGCTCATCTAAACTCCTCACTATATTACAGAAAGTACCAGAGGGTGCAAGTGTGAGAGACGGAAATGTCCCAAACCCTACCCTTTTCATCTCCACTGATATTAAGTGGGGTCAGACAATCCCGGTTTACTTCTGGGATACATAAAGGAGGCTTAGAATCTCTCTAGGTCATGTACAATGACAAATTTGATGGAAGTAAATTCAGTTGAGTGTTGGACCAGACTAGTCCTAGTAGCCCAGTTGGCCCAAGGACCGGTCTGTTGCCACCTACGGTTAGGGGTCACCCCTTTTCATAGTTTAATGGTTGTTTGTTTAGTGTGTTTCGCACAAGTAATTGGAAAGGTTGATTATCCCGGCCCAAGGTCATTATCCCTGGACCCTGAAGTTGTTTAGATGGCTGGTGAGTTCCAATCCATCAGTCTTGTCCTTTAGGATGGAAGCAAACAGTCACATGATGATAACAATTATGACAGTGGTTATGTATTGCCAGCTACAGAATAGACAGAACGAGACACTATCTGTATTATTGTTGGAATGGCTAGTAAACACCTGAAAATATATTCCTTGAATGTTAACGGTCTGGGGAGTCCAAATAAAGAGGTCCAGGATTATTTCTCTAAAGGAGAAATCTAAAGCAGACATAGTTTGTCTGCAAGAGATGCATATGAAACCAGTTGAACACCTAAAGCGTAAGAGGAGGGGATACACATAGGTATTTTCTTCAGCCATGAGTGGAGGCAGGAGAAGATGGGCGGCCATCCTAATAACAGCCCACACTCCCTTTAGGAAATAGAAGGAGTGGGCAGACCCTGAGGGCCGATTGATAGTAGTACAGGGGACTCTGCAGGACAGGGAAGTAATGTTAGCCAACATATACCTTCCACCAGCAGCAAATTTGCCAACAGTACGACTCCTGCTTAATAAAGTAGTTGAAATGACAAGGGGCACCCTTTTGCTTGCAGGGGATTTCAACATTACTTCAAAACCATCCCTGGGCACTACCAGAGCGACGACGGGAAGACAGCCTACCATGCACAAATTCTTTAAACGATTTATTAGGGAGGTGGGCTGGGTGGATGTCTGGTGGCTCTTACACCCGAGGGACAGAAGCTACTCGTACTACTTGGCGGCTCATGGAACATACACACAGATAGACCACTGTTACACTCAAAAAGAGAATGTGGGTCTCTTAAATAGTGTTATAATGGGTGCGGTAGCTGACTCAGACCATGCCCCGGTAGTCACCACATGGGACATGGGTACAGTAAGGCGTAATACCAGATGGAGATTTAACTCAGCTCACATGAAGCATAAACAGTTCAGGGAATTCCTCCAAGAGAAAATACAGCAGATCAAATGGGAGAATCACTGCCCTGAGATCCCTGCAACCATCAGATGGGACACCCTGAAGGCAGTCCTGAGGGGATACCTAATAAAATACACTTCCACTCTAGGCAAAAAACGGAAGGAGGAACAGGAGCAACTAGAGCAGACCCTACACTTCCTACAACTAGCACACCAGCAGGGGGATCAGTCGGTGACAGAACAGATTAATCAGACTAAAAAGAAACTAGACTCGCTATGTCTTCCACAGACTGAAATAGCATTAGCATTCTTAAAACAAAGATATGGCAAGATTGGACCCCGAGCCTCTCGGCTGTTAGCATGCCAGTTATGCCAACAGCGTAACATCTCCATGGTAATGGATATACGGGACCCCATCACAGGCATCCACCACACTAAATCAGAGCATATAACCCAAGTCTTCCTCCAGTACTATAAGACACTCTATACCCCAGAAAACACAGCGAATCCAGCTGCTACTAAAAAATTATTAGCGGCCCTAAATCTTCCCAGCCTCACGTTAGACCAACAAAATAACCTGCTTCCGCCTATAACTGCAGAATAACTGTTGCATGCTTTTGCTAGATCCAAGACACAAAAAGTTCCTGGCCCTGATGGGTAGGGAACAGAGTTTTACAAAGGCATGGCACAAGCAATTGCTGCGCTATTGCTTGAGACCTTCAATGAGGTTCTGCAGGGGAAGACTCCTCCACCTAGCTGGACCTACGCAATAATCTCACTTACCCTAAAGCCTGACAAGGACCCTCTGCAGTGCGGCTCATACAGGCCGATCTTGGTGCTTAATATGGACTACAAATATCCTATGTCCATTTTGGCCTGAAGAATGGACTTGGTCCTGCTTTCACTCGTTAATATGGATCAGATGGGCTTTATTAGCTCCAGATCCACTTCAGATAACACACGCAGGGCCACACATTTAGTGCATGAAATGCAGACCTGCAGGGTCCCCTCCGTCCTTCTCAGCCTAGATGCTGAGAAGGCTTTTGACCGTGTATCCTGGCCCTTTCTTTTCTCCACCATGGCCACAATGGGTTTCCCTGTCCCCTTTATAGGGATTATCCAGAAAATATATGTAGCCCCCCAAGCCTGTGTAAAAGTCTCGGGACATCACTCAGACTACTTCCCCCTAGCCAGGGGGACGAGGCAGGGTTGTCCCTTATCCCTGGGCCTGTTCGCCTCTGCATTGAGCTCCTGGTGCAAGCAATTAGACTAGCCCCCGGAACTTCAGGGGTGTGAATGGATGAGACTGAACATTGCATAGCTCTCTATGTGGATGATGTCTTATTATTCCTCACAGAGTCCTCGAAATCAGTCCCATCAGTCTTCTGCATCCTAGAAGAATTCGGGCACCATTTAGGATATCGACTCAATACTGGTAAAACGGATGCCCTGACTTTCCACTTTAATTCACCTGAGACACTGAAAAAATAATATCCATTTAGATGGGGACTCGACAAGTTAAAGTATCTGGGCATCTACCTGTCGCATAAAACAGAAGATGCCATGTAAAACAACTATGTACCATACCTAACACAGCTATAGCAGGACTTAGAAAGGTGGAATATACTTCCTCTGAACCTTTATCAGAGAATAACCTTCCCCAGGGCACTCCACCTTTTTCACAACATTCCACTCTTCCTACCGAATAATTTATTCCAAACATGGAATAAGGTCATATCTGACTTCATCTGGGCAAGAAAAAGACCTAGAATTAAGTTCAGTGTACTGTTTCTGCCTAAGATGAGAGGAGGTCTGGCACTCCCCAATCTCAAACTATATCACTGGCCCTCCCACCTTTCTTTTATACTACAAAGGCTCTTGGGGACCCCCCCCCGGCTCGCTGGAGAGAAACAAAGCAAGATTTGTTACCCCAATTTGAGCTGAAGAGGATATCTTCCACTCTGGTCCCTCCATGCAGAGGAAACTTATACTGAACCCTTGGATCACACATCAGATACAGGCCTGGCACTGCATACGTACAGCACTAAAGCTCACCCCCTTTCTAGCTCTGCTATGCCCCCTGGAGCTACGGGAGAACTTCACCCCAGCCCTGAATGATCATACATTCCAACAATGGAAGCATGTGCGGCTCACGAGGCTCACCCAGTTCCTGGGGGGTCCTCATTTCAAGACACTCGAGGAGATCTAGCAGGAATACCATCTCTGACAATCAGATTTCTTCCAGTATCTACAGTTACGACACTACTATGACACCCTCCCTCGAGCGGTGAGGAACCCAGAGGAACACCCTCAGTTATCCAGTGTAGTTCGACAGGCAATGAGGGAGGAGGGGCTACGCCACGTCATTTCTGTCTTGTATAAATCCTTGTTGGGGTCAGTTGAAGGGGACTCAGAATCAACAAGGGAGAAATGAAGTGAGGAACTGAATGTGCAAATCCCACCGCAGCTATGGAGAATAATATGCCAAACAGCATCGAGAATCACCTATTCCCATACATGGAGACTATTCTCTAGGCTACTGCACCTAAGATTTTGCTGCACACCAGCTGTAATGGCACACTACCTTGTCTATAAATCAGCAGCATTTTGGCACCAATGTGGTGAACCCAAAGCACACCACACCTATATATTTTGGGCCTGCCCAAAACTACACATGTTCCTGCAGGATCTGCAGTGTGAACTGGAGGGGCTTTCTGGGCTGGACAGACACCTGTCTGGGGAGTTCTTTATACTACATGTTCT
Organism: Neoceratodus forsteri; assembly: GCA_016271365.2. Lineage (NCBI taxonomy): Eukaryota > Metazoa > Chordata > Ceratodontiformes > Ceratodontidae > Neoceratodus > Neoceratodus forsteri. The sequence goes on from JADMNL010000025.1 coordinate 354,754,776, forward strand.
CCAGCGGGAGCTGAGAGATCCTCATAACAGATATCTAGTGGGAATCTGCCTCCTAGTGGCGAAAAAGGCCATCACACAAAGATGGCTTTCTGTAGCGATCCCCTCAGTGGGTAAATGGAGAGACATTGTTAACCACATATATAAAACAGAGAGAATCACACATAACCTAAGTGACATGGCAGACCTCTGCACCAATAGGTGGAGATGGTGGATAATGTATATTATGAATAAAGACCCCCGTTTCGTACCTTAGTACACAGGTAGAATCTGGGTGCAGGTACCTAGACAACTAGACATGTCCACAGCTTTCACCTAAGGTAGGTTAAGCTCTGAGAAGTCACCGCAGGTGTACTAAAGAGCCCTAACTATAAAGCAAAGGAAACATTTCAACCACCACATATAGGAGGTAGTGGACTGGGGGAGGTTGTGGTAGGAGCCGGGCAGATGGAAGTGAAACAGGACATAACAAAAGATGATAGAGGAGGAATGTAGACCTTTTTAAAGATCATGTTGAGGCTTAGTTAAAGTGACCAGCTGTCTTAGAATACCTGATGTATAGCATATACTACTGTCAAGGAAAGTAACCCGATATGTCTGATAAAGCTATGAAAAATGGCAATGTGACTGTAAAAATTTGAAAACTGTCAATAAAGATGATATTAAAAAAAAAGAAAAAAAAGCATATTTAGTAACGGATATATCCAAACTGCTGCCACTGAAAGACAAACCCAGTACCTTGTTTACACTTCAAAATTTATAATAATTGTAAGTTTGTAACAATGAACATGCAACCTATTTTAACTGTAAAACAACTGATTACTTGCAGAACCCAATTCAGCAATGGAAAATTCAGACTTCAAAAAGCATCTCCAGGTAATAATAAGTTAAAGAGCCCCTAACATCATTAGAAAAACTGGAAAGGGGGCCGTACGCCCGATGCAGCAGTTGGTTTCGCTTGTGATGCCGGTGAACGGGTTAGAAACGAGCCCTGGGTCGTTGGAGGGCCGACTGGGGGGAGAAAAATTCAGCGTCCCTAGGACTGTTCTCCTTCTTGGGGGGGGGTGGAGGGTCTTTGTGTTCAGTGCAGGAGTGACACCTAGTGGAAAGCTGGGCACATCACCCTGATCACTGACGCACGATCAAGGGGCACTGGGGCGGGACAGGCGCAGGCATTATTGCATGCCTCCGCCCCAGCCTATAGGGACAAAATCCTTCCTTGTCAGATGTCTCTATGACGCCCTGCCCCAGGCTTCAATTAGATGCCTGGCCGTGGGCTCTCCAAACCAGTTACAGTCACATGGCGCCGATACCTGCCGCAATGCCGTGCCCTGCCTCCAGGGGGACAAGCCAGGAGTGACCGAGGCAGCGAGGGGCTCATCAGGCAGTGGAAGCTTCGGGGGAACCGTGACCAGGGCAGAGCTCTGACGGACGGCAGGAGGACAAAAACTGGGTTAAATATAAGAAAAACTGGAATGAAATGTGAGCTTCAGACACAATCCAGTTGATATTTAATATATTTTCCATAATTCTTTCCCTTTTTTATTATGGAGGACAGTTGTATGAAAGAGAAGAAACAATTACTCACCTTAGTAATGTTGTTTCTTCTAATGGAGTCTTGCTATATTATGACATATGCAGTGAGTCCCAACCTTCGAACTGCTCCGGAGGTGAAAGATGTTAACTTTCCAAGCCAGGCATGGAACTTTGAGCTCGAGCTCGAAAGCTTGAAAGCTCTAGCTGTTGTTCTTCAAACTCTAACTGTCAGATCTTTACAAGCAAAACTCACTAAGACTCTGTGTGGAAGCTGTAAACCTACACTAGCCAACTGGCTACTAAATATATAAACACATTTTTTGGTGCCAAAACAAAGACGCAAGTCAGGAGACCCAAAAAATGACAAACACAACACCAGTCACCCCAAAAAGGAGGGGTGAAAAACAAGGTGGGCATCTACTAAGTGCCAACACTACCCTGCCCACCCACATCCCAAAAGTAAAGGTTCTGAGAGGGCAGGCGGGGGGGTCAATAGCAAGACTCCATTAGAAGAAACAACATTACTAAGGTGAGTAATTTTTCTTCAAACAACATGAAGTCTTGCTATATTATGACATATGCAGACTACAAGCAGTACCTCCATGGAGGAGGGACAGAACCTACTAGGAAATAGGCTCTGAAGCACAGCTGTGCAACCGAGCATCACTCCTAGCCTGGATGTCCAGGAGTAATGCTTGGTAAAAGTGTGAACTGTTTTCCAGGTAGCTGCTTGACATATCTCTAGAATAGGGATGTCCCTACAGCAGCCAGAGACGCAGCTGTACCTCTGGTAGAGTGAGCCCTCAGGCCTGAGGGAGGAACCTTACCCAGTTTTTCATAGCAGAATTGGATACAAGAGACAATCCACCTGGCAATGGATCTTTTAGTGGCAGGTTTCCCTTTGCCAACCTCACCATAAGTGAAGAACAGTTGGAGGGAGTCAAACCTGTGACTCTTGGTATGATCTATGTAGTAGCTAAGGGATCTTTCGACATCTAAACTGTGCAATCTCCTCTCGCCAGAGGAGGAATGGTCAGTGAAGTACACAGGGAGAGACATAGATTGATTAAGGTGGAAATCTGAAACCACCTTAGGCAAGAACTTTCTGTTAGTCCTGAGGACCACTTTATCTCTGTGAAAGGAGATAAAATCAGGCTCCACTAACAATGCCTGTAACTCACTTATGCGTCTGGCAGAAGTGATGGCTACCAAAAACACAGTTTTCCAAGTCAAGTACTTAAGCTCTGCTGAAGACAAGGGCTCAAAAGGGGGTTGCATAAGCTGGGCAATGCAAATATTAAGATCCCAGGCAGGGGCAGGATCCCTGAATGGAGGGTTGGTGTGAAGCAACCTCTTGAAAAACTTGGAGAATACAGGATGGGCTGAAAGAGAAGAGGGTTTACCTGCTAATAAGAAAGCAGACATGGCTGCCAGGTGCACTTTTAGGGTAGCTGGTCTCAGCCCCAAAGTATTTAGATGGACCATATAATCCAGGACTGTGGGTAAATAAGCAGATTCTGGGGAAATATGCTTTGCAGAGCACCATATGGAAAATCTCTTCCATTTGGAATTATAAGTAGCCCTGGTGGAAGGCTTCCTAGAAGCCTTCAGGATATCAATACACCTTGGGAGAGGTGAGGTCAGCAAATTCTAACTCTTCAAGAGCCAGGCCTTGAGATTGAGAGATTTGAGGTTCGGTAACAAACTCTCCTGAGCACAGGTTAACAGGTTGTGATTCCTGGGAAGACACAGGGAAGGTGGACTGCTAAGGACATAAGGAGTGGGTACCAGGGCTGTCTGGCCCAGTCTGGAGCAATCAGGATCATCTTGCAGGGTTGAGATCTGATTTTGACTAGCACTTTGAACAGGAGAGGAAGGAGGGAAAAGACAGAGCAACTTCCTTCCCAACTGAGAAGGAAGGCATTCAGGGGGACTGAGCCCAACACTGGGGGCCTGCAGCAAAAAAGGGGAAGTTGGTGATTGTCTGGGGCTGCAAAAAGATCTATCTGCGGTGTGCCCCATCTGGCAAATAGCACCTCCAGTACTAGGGGATCCAGTGACCATTTGTGATGGCCCTGGGAAATCCTGCTGAGAGCATCTGCCAGGACATTGTCCTTGCCTGGGAGGTGAACTGTTCTCTTTCATGGAACCGACTCCTCAGAGTTGGCTCTCCTTTTGCCCGAGGAAGTATCGCCCTGGTCAGAGGGCACTCCCTCCGGTTCGGTTTCAATCAAACCGGGCTGGCCATCCGGTTCAGCGGACTTTCTGGCCTCCTTTTCCCTGAGCCTACCAACTCTTTTATCCAGGGTAGCTGCAGGAAAACTTTTACAAATCTGGCAGTCTGCATTGAGGTGGTCAAATCCCAGACAATAAACACAGGTGGTGTGGGGTCAGCCTGGCAAGGCACTCCACAAGAACCTGCAGTGTTGAAACTTAGTGGGCCGGTTTTCTTTTGGGTTTCTCAGACATAGTGCCAGCCTAACCAAAACTTGCCCGTTTATGGCAATCCGCCATGCAAGACTCCCTTATCGGTTCCAAACCGTGTCACGGGTCGTGGAAAAAACTGTAATGAAATCCGTTTTTTTTAGAACCGATAAGAACCAGGAACAGGACTTCTAAAAGATAGATAATGTATTTAAAAACAACCTGATCGGTTCAAACCGAACCGATAAAACCGTTTACAGGTTCCACACAGAAAGTAAATGTAAAACCTATCTAGTACTTACAAATACCACAGACAGAGCTTGAACCGACCAGCTGCAGTTTAAATTTGGTTAAAAAAATGAAAAATTAGTACTTTAACCTACAAAATGAACCGAGCAGAAGGAGAAATCTCCGGAGCGACTGTTCAGTGAGGCGGAGTAAAGAATCTGACAGTTTGAGTTTGAAGAACAACAGATAGAGCTTTCAACCGAGCTTGAGCTCAAAGTTCCATGCCTGGCATGGAAAGTTAACTCTTTCACCTCTGGAGCAGTTCAAAGGTTGGGACTCACTGCATATGTCATAATATAGCAAGATTTCATGTTGTTTGAATCACCATCCCTTAGACTTCATCTGCTTTTTCTGCTTGCCTGCACCTGACAGCACAGTCCTGTTTGTGGCATCATACTTATCTCCACAGCAACAAACTGTGATGTCTTAAACAGAACTGTGATGTCAGGTGTAGGCAAGCAGCCAGAACAGGTAAGACAGTGATCCTGTTTACATGCAAATGTCCTTAGTAATAAAGAAGCAAGGGTGAGAATTACAGAAACAATTACTAAATATAAGCTAAATTGTGTCTATCTATTACAAGTTTTCAAAGCTGTCACAATGGCATCAGGGGCTCTTTAAAAGGTTCTAGAAAGAAGGTAGGGTAGAAATTGCATAAATCATTATTAGACCCTTAGAAGAAACATCATTACTATGGTAAGAACTTTTTCCTCTAATTGTGATGTCATAGGGGTCTGCAGACTCACTTGCAGTACCTTGAGAAGCTAGGTTTAGAACCAATTTAGGAAAAAGTTAAAGGTGTGAACTGTAGACAAGGTAGCTGCATTACAAAGCTCCTGAAGGGGAATACCCCTTGTGGCTGCCACTGAGGCAGCAGTAGCTCTTTAGAGTGCACACTTAGGCTTCTGTTGTCAGCTGTGGGAGTTCTGGGATGTACTCCGAGCAGTGCTTGTCATGACATGCCGGTGGGAGGGACAGCAGTATCAAGCAGATAAACTTAACATATTACGCAATGCCTGAAGGGAAAACTTTTGTTTCTGGCCCAGAGCTTAATCTGAGGCTGCCCCACACTATGGTATGGGTCATTTCAAGTGGATGTTTCCCTTTAACAGCTGAAGTTGTTGAAACAAAAAAATGAACTGTCTAGATTTGCAAACCATCCTTAACTTATTTATATTTTAATTTAAGAGTTTTACCAGGAAAGGCAAGCTGAGCAGGGACTGCTTGTTTCCAGATGTCTCTTTGGGGGAAAAGGGATAAGTAACACAAGTAATATGCACAGTAACAGTATAAATTACAGAGGAACAAGTTTGTACATAGTTACTGTAGCAAGTACACACAAGTGATCTTAACATTTGATGAAATTAACCTGAGAAGAAAGGCGAGGAGTAGCATGATAAAATAAGTTTCAGCTAAGAGCATGGATGAGTACAGCAATTCAACTAGAAGACAGCATTGCACTGGAAGCAAAAGCAGGCTACCACAAAGACAATAGATAGAAGCTGGGTGGGGGTTGAGGAGGAAGAGTGGTGGAAGACAGAGCAAGAGAGTGGTGAAAGTGGTGATGGGGTGGGAGATGAGGAAAAAGTGGGAAGGGGATTAGACAAGGAGAAAAGGGGAAATTAAGCAGGAGGGGGTCAGGAGCAAGTGCAAGGGGGGCAGTATAGTCAAGCAGACGGGCATGGAGGGCCCTAGGAGAGGATGCACAATGAGCAGGGGGTGGGGGGGGTTAGACTGGCCGAGGTAGACCTATAAGGAATAACCAGGGAATGAGAATCAATGCTACAAAGGGAGTTGGGGGAGGAGAGGTAAGGAGGGAGAGTCCTGAACCACAATTTGCCAGTGAAACTGGCACAGTGGGCTAAGCGTCTGCACTCAAGAGAAGGGAAAGAAATAGACTGATGGAGGGTACAATGATGGGTATGAGGGAAGCAGCCAAGAATGAAGTGACATAAGGAGTGGAACAGTGTCTAGTCTGGCCAGGGAAGTCCTGGGGCCGGTACTGTAGACTACATCACTATGGTCAAAAACATAGAAACATAGACTTTGATGGCAGGCAAGGACCGCTTGGCCAACCCAGTCTGCCCTTTTCCCTACCTATCTCATAAGCTGCAGATCCTAATTTTACCAACAGCCTACTTCCTCCTACCTCCCACTAGAATTGTCTTATGTATGTCCCATGCATTCTTAAATTCCTCCGTTTTTGACTCCACGACCTCCTCAGGAAGGCTGTTCCACGCGTCCACCACCCTCTATGTGAAACAATACTTTCTTATGTCGAACCGGAGTCATCCCCCCTGTCTCTAAAGGTACCCTCTTGTTCTTGCACATCTCTTTTTCTGAAATATGCTACCCTCTTGGACTTTGTTGATTCCCTTGAGGTACTTGAAAGTTTCTATCATGTTCCCCTCTCCCTCCTTTCCTCAAGGGTATACATATTAAGCTCTTTTAGTCTCTTTTAGTCTCTTTTCATATGGCTTCTGGTGCAAACCCTGCACCATTTTAGTTGACCTCCTCTGGACTGCCTCGATCCTGTCTATGTCCTTGCGAAGATGGGGTCTCCAGAACTGCACACCGTATTCAAGATGGGGTCTCACCAACTGTCTGTACAAACGAAGAAAAAATTTATCACCTTAGTAATTGCTTTTCTTCTCAGGGAGTCTTGCTATATTAGGACTTATTGCAGTTAGCCACTGCACTTGAACTGCCCCGGAGAGGAAAGAGTTAACTCCAGAGAATCTGGAGTTCTAAAGCGCGAGGGTGCTATACCAAAGCTCTATCTGGGCAGTTTCAAATGAAACTGTCAGATCTTTACGAAGCTAACACTAAGCAACAAGTCTGTGTGGAAAGCTCTACACTAGGCAAATGGCTACATACTAGTAGTAATAACAACAATAGAAACAACAATAAAACAATAATAACAATAATAAGAATGAATAATGGTATTATTAGTTTTCCCCCCTGACAAGCACTATTAGGAACCCCCTTCCCCCAAAGACTCAAGTCCAGGAAGGGGGCCAACAAATCACTCAACACAGAAAACCCTAGTTCCCTAGCCCTAAATAAAAGAGGGTGAAGGGAAGAACTACAATGGCATGACACAGTGCTTGCACTAATTTGCCACCCCCACCCCAGTAGAAGTTCTGAGAGGGGCAGGTTGGGTGGTCCTAATATAGCAAGACTCCATGAGAAGAAAAGCAATTACTAAGGTGAGTAATTTTTCTTCAAACACCATGAAGTCTTGCTATATTAGAGACTATTGCAGATACACAGCAGTACCTACATGGAGGAGGGTCAGAACCTACTTAGGAAATAGGCTCTGAAGCACAGCTGTGCCAAAACGAGCATCTCTCCTGGACTGAAATCCAGGAAATAATGCTTGGTAAAAGTGAACTGTCTTCCAAGTAACAGCTCGACAGATTTCCAGAATGGAATATCTCTAGCAGCTAGAGATGCAGCTGTACACTTGGTGGAGTGAGCCCTCAGTCCTGAGGGGGGCTCTCCTACCTAGTCTTTGATAACAAAAATGGATACAAGAGACAATCCACCTTGCAATTGTCCTCTTAGTGGCAGGTTCCCTTTGCCAACCTCGCCCTAGGTAAGGAAGAGTTGGAAGGATTCAAACCTGTGACCCTTGGTGCGTTACAAATAGTAGCATAAGGCTCTTTTGACGTCCAAGCTGTGCAGTCTCCTCTCACCTGAGGAAGAATGCTCGGTGAAAAAATCCTGGGAGAGAGATGGATTGGTTCAGGTGGAAACCTGAAACCACTTAGGGACAAACCCTGTGTTAGTCCTAGGGACTGTCTTATCCCTGTGGGGAGAAAAATCTTCTTCCACTGCCAGGGCCTGTAGTTCACTTATGCGCCTGGCAGAAGTGAAACCACCAAGAAAAACATTTTCCAAGTGAGAAGCTTGAGCTCTGCTGGGGACAGAGGTACAAAGGGGTTTGCATTAACTGAGCACGTAAACATTGCCCCATGCAGGAGCTGGTTCCTGAAAAGGAGGGTTGGTGCAAGCAACCCCTTAAAAACTTGGAAAACAGGTTGAGAAGAAAAGGAAGCAGGCTTCCCTGCTTGCAGAAAAACAGAGACAGCTGCCAAAGGAACCCTTAAAGTAGCTGGGCCTAAGACCTAAAGAATTTAAATGGACCAAAAAGTCCAGAAAATGGGCAGATAAGCAGACTGTGGTATAATCTGCTTCTCAGCGCACAGACTGAAAACCTGTTCCACTTAGAATTGTAAGTGGCGCCAGTGAAAAAGCTTCCTTGAAGCCTTTAAAATATCTGCGACACCTTGAAAAAGGTGTAAATCAGCAAATTATAACTCCTCAAGAGCTGCCTTGAGAAGGAGGAATTTGAGGTTCGGATACCACACTCTCCCTTGTGCAAAGGCCAGTAAGTCATGGACTCTGGGCAAGCTCAGGGTAGGGTGGACTGTCAAGGACAGAGACAATGGGTACCAGGGCTGTCTGGCCCAGCTTGGAACAATCAGAATCGCTTTGCAGGGCTGAGATCTGATTTTTACTAGTACCCTGAAAGAAAGGGAAAAGGGAAGAAAGGTGAACAGAAACTTCCCTTTCCAATCCAAGTGAAAAGCGTCCAGGTGGGCTGATCCCAGCACTGGAGGCCTCAACAAAACAGAGAAAGTTAGTGGTTATCTGGGGCTGCGAAAAGATCTATCTGAAAATGAGCCCCATCTGGCAAGGACTGAACCCAGCACCTGAGGATTCAGAGCCCAATCGTGATGGCCCTGAGAATCCTGTTGAGGGCATCTGCCAGGGCATTGTCCTTCCCTGGGAGGTGAACTGCTATCAGGGAGGTATTCAGGGAGTAAGCCAAAGACCACCACTTCATTGCTTCGGTGCACAAGGCTGATGACCGAGTGCCCCCCTGCCTGTTGATGTACCACATTATTGTGGTGTTGTCTGTCCAGACTTGAACTACCTTGTTCTGGACAGAAGCTGAAAACTCCTAAGAGCTAGAAGACAGCTCTGAGTTCCAAAATTGATGTGGAGCAGAGATTCCTAGGGAGACCACACTCCCTAGTGGACAGGTCGCCTAAGCGAGCTCCTCACCCTAACACAGGAGCATCCGTGAGAGGGAATGAAGAGGACCCCTAGTTTTAGATTGCTTTGATCCTGCCACAGTGTAAGGCCAGGATCAGGGACTGGGTCACTAGAACCAATTTGGAAAGGGAATCCCTCCTTTGGGACCAATAGGCCCTCAGATGGAACTGAATGTCCCTCATCTGGAATCTTGCTCCCTGCACTACAGCTGTGGAAGCAGCCATGTGCCCTAGTAGTTGTAGCAAATGCTTTGCTGGTCAAGAGACTTGCAGAGTAATGGAAGATGCCAGGGCAAGAGACTGCCTACCCTTTAGAGGAGAAATGCCCTGGTTAACTTTGTGTTCAACTCTGCACCTATGAAAGTTAGTACCTGAACTGGTTCGAGAACTGACTTTGGTAAATTCAGCAGGAATCCCAGAAAGGTGAGAAGCTGCTGGGTGACTTGCAAGTGGGATTTTACTTGATCTGGAGACTGACCCACTAAGAGCCAGTCATCCAGGAAAGGAAACAAAGCAATCCCTTGCCTTCTTAAAAGAGCCACTACCACAGCTAGAATTTCTTGAATACCCTTGGCGCAGAGGTAAGGCCGAAGGGCATTGCCCTGAACTGGTAGTGGCCTGAGGGTAACCTGAGGTACTTTCGGTGAGAAGGCCTGATCAAGACATGAAAAAATAGGCATCCTTGAGGTCCAGAAAAGCTAGCCAGTCCCCTGGCCTCAGCCAGAGTTAACATTTTTAACTTTGTTTTCAAAAGATGCTTGTTCAGGTACCTTAAATCTGAGATGGGCCGAATCTCCTGCCTTCTATAGGTTAAGAAAGTATCATGAGCACAGCCCTTGCCCCGGTGGCAAGGAGGGACCCTTCTACTGCTTTGCAGTTCAGAGGAGAAGAAACCTCTGCTCCCAAAGCAAGGGATTCCGAAGGATTTGCAGGTGGACCTGTCTGGCTCTCATCTTCGGAAACTGTTTGAAGCTGAGAACCAGACCCTGGCCTATTACCGCCAGAACCCACTTGTCCGAGTTAGGGACACCCAGTTCTGGCTGAAATAAAAACCAACCTGCCCCCCACTGGTACAGGAGAATCGGCCCTGGGCACCCCATCAGGGTGCCTGCTTGGCAATAGTCTTAGGCTAAGGGGAGGGGGACGGTTTATTTGTGCCCCGTCTATCTCTGCCTCTGAAGAGACCCCTCTGGCAAAAGCAGAGGAGGCCTGAGCCTCTACCTGGGCACTTTGTAGGTAATCATCCATGTTTTCCTTATAGCTTTCTGTTTGTTCCTCAAACAAAGAATTACCCACAACAAGAAACAAATCCATAGATTTTGACAGAGTATCTTGGGACAGATTAGTGCATCTGAGCCATGCCAACCTCTGGAAAGCTACAGAAGTGGTCATGACCCTAGAGAAAACAAGATTAACACCAACAGCAGTATGAACTTGAACTTAGAGGCTTCAGTGCCATTAGCAGCCACCTGTTCCAACCCGCTAGCCAGCTGGCCATGGGCCTGCTTGGCTAACTGCAATACTGCGTCCCACCTAGATTTCCGAAATCTAGCCACATAAGCCATACAACTTGCCTGTCTGAGTCCCACAGAAGCTGCCATATACTGTTTTCTTGCCATGGCATCAATCCTCCTGGAATCCTATTCAGGAGGATGTGAGACCAGAACTAACCTTGACACAGGCTGCAGCTTGTACCACACCTACATGACTACACTGCTCAGTGAGGAAGTCTGTAACAGAGCCTGACGAAATACACCTTCTGTCCATTTTTATCTTACAGGAGGGACAGAAGGAAGAATCTATAAAATCTTAGTTGTTTACTTCCTAAATGACTTATGCAAAGGAAAGACAACCTCCTAGCCCATCATTCCTACATAATCAGGCTCCCTTTACTCATCCATAGCCTCCTCTAAAGGAAGCTGGGGATTCTGCAAGCTTTTGTAAAACATAAACTGAGAAAGGACTCAGACAGAATAGGAGGAGATTCTAAAAGTCTGTCTGGAGAAATGTCCGCTAAGTGGGCACGTCCAGACCCTACCAGCCACACATGTATTGATCAATTTTCCTCCTCCCACTCCTGTGGTTCATAACAATTCCTCAACATCATAAACCTGAACCACTGGAACTGACGAGCCACCTTTACCAACTGTAGATGGTTCGACAGGACCTAGAAACAGTGACTGGACAATCTGTATGGCTTAACTACTTCTGCAGCAGTTGGAGAGACAATCTTGGACTCCAAACCTACTGATTTCTCTGTCATATTCTTATTTCTTTTTTTTTTTTTTTTTTTTTTTAAACTGGTTCCTCTGAACCATCCTTTTGCCCAAGGAAGTCTAGTCCTGGTCAGAGGGCACTCCCTCTGGTCCAGTGGGTACTGGACCGGCTAGCCATCCGGGTCAGCGGACTTTATGGCTAATAGTTCCCTGAGCCGGCCCTATCTCTTTTCAGGGTGGCTGCAGAGAAATTTTAAACACCTGGCAGTCTGACAGGAGGTGGTCAGCCCCCAGACAATAAACACAAGTGGTGTGTGGGACAGCCTTGGCAAAGGTTTCCCCACAGCATCACAGTGTTGAAACCCAGTGGGCGGTTTTTCTTTTGGGTTTCCCAGACATAATGCCAGCTAACCAAAAACTTGCCCTTTTTATGGCCGTGCCAAGACAAACTTATCGGTTCCTAACCGTTTATCGGTATTTGAAAAACCCTATTTAAAATCAAGGTTTTTTAGAACCGATAAGAACGGTACCGCACTCTAAAAGCCCAAAACTTTAAGGCGCTAAAATAAGCAAACCGATCGGTTCAAAACCGAACCGATAACTAAATTCCACACAGACTTTTCATTTTGTACTTCGGTTTACCAGATAGAGCTTTAACGAAATGCGGTAAAATAATTACTTTTGGCAGTTCAAATGAACCGAAAATACTAGCTTGACAGAAATGAACCGAGCTGAAGGAGCTGATCTCGGAGCGACTGTTCAGTGAAGCGGAGTAAAGAATCTGACAGTTTCATTTGAAACTGCCCAGATAGAGCTTTAGTATAGCGCCCTCGCGCTTTAGAACTCCAGATTCTCTGGAGTTAACTCTTTCCTCTCCGGGGCAGTTCAAGTGCAGTGGCTAACTGCAATAAGTCCTAATATAGCAAGACTTCACGGTGTTTGAATAAAAACTTCCTGTTTTCTATTGGTGATGCCTCTCCCTATGCATCCAAGTATCCCCCCAGCTCTCCTTACTGCCTTCTCACATTGCTTGACCACCTTTAGGTCTTTTGATATGACTACCCCCAGGTTCCCTTCCATTTTTGTTATCGTTAATACCCCCCATTGTGTACTCTTCCCTTGAGCTTTTGTTTCCCAGGTGTATTACTTTGCACTTCTTTGCATTGAATCTAAGCTGCCATACTTTTGACCACTCCTCCAACTTTGCCAAGTCCCTTCTCATCCGTTCCACCCCCCCCCCGTGTATCAATCCTGTTGCAGATCTTTGTGTTGTCTGCAAAGAGGCATACTTTTCCTTTCAGTCCCTCCGCAATGTCACCTATGTAACCATCCAGTCCTCTGGGGTTACTAGAATCCCCTTAGTATCAGTGCTAGGCAGGGAGAGGCAGATGGTGATTAACTAATTAAAATGGGTTTTTCACCTGCTCACTCTTCAGTTTACTTGGCTTCAGCTGAGATGGAAGTGATGAGCTCATTTGGAACTCTGGCAGCAGCATAAGCCTTAGCCAGCTGTGAGAGGGAGTTTAGAATGCTGAGACAAGTGTCAGTAGTTGGAAGTAGAAGCTTGAAGTTGGAGGAGTGAGAACAGCTCAGCTGAGGGCTCTGAGTTGAGGGCCCTGAATTCTCACCCTAGTCCTGGTATTCTCCAGTTTGCCAAGAGAAGTGGTGAAAACCGTTTCTACAGCAGGATCTCCTGATTTTCATCCCTGGAGGGGTGAAAAGGACTGCTGGTGGATGGATCCAAGGGGCAATCCCCTTTTTGATCCAGGATGTTTTGAAGCTGTCTGAAATGTCTAATAGTGAGTAGGACATGACTTTTGCTGCAGAAAGCCTGACTAAAAGGGAAAGGCACAAATTTTCTGTGATTTCAGAAGTGTGAGACTGTTCTAATTGAAAGTTGGCTGAAGTGTGTGATGTCCAGAGGCATGACCATATCACACTGTTCGGGACTTAAGTTTTTCTACTGCCAGCGTAGTGATTCAAATGCCAAAGTTTCATTCAATTAAGCATTTCCCAAAGTGTGTTTCAAATGTTTAAGGTGCAACTTGTACCTGAAAATAGGCAATTGTCTTGTCTAGTGTACTTACCTGGTTAACAAAAGCTAAATAAATAAACTCTGAAAGAATGGCTAAGTATGGATTTGGGAGTAAAGAGTGAGCAGACCCCCATCTGGAGTAACCAGTTCAGGACTACAGGTTCATTAAGGGCACCTGGTTACTTTAGATATAGGTCCAATGTCCGAAGAGGATTTTACCCCCTGAACTGGGTTACAGTTTCTTCTCATGGTTACAAAGAATAGTGCTAGTTCTTAGCAAAATGTGTTTTCAGTTGTGGCCAGTGCCACTGGAAGAAATGTCCTATGCTATATGGGAATACAAGTGCAAGATGTTCTATGTCCTACAGTGTGGTAATACAAAGAGTTTTCTGTCAGATACAGTTGAGTGTGTTGCTCTGCAAGTTCCTAGTGCCACAATGTACAAACCCTGGGGGTCCACCGTTGCTTTAGAGAATATCTTTTTGGAATAAAGCCACACTCTAGAACCACAACTATGGTCTGCACATTTGCGTTATTGCTTCCTGTATGGAGTTACTACGTACCCCTCCAGAAGTTAGGTCTAACATAGCACTAGCAAAAAGTTCTTTCCTCAGAACCTGTTTTTTGTAAATAACAATAGGTTAAATATTGCTTTTGTATGCCCCCACCCCTTGATTTCTAGAAGAATGAGCCTGGTATACATTCCCAAAGCTAGGGCTGGTATCAACTATCTAAATGTTGCTGAAGTCTGTGCCTAGTTACGGGTGCCAGGGGTAGCTAACTGTAGTCTGTGTAAAGTAGCGAGGGGGAGTGGTAGTTACACCTATAAGGACATTAAAGAGGACCAGTCCCAGTACTGAACCTGAAAACTGGAAGGATCATTTTCTGGATAATCTTGCAGTGAGCTGCTGAAGGAATGCAATCACAGTTTCTAAATAGGGCACCTAGCTTGGGGTGCAGCTCTTTATAGATACATCAATGTGCCCATGAAAGTCGAGGTGAAGATCAAGCCAGACTCCAAGGTACCTGAAGCAGGAGAAATCCTCAAGCATAGACCCATTCAGGCAGTGGAAGGAGAGGAGGGCAGGGAGCTGAGCGTCTCTCTTCTTAGTGCTGAAGGACATGGAGACTGTCTTATTGGAGTTAAGGAACTGTTGGTTAGGCCTGATGTCTGGACGCCACAACAGCAGGGGACAAGCCAGAGGTATACAGAATGATGTTATCTGCATACATCTGGATGGAGGACAGACACACTTTGGGAAGGTCGTTCAGAAATATGGAGAACAGCAGTGGTCCAAGTACAGAGCCCTTAGGGATGCCAGTGCTGACAGACTGGGGGGGAAGACAGAGAGTCACCAGCCTTGCACAGATTGGGTTCGTCCCAGCAGGTAGGATTGGAACCAGGCTGTGGCATGGGAGAGAGCCCAGCAGCTGAGTGTTTGCAAAGGAGGAGGTGAGAAATGGTGTCAAAAGCCTCTGCCAGCTCAACAAACTGAATTGGATGTTCAGCTAAAAATGAGACTGGAAAAACATGAAAGTGACCTTACTAACAGGAAACAAAACAAACTGGACAGGGATACAAATGACTACTTAGAATGTCGCATTTTCAGTTGGGACAGAATCTCATGCTCAGGCAGCCGGGGGAGGCCCAGAACAAGGTCAGAGGTAGTAGCCAAGGAGCAACGATCAGAAGCAGAGGGAACTGTAGTCACAAGTAACAGCAGTGAGACTTCAACAGAAGAAACACCAGGACCATTCAGGTCATGCTCTGTGGCTGTTTTGGGGGGAATACAACAAAACCTCAGACAAAAAAAACAAAGAGGAGGAAAACCCACCACGGCCACAGACAGAAGCAGAAACAAACCTTGCAGATCGGAGAGAAAGCATGTCAAGAAATAATGAATCACACTTCAAACTTACAACTCAACATAAATCACTCCTTTCCAAAGGTATATCATTTATCCCTCAGCAAGGACCAAAGAAATTTGAATTATAAGCAGATTTGTTCAAACTATTTCAGAAGATATGTTTGAAAGAATATTTCAGAAAGAAAGAAATCCTGACAACATGGGTTGGGATTCGGAACTGATAAACTCTACTGTGAGACACAATTATGAGGACATTGATGTCTTGATCAATGTAATCAAAACCCCACCTTATAATGAAGGTAATATGGCAAATATTACAGAGGTTACTGATGGGGATGTAATAGACCTAATCAATCTTGACACGCTGCACTCGTTATTAACTGAAAATGAAAACTAAGTCAATTTGGAGTTTATGGATGATACTAACTTTATAGCAGGAGATACAGGTGGGGCAACTATTGGCCAACTTAGAAAAGAAACTTTCAAACCTAGACTGAAATCCTATCATATCTTGACAAATTTTTATATTTTTTTTTACATTTGTTTTACCAGGAGAGACACATTAAGCTGAAAGCTTATTTACAGGTGCAGCCTGGGAGCACAAGGAAGTTAAGTGACTTGCTCAGGTTCACACATTATGTAAGTGGGGGCTGTGGGATTCAAACCCAGGTATCCAGGTTTGCAGCTCAGAGCCTTAAACCACTACGCTATACTGCCTCCATACAACAATACAACAATCAGGTCCTCTGTAAACACTGCTTTGTCCAAAATGGAAATATTGTTCAATAACAAAAATCAGTTTAAATGCAGAAATTTGTTGAGTGAGGAAGTAAAGGCTATAAAAGAACTAAAAAATATTAACAGCTTAGTATTCAAGGAGGAAGACAAAGGGGTGATATTGTTTGCATTTCTGAGAAGTTCTATATTGAAAAATGGTAAGAACTACTTAAGGATAAATCAAATTAAAGACAGCTTACTAATGACTCTACACATCTTTATGAAAAAAATCCTTAAAATACTAAAAACATCACAGACAACGTACTAATGACTCTACACGTCTTTATGAAAAAAACTCATTAAAATACTAGAAATAGCAAAAAATAAAGGGTCAGTTTCAGAAGATGAAAATGTCTTACTTATCAAATTACTTATCACATAAGCCAACATTTTACTTTATCCCCAAGATTCACAAAACCCCTGCCAACCCAACAGGGAGGCCACTTGTATCTGGAAGCTCACTAACCAGTAACCTATGTCAGTTCCAAAAATTTTTCTTAAAAATATGCATAAATGATTTGGACTCATTTCTACGAGACACAATGCATACTTTGGAAAAGTTTAAAGATTTTCATTGGAAAAAGTTATTTATGGCTGGGCTCTTTATAAATCACTTCAACATGACGAAGACATCAGTACCTGTGAATTGTTTCTCAGAAACTGCCACCACTTTGAATCTTCCCAGTTGATTTTCTACTAGAAAGCTTAGAGTTTGTGGTGAGGCACAGAGTTACTTTGCATTTAACAGCAATTTTTATTTGCAGCGGAGAGATACTGGAAAGGAGGCAGCTGTGGCACCGCTGTTTGCCAATCTTTTCCTTGGATACTGGGGAAGGTTCATGGTATTTGATGCAAACAACAACCTACACATAAGTTACACTGTTAAGTGATACCGTTACACTGATGCCGTGGTCTGTGTGTCGGATGGTTCAAGTGAAGAAGCAGAAGACTTTGTTAAATGGCTGAATAATAACACTTTCCATAGGAAAGGATAGTAAGGTAGTCACAAAAGGATTCCATAAGCTTGTAGCCACAAATGCCCTTTTAGAAGCAGACAGCTCCCACCTGAGACCTCTAATAAGGTCAATACCCTACGGACAGTTCCTACATTTACGCAAGAACTGTTCATCTCACAGGGACTTTGGTGAAGAAATAGCACATCTGAAACAACACTGTTTAAAGAGCGGGTTTAAATCTGAGGAACTGGATTCAGCATTTAAAAAAAGCAAAGGACCACAATAGAAATGATCTCCTGACACCAAAGCCACAGAACAACCGAACCAATCAGCCACTGTGCTTCATAACAGAATACAATAGCACAGCAGGACAGGTGGGGGCCATAGTGAAGAAAGGTTGGCCTATACTTCAAAGTGATCAGAACCTCTTGAATGCAATAGGTGAAGGACCATTAATTTCATATAGGACAACACCTAACTTGAGAGACAAAAACAGATCACAGCAGATTCTCCGCTTCAATGCCAGTGGATAAACTCCTCAATTACCTAAAGGGCACGTACAGAGGTGTGAAAAAATGTTCTATCTGCAAACGCTGTCTCTACTCTAACCTATCCTCAGTGGATAAGTATGACAGGAAAATAGAAGTCTGAGTTTATTTTTTGTGGCACTGAATTTGTTGTCTGTGCTGTCTGGTGTTCCTGTCCTATGATGTACATAGGCAGAACGATCATGCCATTCCACCAAAGAATCCAGGAACACCTACGAGATATCAGGAATAAGAAAGAAGACACAACTGTTGGTGCTCACTTCTTAACCCATCATGATGGCAAGTGTGATACCTTAAGTGTATGAGAATAAAGTGGATCAAACATGACAAAAGGGGAGGAAACAAACTAAAACGCTTACTTCAAATGGAGAGCTATTGGATTTTCTCAATGGGTACCCTGTCTCCCAGGGGGTCACAACCATGACTGGGATGTCAAACCCTTTTTGTAAAAAAACAGGATTGACACAGTGAATGAAATATGTATTTTCCTTAGTGGCATTCATGGGACCCACAGGTATCTACTAAGTCCTTTGTGATTCACGCATATTAGGCACGACTCTAGACTGTTTAATATAATCAGTTTAGTAATATGAATGTTCTAAGTTTGTATTTCTTCTCTTTCTTTTTCTTATTTATCTAGTTAGAGTCCTCTGCAAACAATCCAGGAAGGATATGTTACCTACTGCTGATCCCCCAACTTCACCAATATAGTGCTACCTCCCCAGGAGATTGTGATTTTGGGACACAAGTAAGAAAAGCTCGCATCAACTATGCAGTCCTCCCCACCCCTAACACCCATCGCTCCCCAACCCTCCAACTCACTCTCTTCATGGACCAGACATCATGTTTCTATCTATATGGTTTTCATTCAATTCTTATAATAAGATTTTGAATTCTGACATCCTATAAATTAGCAAGTCACAATGTATTACTCTGGTGAGAACCTAACTGTAAAGTAACACTTTATTTGTATGGTTGCCAAGTTGGCACAATAGGTCAGCTGACAGTATGTTACGTTATTTTAAATAAAAACTATGATTTTGAATTTATGAATTGAGCCGTTTTTGGAATCTTTTCTAAAGATTTTTTTTATGTCTATTATAATGTCTGTTGCATCTTGTAGCACCAATAGTATTGTTTAATTCACTAAAAATACCACCAACAGCTTAATCTGTTTCAAGGTCAGTTGGCATTCATCTGTATCCCCTTCCCCCCAGGTCATGCCTGAAAATAGGCAGAATATGTCTAGTGCACTTACCCGGTCAACACAAACTAAATAAATAAAATTAAAAAACATCTAGGTTCAAATTCCATCTATTCTATTTCACGATCCACCTATGTAAGGACGTACCACATTTTGGGTTATGACCAGGATGTGAACAGTATAAAAGGGGAAGAGTCACACCAGGAGCCCGCCTTCTGATGAAGCTCACCACAGCAAAGTGCCAGGACACCTTAAGTGTAGCCAAAGTGTTCCTACCCTCTGTACCACAATTTACATTTTGTAGTTTACAATAAAAAAGCATTCTTTACTGCATTCAACTGGTGGTGTGATACTGTGGTGAACATTCCTAGCTGAGTGTGATTGATTCTTGTTGTAGCAGATTTTCACTTGGGTTGGCTAACCTGCAACTGCACCCGGACCCTGCACCACCTGAGCACATAGTTGGGGAGGCAGTACAGCGCAGTGGTTTAAGGCTCTAAGCTGCAAATCTGGAGACCTGGGTTTGAATCCCACAGCCCCCCCTTGCATACTGTGTGACCCTGAGCAAGTCACTTAACTCATCTTAGGAATTATTGGATACCCTAGGTATCAGAGTGGAAAGGGAATCCCTTTAAGTTAGTACAAATTTGCACAGCATACTTTATTCACATCTGCTTATGAAGCAGGAGGCAGATAGGAGGGATATAGAGCACTTTCCAGCCTTCTTTTTTCTGTAATTTCTGTTTATAGAAACATAGACTTTGATGGCAGATAAGGACTGCTTGGCCCATTCAGTCTGTCCGTTTCCCTACCTATTGGATAGGCTGCAGATCCTAGTTAACCAACAGCCTACTTCTTCCTTTTCCTGAACCATCCCCTGCCCCTGTCCCCCATGGTTTACCCTCCTCCCATGGCAAGGCTGTCTGGGTTTCCCAAGCCCTTTCGGAGACTGAATCCAGAAGAGGGGGCGACATGGTGGACACTGTGGCGACTATAAGAGGCCAGCTTCATCCTGCATCAGATGGGGGTTCTTTTCCAGTTTTCTGGCTTTTCACTCCCCCTGGAACATTAGTACCAACAGTGCACATGGGCACGTATGCAAGCGTACTAATGTGCAATGCCAGCCAATGCCCCCACTCCCAAGTACTGCCAACTACAGCTTTTCCTCTGGTCAATCAGGTGGTGCTCACACAGTGGCATCTCTCACCTTCCCTTCCTGGAGGAGGAGAACTGCATTCACTGGGATATCCCCCCCCAGCTGGCCCCTCCATACCCCGGGCTCGTTCCCAAACCTGAGCCGATGACGTACCAAGCAGTAGTCCTAACCTTTCAATTACTATGTTACTATGTGATATATTTCCAGTGTTGTTATTACGATTATACAATTCATCATGGTCACTGCTGTGAGAACATTTGTAAAATATTTTCCCCTGGTAAGGAGCAGAGTAGGAATTACCGTCTGCTCCAAGCTCTCTTCCTTCTTCTTGTTACTGGCAACACTCTGCTCATTTGGACCAGGCAGCGCCTGTACCACCTCACACACAAATAATCTTGCCTCGCTCTGGTCCCAGAAGTGGGAGATGGGATAGCGACCCAACAGCTCAGTTCTCTCCAAGTGCTGTCTGCAGAAGAAAAGTGAGGTGGGGGGGGAGTAAGATAACCAATTTCAAACAATGTCTCATTGCCTGCTAAAATGTAAAAGTCAGCTTTTTTAAATGTTATTATTAATAAAGCATCAGCATTGTTTCAAGCAGTCAGTGTCAAGGATTTGCTTGTCCATCAGAACCTCTTTTTGCCATAAGAAGGCCCCATGTACATCGTTAAATAGTGGAACATTTCACTTTTGAAACAGACGCATCCATTTTTTTTTTTGAAGTTCTGTTTATTAGAGTTTATATTTTTTAAATAACAAGAGCAACATTATATTATTAGTATAACTGTTTGGAACTCCTATTGTACAACACTGTATATGTATTTATTTTTACCCATTCCTTGATTTGTACTCTCCCGGGTCGTGCCTGAAAATAGGCAGTTTTGTCTAGTGTACTTACCCGGTTACCAAAAATAAATAAATAAATAAATAAACATTCAATACATTCATAAGTTTGTACAATGGTTAACAGGGGCTCCATTGGTTATTACATTCAAGGTATGGCAAGGCAAGATAATTTGTCTGGCAACCTATCTAATGGCTCAGGGCTCCTTAAAACAATAAAAGAAGCATAAAACAATTAAATAAAAATAAACAAATACAATAATTAAACTGTAAACAATTAGAATAAATTAGTCTGGGTAGGCATGTGTAAACAGATACATCTTTAGTTGATGTTTAAACACTTCCACCATACGGGCAGACCTTACTATTTCTGGTAGGGAATACCACAGAAGTGGGGCAGCAACCCCAAATGCCCTGTCCCCATGTTGTTTAAGATGGGAATGAGGGACATAACACAAGCTTGCATTGGTGGACTGGGGGGGTAGGTGTGTAGGACATCAGGAGGTCTTTCAAGTAGCTTGGACCCAATCCATGTAGGACCCTGAATGTTAACAAGCATACCCTGAAGGTGATACATCACCACATAGACAACCAGTGCAGATTACGCAACACTGATGCGATGTGATCTCTCTGAGAAGTTCCTGTCACCAGTTGGGTCACAGCATTCTGGATGAGCTGCAGGCGGCACATCAACCTCAGATAACCCTAAGTAAAGAGCGTTGTAATAATCCAGTCTAGAGGTGACTGAGGCATGAGCTATCATCTCCAAGTCAGCTGGCGCATGACGAAGATGGTAAAAAACGTTCCTGACTTCCACTGACACCTGGTGTTCTAATGTCAGCTTCCAGTTCAGAACAAAGCCCAGATTCTGCACCACATCCTCAGCACTAAGTGACTGGCCATTCATAGATGGTAAAAGAAGGCCACCACTAGTCACTGCCGACCCATGCAGCCTGGATCAATAATCATAACCTCTGTCTTGCCAGGGCTGAGACAGCCAGTTGGAGGCCATCCAGTCATTAATTTCTTGTAGGCACTCCCCAAGCACCAAAACTGTGTTTGACCCATCAGGGGTGCAAGACAGATAGAGCTGAGTATTACCTGCATAGCAGTGAAGCCCTACTCCATGTTGTCTAATGATCTCACCCAGTGGTAACACATACACGGCGAACAACGTAGGTGCTAAGATCAAGCCCTGTAGAACACCACAAGTACTGCTCAACAAAACATCAAAAGAAATTCCCCTCTAGCAATTCCCCTCAGGCAGAATAGGGCGAAATCTTACAGCGCATGCTAAACATGAAACATTAATCACTAAACAGAAAACTCAAACTCGAAACATATACTTAAATACATTCCATAATAGGCATTTAGTCACCAATGTATTAACACAGAATAAAAAAATTACTCACCTTAGTAATTGTGTTTCTTCTAATGGAGTCTTGCTGTAATCTGACAATCTGCAGTTAGCCCCAGCCTTTAAACTGCCCCGGAGAGTAGAGGGTTAATTTTCTATGCAGTGCATAGAACATTGAGCTTGAGCTCGGTTGAGGTCTCTGTTTGCAGCACTTTGAAACCCAACCGTCAGATTCTCACGAGCAACACTCACTGACTAACTATGTGGAAATCATAACATTTTTTAACTAGCCAACTGGCAACAAAAAGTTTTGGATTCCCAAAGGAAGACTCAAGTCAGGAAACCCAAAACCAAAAACCTATCCAAAATAAAGATTATAATATAAGCACCCAAGTAAAAGGGAGGGTGTGCTGAAGACACCCTTGGGGTGCAATACTGCACCTGCCCACCCACTTCCCAAAAACAGGTTCTGAGAGGGGAGGGAGGTCAGAATACAGCAAGACTCCATTAGAAGAAACACAATTACTAAGGTGAGTAATTTTTTCTTCAAACAACATGAAGTCTTGCTGTATTCTGACAATCTGCAGACTACCAAGCAGTACCTCCATGGAGGAGGGACAGAACCTACTTTGGGAATAGGCTCTGAAGTACTGCTGTGCAAACCGAGCATCACTCCTAGCCTGGATATCCAGAGTAATGCTTGGTAAAGGTATGGACCGTTTTCAGGTGGCTGCTTGACAAATTTCTAACAGAGGATATCCCTGGCAGCAGCCAGGAAGCAGCTGTACCTCTTGTGGAATGAGCCCTCAGGCCTGAGGTGGAATTTTCCCAGTTTCTCATAGCAGAATTGTATACAAAAACAATCCACCTGGCAATAGTTCTCTTGGTGGCAGGTTTGCCCTTTCCACTCCCCCAGAAGTGAGGAACAACTGGAGGGAATCAAACCTGTGACCCTTGGTACACTCTATGTAGTAGCTAAGGGCTCTTTTAACATTTAAACTGTGTAGCCTCCTCTCCCCTGAGGAAGAATGATCAGTGAAGAAAACAGGGAGAGACATGGACTGATTCAAATGGAAGTCTGAAACCACTTTGGGCAAGAACCTCCTATTGGTTCTAAGGATCACTTTATCTCTATGGAATGAGATAAAATCAGGTTCCACTGACAGGGCTAGCAATTCACTGATACATCTAGCAGAGGTAATGGCTACCAAAAACACAGTTTTCCAAGTCAAGTACTTAAGCTCTGCTGAAGACATGGGCTCAAATGGGGGTTGCATAAGTTGAGCAAGAAAAAATTACTCACCTTAGTAATGTTGTTTCTT
Source organism: Neoceratodus forsteri (assembly GCA_016271365.2). NCBI lineage: Eukaryota > Metazoa > Chordata > Ceratodontiformes > Ceratodontidae > Neoceratodus > Neoceratodus forsteri. The sequence continues at coordinate 354,778,363 of JADMNL010000025.1, forward strand.
CTAATGGAGTCTTGCTGTATTCTGACATATGCAGTTAGGTCCTGCCTTTCAACTGTCCCGGAAAACAAAGAGTTAAACTTTCCATGGCCAGCATGGAATGTTCACCACAAGCTTGGTTGAAGCCCCTGTCTGCTGTTGTTTAAACTGCAACCGTCAGATCTTAACGAGCAAAGACTCACTAGATGTTCTGTGTGGAAACTGTAAAATTCTTACTAGCCAACTGGCAAATACATCTATATAAAAGGTTTTTTGGTTTCAAAAGGAAGACTCAAGTCAGGAAACCCCAAAACAAAACACATCCAAAACACAATCCCTCACCCAAACCAAAAGAGGGTGAAAAAAGGACACCCATAGGGTGCCAACACGGTTCCTGCCCACCCACATCCCAAAATCTAGGTTCTGAGAGGGGAGGCGAGGGGGAGGTCAGAATACAGCAAGACTCCATTAGAAGAAACAACATTACTAAGGTGAGTAATTTTTTTTTCAAACAACATGAAGTCTTGCTGTATTCTGATATATGCAGACTACCAAGCAGTACCTCAATGGAGGAGGGACAGAACCTACTTTGGAAACAGGCTTTGAAGTACTGCTGTGCCAAACTGAGCATCACTCCTAGCCTGGATATCCAGAGAGTGATGCTTGGTGAAAGTATGGACTGTTTTCCAGGTGGCTGCTTGACAAATTTCTAAGAGAGGAATATCCCTGGCAGCAGCCAGGGAAGCAGCTGTACCTCTAGTGGAATGAGCCCTCAGGCCTGAGGATGGAGTTCTACCCAGTTTTTAATAGCAGAATTGTATACAAGAAACAATCCATCTGGCAATAGTTCTCTTAGTGGCAGGTTTGCCCTTACCAACTTCTCCATACGTAAGGAACAACTGGAGAGATTCAAACCTGTGACCCTTGGTACGCTCTATGTAGTAGCTAAGAGCTCTTTTAACATCCAAGCTGTGTATCCTCCTCTCTCTCCCGAGGAGGAATGGTCAGTGAAGAAAACAGAGAGAGATATAGACTGGTTGAGGTGGAAATCTGAAACCACTTCAGGTAAGAACTTTCTGTTAGTTCTAAGGACCACTTTATCTCTATGGAAAGAGATGAAATCAGATTCCACTGACAGGGCTTGCAATTCACTGATACGCCTGGCAAAAGTAATGGCTACCAAAAACACAGTTTTCCAAGTCAAGTACTTAAACTCTGCTGAGGACAAAGGCTCAAAGGGAGGTTGCATAAGCTGAGCAATGCAAACATTAAGGTCCCAAGCAGGAGCAGGATCCCTAAAGGGGGGATTGGTGTGAAGCAATCCCTTGAAAAACTTACAAAATACAGGATTGGATGATAGAGAGGAAGGCTTGCCTACTGACAAGAAAGCAGAAAATGGAAATTACGTACTTACTGTAATTATTGATCTTCTTGGACAGTCTCCATCACTCATTCACACTAGTGGGATAGTGCCAGAGGCGCTAGGACCAAGCGGGAGCCTAAAGTTTTCAGAAGGGTTGGCGCCGAGAGAGGACCACGCATGCAAGGCACCAGGAGACTAGCTCGCGCCTGTGTAGGCTATCTTGGCGTCGACCCTCCAACCGCCTCAGTACCTTTTCAACCGAGGAGGTGCAGCGTAACTAATGAGAATAACTCATCCTGAGTTTCTGGGCCTGAGAGGGCCCAGATGGCCTTTGCAAGAAAGGCCAAAGAGTAATGTCCTCACAGTCTGAATCATACGACCGTGAAGACCAGGAAAGAAAAACGAGTGAACCCATGGGATGGTGGATGGACGTGTGAATGAGTGATGGAGACTGTCCAAGAAGATTAATAACTACGGTAAGTACGTAATTTCCATATCTTCCTGGACTAAGTCTCCATCACTCACTCAAACTAGTGGGAAAGTACCAAGCTAAAACCAACAACCCTGAGTAGGGTGGTAGGAGATAGGGTTCACTCAGAAAGGACAGCCAAGGACTGTCCTGTTAATAAAAAGAGCTGTCTTGTAAGAGCATCTAGAACATAGTGCCTACAAGATAAGCATTTGAGTTGTAACTCGTCACCTTGCCGACGACTGCAATGGGCACAAAATGAAAGTCTGCCAGGCAGCCGCAACCACTCTAGGAGAGCGGCAAGAACCTGGCCTCACAATTTGATCTAGGACCAAAATTAATAGTGTCAAAGACATGTACTAAGGTAACGTAAAGGGACCTCAGGAACTGAAAGAGTCGGAGGTAAAGTCTACTGGTGCAGGTTAGTTAGGAAAGTGCAGATGGAAACCCCCACTATCCAGAATGGTTGACCTGTAAACAACAGGTCCAGAAGCACTTGAACCCCTTACTTGGTGAGCAAGGAGGCCCAGGTGGGGTTAGCCCATCAAGGAGAATGGTCTCCACTTAGTCACAGGATCTTCCTGATGGAAGGCCAAGCATGACTTAGAAGCCTCTCGTGGTGGTCTAGTAAAACCAGATCCTACCCACTGCATATTCCAAGAGGAATAATCCTGCCCCTGTGTGTACAACTGTAGCAGCAGTCTCTGAACTCAGGGAAGAAAGGAAAAAGGTGTACAGGAGGACGTGTCCACTGCGGAAAAAACATTCCGACAGAAAAAAACAGGGGCTGGATTTCTAAGGTCAATAGAGGCAGATGTGCATCGAGGAGGGACACAGCAGGACCAAGTTAGGGCTAACCCATTTGTTGAAGTGACTGAAAGAGGCAGTGACTCAATGCGGTGAGGCACTACCCACTCTGGCTTTCCTGAAAGGAGTATGAAAGGATTCTAGTTTGTTTGCTGAAAAAAAACCATCACTACTCCCTCTCGCACTTGAAGAGGATAGCTTCGTGAGTGACTGGCATGGACCAGAGCGCAGGAACCGAAGGTGTGAATATTTGAGAAGCTTCCTCAGAAAAAGGGACCTACTTGACCATCCATCAAGAAGGAGAAAGTCGCCTGTTAAATTAAGCAAGCAAGGAAGCAGGAATCTGAGTTCCGACTCGGTGGAGAGTCGCTTCTGCTGCTGTAAGGCTCTGTTCAAAAGAAGAAAGCCTGATAAAAAGAAAAGGAATTAACAGACTGGGCAGTCGCCTAGGTCAAGGAAATGTCTCTGAATGAGACAAATCTCTCAGAGAAACAGCTGACTCATATCGTTGCAGATCGGACTCCCGTGAAAGAAGAAATCAGGTACTCTTACCGTATCCCAGAGGCAAGCGGCTCAGAGGCTGAGTAGGAAGCTGACCAGATCCAAAAAAAAAGGGGTGGTACGGGTAATTTCGGCTAGGCCCTGTGCTGTGATAAAAACTATATTGATATAATTTTTTTTTTTAGTCCGAGCCTAACAAGGCCTTCAGGCTGCTATTTTGAGGATTGTCTTGATACAAAAGGACGAAGATGTTTTCCATCTGAGTGCGGAAAGAGCCTGAGTGTCCATACTGAAATCATGACCGGACTAACAGTCACAGCTGGAGAGAAGTTAACCACCTGTGCCGAAGAAGCCACCGTAGAGGCACTATCACAAGGGGCTATATACCCCAATCAAAGGAGCGGAAGAGTCAGAGCGGCTCCTGACCATTAAATTAAAATGTTCTACAGAGTGTAACTGTCTTGCCGATTGAAAAAGTCTAGACGCAGAAGAGTACGGTCCACGGACGCAGTGTGAAATACTATAGTGGACCCCATTACTGAGGAACTACTGAAAGGATTTTCCATCACGGACTCTGATGATAGCGAGGACGTGCCCTCCAGTACATAAAATGAGCCGTCCGCTGTGTTACTTACCAGAAGGACAGGGAAAGACACATCTAGATGAACTTCTACCCCAGAAGGACCTCCAAAAGAGGTCTAGGTCAGAGCCACTAGAGACTCCGCCATCAGGAAAGATGTCAAGGAGCTTGGTACCACGGACGGAGCAGAGAAAGTGCTGAGCAGAATAAGATTCTGCTGACAGAAGGGTACAGCAGAGTTCCATAGCACAAAACCGCTGGATGACACAAGATCCCACATAGACCACCACTCACTAAAATGTGCGGAAAAAATAATCCACAGAACAGGAGTTCATTCTGCGGTCAACATCCCGCCACAAGTTCTGTGGAAAGGAGTCCGAAAGGAAAAATGTGTCACTAATTCTGCCATACAGCACCCACTAGCACCCGTGTGGCATCAGCACCACTCATGGCACAGGAGGGCACCAAGCAGTGCCTATGCCAACCTGGGCGATACCCGGGGGCAGCCACGGCAGTATCTGCAGGTACTCCCAGCACCCATGTAGCAATGGCACATGAGGGCACCTCCAATGCCCATGGCACAATGGCACAATGGCACCTATGACACCCTTGGCAAGAATGGCACCCGAGGGCACCAGTGGCACCCATGGCACCTGATGGCACCAGTGGCATCCATGGACACCTGCAGTGTCACCCCCGGTACCCAAGGCACCAGTGGAACCCATGGGCACCCACAGCGTCACCCTCGGCCCCCACAGGTGCTCCTGGTGCCACCCCTGTCATCCCTGGCACCCAAGGCACTAGTGCCACCTGCGGGTGCCCGGTGCCGCCCGCAGGTGCACGGTGCTGCCTGCGGGTGCACGGCACCACTGATGGCGCCGACAACCAGTGGCAGCAAAGAGAGCACCCAAAGCGCCACATAGAGTGACAGAGCCGACCAAGGCCCCGAGGCTCAGCGCCGCCCAGCCACAGCTCCGAGGCACGGCGCCGACCAAGGCACCGAGTGACGGCGCCGAAGGAAAATGCCAATGGAAATCCTGAGAAGGGGAGAAGGAAAATGGTGGTGCCTGTGTCGGTCCCTGCATGGAAAAAGGAGAGGGGGGTAGGCATGAGAGGTCGACACGATGGCAAAGGCACCCATAGGGCACCTCGCCATATGTGATCCAATCAACCTGGCACCGGTCCAACAGCTCCGAGGCCCAGAGGTCCCAAAATCAGGAACAGAGCCAGAAAAACTGGAAAGTCGAACCCCCTGCTCCATAGGAGCGACCCAGAGGTGAAAATGCCCACTGGAGCTCCAGCGAGGACAGAGATGGAGCTCGGAGTCGAGAAAGCAGCCATTAGAAGTGGGGCCAAGAGGAACCCACCAAAGTCAGTTCGGGCCCATTGCTCCTCCCGACGAACATTCCTCGTGCAGACATACCAACGGGCAACCTCGAGCGGCACCAATTCTTCTTCCCCGAACGAGGAAGAGGAGCTCGAGGTCAAGTGGAGCCGATCACCGAACTGTTAGATTTGTGCCGGAGGACTGTCCTCCCCCAAGCACAGGACTGTCCATAGTCAGCCCCCCATTAATTAGGCGGCGGACGGACACAGCCCTCTGCCATAAAACTTTCAAATGAAGTCCTCCTACTCACCACGCTACCGTCTAAGGATGACTCCGTTGATGGCAGGAAAGAATTTATTTTCTTCTTCTTCATAATCTTCTTCTTGTTTGTAAAATAAATAAATTACTACTTTAAAATATTAAAACATTAAGAGCTGTTGTCGTATAGATGAAAACTTTGACTCCGGCAGACGAGCGACGTCGACATCCAAGTGCACTCGACGGCGGGAGAAACGGAACTGAGGCGGTTGGAGGGTCGATGCCAAGATAGCCTACACAGGCGCGAGCTAGTCTCGCTGTGCCTCGCATGCGTGGTCCTCTCTCGGAGCCGACCCTTCTGAAAACTTTAGGCTCCCGCTTGGTCCTAGCGCCTCTGGCGCTATCCCACTAGTGTGAATAAGTGATGGAGACTTAATCCAGGAAGATCAGCTGCCAAATGTACTTTAAGGGTAGCTGGTCTGAGGCCTAGGCCATTAAGATGGACCATATAGTCCAGAACCGTAGGCAATTCAGCAGAGTCTGGAGAAATATTCTCGTTAGAACACCAAATGCTGAATCTTTTCCATTTGGAGTTGTAAGTCTTCCTGGTGGAAGGCTTTCGAGAAGCCTTAAGGATATCCAGAACCCCTTGGTTAAGATGCAGATCTGCAAACTCTAACTCTTCAAGAGCCATGCCTTGAGATTAAGAGATCTGAGGTTCGGATACCAAATCCTCCCCTGAAAGGGTGTTAACAGGTTGTAATTCCTGGGAAGAGACAGGGGAAGGTGGACTGCTAAGGACAGTAACAGGGGGTACCAGGGCTCTCTGGCCCAGTCTGGAGCAATCAGAATCACTTTGCATGGTTGTGACCTTATCTTGACTAACACTTTGAACAGGAGAGGGAAGGGGGGAAAAGCATACAGAAATTTCCCTTCCCAGTTCAGAATCAGAGCATCCAGGGAGACTGAGCCCAAGACTGGGGGTCTGCAACAAAAGAGAGGAATTTGGTGATTGTCTGGAGCTGCAAAAAGATCCATCTCTGGTGTGCCCATCTCGAGAAAATCACTTTCAAAACTAGAGAATCTAGGGCCCATTCATGATGGCCCTGGGATATTCTGCTCAGTGCATCTGCTAGGACATTGTCCTTCCCTGGGAAGTGAACTGCTATCAGAGAGGTTTGCAGGAATAGGCCAGGACCACAACTTCATTGCTTCTGTGCACAAGGCAGAGACCGAGTGCCTCCCTGCTTGTTGATGTACCACATGGTGGTGGTGGTGTCTGTTCTGACCTGAACCACCTTGTTCTGTACAGATTTGGAAAAGGCTTGCAGTGCCAGAAATACTGCTCTGAGTTCCAAGAGATTGATTTGAAGCAGAGATTCCTGAGGTGACCACAGTCCCTGGGTGGTAAGATCCCCCAAATGGGCTCCCCAGCCCAGCATGGAAGCATCTATAGTGAGTATCACTGAATGAGACTGAGTGACAAATGGAACCCCTTGTCTCAAATTGTCCTGATCCTGCCACCATTGCAAGGCTTGGATCAGGGTTCAAGTCACTGGGACTAGTTTGGTAAGGGAATCCTTTCTTTGGGACCAGAAGGCTCTTAAGTGGAACTGAATGTCCCTCATCTGGAATCTTGCCCCTTGGACCACTGCTGTGGAAGCTGCCATGTGGCCCAGAAGCTGAAGGAAATGCCTTGCCGGTCGAGACACCTGAAGGGTGAATGAAGAGGCCAGTTCCAAACGGTTCCTTGCCCTGTCAAGGGGAAGGAAGGCTCTTGCCTTTAATGTATCCAGTTCTGCACCTATGAAGGTGAGGAGCTGTACTGGTTCGAGAACTGACTTCGGAAGGTTGAGAAGGAATCCTAAGGAAGTGAGCACTTGCTGGGTCACTTGCAGATGTGACTTGATTTGGTCTGGAGACTGACATATTATGAGCCAGTCGTCCAAGTATGGGAATATGGAGATATTTTTTCTTCTTAGGAAAGCAACCACTACTGCCAGGCACTTTGTAAAAACCCTTGGGGCTGATGTTAGGCCAAAGGGCATTGCTCTGAACTGATAGTGGCCTGAGGGCAACTCGAACCTGAGGTACTTTCTGTGGGAGCACCTGATGAGAATGTGAAAATAGGCATCTTTGAGGTCCAGGGAGGCTAGCCAGTCCACTGGCCTTAGAGAGGGAAGGATAATTCCCAGAGTTACCATTTTGAACTTTGGCTTCAAAAGGTGTTTGTTCAGATATCTTAGGTCCAGGATGGGCCGCCATTCTCCTGTCTTTTTTGGGATTGGGAAGTACCTGGAGTACAATCCTTTGCCCTTGTGTAGGGTGGGAACCCTCTCTATAGCTCTGAGAGCTAGGAGAGAAGAAACCTCTGCCACTAGGGCAAGGGTCTCTGAGGGATTTGCAGGTGGAAAGGATCTGGTTCTCATCTTGGGAACTTTTTTGAAGCTGAGAACCAGTCCCTGGCTTACTACTTCCAGGACCCACTTGTCTGATATAAGAGACTTTCAGTCCTGGACAAAGTAAGCCAGCCTGCCCCCTACTGGTATGGGAGAATCGGCCTGGGCAGACCCATCAGGATGTCTGTTTGGCAGGGGCTTTAGGCTGAGGGGTGGATGCAGGCCTGCTCATCCCCCTTCTGCCTCTCCCTCTAAAGAACCCCCTCTGTGAAAAGGAAGAAGAGGAGGCCTGAGCTTGGTAAAAAGGCCTTTGGAAAGGCCTGCCACTGCCCATGGACTGCTGCCTTTGAGGAGTTGCTTGCCTTTCTTTGGTCTGAGCACTCCTGTAAGTGGTCCTGTACTCATCCACCTTTTTCATGCAGTTCTCTGTCTGCTCCTCAAACAGAGAATTACCAATTACAGGAAAATCCATGGACTTAGCCTGGGTATCCTGTGAGAGGTTAGTACATCTGAGCCAAGCCATCCTCCGAAGAGCCACAGATGTAGCCATGACTTTTGATGAAACATCATTGGAGTCCATAGCAGCATGAAGCTGTACTTTCGATGCCTCAATCCCATCTGCAGCCGCCTGCTCCAGCTCCTTGGCAAGCTGGTCAGGGGCTTGTTTAGCCAGAGCTAGCACAGTGTCCCACCTGGACTTCTGGTATCTAGCTGTATAGGCCATATAGTTAGCCTGCCTGAGTCCCAAAGATGCTGCCATGTATTGTTTCTTTGCCATGGCATCAATCTTCCTGGAGTCCTTGTCTGGGGGGTGTGATGCCAAGGGAATATTTGCCTTATCACAGGCAGCAGCCTGCACGACCCCAACATGGCTGCATTTCTGAAAAAGGAACTCTGTGTCTGAGCCTGAGAGAGTGTACCGCTTGTCCATTCGTCTGTCCACAGGAGGTATAGAATTAGGAGACTTAAGAATTTTATGTGTCTGTTTCCCAAAGGATTTGTGGAGGGGATTAGACAGTCTCCTGGACTCTGGGATGTCCATCATCTCAACATAATCAGGCTCTTCCTAATCCTCTACTGCTTCCTCCACAGGAAGCTGGAGGGTCTCAGCCACTTTTTTGTAAAACATATAGTGAGAAGGGGACTCAGAAAGCCTAGGAGGAGAATCACCTGAAGGTCTGTCTGGGGAGATGTCCGGGTCAATAGGCACATCCAGACTTTCATAATCACCATAATCATCCTCATACTCTCCCTCCTCCTCCTCCGGTTCATAAAATTCTTCCAAAGTATAATCCGGAACCGGGGGAACCGACCGAACCGAGCCCCTGCCAGATGGTGCCGGTTCGGTCGGAATCGAACTAAGCGATTGCACAATCCTTATCACCTTGGCTATCTCATCGGCAGTCAGAGTATGAACTTCTGGGTCTGAACCGGACGATTTATCTCTTCTCTTTCTTTTCACCGGAACCGACTCCTCAGAATCGGCTCTCCTTTTGCCTGAAGAAGTATCGCCCTGGTCAGAGGGCACTCCTTCTGGTTCGGTCGGAACTAAACCGGGCTGGCCATCCGGGTCAGCGGACTTCTCAGCCTCCCTTTCCCTCAGTCTACCTAATCTCTTTTCCAGGGTAGATTTGAGAAAATTCTTGCAAATTTGGCAGTCTGAATCGAGGTGGTCAAACCCCAGACAATAAACACAGGTGGTGTGGGGATCAGCCTTGGCAAAGACTTCCCCACACACACTGCAGTGTTGAAACCCAGTGGGCCCGTTTTTTTTCTTGGGTTTCTCGGACATAGCCAATCCTATCCAAAAGCTTACCCTTTCGGCAATCCATGCGCCAGGAAAGACTCCCCTATCGGTTCCTGACCATGTCACAGGTCTTGGAAAAAAACATAATTAAATCTGTTTTTTTTTTAGAACAGACACAGACCGGTTACCACACTCTAAATTAAGCACAAGCTTTTTTACCTCAAACTGATCGGTTCAGCCGAACCGATCCACAATTTACAAGTTCCACACAGAAACAAAACAAAAAACCTACAGTATCTAGTACTCACGGTACCACAGACAGAGACTTGAACCAACTAAGTGGTAACAGCAATTCGGTAGAAACCGACCGAAAACACACTTCAACTGACTTTTTGAACCGAGCAGCAGGAGAAATCTCTGGAGCAACTGTTCAGTGAGGCGGAGTAAAGAATCTGACGGTTGCAGTTTAAACAACAGCAGACAGGGGCTTCAACCGAGCTCATGGTGAACATTCCATGCTGGCCATGGAAAGTTTAACTCTTTGTTCTCCGGGGCAGTTGAAAGGCATGACCTAACTTCATATGTCAGAATACAGCAAGACTTCATGTTGTTTGAATGCAAACATTTAAGTCACAGGCAGGGGCAGGATCCCTAAAGGAAGGATTGGTATGAAGCAATCCCTTGAAAAACTTACAGAATACAGGGTGAGAAAATAGTGAGGAAGGCTTTCCCACTGACGGAAAAGCAGAAACAGCTGACAAGTGTACCTTGAGAGTAGCTGGTTTGAGGCCTAGACCATTAAGATAGACCATATAATCCAGAACTGTAGGCAATTCAGCAGTGTCTGGCGATATATGCTTCTTGGAACACCAAATGCCGAATCTTTTCCATTTGGAGTCATAAGTATTTCTGGTGGCAGGCTTTCGAGACGCTTTGAGAATATCCAGAACCCCTTGGGACAGATGCAAATCTGCATACTCTAGCTCTTCAAGAGCCATGCCTTGAGATTGAGGGACCGAAGACTGGGATACCAAATCCTCCCCTGAGAGGAGGTTAACAGGTTGTAATTCCTGGGAAGAGACAGGGGAAGATGGACTGCCAGGGACAGTAAGAGGGGGTACCAGGGCTGTCTGGCCCAATCTGGAGCAATCAGAATCACTTTGCAGGGTTGTGACCTCACTTTGACCAGAACCTTGAACAGTAGAGGAAAGGGAGGGAAGACATAGAGAAATTTCCCTTCCCAGTTCAACATCAGAGCATCCAGAGGGACTGAGCCCAAGATCGGGGGTCCGCAACAAAACAGGGGAAGTTGGTGATTGTCTGGGGCTGCAAAGAGATCTATCTCTGGAGTGCTCCACCTTGAGAAAATCACTTTTAATACCAGAGGGTCCAGGGCCCATTCGTGATAGCCCTGGGAGATCCTGCTCAGTTTATCTGCTAGCACACTGTCCTTCCCTGGAAGGTAGACTGCTATCAGAGAGGTCTGCAGAGAATAAGCCAGGGACCACAATTTCATGGCTTCCATGCACAAGGCCGTGGACCGAGTGCCTCCCTGCTTGTTGATGTACCACATGGTGGTGGTGGTGGTGTCTGTTCTGACCTGAACCACCTTGTTCTGCACTGACTGAGAGAAAGCTTGCAAGGCCAGAAAAACTGCCCTGAGTTCCAGGAGATTGATATGAAGAAGGGATTCCTGAGGGGACCACAGTCCCTGGGTTGTGAGAGCCCCCAGATGGGCTCCCCATCCCAAAAGGGAAGCATCCGTGGTAAGGACCACCGAATGAGACTGAGCAACAAATGGGACCCCTTGCCTTAAACTGTCCTGATCCTGCCACGATTGAAGAGCTTGGATTAGTGCCTGAGTCACTGGAATCAGTTTGGTAAGAGGATCCTTCCTTTGGGACCAAAAGGCCCTCAGATGGAACTGAATGTCCCTCATCTGGAATCTTGCCCCTTGGACTACTGCTGTAGAAGCTGCCACGTGGCCCAAGAGTTGAAGGAAATGCCTTGCTGGTCGGGACACCTGAAGGCTGAAGGAGGAAGCCAGTTCTATAAGAACTCTTACCCTTTCCAGAGGAAGAAAGGCTCTTGTTTTGACAGTATCCAACTCTGCCCCTATAAAGGTAAGAAGCTGCACCGGTTCGAGAACTGACTTGGGGAGGTTGAGAAGAAATCCCAGGGAAGTGAGCACTTGCTGGGTCACTTGCAGGTCTGACTTGACTTGGTCTGGAGACTGACCCACTAGGAGCCAGTTGTCCAGATATGGAAAAATGGAAATCTTCTGCCTTCTTAAAAAGGCAACTACTACTGCCAGGCACTTTGTGAAAACCCTTGGGGCTGATGTTAGACCAAAGGGCATTGCTTTGAACTGATAATGGCCTGAGGGCAACTTGAACCTGACGTACTTTCTGTGGGAGCACCTGACAGGGATGTGAAAGTAGGCAGCTTTGAGGTCAAGGGAGGCTAGCCAGTCCCCTGGCCTTAGAGAGGGAAGAATTATTCCCAGAGTCACCATCTTGAACCTTGGTTTTAAAAGATGTTTGTTCAGGTATCTTGGATCTAGGATGGGTCGCCACTCCCCTGTCTTTTTTGGGGTAAGGAAGTACCTGGTGTACAGACCTTTGCCCCGGTGTAGGGTAGGAACTCTGTCTATGGCTCTTAAGGCCAGAAGAGATGAAACCTCTGCCTCTGGGGCAAGGGTTTCGGAGAGACCTGCAGGTGTAAAAGATCTGGCTCTCGTCTTCGGAAATTTTTTGAAGCTGAGAACCAGTCCCTGGCTTACTACTTCCAGGACCCACTCGTCTGAAGTAACAGACATCCAGTCCTGGACAAAGTAAGCCAGCCTGCCCCCTACAGGGATAGGAGAGTCGACTCGGGCAGACCCATCAGGGTGCCTGCTTGGCAGGGGCCTTAGGCTTAGGAGTGGATGTAGCCCTGCTCATCTCCCTTCTGCCTCTCCCTCTGAAGAACCCCCTCTGTGAAAAGGGAGAAGAGGCCTGTGCTTGGTAGAAAGGCCTATGAAAAGGCCTGTCCCTGCCCCTAGATTGCTGCCTTTGTGGGGTTGCCTGCCTCTCCTTGGCCTAAGCACTCCTATAAGTGGTCCTGTACTCATACATTTTCTTCATGTAATTATCTGTCTGCTCCCCAAACACAGAATTACCCACCACAGGAAAATCCATGGCCTTAGCCTGGGTGTCCTGTGAGAGACTAGTACATCTGAGCCAAGCCATCCTCCGAAGAGCCACAGATGTAGCCATGACTCTTGATGACACATCATTGGAGTCCACAGCAGCATGAAATTGTACCTTTGATGCCTCAATCCCATCAACAGCCACCTCCTCCAGCTCCTTGGCCAGCTGGGGGGAGGCCTGTTTAGCCAGTGCCAGTACAGTGTCCCACCTGGACTTCTGGTACCTGGCTGTATAGGTCATATAGTTAGCCTGCCTGAGTCCCAAGGAGGATGCCATGTACTGTTTCTTAGCCATGGCATCCATCTTCCCGGAGTCTGTGTCTGGGGGGTGTGAAGCCAAGGGAACATTTGCCTTGTCACAGCCTGCAGCCTGCACTACCCCAACATGGCTGCATTGCTGGTATAAAAACTCCATATCCGAGCCTATAAGGTGTACCTCTTATCCATCCTTCTGTCAACAGGAGGTACAGAATTAGAAGACTTTAGGATTTTTTGTGTCTGCTTCCCAAAGGACTTATGAAGGGGAACAGACAGCCTCCTGGACTCTGGGATGTCCATCATTTCAACAAAATCAGACTCCTCCTGATCTCCACAGCCTCCTCCACTTTTCTGTAAAACAGATAGTGGGAAGGGGACTCAGACAGCCTAGGAGGGGAAACACCAGAAGGTCTGTCTGGGGAGATGTCCGGTTCCACAGGCACATCCAGACTTTCACCATCATCACCGTCATCATCTTCAAAATCCCCCTCCTCCTAAAACTCCAGTCCATAAAATTCTTCAGGGGTATAATCTTGAACTGGGGGAACCGACCGAATTGAACCCCTGCCAAAAGGCGCCAGATCGGTCGGAACCGGGTGAAGCAATTCAACAATCCAAATCGCTCTGGCTATTTCCTCGGTGGTCGGAACATGAACTTCTGGATCCGAACCAGTCGATTTCTCTTTACGTTTTCTTTTTGTAGGAACCGATCCCTCAGGATTGACTCTCCTTTTGCCCGAAGAAGTTTCGCCCTGGTCAGAGGGCACGCCTTCTGGTTAGGTCGGAACCGAACCGGGCTGGCCATCCGGGTCAGTGGACTTCTCGGCTTCCTTTTCCCTAAGTCTACCTAATCTTTTTTCCAGGGCAGACTTAGGAACGTTTTTACATGTTTGGCAGTTTGTATCAAAGTGGTCAAACCCCAGACAGTAAACACAGGTGGTGTGTAGATCAGCCTTAGCAAAGACCTCCCCACACTCACTGCAGTGTTGAAACCCAGTGGGCCAGGTTTTTTTCTTGGGTTTCTCAGACATGGCCAACCTAACCAAACTTACCCTTTTTTCAGCAACCGCCAGGCAAGACTCCCTTATCGGTTTCTAACCGTGTTATGGGTATTGGAAAAAAATGTTGAAACTCGTTTTTGTTTTAAACCGATAAGGACCGGTAACCACACACTAAGAAAGAACACAAGAATTCAGTATAGGGGATCGGTTCAGCCGAACTGATCGAAATACAAGTTTACAATTTCCACAATAATCAGAGAAACTATCTAAGTACTCACAGTACCGAAGACAGAGCCTGAACCAACAATGTGGAATTAAATTCGGAATGAAACCGACAACTTTAACCGACTTTGAACCGAGCAGAAGGAGAAATCTCCAGAGCGACACTTCAGTGAGGCGGAGTAAAGAATCTGACGGTTGGGTTTCAAAGTGCTGCAGACAGAGACCTCAACTAAGCTCAAGCTCAGCGTTCTATGCACTGCATAGAAAATTAACCCTCTACAGTCTGGGGCAGTTTAAAGGCTGGGGCTAACTGCAGATTGTCAGAATACAGCAAGACTTCATGTTGTTTGAAATCCCTCTGTGCACTTGATGCTTAGTATCAAAATCCCCTTGTAACCAGGTTACACTCAGTACAACCAGGTCAATCCTAGATGTGCCCATTTCTTTTAAATTTTTTAGGATTTTTTTTATTTAAATGTTTATTGAATATTCAACTTTAAAATGTTACAATACTGTTTTCAAGCCCTGGGAATTCCTCATTATGCTTGACAAATGCATTTCAGTCTGGCTGGCTGAAGTGCCCTGGAACAAGTGAGTGGAATTCGAACGCAATTCAAACTGCTGCCTATAGATGTCGCTGTGTTCTGCAGCCTAACATCAGATCTTAATCTTCACCTATCAAAGCAAGTCATCCTAAAGAGCTCTCTTCTAGCAACTCGCTGAAATTGCAGCGATAAATATCACTTGCTGTTTTTTGGGTGCTGAGTGATGGGTGTACGCTTGGCACGCTGGTGGCTTACGTTCATGCCCTGATCCCGGCTGTCAAGAGTAGAGACCGGCAAGGAGGCAGTTCAGAACATCTTATGGATACTTCCCTCGGGGGGGGGTCATCAGTCTGGTGTCACTGTTAGGTAGCTCCTGGTGGTGGTTTGCAGTTGGCATTCTTGGTGGTGTGTGGCCTCCACATGCCGTGGAATGCCCCAACCCCCAAGAAGCTGCCACAGCCAGACAACTACATGGGAGGTAGGTGGGTTGGGGAAGAAAATGGAAAATGCCCACTCGGCTGACTGGATGATGACGTCCAGTTCCCCCACTCGCCACGCAGCCCAGAAGTGTCTGAAGTAACTCTTGTTGTGTGTGTGCCCGGTGTCCAAGGAATGCCTCTGGGCAAAATCTCCTCTCCTGGTACCCCGCCCTGGGAGGCTCCCCCCCTATGAAGGGATACATTTGGTCAACTAGGGCCACAGCACGGGGGATAGTGAGAATGGCGGTTGACAGGATGGGGAAGTCCTAAGCAGCCCGAAGGAATAGCTGACCGAGGGGACGGGGGAGCATAAAGAAACCTCTTGCTGTTTTCTATTTTTATTTAACATTAGGGGATACATTCCTGCCATCCTGAGGGTTCTTTTTTACCAGGGAACCCAGACTTCAACAGAGGTTTTTTTTTCTTTGTTTAAACAAAAAGGAAAACCAGTACAGAGTTTTCATCCTGTCAGAACGCTTTACCCTAAGCACATTCTGTTCAGGAAGAGGTCTTTTGCCATTCTACTTGTTTTTATGATTTTATTGTGAACTGACAACAGGTTGCTCTATCTATACACATAAAGTCTGTTTCTCCGCTGTATGCAGTTGTTGTTAGAATGTTTTGTCTCTCTGTGTCACCTAACGATGTTGGGGAGGGTCCTTCTCAGCTCAGCACCCCAGGATCCTCTGGGAACCCCCTGAAAATCAGAAACCATCTTCAGAGCAGGTTCCTGATCAGTTCCCTCTAATAACAAACAAAAGTTGAAACATGTCACTGCACCTCCTGACAAAAGGCAAAAGGAGATGCCAGCGGACAATTTAAAACATAAAATGCAGAAAGTCGCTGCCCCTCCCACTGAAAAGCAAAGGGAGATGCTAGTGGACAGTCTAAAACACAAGACGAAAAAAGTCACTGCTCCTTGTGCTGAAAGGCAAAAGGAGATGCCAGTGGTCAAATTTAAACACAGTGGAAAAAAGGTCACTGCACCTCCTGTTGGAGAGCAAAGGGAGACACCAGTGGACGATGCAAAGATGCCTTTTCAAGATCACATGGCAAAGGTTTTACAATTTTTCCAGGCTTCCCAAGCTATGGGAGCAATGATGGGCTTACAGGTTCTTCCCTAGCATTTGCACCCAACCCCACACCCGTCCCCGTCCCGGGGGACTGGGGCAATGACCTGTATTATGAAGAACATGAGGATGAAAAGGAAACCACAGAATCAGATGGTTCCCCTAGGCAGGATCTGGAATTCCATTCAAGTGAGCAGGAAGAATACTTTTTACACTATACTTACGTGAGACAGATGGTCAACACCCTGGCACTTCCCACACAAGAGACAAATGAGGAAGAGGAGGAGGCTGATCACTTGGACATGATAGGGATAAACCACACGAAAAGGTTGCTTTTACCAGTGCACAAGGCACTAAAGAACAACCTGTAAAATACTTCAATCTCCTACGTCTATTCCAGGAGTGAACAAGAAAATAGGAAATACCAGCTGGACAAATATAATGTTGAGTACCTCTACATACACCTGGATCATGAGGGAGTGGTCCAGGCAGCTGCATGTGACAAGGCTAGGATTCCTCTCTCTCTTCCTAGCCTCTGGACAAGGATTCCAGGAAACTGGACAGCATGGGGAAGAAAATGTATACAACAGCCTCCTTGCTTCTTAGACAGGCTACATACATGGCCTACACAGTTCAGGACCAGAAAGCCCTTTGGAATGCAGTCCTGGCATTGTGTGAGCAGATATAAGGTGACTAAGCTCAGGACTTAATGGACACAGCTAAAACTGCCTTGGATGCTACTAAATACCAGTCCCTCATGGCAGAGGATACAAGTGAGGCAAATTCATGGTCCATGCTGTCTTCCTTAGGAGATTTGCTTGGGTAAGGACAACAAATTTGTTTCAGGACGCTCAGACAAAAAACATGGATTTCTCACGTGAGGATAATTCCCTCTTTGGTGAAAAAAACAGAGGCTTACATGAAAAAGGTTCAGGAATACAAAACCACTTACAAAAGCAATACAGAGAAGGAAAAGGCCTCAAGGAAGGGGATGTCAGGGTAGGGGTCATTACACAAGACTACTATCCTATGCCTATACACTATGACTATTCTCATTCGAGAGGTACTTTAGGGGCAGAGGAAGAAGAACTTCATGAAAGGCTGATCATGCTTCGTCCTCTAGGACTCAGCCCAAACAGAATCCCTGATGTACATGTCCAGGTCACCAGCCCATTGCCAGTAGGAGAAAGGCTGGCCTGTTTTTTACAGGGGTGGAAAAACATCATCACAGACAAGTGGATCCTGGAAGTAGTGGGCCAAGGCCTCACTTTGCAGTTCAAACTGTTGCCAGAATTGTCCGTACACAGACATTTTTTCCCTCTCACTCCAACAGAAAAAATCCTGTTGGAACTGGAGGTCAGGAAACTCCTACAAGCAAATGCAGTAGAAAAAGTGCCTCGATCCTAGTGGGGAAAGGGCCTTTACTCAAGGTACTTCCTCACACAGAAAAGAAATGGGGAGTGGCGACCCATTCTGGACCTCAGATTTCTGAACAAGCATCTTGCGAAAGACAAATTCAAGATGTTCACCCTGGCTACAGTTATCCCATCTCTTCAACAGGGAGACTGGTTAGCATCCCTAGACCTGAGGGATGTGTATTTTCACATGCCAATGAGACCCAGTCACAGAAAGTACCTGCAGTTCAGGCTTGCCTCAGGTCACTACCAGTTTGCAGCCCTTCCCTTCGGCCCGTCATCTGCTCCCAGAGTATTCACAAAGTGCCTGGCCGTCATAGAGGTGCACCTCAGGAGAAAAGGGGTGATAGTCTTTCCTTACCTAGACAACTGGCTGGTCATGGGAAAGTCACACCAACAGGTCAAGGACTCACTTCTCCTGACACAGAGCACTCTGGAGAGATTAGGATTCCTCATAAATGTGCAAAAGTCTCAGACAGAACCAGTGCAGACACTGGAGTTCATAAGAGCAGAACTGGATGCCCTATGGGGCAAAGCCTTTTTACCCCACAAAAGGTGAGAAACCTCATAGATCTGGCAAATTGCTTTGTCATAGGTCAGTCCAGGATGGCAAGACACTTCCTTCAGCTGTTAGGCCATATGGCCTCTACCACAGCAGTGGTTCCAGGAGCAAGATTTCAGATAAGAGACATTCAGTTCCAACTGCGAGCCTATTGGTCCCAAAAGCGTCAGCCCCTCTCCAAGCTGGTGCCAGTCACAAAAACCCTGTTATAAGCCTTGGAATGGTGGAACGACGAAGACAATCTCAGAGAAAGGGTACCGTTTGAGGCACAGGCTCCTACAGTGGTCCCAACAATGGGTGCTTCCACGTTGCCCTGGGGCATCCACCTGAGATACTGCACAGTAAACAGGTTATAGTCTCCACTGGACTTCAGGAAGCACATAAACCTACTAGTGCTAAGAGCAGTCTTTCTAGCCCTTCAGTCATTTGCACTGCAAGTCAAGGGCCAGTCTGCCCAGGTCAGGAAAGACATCACCACCATGTATTATATCAACAAACAGGAAGGCACAAGGTCCTCGAAGATGTGCACAAAAGCTATGAAACTGTGGCGTCTGGCATACTCCCTGAGTGTGCAACAATCCACCCCCCAGGAAAGGACAATGTCCTGGTAGCTTCACTCAGCAGGATCAGCCAGGCCCATCACAAATAGTCTCTGAACAAACAGGTGCTGTCCATAATCTTCAAGAGATGGGGCACACCCCATGTAGACCTGTTCGTATCCAAAGACAACTGTTGTAGGCCTCTGGCAGTGGGTACAGTTCCCATGGGTGCTTTGTTTTTAGATTGGGCAGGGAAGTTTCTGTATGCCTTCCCTCCATTCCCTCTGTTGTTTTGAGTTCTTCTGAAGTTGAGGAGTCACCTGCAACCATAATCCTGATAGCACCAGATTGGGCCAGACAGTCTTGGTACTCCCAGCTTCTGGCCCCATCTGTGAAATGGCCCATCCGTCTTCTCCTGACACACAACCTTCTGACCACGTCCCAGGGCAGAGTAACCTTTCCGAATCTCATGTCTTTACGCCTCAAAGCCTGGTTCTGGAGGAGCTAGAGTATTCTGATTTTCACTTCTCGGACCAAGTTTTCCAGGTCATTCAAGTGTCCAGAAAACCAGCTGCTAGGAAAACATATGAGTCCAAGTGGAAAAAGTGTTCCCTATGGCGGGCTCCTAAGCAGCTTAATCCCTTCCAGGCTGACCTGCCTACACTCTTGGATTATCTCCTGCACCTACAAACCTTAGGCCTGAGGTCAGTTACTCTAAGGGTTCATCTAGCAGCTATTTCTGCTTATACATCAGTGGCCACTGCAGAGTTGAAGTACATCACATGGAAGACAGTCTTCTTAGCAGTCATCACTTCGGCAAGAAGGATGTGCGAGTTACAAGCACCCTGCACTGACCCAAACTACATCATCCTCCACAGGGATAAGGCAGTCCTGAGGGCTAACAGAAAATTCCTTCCAAAAGTGGTATCCGAGCTCCATCTGAGCCAGACCATCACTCTGCCGGTGTTCTTTGCAGAGAAGTCCAGTTCTGGTGAGCAGAAGCTACACAGCCTGGATGTCAAGAGGTCTCTTGAATACTACCTGGAATACACAAAAGACAATAGATCTCATACTCAGCTGTTCTTCACATATGGTAAAGTGAGAAAGGGTAGCCCAGCCGCAGAGAGGACTATTGCTAGCTGGATTGTTCAATGCATTCAATTCTGTTACTCTAAAGTTGGCAAACAGCCTCCTCAGGGACTCAGGGCTCACTCCACTCATGGTACTGCTGCCTCAGGGATGTACCGTTACTGGAAATGTGCAAAGCAGCTACACAGAAAACAGTCCACACCTGTACGAGGCACTGTTGTCTGGATGTACAGTCCAGAAGGGATGCCAGATTTGGCACCACTATTCTGCAGAACCTTTTCCCCAAATAGGTCCTGTACCCAGCCTCCCAAGGTATTGCTCTGAAGTCTGCATTTGTCAAACATACTGAGAGATTGCTATGGTTTGAAGAGAAAAAATTACTTACCATAATAATATTGCTTCTTCCAGGGGATCCCTCATTATGCTTAAATCTCCCACGCTACCTCCCCTTCCAGAACCAGGAAAAGGTTACACAATAGTCAGTTGGCACTCTTTTTATTTAATTGCTTGAACATTACTGTTGTTTATTCACAAATCACAAAATTATTTTTTATACTAGCTTTGTTGATCTGATATACTTGGTCCTCTGAGACAGGTTGTTTTATGCCCTTAGGACTTTTGTTGTTTATTATAGGATAGCTTAGTATATTGAGTGGGAGGGCTCCTCGGCTCAGGCTATGAAAAGATCTGATGTTAGGCTGCAGAACCCAGCGATATCTAGAGGGCAGCAGTTTGAATTACATTCGAATTCCACTCACGCACTCTGGGGCACTTCAACCAGCCACACCGAAATGCATTTGTCAATGAGGGATCCCCTGGCAGAAACAATATTACTATGGTAAGTAATTTTTTCTTCCAGTACTTTCCAATATTTACCATACAATACAATAATATGCATTGACTAATACAGATATAAAGAAGAAAATGGTCCTAGCCAGGGAAATTCCCCTTGGAGATACACTCAGACATTAAAACTTTATACATAGCCCAGAGCATTGCCTTATCATTTAAAGGGGAACTCCTGTACACATAAAGCAGCCACCACTGCACCGATTAGGACTTCAGTGACCTGATCCCCCCTACAGACACAACCTTCATTTATGTGTGTCCAGCCCTGATCCCTCTTAAAATCTGTGAATGTTCTCTTAGCAGGGAGGAATGTTCTGCCCTGCCCCCTGAGATCGCGCTGCAAGACAGTGCTAACAACATGATATCATGATAGGCCACTGCCCCTTCCTGTACTGTGCTCTTATGTACGGGGAATTAATCTCCTATGCCCTGCTCTATTTTCACAGACTATGCCTTAATGCCATGTGTATACATCCCATACACACAGAATTCAAACAAAGTCTTTGAAAACAGAGCAGGGTGTAGGAGATATGAAGATTATTAAATCTCTATACATAGGGCACAACACAGGAAGGGGCAGTGGCAAGTCATGATATTGCGCTGTTAGCACTCTTGTGCAGACAACGCCTGCTTGCTAAGAGAGCATTCATGGATTTTACAAGGGACCAGGTGTGGACACACATAAAGAAGACTGTGCTCATGGGGGACTAGAACCGAGCCATGATCGGTACAGCAGTGGCTGCTTTGTGCACCAGGAGTTCTCCTTGACTTAAATTTTAGGAACTGATTTTAAAACATTGCTTTTCTCCTAAGTCATCAAACATAATTTGCCGATACATAATATAGTTATAAGGAGACCAAAGTGTCTCTTATGCCTGTAAGTGTCATCTCTTGCATTCTTACATAGTAACACTATGGTGATGGAAGTGACTACCCCTCCTGCCACACTGCAGTGGCTATACAATATTTTTTTAATTAACCATTTTCCTCCTTCATCTCCAGTCTGCCCTCCCCACAGCCTCGTCACCCACCTTCACTGAGACTTACCCCATCCTTCATGCCCCTATGGTTTGCACTCATTTTGGGGTTCCCCAAGCACCTTTAGAGACTGACACCAGCAGAGAAGGGTTCCCTGGTCAGTTGCGTGTGGAGCCTAATATTATTCTGCGTAGGCTGGGGTGCTTTTCACCTGTTCTTTCCTGACTCCCAAGAATGCTGGTGACAAGGGTGCACTTGTAAATGTGCTAACATGGCAGCAACATGCATCTCCCCTCTTCAGCCACTCTGCTTGTAGATCCACCCTTGGTCACCCAGGCGGTGCTCATGCAGGAGAGTCAGGCAGCCTCCTTCCCCCCGAGAAGGACGGCATCCTTTGGGACACTTAATCCTCCACATCTCCAACAGCTTTCAGTGTATGTATTTTTTAAATTATAGGCATTTCAGTCACATCCTGATGGAAGTTTTTGGTGAGATCACAAAATGTTGGTTTGGTTTTCCAGTCCTTGCCTGTTAATGTGTGAATAATAAAATACTTAAAATCTGCACTGGTGGTAAACAGGTCATTTCTCCACTGCATTGTTCAGTTGTCTCTGAGGTTATGCAACATATCCCTCCTGGTGCTCTTTCCTTTAAGTTAATACTGTTTTTTATAATTGGGTGGATGAAGATTTCTGAGTAAGTTAATACTGGTTTATTATCTACTATCTTGTTTTACCATTCCCACTCTGTTTAAGAGTATAGAAGGAGGACCACATTTAGCTAAATTGGTTCTCTTTCTCGATTTTATAATACTGTATTCTTTCAAGTTGCATTATATCAAACATGAACTGACCACGATGCTCTTTCTTTATTGACCGAAGGCCACACTGGCACCTTGCACTTCCCCCATGTTAAATCTAAGCCCCCATTTCTTATTTTTTTTGTGTGTTTTCACTATTTATACCACTGGCTCTCCATCCTCCTGTTCTTCCCAAGCTCCATCACCTGCCTTCTCTGGGACTTACCGCTCTCCTTTACTGACCCCATAGCTTACCCCCACGGCAAGGCTCTTTCATCAAGGCTTACAAGAAGCCCCTCAAGTTATCTTCAGTCAGCTTGAGAGAACAGGAGCCGCAGTCGATGGTGTGGAGACTGCGGGGAGAGCCAGGGCTC
The DNA here is from genome assembly GCA_016271365.2 of Neoceratodus forsteri. Taxonomy (NCBI): domain Eukaryota; kingdom Metazoa; phylum Chordata; order Ceratodontiformes; family Ceratodontidae; genus Neoceratodus; species Neoceratodus forsteri. The sequence continues at coordinate 354,801,160 of JADMNL010000025.1, forward strand.
ATTCTGCAGTGGCTGGAGTGTTTTTCCTTCTTACTCCCAGCCCCTGGGACATCTGCATGCCATGGGCTCACTGCAGTAGCATGCATGTCAGCCTGCTGATTGGAAGCTCAGCAGAAGTCCCCTCTACCAGCGTGCCTCCACTGCGTTTCCAACTGTGGTCACCCAAATGGCAGCACTGCAGCAGAGACAGGGACCCTGACTTCCCTACAGCAGGACAGTGTCCTGTGAGACACTCACTCTTCCTCCCTGGTTGGCCCCAATGACCTTGGCTATTCCCAAACCTAGCTCAAGAGTGTTGCGGGTGGTAGCTCTACCACTGCACTAACAGGCTGGCCAAGCCACCTTTTCTTTTATGCCCCAAATCTCTGAACCTGCCCCTCCGGGCTTCCCCCAGTCCTTCCCCCTGGTCTGTGCCTAACTGTCTGCCATCTGCCCCCACATAGCCTCAGATTACCCCTCAGGCGAGATACAGGGTTGGGGGATATATACCTAATCATGCAGAGCACTGGGAGAAGGAGAAGAAGGCAGTGGGGACTGTCCTGGATACACCGGAGTCCCTTGGAGCAGCCAACACTCGGGCTAGGCTTTTTTCTGTTGCTGTTGTCCCCGGAGATGTTGGTATGCAAGGCAGGAACCAATCTGTATGCACAAGCAATGCATGCATAGCTCGGGTCCCCCAGCTGACGTCTCCCCCTCCCATGGTGCCTTCAACTTTACTGCCACCTGTGGTAACCCAGATGCAATATCGCAGTAAGGACAGCAACCCTTCCTCCCCAGAGGAAAAAGCATCCTCCGAGTCGCTCATTCCTTCTCCCCTGGCTGGTCCCGAGTAGCTGAAAGTCCAACAGTCTTGCCTGCTGGACACTGTAGAATTTTCAAGAATGAGTGGATTGCTTCAAAACAAACCAGGACATTTTTCACCTACTGTACTACAACCCCACTTCCTGATCACCAGCACATCTTGCCCTTACCCTGGCTAAATATTATAATTAACAAAAACAAGATACTCGCCAAACTTACTTTATTATATTGATAGACACTACAAACATCGTTTTGCAATACTGCTTCTTCAGGACCCAGCATTACTGGGCAATGTTGAGTGTTTTGTGATGTGCACCCTTACTTAAATAACCTAAGTTTGGCATGTATCTTAGGCGTTTGCTTCCTTTTTATGTCCACAGGTCCGTGTGAGTGCCCCTTTTTTTGTTTTGTTTGATTTGGTGTTTACCACCAGCACTCGTGTCCTGGTGGCGGCTTTTCTGTTTTCCCGTAAAACCAAAAACTTGTGTTTGGGTGCTGAAATGCTAGAGAAGCAAAGCACATTTGGTAGTCCTATTCTTACTTTTGAGCATCCGCGTCCTCTCCTTGTGTCCCTTCACTGTACAGCTGACCATCAAAGAAATCAAAGAATGAGAGGGTGTCCAACTCAACATCATAGAAGTAAATTTTGGAGTCGGGTGTACCATCAGCCTGCAGAGAGAAAAACAGTAACGAAGAAGATCAAAATGCCAGAAAAATCCTGAGGGCTATAGACTTCAGCCACCCAGAGGCCATAAGAATTTATTTCCTATGCCTAACTTTTTCTGTGGTGGTGGTGGTGGTTGGGGGGGGGGGGGGTCAGATGCTGTCTTGTTCCCCCATCTATGCCCATGTCTCCTTAAATCTTCAGGGCCAGTGAAGCTGTGATTATTCCCTCCTGTCAAAGGATAACTGAGTATGTGCCTTTGCAACCCAAGTAATTGCCACTGAAGGTTTGGCAGGCAGCAGATGTATGAAGGCTGAGTGTGCTATACCCACCCCCAGAGTTGAGCATCGTGGTTGAGGTCCTGTACTGACTTGCATTTATCTCCTCCGATGTCCGCTATTTGCACTTAACCTCACCTACCTATAAATCTACTACCAGCCCTTTACTCCACTCTACCCATCCCTCTAATCCTTTCTGCCTCATTTCTCTTCTAAGCGGCTCCACAGCCTCCCTCTCCACTCTGCTTTCATCCCAATTTTTACCCACACGCCCCCAACTCCCATACCCTCCTGCCCCCCTTCGTTCTCAGGTCGAAATGACTATTTTCCATTTTATTGCTACTCACCCTGACCTACCTACCATGACAATAGGAACTGGTCCACCTCTTCCCAGCTTCTTTTCTCCCTAACTCCCCCATCTTTCACTGGTATCCTTCTGCATTTGTTTGATCAGTTGTTATCAATTGCTTCCTCGTGCAATTCTACCTTACCAATACATTTGCCTGAATTTTGTTTTCCAAGTTAGTTCCTCATAATTGTTATCCTGATTGTTACCAGGTGTATTTCTGTATTATCTGCTTGACGTGGAACCTCTGTAAAAGAGCTTTTACCTCAAAGGTTGTACTCAGGGATCTGAATTAATAAAAATAAAAACAAAATAAATACAAATCTTATTGTTACAAGGTGCATGGCCTCCACCAGACCCAAAGTGGGAAGTCTCAGTGGCACATGCAAACCTATGTCTTCCAGGTGTCCGCACAAAGTGCTGTCAAAAATTTCCTGTACTAAACTACATTAGCAAATATCTTATATTACTTTATCATGTCATATACATTACTGATAATAACAGATATTTCATAAGATAACACAAACTAACAATGCAAAAATTCATGGGTGATATTACAGTGGTAGTTATACAGAAGTTGAACTGCATTGAAGTAAACCATGCAGTGTTTGCACAGGCAAACCATAGTACAGTACAGCATTAGCACTTGAATAACATGTATTCTCCTGTGCTAACACCATGGTATACCGCAGTGCTGTTCAATGTCTGTGTAATCACCACTGTACATAACCACCAGGAGACTGTAGGCTGGCTTAGCTTTAAGGAGGACTGTAAGGTACACTAGATCTCACAGACTGAATAATGGATAAAACAGTAAACCAAAAGAAAAACAACTCTTATTCATTAATATTTGTTACAAAAAAAGTATTTCAGGTACCATAAAGTATGCATAATTCATACCCTGTTCACAAGGAAGCTGACTTTTCCACCGTTTGCATTACATTTTGCTGACACGATGCTCCCCAGGCCTGGAATAAGCTCGGGTAGGTTTTTGGCATTGCAGTGCGCTTTTGCCTCTCTGCAGTAAAGAAAGAAAAATTAGGGTGATCAGTTTATGGTTACTTGTAAAGGACCAGAGCCTACAAGAGGCCACTCTTCTTACAGCATCCAGTTAACCCTCCATTCAGCATTCAAGTTGACATCCACGAGAACTCGCCCCCAAAACTCAATACAAAGAAAAGGCAAGGAGATGGGGTGGGGAGTAACAGCATCTCTAGCTTCTGTGTCTTTGACAACAGTTGTTTTATTCATTTATTTGGTAACCTGGTAAGCCCACTTGGAACCAAGCCCGTTTTCAGGTGCAATCAAGAGACAGTAAGTACTGACTACACACAGTTGTATCACAGAGTACATGCACTACGGTAGAAAAGCATTCCACAGAAGAACTGTTCATGCATACAATGCGTTAAAGAGCTGATGTATACCATGATATAATTACTGGTGACCCCCTTTATCACACGGTTAACAGGCGTCTTTCAAACACTGAAATAACCAGAAAACCAGTTATTACGGTGTTCTCAAAACTTTTTGTTTCACTCTCGCTTCAGTTCCTTGTAGCATGCAACCTCATTGACTAATACTCTGTGAGTGGGTGGGTTACACAGATCTGGCAACATGGCGGCTCCGTAACTCCGTTTGTCATTTAGCGAGGAGCCACACTGCTCATTTACTTATTTTCTTACTTATTTCTTTACATTTTTCTGTATTTATCTGGTTGATCCTGCCTTTACAACTCGATTTCAGATGCTGGTGTTCGTCGGCTTTGAGAGACACGGACTGCAACTGGGAACTAGGAACAGGCTGTCGCTGACTAAGCAGTTCCACACTGTGAATTTCAAACAGAAAAAAAAAAAGAGTGTCCATACTGAAGAGAGAGGGAAGGACAGCAAGTGAGAGAGAGTGTGTGTGTGTGTGTGTAGCAGAGGGACTGAGCAATCGGCAGCAGGGATCATGGCCTGAGAACTGCTTCAGACACTTTATTTGCCATACACTCCTTGCACTAGTACTTATAAAACATAGACGACTGTGTATCTGTGAAGTTTTGTTTACACATCCTCAGTGTGTGATGACCTAATCAACCTCTCACGCTTCGCTCTCGAGGTTTATGGGTCATCACACACCTTGGGTGTGTAAGAAAACTTTATAACACACAGTCACCGATGCATTTATTCTTTGTATAGTACTTTCAAGTATCTCTGTCCAAGTTTCAGGTGAAACACATATGTTGTCCTCACAGAGGTAATGTCTAAGGGCTGTTCTGAAGGTTCCCAGGGTTTAGTTTGCCCTTAGATAATGTGGGAAGGAGTTCTACACAACAGAGGCTGCATGCCCAAAGTAACGTTGGCCCATGTCAGCTCTCATGAGTGGGATATAGAAAGAGAGGTTAAAGGGATACATTCATGTACAGTGGCAGACATTGTTTGAAAGCCCATTAAAATTTCTTTTAATTGCGGTATTGGGCATACCTGTAGCTGGAAGCAGTCCAGAGAAATAGATGATTGAGTCTGTGTAATATAAAATACTACATTAGAGCCATTCTTAGAACCTTGTGAAGTCAGTGATTCATCAAGAAAGTGCTTAACTCAATGCAGTTAGGCACTGCTTGATCGTCACTGACATCACAAGGTTCTAAGAATGGCTCTAATGTAGTATTTATATTGCACAGACTCAGTTGTCTATATCTCGGGACTGCATCCAGCTACAGGATTGCCCAATACCTCAATTAAAATAATTTTACATGGGCTTTCAAACTATGTCTGCCACTGTACATGAATGTGTCCCTTTAATTCCCAACCTTAGCTCATGTTCTGCACAATAGGGAGTTAAGAGAGTAGACAAGCTAGTTGGTGTATCAGTACTGGAGACCCTGAAGGCCATGCGGTGGACAGAATACTAAAGCTTCTAGTGGTAGCCAGCCAGACATGAGAAGCCCACACTCTGAGGTTGCTGAGAACAGCTGCAGTCAAAGACAAACTTGAGGCTTATAATTATGCTTGGTAGTGTTTATTACACCCAAAAAAAGATGCAGTGCAAATCTATATAAATTTCTCAAAAACTGCAGGTGTGCGAGACACAACAAGGCACAACACTAGGTGCTCCAACACTCTGCTCGCTACAGCTTCGTCGGGGGTGGGTACTTGGGTAGACTGATACCCCTTTTATACTGACCAATCAAGTACACGATACAATAAATCTCAATGGATACAAAAAACTTCAAAGTATATTACGGTTCAGTGGCCCTGGGGTGTATCAAACAGGTATATACTGAGCACAAGAAACAGCTTCAGTTGGGCTGAGCTATGGTCACATATTACTGATCTGACAGTACACAATTAATAAACTATTTCCTGATAACGTGGCAGAACAGTGGCCATGAGGTGTATACAGCTAGTATCAGCAAGGGTCTGCAAGGGAAGCCATACGAGGAGAGACTAAAGGAGCTTAATATGTATACCCTTGAGGAAAGGGGGGGGCAAGATAGAAACTATTAAGTACCTCAGTGGAATCAACAAAGCCCAAGCGGGTAGCATCTTTCAGAAAAAGGGATGTGAAAGAACAAGGGGACACAATTTAAAGATGGCAGGGGGCGGTTCAAGGGCAATGTGAGGAAGTATTTCTTCACAGAAAGGACGGTGATTTGATGTGGAACAGCCTTGCTTGAGAGGTGGGGTCTAAAACTGTGGGAGAATTCAAGAATACATGGGACAGACATAAGGCAATTCTTGTGGGGGGGTAAGAAGAAATAGGCTGTTGGTTAACTAGGATCTGCAGCTTATCCTGTAGGTAGGGAAATGGGCAGACTAGGTGGGCCAAGTGGTCCTTATCTGCCGTCAAAATACAGGTTACTCACCTGTAACAGGAGTTCTAGGAATGGTATATGTTGTTCATCCACACTGTCTGGCAGGTTCCTTGCCGCTTTAAATCTTGCTGGAAGGTCTTCAAGCTGGCTCCTCCCACCCACTCGGGTGGTAAAACTCTCGGCTCTGCCCCATGACGACAGATCTAGCCCGCTGGAAGCCAGGTTGTGCATCAAAGCCGGGGAGGTCAGGTGGGTAGTGTGGATGAACAACATATACCATTCCTAGAACTCCTGTTACAGGTGAGTAACCTGTATTTCTAGGGACATGGATATGTTGTTCATCCACACTGTCTGGCAGACTTCTAGCAGTTCTCCGGGAGGAGGGAGGCAAGGCACACCCGCACTTAGGGAATAGAGACTGGAGAACCGAGGCCCCAAAACCAGCATCCCGGCGTGACTCAAGGTCGATGTGGTAGTGGGTAATAAAGGTATGTGCTGACTTCCAGATAGCAGCCCTGCAGATATCCTGGATAGGGACATCCCTGAAAGCAGCCACCAATGCAGCGGTATGGCAGGTAAATGAACCGCCAACCTATAGCAGAGATCTATGCAGGAGGTGACCCACCTGCTTATCATCCACTTGGCTGCAGGTCTGCCAGGTGCGGCTTCAGCGTAGGTGACAAACAGCTGGCGAACCTCTCCCCGAACTTCAGCCGTCTGCTCCTTAAAGTAAGCAGGTGCTCTGCTAGGGTCCAAATATGGAGCCTATATTTGGCCTCCGAGGTGTGATTGGGGTAGAACACTGGCAGTCAACACCGGGTTAAGGTGAAACTCCGACGCCACCTTCGGAAGGAACTTCGGGTGGGGGCGCAGGACAACCTTGTCCCTGTAGAAGACCAGATAAGGAGACTCAATGGAAGTGCCTGGAGCTCTCCCATTCTTCTGGCTGACGTGATAGCCAGCAAGAAGGCGGTCTTCCACAACAGGTGGGAGATATCACACCTGTGCATTGGTTCGAATGGCTTGCCCAATACCAGCAGTAGATCCCACGGAGGTGGAGGTTCTTGCGCCGGAGGGGAAATGTGATCAAGGCCTTTGAAAAAGTGCCAGACCACCTTCTCCTGCGTCACCGACTGCTTTCCGGCCCACGCCCGGTAAGCAGAGATGGCTGCCAGGTGCACCTTAAGGGTCGTCGACCGAAGCCCTTGCTGAGAAAAGGACCACAGGTAGTCCGGAATGCTTGCCAAGGAACAGGAGGAAGGGTCCAGGCCCTTTCCCTGACACCCAATGGAGAATCTCTTCCATTTGAAGGCATAGCATTTTCTGGTCGACTCCTTATGGGACGCCTCAATGACGTCGAGAATCTCGTTGGAAAGACCCAAGGCCTGGAACTCTAGCCGCTCAGGAACCAGGCCGTCAGGTGCAGGGGTTGAAGGTCCGGATGGAATACCTTCCCCTGATGACTGAGATCAGGTCCGGGTGGGCTGGAAGCCGCCTCGGGAGCCTGGAGTTGAGACTGAGGAGATCTGGATACCAGAGCTGGCGGGGCCAGTCTGGGGCTACCAGAATCACCTGCGCCTTGTCCCTCCTCGCCTTGAGAAGCACCTTGTGGATCAAGGGAAATGGGGGAAAGGTGTAGAAGAGGTCCGGGGTCCACGGCCTCGAGAAGGCATCCCCCTGCAGCGAGCCCTGCTGAGGGGAGTAGGCATGAAAGTCTCAGCTTCACTTTCTCCCTGGAGGCAAAGAGGTCCGCCTGAGGCGTGCCCCAGTGGGAGAAGAGATCTTGTACTATCTCTATCAGGAGAGACAACTCATGAGATGCAGCCTCTATCTGGCTTAGGGCATGGGCCAGGGTGTTGGAGGCTCCTGCCACGTGAATGGCGAGGAGATCCGCCTCCAGGCTGCGCACGAGACCATATGCGGAGAGCTTCCTTGCATAACAGCAAGGAGCGTGTCCCACCCTGGCGGTTTAGGTAGTACATGGTCGTGGTATTGTCCATCTGGACCTGAACCACTTGACCCCGTAGAAACGGAGTGAAGGCGGTGAGAGTTAGGTGGACCGCTCAGAGCTCCAGCAGATTGATGTGGCATCGGGACTCCTGAGGGGACCAGAGGCCATGCGCTCTGTGCTCCCCCAGATGGGCACCCCAACCCATCAGCAATGCGTCGGTTGATAGAGAGACCATCGGCTCGGGGTGGACAAATGGGATGCCCTCCTGCAGATGTGCCAGAACGGTCCGCCACTGGAGAGCGTTCCACATTTCCTGGGTCACTGTCACCAACTGATCCAATGGATCGTAGTGTTGTGACCACTGGATGGCCAGTCCCCATTGAAGGGGACGCATGTACCAACGGGCCCAACGGACCACACTAGTGCAGGCCACCATGAGGCCCAGGAGGCGCAGGAAGTCCCGGACAGGGCGCAATTGCCCAACCAGAAATGATTGGGCAAGGAGGAAGAACCTCAGCCCTGTCCGCCGGGAGCTAAGCTCTGGCTCAAAGAGAGTCGAGCTCTGCGCCAATGAAGTGTATCACCTGCTCCGGCACGAGTTCCGACTTGGCCTCGTTGATGAGGAGGCCAATCTGAGAGCAAATCTGGAGGGCCAGAACTCTGGACCGCTCCACCCCCGCTCTGGAGGGGGCTGCAAACAGCCAGTCGTCCAGGTAGGGGTACACCCAGTCCCTTTGGCACCATAGGAATGCTGTCACCACTGCCATGCATTTGGTGAAGACCCTGGGAGCTAGAGAAAGGCTGAAGGGCATGGCATGGCCCGGAACTCGTAAAGAGATCCCTCCGCTCTGAAGTGGAGGAATCTCTGATGAGACGGACGGATCAGGATGAGAAGAACGCGGCCTGGAGGTCCAGGGAACAAAACCACATGCCTAGTTCCAAGGATGGGATTATCTGAGCCAGAGTGACCATCCTGAAGGTCCGAGACCTTAGGAACCTGTTCAGGTCGTGCAGGTCGAGAATGGGGCACCAGCCCCGTCTGTTTAAGGACCAGGAAATACATGGATACAAACCCCGGGTCTAGAGGAGGATCCACCACCTTCCTGATCACTTCTTTCTCGAGGAGCAGGACAATATCGGCTCGGTGGGCCGACAGTGAGGCTTCAGACCCCATGGCCCCCCGGGGGCGACGGCTCAAAAGGGAGGGGTCTACTTGAATTCCAGAGGCAGGCCCTTTCCTACTACCTCCAACACCCAACGGTCCGTGGTGATAGCAGACCAGGTGGAAAAGAAGTGGCGGAGCCGTCCCCCCATGGGGAGAACCCAGGGAAGGGTGACGAGGTTGGGGGCGACACCCCTCAACCCGTGACTGGGCAGGCTTGGAGGAGGGACCGGCCGAGGGACCTCCTGGGCCTTTACCTCCTTGCTTCCTATTGGAGGAAGCCACTGGCTTGGGTTTGGGATGCCAAGCGTGAGCCTGCTGGCCCTTGTGCTGGTGCTGTTGGGCCGGTCGTGCCGCAGGGGCCGAAGGACGAAAGGACTTGCTCTGTTGTTGCCAGTGGCCTTTGTCCCTCTGGGTGGAGGTGACCAAGTCCAGAGTGGTGTTGGACTTTTTGATCCGTTGGAGGTGTCCCTCCACTCAAGGGCCGAAGAGAGGTCAGTCCCTGAGAAGGGGATGTCCGCCAACTTGTGCTGGGTATCCGCTGTGAAGGTGGATATCCTCAGCCACGCCTTGCGGCGCATGGCCACCACGGCCACTACTGACCTGGCACAGGAATCACTTATGTCCAGAGGAGTCTGAAGCTGCTGCTGCTTAGCCACCACCCTACCCTGGTCCCGCACCTGCCGGACCATGGTCTGCAGGTCGGCCGGGAGAAGAGGGATCACCTCATCCAGGGAGCCCATGAGGGCGTGGAAGAAGTGTGCCATCAGCACCTCTAAGCTGGCCTGTCGGAGGCTGAGGGAGGATGCAGCGTACACCTTGCACCCGGCACAGTCCAGCCTTTTGGACTCTTTGTCGGGGGGCCTATCCATGTCCCAAGTGTTCCCGGAACGCCAGAAGACACTATCGGTGACTAACCCCTTGGCAGAGGGGTGCTCCGAGAAACCAGGCAAAGAGCCGGTAGGGACCGCATACTTCCTGGCCATCCTGGCCAAGGGCGCAGGACAGGAAGTAGGCCGCTGCCAAAGCTCCAAGGCTGGGCCAACAATGGCCTCAGCCACAGGGAAGGCCTCCGTGGGTGAATCCCCTCGGTCTAGTATCTCCGTCAGGGGATACTTGGCCCGTTTGGACATGGGCTCGAGCTGCATCCCGGTAGACTCCGAGATGAGCCGAAGCAGATCCATGAAGGACGATGGGCTATCGTCCAGAGACTGACCCCCGGAGGATTCCAGGCCGACCCACCCAGGGAACAGGGAGGAGTCGTCATCGGACTCCGAAGAGTCTGTGAAGAGCTGCCTCGGGCCTGAGCCACCCTCCACCTGCCGAGGACGGCCAGGAGTGAGGGTGACCGACAACCTGTGGGGCAGGCCGTGACCTGACCGAGGTTCCACCACAATCAGTGGGGCAGCTAGATTTGGCCGAACAACCGGCCCAGAAATGGGCATCTCAACTGCGGCGAGCGGTTGCTTCGGCCGTTCGGGTGACAGCCACTTGATGGCCGGGGGATGAGTCGGAGTCGACTTACTCCCAGACAACAGTAACTGCTGCCACATAAGCACCTCGTAACATTGACGTAGTCTGCATTGAAGCCTCTCCTCATCCGAGGAGGAGCGGTGTCACCACTTACTTTGGTGCCGAGACCAAGACCACCGATGTCGGCGGGAGCGGCTTGACCGAGATGAAGTCCGAGACCGAGACCGAGTCCCTCAGTGAAACCGAGGGCAGGCCTGGAAAGGGGCGGGGGACACCCGCTCTTTGATGTCCGAAGTCGATGGTCGGCTGTCCGGGAAGGAGACCTCTCCCGCTCCTGACGCGCCCGATGATGGGACTTACCTGACTCCCTCTTCTTGGGGCGAGAGGAATGTCCCAATGCCCCTCTCCCCTTCGTGAAAGGGACTGGCTAAGCCCTTGAGCAAGCGAATAAGAGGGATAAACGCGACCGAGGAGGAGGAGGAGGAGGAAGATGCGCCTGGCCGCCCCTCCTCGAGGGATCATGTGCTCGAGCTGCTCAGCCGAGCCAGCTACCACGGACACCGCCCAACGAGCCTTTGGATTTTACCGTGGGAACACTTCGGGCACCGAACTTCAATCGGCAGCGCCATCTCCAGAATGTTGGGTCAGGCGACCGCACAACTCCCCGTGAGACCTAAGTGGTCGCGGGTCTAGATCAAGGCAGTAGTTGCACGTGGAGTGCGGATCCATCCTGGATATCTTCTGCCCGCCTGGGTGCCTCAAAAAGCTGGGAATCGATTTGTCCGCCATGGCCGAGGATAAGACGACAGTTTAGAAAACTTCAAAACTAGTTTCCGACGAACCAAGAGTTAGGATTCAGTCTAAAACGCACAGCGCTAAGGAGGGAACCTGAGCTTCCAAGCGGTAAGGAAGATCTAGCGTCATGGGGCGGAGCTGAGAGTTTTACCACCCGGATGGGTGGGAGGAGCCACCTTGAAGACCTTCCAGCAAGATTTAAAGCGGCAAGGAACCTGCCAGACAGTGTGGATGAACAACATATCCATGTCCCTAGAATACAAAGTTTTTATCAATTCTGGCTGAGTAAAAAGTCTATTTTTAAGTTTAAATTCAGTGCAGGTACTGCAGTTTGAGGTAAACATGTCCTACTTCAACGGCTGCTGGCTCCCCCCCACCATCACAACCATTCCCTCTTTTTACTTCAAGGTTGTATCAACCCAGAACTTATTGAAGCTACTCACTAGTCTTTCCTCATACACAAGTGCTGGGTGTGACATTCTGGAACGCACGCTCCTGAAACTCATTGCCTCTACCATAGCCCCCCTGGTCAAGCATATTTTTAACATGGTGTTTCTGTCTGGCACCGTTCCAGACAGCTGGAAGTTGGCCATAGTCGTCCCTGTTCCAAAAGCTGAGGACACCCAATATCTCAAAATCTATTACCCTTATGCAATACTTCCTGCCCTCAGTAAGTTACCTGAGTGGGCTGTAGCCAACAAACCTACATAGCACCTCTACTCCCACAACATCTTAACACTGTAACAGCATGGTTTCTGCAAGGCCCATGGCACCACCACAGCTCACACACACATATGGTCACCAAGATCGAAACTACCATGGATCAGGGATAGCTCACCGGAGGCATCTTTGTTGACCTGTCCAAGGCCTTTGACCTGGTTGACCACACTCTCCTGTGCTCCAAACTACATGCCTTGGGTCTGTCTGTGCATGCGGTCTCCTGGTTCAGACACTACTTGTCAAATCGCTGGCAGGTTGTCAAGTTCAAAGGGTTCATATCGGAGCCAGCCCAGCACATGTTAAGCTCAGGGTAGCCCATGGCTCGATCCTTGGGCCTATTCTTTTTCCACTGTCTATTAACAGCCTTCTTTCTGTCATCACTTCCTGAAAAAAAAACCTTTGTATCTGGTGCTTTTTCACAGTTCAAAGAGTACAGACCTCATCAACTCCCACCTTACAGACAACTTCCACAAGCCAAAAGCTTATCATGTCAAAAGCAGGCTGCTAAGGAATGCCAAAGCGGAAACATAGAAGCTGAAGGCAGATTAGGGCTGCATGACCCATCCAGTCTGCCCTTTTCTGTTGCATTGCTTACACTGTAGACCCCTCCAGTTCTATGGCACTTTCTCTGCCACTCCCTTACCTATCCATTATGACTCCCGTGCGCTTATCCCAGGCTTTTTTGAATCCCACCACTATTTTTGCCCCCACAACCTCTGCTGGAAGACCATTCCAGGCATCCACCACCCCTTCTGTGAAAAAGTATTTTCTCACATCTCTCTTAAACCTACCCCCTCCAGCTTCATACAAGGTCCCTTGTTCTCGAGTACCCTTTCCTCTGAAAAATACCTCCCGCTTGTACCTTATTCACCCCCGTGAGGTATTTAACAGTCTTGATCATATCTCCCCTCTCCCTCCTCTTTTCTAGGGTGTACATGTTTAACTCCTTTAGCCCCTCCTCATAGGACATTTGATGTACATCTGTACTATCTTGGTAGCCCTCCTTTGGATGGCCTCCAATCTGTCTCTGTCTTTCCTGAGATGTGGCCTCCAAAGCTGGACAAGGTACTCCAGATGGGGTCTTACTAAAAGCCTATATAGTGGCAACCCTCTTTGACTTTTAAAATTACAGGCCAATTCCTATTTTATCAGCCCTCTCAAAAATTCAAGAAAAATTAGTGTATAACCAATTGGTTGAATATATTGATAAATATAATCTCTTGTCATTTAATCAACAAGGTTTTAGAAAAGGGCATGGGACTGAGACAGCCTTCGTTCAATTCACGAGTGACGTATATGACGGTATGGGGGGGGGATGCCTCACTGGGGCAGCCTTTGTGGACTTAACCAGGGCATTCGACCTTGTGGACCATACTTTACTACTGGGAAGGTTACAGCAACGGGTTTGGGAAATACCGATTTTACAATGGTTCAATGTCTATCTGACTGATAGATACCAATCCGTCTGGTAAGAAGGTAGTATTTCTGGAAGGGTCAGGGTGGGGTGTGGTGTCCCACAGGGCTTGATTAGCTGACCTATTTTATTCTCCTTGTTCTTTGATCCAATCACGACAGTCATAAACAAGCTGATCAGAGGTAACACCAAGTCTGTACCTGGCCCTATGGAAGTCAATGGTAAGATGGTGAGTGATGGCCCACAAATTGCAGCAGCCCTCAACCTTCACTTCACTAACCTTGACACATATAAGGCCAGAATACCGCCCCTACACCCCAGCTCCAGACAAAGCCGAACCCCCTAAATTACAGTGACCTTTATTTCACCTAAGGCTGGTCAGGACTAAAGAGGTACAGACTCTCCTAAGGGCCCTGAAAATCAAAGGCCCAGGAGAACCTGATGGAATTAACCCATTCTCCTCAAGGATGGAGCCCAAGCCCTCTCCAGACCCTTGACCTGGCTCATAAAGAGATCCCTGCTTGAGGGAACCGTTCCACAACAATGAAAACAGGAAAACGTGATTCCCATCCACAAGGGCAGCTCCTGGGAGCAGACTAGCAACTACAGGTCTATTTCCCTGCTCTGTCTGCTTGCTAAACTGCAAGAAAGGCTCATACATTACCAGCTCCATGACTACCTGGAGATTCACCAACTACCGGCCTCCTCTCAGCATGGTTTTCGAACTAACCACGGCACAGATACTGCCCTCACAACAGACGTACTCAATGCCATGGACAAGGGAACCCCCTCCAGCGTGGTATTCATCAACCTGTCCAAGGACTTTGACCTTGCCGACCACAACCTCCTGCTAGTAAAAATGAAAAAGATAGGTCTAGACCCACTGGCTCTCAAGTGGTTCGAGAGCTATTTATCTGGCCGCACCCAGAGAGTCAGCTGGAAGGGGGCGTTATCTGACCCGCTACCCCTAAAAGAGGGAGTACCACAAGGCTGAATCCTTGGCCCCCTACTATTCTCGTTATATATGAACGACCTAAATCTCCACTGTGGGAATAGCTCAGTCGTACAATACGCAGATGACACAGTCATCTACCGCTCCTCGGATAACCTGGAGGCTCTTGGTCCCTCACTTCAAACTGACCTAACGTCACTGGACAGCTGGCTAAATACAAACAGAATGGTCTTGAATGCAGGCAAAACAAAAGCCATGCTGTTTGGGCCCAGGCCCCTAGGGCAAGACAGGACCAACTCCCTTCAGCTCAAAACTCTTGCAGGGACCGGCATTGAAGTTGTGCCCTCCTTAAAATACCTAGAGCTTATGCCTGACCAAGGTCTCACCTACAAAAACCACGTGGAATAAGTGACCAAGACTATTCACGGGAAACCTGGCATCCTGTATCGGATTGGGGACCAGCTCATACCCGAAGCCAGGCTCTCCATTGCCTCCAACGTTCTGCTCCCCACACTGACCTATGCTGCCCCTGTAATGCATGGCAAAGTTAGAGGTCCACCGGATGCAGATCCTATACAACAAGATAGCGCGGTTCGCTACACAGGATCACTCCAGAAGTCACCACTGTGATATTTTAGCCAAATTACAGTGGCCTTCTTTTGAAGCACGCCTACAATATTCCCTCCTCTGCCTAGTGTATAAGCTACGCAACTCGGGGGCTCCACCCAGCCTCTCCGCTACCATTGCCTCCAAGCACAACCCTCGGACCCTGAGGACCTAAGGACGCACTCTGCTGGAAGCCCCCAGGGTCAGGACCCACGCGGGCAGCAAGTCTTTCTCTGTCAAAGCCCCCTACCTGTGGATCAAACTTCCACCAGTGGTACAGGAAGCCTCCTCTCTCATGAACCTCTGTACCAAGCTCAAGGCACACCTACTTGTGACCAACACTTGCCAATGTCAGGGCACCTGACAATCTGCCCCCACCCCACCCCCACCAAATGCTAATCACCTCACTTGCACAAGCGCGAACAGAACTAGTCTTTATATCGGTAACTCACCAATATTCTTGGTTGTGCCATACATTTATGGATGGAATCCCATTATTGCTCTGTATGTATGACAAAAACTGTATTTATTGAACCTGTATGTACACTGTTACCTTGTCACTACCTGTATCTCTTCATGTAATGTCTCTCCGGGTCACCCCTGAAAAAGGGACCTTCGGGGTTCAGTGGGTCTACCCAGTCATCAAAATTTAATAAATAAATGAAACAAAAATGAAACTTTATTTTATTTATTTAATACATAATCAGAATTACAATTTTTGCATCGTAGACTCCTTCGCAAAGGCTCCACATCAATAATACAGAGGTGAGAAATGTACATAGCAGTATGGTGAAATACACAACAACATAGTGATACAATAGAGAAGAAACAATAAAATATAATAAAGAACAAAAATAAACCAATAAATTTAGGGCCAGGTAGACCCGGCATTCACAGTAGGTTTATACGGTACCACACAACCTAGGGTAGGTATTTTACCTAGCGTCAACAAGTGAAGTACCTTCTAGAGATACACCATCATAAGAGGCCCCGCGGTACTTTATGCTGATGATACATGTATTTACTGTCATGGGTCATCAGCTCCTGAGTTGGAAGTGGTTCTGATGAGAGAACTGGGCTTAATACAGAACTAGTTATGTAGGACTAACATGGTACTTAATATCAAAATCAAAGACATTGGTGTTTGAGACTCATTCCAGGTTCGGAGATCATGGCAACAGTCTAAGCGTGGTGGCAGTGGATGGGACAAAGTATGAAAATGCTTTCTCTTTTAAATATCTTGGGGTAACTTTGAACCCTACTTTAAGCTTTGGTGCCCATATGGACATAAGCACATGCAAACATTGCAACTTTTTTTGTTAAACTATTTATCTCCACTCCTGGAGAACTCCTTCCGGTATCCTCGGGTACCCAGCCTCTACCTTTCACCGTGACTAGTCCTTCTCCATCATGCTCTATCTTACAGGGCAAAGTGCCCGGCACACGAGTGGCCCTGTGGAGAGGAGGCAGCCCGGAGTTGGAAGTGTGGGCATTGGGCAGACGAGGTGCCTTCATCTATCCTCAGAAATGGGTTTTTTCCTCTCTTTTTCTTGTTTCCTGACCTCCATGGATTGCAGCTTATCAAGGCAACGTAATGCCACAACTCCGCCCCCAGCGTTCGCAGCATTGCTTATGTCGGGTGCCCCTGACGGCTGCCAGAGGCCGCTCAAGAGTGATCGCATCCCAAACCCTCCCTGGGGAGAGAGCAATCCAGCGGACACTCAATCTCTTCACCCCAGCTGACCCCCAGTGGCCCAGGCTCATTCCTAAACCCGGCTCGCCGGCGCGGCCGAGGTGTGGTGTCCAGCGCCTCAACCCTCAGCGCCACCGGGCCGCCCCAAACACTGCAACTTGATACAGAATTCAAAATTTTCTAATACCTGAGACCAGAATGGCGACTATTAATCAAAATCTACTACCACTAGTTAACCACACTGAGACAGTGACTGGCACTGCCTCATCAAATATATTGTCTAAGAAGACAGTCTTGCTTCACAGGATAGGAAGATTTGCATCAACAGCCCCAAATACAGTGCATCATTGCGAGACACTTGGAAGACTGGATCGGCTTCCTGTCCTCTTGAATTACAAGCTATCCTTGTCCTGACTTGTGTACAGGATCCGGCAGACAGGCACCCCACCTACTCTGTCTAAGTCTTTTATGGACCTTGTGCCAAGTTTCAACTTGTGTGCTTCAAAAGTCCAACACCTTCTAAACATCCCAATTGCACATACTCTAAGTGGCCAATGTACTTTTGCTTATTCTGTGGCATCCACCTGGAATGAAATACCCCCTTACATTAAGTGTCTGCCTACCTACAATGCTTTTCTGCAGCATTATTAACCAACCTGACTGAACTATATAAATATGAATGTTTCTAATACTTTGCACGAAACAGCTGTATTGATTAACGAACGTGGAACTTTATTATCCCTATCAATTATTGTTTTGTTGTACCAAATTGTTGTACTGTCTAATTGACATGGAACTTTATAGTCCCTATTTACTATTGCTTTGTTGTAGAATCCTTTGAATCTGACCTCACATCACACCTGTAAATGGAATTGTATTCTAGTGTACTTACCTGAACAACAAAATAAATGAAATGAAATGAAACAAAACACTACTTCCCTCTTCCTACTGGTAATACCCTTACCTACAGTATACATCCCAGCATCCCACTGGCTCTCCCAATCACTTTGTTGCATTATCTGGCAACCTTCAGGTCATCCGATATAAATACCCCTAGGTCTCTTTCCTGCTTGGTCACTGCTAGTATCTCCCCCCCCCCCCATTTTGTACTGCACCCCTGGGTTCCTGTGACCCAAGTGCATTATTTTGCACTTTTTTGCACTAAACCTTAGCTGCCAAACTTCTGACCACTCCTCCAGTTGTTTCAAGTCTCTTTCCATCCTTTGCACCCCTTCCAGAGTGTTCACCAGGTTGCAGTTTTTGGTGTCACCCACAAAGAGGCAGACCTTCCCTTCCGGTTCCACTGCTATGTCACTAATGAAGACATTATAGAGGACTAGCCCCTGTACCGACGACCCCTGCAGTACCCCACTGGTCACTCTCCCCTCCTCAGAGCAAAACCCATTTACCACCACCCTCTGCCTCCTATCCCCTAACTAGTTTCTTACCCAGGTTACCACCTTATTGCTCACCCCCCTGCTACCCAACTTGTTTACCAGCCTCCTATGTGGAATGGTGTTAAAGGCCTTGATGAAGTCCAAGCAGGCCACATCTCCCCCAAATCCAACAATCTGGTTACTCAGTCAAAAATATCCATCAGATTTGTCTGGCA
This sequence comes from Neoceratodus forsteri, assembly GCA_016271365.2. Lineage (NCBI taxonomy): Eukaryota > Metazoa > Chordata > Ceratodontiformes > Ceratodontidae > Neoceratodus > Neoceratodus forsteri. The sequence goes on from JADMNL010000025.1 coordinate 354,819,426, forward strand.
TGACCTCCCCTCGGTAAAGTCATGGTGCCTTGAGTCCTGCAGTTTATTGGATTCCAGGTGTTCCACGACTCTTTCCTTTAATAATGTTTCTATCAGTTTCCCTACTACAGATGTCAGGCTGATAGACTTGTAATTTCTTGCCTCCTTCTTGCTACCACTTTTGTGAAGTAGGACTACGTACACCCTTCTCCAGTCCTCTAGGACTATGCCTGTTTCCTGTGAACTGTTAAACAAGTCTGCCAGGGGTGCATATAGCTAGCATCTCCCTGAATTCCTTTAACACTTTTGGATGCACCCACTCTGGACCCATGGATCTGTCCACCTTCAGATTAGTGAGTGCTTTCCTGACTCTCTCCTCCAAAAAGGGACTGGTGTCCATTTCCTCCCCCAATTTCCTGGTGCTTATTTGTGGTCCCACAAAAAAGACTCAAACTATGTTTCTTGGGTCCAATACCAAACTTAGAGCCTGCCCTACCCCTCTGTCCCTTAGGTACACTGATGGGACTCCACTGATGGTAGCGGCTCCCTTTAAATACCTAGGTGTCACACTAGACCCACATCATGATCTAGGCATTACCGTTGACTCATCTAAACTTTAATTTGCATTTTTCAAACATCTTTAGTATAGTTAATAAAATGTGGTAGTCTATAAAATATAAAATAAAGTATGGGTCGGTGTGTGTAATGAGAAATTTACACACACCCGAGGGGTTAGATGCTACATAAACCCCAAGAGCTAAGCTCGAGGGGTTTATGAAAGCATCTAACCCCGAGGGTGTGTGTAAACTTCGAGTTTACACACACCGACCCATTTCTTATTTTATATAATTGCTGGATTTCCCTTTTTTCTCTCCTCAGCAATTATATAAAAGGGATTTGCTGTACGACCGCAGTCCGCTTAGGTTACAGCGCAAGGCTGAGGTCGCTTTTCTTCGTTGATGTTTTGTTTCTTTTTGGGCTGAGTAAAAAGTTATTTTAGGAGGCACACATATTTTGTGAACTTACCAACAACACCCAGTGGCAGTTCCTATCTGTTTAGATGGTGGTTGGGTGAGAAAACAAAAGTGGCCCATTGGGGAGATGAGAAAATCCGTCGAGCGCATGCGCACAGTCAGGGAAACCGTGCGCGTGTTTGCCGTAATGAACACTCCTTCATTAGGGCAAATGACGCCACGGTTTCCCTATGGAAAAAAAGGGAAAACAGTTATTATACATAATATAAAATCTAAAGACCCAAACATTCTACTGCCACTATATCGAGCATATATAAGACCTCATTTTCATTTTGGCTTACAGTTATGGTGTCCCTACCATCGGAAAGACATTACTAGAGTGTAAACATTTCAGAGAAAAGTCACAAAATCTGTCTGTCAAGATAAAACTCTGCCATATGAAGCAAGACTTGTAAAATATAATTTAATGTCCTTAGAGCTCCGTAGATTAAGAGGTGATCTATCATTTGCATGGGATATCATTAATGATCAGCCACTCTACAACAGAGTGCGGACTGGACTTTAAACAGGTAGTGTTTAACACAAGAGGACACCCACTTCAGTCATTAAGGTCTACAGTAAAAACAAAAAAAGGAGCCAATTTCTTTTCAAACAGGATTATAAACCTGTGGAATAAATTACTGACAACAATTATTGTCAGTACCAACAAAGATTTGTTTAAAAGTAGAATGGATGACTTTTTATTGGCTAACAGAAACATGACCTACTTACTATATGTAATACGGGAGCTACTATTTGTATTGCCTTTCAGTTCCATTTAATTCCTTAGTGTAACCCCTAGATGGCGCTATCCCAGGGGCTACTACCCCTGCCTGATTTGCCACTAACAGGTTGAGGGGACTGGATCCAATGGCGGGTGCCTCCACCCAGAGGTCAGGGTTTGCAATAGTTAAACTAACTTGGTCACAGCCCTCTGGGACACTGCAACCCCCCTTTCTTCCCACTAGTGGCCCACACAATATATCAGAATTACCTTCACAGTATACACTTACCCCCAGGACTGGTTCCGGCACTGGGACCTCCTGTGAAATGAGATACAGTGCAACAATCACAGTACAGTACTTTAACATAGACAAATACCTCAGGCAGTATAACTTTGCTGAAACAAGCAGCTCTGATTTATTTAGGGGATATAACAAGGACAGGGGAAATCAGGTTAATTAGCTTATCATTCTAATAATCTACCTATGGCTCTGTGCACAGGCCTATCCCTATCAGTTACTGTCCCTGGGTACCCAAGCCCTAGTGGCTAGTCCAAACCGTGGCAGCTGGTAGGGCCCTTTCACACAGAGAAAAGGAGGAATTAAACAGTCAGCAGTACAGTAATTCCATTTGGATTTAATGTGGCAATTCAACAGGGAGGCGACCCTGAATTAGTACTCACGACCTCCAAATAAGATAGGGTCCTTCAATGTCAGCAGGGCTCACTTGAGGTACACAAACCTCTTCACACATCCATATAAAAAGCACTATACCAGGCAGGCTGCATCTGTATCGCATCGAATTACTGCACAATACCGGAGAACACACAGCAGATTCAGTTCCTGACAGACCGAATGCAATTTTCAGCAATTCCTCCAGTCTTCTACAGGGTGAGCCTGGTTTCTACTCTTCAGAGATCCTTTGATTCTTTTCACAGGGACGATTCAGTCTAACAAGCTGCAGACGGAACTCTGGGCCTTACACACGTTTTGACTAAAACTGCACCTGAAAAGCACAGGGCTCCTTCCTTCTTCACTGCCAAAACTCAACTGAACTCCAACTGACGAAACGGGCACTTCCTTTGAGTTCCTCCCAGTTCTTGACTGGATTGGCTGTCACTCACAATAGACTGCTGCTGTTGGTCCAAAAGGCACTGAAGTCTAAACTACATCTCCCAGAGTCACTGCCCATACAATCCTCTTGTGGCTGGCTCAGATTATGAGTCCAAGTTCTGATTCGTCCAAGGCATCATTTTAGAGCTAGCTTACCCCACACTGATTGGTCCAGTTCAGCAGTTCAAAACTAGAATGGGGAACTAGCAGACACAGTTCTGACTGCAAAGAAAGCAGGTTAGACAAACTGTAATTTCATTATTACTCTAAATAATTTCTGGCAAACAGTTACATCTTTCAGATAGGTTCCCTTTGCACTCCTAGTGACTGCAAAAATGAAGTGAATTGGCAGCAGCTCGAGTGGTACTCAGAGAAGCACACAGTCCCCCCATACAAACTAATTATGTCTGCAAGCAGACAGCTCTTAAAGAGACAGTACCAGAGGCTCTAAAAACACTCACTGATAAATGGCTTAAATGCCAAACACCATTCAGGCTTGGAGCATTCAAGCAAGCTCCTGGAAGTCTTTTGGGAACCCCCATTTGCAGGGGGGTTACATTAGTATGATTTCTTCCTCCATTTTCAACATGTCTGTAAATCAGTAAATGTTAAGCTAGGTCTGACTTATTGGGTAAAACACTGCCTAATACCAAATGCCAGCTTCACCACTGCCAAGGGTATCTTACTTCCCTCCCTCAACTACAGGCTCATGTCCTTTACCAATGCCTCCAAGTCACTGTTCTCCAAACGGGAGACCACCTACAACAACATTTGTAGATTTGCTTTCTCACTGAGGCATGCTACTCATCACTGGGAGCTTTACTGCCACCTGGGCTGGCTATCTCCCTCAAATAGAAGCCTATTTGCCCTAGGCTACTTCACTGATAAAACAATTAGGTCAGGTACCCTCGCTTCTGTAGTGTCCCTACTAAATTCCTCCCACCTGTCATACCTCCCATGATCAAATGACAAATTCCTTCTCATTGTCCTCAAAACTTCTACCCTTATGGGGGACCAGGCCTTTTACGTTGCTGCACCCAAACTTTGGAACTCCCTGCCACTCTTAATCTGTTGCTCCTTCTCCCACTCTCAGTTTAGAAGATCTCTGTGTGGTCGCCTTAAGGCCAAGTCTAAATGTGCCTGCATGTAACTTTGCAAGCAGTTGTTACGCGCACCTGCTTCAGGCTGATGGTTCTGCTTTCAGCACTACCTCAGCTGGAACAGCTGACACGTATTTTACCCACGATATATTGTGTTGAGTTTCACGTAAACTGTCTTGCCTTTTTCTAATTACGTCTTGCTATGGACTGATATTGTTCAGTACCTGCTCTGTAATTTTTGGTATCGTATACTATGTTTCTATTCCTGTTCCACGATCCATATACTACTGTATCTGCTATATTGTATCATACTGTATTGTATTGCTTGTCCTATAACCTCCTGGGTCATACCTGAAATCAGCCACAGTCTGTGTCTAGTGTACTTATCTGGTCAATAAAAGCTAATAAATAGATTTATTACCTGCGAGAGAGATCAAAGACCTTGATGTGTGCAGTGTCTGTCCCTACAGTCAGGAAGTTCCCGCAGATGTGGAGAAGGTATGGATTTCCCTCAGACTCTGAGAACACTAGAAGCTGTTTGACAGTGCCCTAGGGGACGAAAACCATACACGTAAAGACATTATGCAGGCTTTACACACAGTAGTCACGTTTTACACAACATGATCCAGACATAGGGAGCTCTGTGCATTGCTTTACAAACAAACTGACACTCTGCAGCCTGATAAATTAGATTCTGAGTGCCAGCCTGGGTTTATGCCCACTGTTATTTTCCCATCACACATGCACCAACTAGTGGGGTCGTCAATGGTGGTGGGAAAGATGAAGTCTTCCCTGGTGATGAGTCCAGCAGCTGAACCTCCCCTCCTCACCTCTGTGAAATCACTGGAGCACCAGCCACTTACAGCAGACAAATGCAACAAATGCACTGGTTGGGGAAGGGGGCTCTCATAGTTATTCAAATTCAAGTTTCTCCCAACAGAACTCGATGGAGAAAATAGTGTTGTGGCAGTAGATGTAAACGCACACCTCCCAAACCTCTTACACACAAATCAAGGACAAGACTTGGAAAAAAAAAAATAACACAACAGACAAATTACCATGATCAGAAACACTATCTTATAAAACGATAATCTGAACTCACAAGATACAAAAGAAAAGGTGATGGGAAGCATCACAGCATTCCAAATTTATATTTGCTTACTCCCTGTTCACTTTCTTCATATGTCTCTATTTTTTTGTTTTCTGTCTCCCTGGAATTTAAAACCAGCTTGGTATGTTGTCCCCACTATCGTGCCTATATAGGTGCCCACAGCACTAACATCATTGGTTGCAATCAGTAAGATGCTCCTGACACTGACACTAATACTTCTACAAGTTGCTACTTTGAAGAAAACTGATTTCTCGGTGCTGCAGCTCATGAAAGTGGCAGTATCCGCATCAGGAGCCACTGACTAAATGAAACCAATGAAGCCACTGGTTGGATCACCTATGACGGAGCCATGGCAGGGGTTTACCAACAGAGCTGGTAGGTAAGGGAAACTGAAAACAAAAAAGGGGACATACAGAATACAGAACAAGAACTGGCAGGACGCAACTATAAATTGGGAATGCTACAATGCTTCCCATCCCCTGTAATATAAAAAGTATGTTCTGAAGGGGAGCTACTGTAGACAGAGACTTCAGTGTCAGACATTATTCTATGCTTCAAATCCCTATGTTTGAGGGACAAAAAATGAAAATTACGTACCTACCGTAATTCTTGATCTTCTTGGATGAGTCTCCACCACTCATTCACACTATTGGGACCTGCGCCGGAGGCACTAGGACCCATCAGGAGCAAACTTTTTTGCTGGAGGGTGGGTGCCAGGAAATGACCCATCAAGGCGACTAACTCTCGCGATAACGACTATCTCAGCGTTGACCTCCAACTGCCTCAGTACCTTTTTACCAAGGAGGTGCAGTAACTAACCTAGAAGGGTAGCCTAACCTAAAACCGGAAATAAGATAGTCGGGTGACCCATGTAGAAGGGTCAACAAAGAAGTCTTCACGGCCTAAAGATTTGAGGGAGTGAAGACCAACAAGAAAGGTGAGCTCGGGGGATGGAGGGTGGGCATGTGAATGAGTGGTGGAGACTCATCCAAGAAGATCAAGAATAACGGTAGGTACGTAATTTTCATATCTTCCTGGACATAAGTCTCCACCACTCAGTCACACTATTGGGAGAGTAAGGAGCTGCTAATCCCCCGAGAGGGCGGCAGGAGAGACCAAGAGCTCACGTTTCTTAGGCCAGAAGTCCATTAAGGAAGGCTCTGCCAAAGGAAGAATGTCGTCTGGCATGGACATCCAGTGCATAATGTTTAACGAAAGTGTGCACTGAGCTCCAGGTGGCCGCACTGCAGATGTCTGCAATGGGCACGTTGCGAATTTCCGCTTAGGGATGCCGCAAATCGCTTAGCAGAGTGAGCATAAACTCTACCCTCCAACTTAACCTGCGCCATGGAATAGCAGTGGCGAAGGCATGCCACTAGCCATGCTGAGATACATCTGATAGCGACAGGTTGACCCAGCTGGGTCTCACTGAAGGAAACGAACAGTTGCTGGGCTTTACGAAAATCCTTGGTTCTATCTAAATAGAAACACAAGGCCCTCTTAATATCCAGAGAATGAAGAGAACGTTCTCCTTCATTTTGGAAATCCGCAAAGTAAGAGGGAAGGACCAATGGTTGGTTAAGATGGAATTCTGACACAACCTTAGGAAGAAATTTAGGATGAGTACGAAGGACAACCTTGTCCTTATGGAACACAGTATACGGAGGGTCTGTGACCAGGGCATGAATCTCAGAGACCCTGCGGGCTGAGGTGATGGCCACTAGGAAGGCAGTCTTCCAGGTGAGAAATTTTAGCTCACAAGTAGCCAGAGGTTCGAAAGGTTTCCGAGTGAGCATATCAAGCACAAGATTAATGTCCCAGGCTGCAACTGGACGTCTTATAGGAGGTCTGGTATGCAGAATTCCTTTAAGAAATCTCTTAACCATAGGTAACTGAGCCAGTGTTAAGGAAAAAAACGGCTCATGATATGCTGAAATGGCACTAAGGTGAACTTTGACCGTAGAGTACTGCAGACCTGAATTTGAGAGGTCCAAGAGGTATTCCAAAACCTTATCTGGTGGGCAGGAAAAGGGATTCAAAGAGGACTTTGCACACCAGAGTGAAAAACGCTTCCACTTAGCTGTGTAAGTTTTCCGAGTGGCTTCCACGCAGCCAGAAGAATATCTGAAACCCTTCGAGAGACATTGAACTGGTTTACTTCTACCTCTTCAGGAGCCAAGCATGAAGGTGAAGCGATCTCAGGTTGGGATGGACCACCGGTCCCTGAGTCAAAAGGTTCATCTGCAGTGGAAGTGGTCTCAGAGGAACTGCCAACATATTGTTGAGCAGTGGAAACCACAGCTGCCGAGGCCAAAAGGGAGCAATGAGAATCATCTTGTCCCCCTGGGACTTGAACTTGAGGAGTACTCTCTGAATTAGAGGAAGAGGCGGAAAGGCAGAAAGAAAGCGTTTTGTCCACCGCAGCCTGAACGCATCCTGACAGAAAATGCCAGGCCCTGGATTTCTGGAGCAGAAGAGAGGCAGTTTTGCGTTGAGTGGGGATGCAAAAAGGTCCAGGTCTGGAGTTCCCCACTCTTCGAATAGTGACTGAACTACGGTTGAGTCGAGAGACCACTCGTGAATATCTGTCTCTGTTCTGCTGAGGCGGTCTGCCAAGTCGTTCTGTACACCTGGCAGGTAGACCGCTTGAATTAGAGCCTTGTGCTCCAAGCACCATTCCCATACCCTCATTGCTTCCCTGCATAAGGGGTAAGAATGAGCACCGCCCTGTTTGTTGATGTAATACATCACTGCTTTGTTGTCCGTTTGAAGGAGAATGTTCTTGTGACAGAGAATGTCCTTCAATGCCCGGACCGCATAAAGGACGGCTCTCATTTCTAGGACATTTATGTGAAGCTGGGACTCGAGTTGAGTCCACACACCCTGAGTGTGGAGAGCCTGACAGTGAGCTCCCCACCCCATTAGGGATGCGTCTGTGGTAATGGAGATTTGATGGTCCAGAGGAGCAAAGGGATATCCTTCCAGGAGATTGCTCTCTTGAGACCACCAGGTGAGTGACCTCTTTAAAGGTTCTGTCACCTTGATGAGCTAGGACTGCGGATGAGTGGTTGGGGACCACTGAGCACTGAGCATCCACTAGGTGGTTCTCATGTGCAGACGTGCTAGTGGTACAGTGAACACTGAGGATGCCATGAGGCCTAGCATCCGTTGTATCGAGACAGCTGTAACTCATCTGTTTTTCCCGATGTGACGGGCCATCTGAAGGATATCGTTCCTTCTGTCTTCTGGAAGAAAAGCCTTCGCACAGGAGGTGTCCAGAAGAGTCCCTATAAAAAGGAGCCTCTGGGAGGGCTGCAATTGCGATTTCTTGAGGTTCAGCAGAACTCCCATGGACGTAAGGAGGCGAGAGGTCGTCTCTACGGCATCCAGAGTCCCTTGCCTGGAAGGGCTTGCCAGAAGCCAATTGTCCAGATAAGGGAACACCTGTATTCCGACCTTTCTGAGGTGCGCTGCGAGAACTGCACAACACTTTGTAAAAACTCGCGGCGCCGAGGATAGCCCAAAGGGCAGGACTCTGAACTGATAATGTTGTCCTAGAGCCACAGACCTCAGGAATTTGTGATGCCTTGGGTGAATAGGAATGTGCTGGTAAGCATCCTGCATGTCCAGGGAGGCTAGCCAGTCGTGTTGATGAAGCAAGGGTAACAGGGTTCCCAGAGAAATCATTTTGAATTTCTCCTTGTGGAGAAATTTGTTTAGCTTTCTGAGATCTAGGATGGGGCGCATTCCCCCGGACTTCTTTGGAACCAGAAAGTAATGAGAGTAGAACCCCGTGTTTCGCTGATGCAGTGGCACCAGTTCTACTGCCCTGTTGTTCAGAAGGCCCTCAATCTCGGCGGCGAGAAGGTCTGACTGAAGTGTAGACAGCCTGGGCTGCCATTTGGGAGGACGATCCGGAGGGGTCTCCACAAAATTGAGTGAATACCCCTCGCAAATTATCCAAAGGACCCATTTGTCCGAGGTTATGGACTTCCACTGGCTGTAGAAGTGCATCAGATGACCTCCCACCGGAGAGGAAAAGTCCCCCTCGGGCAGCTGAGATGGGATTTGGGCCAGCAATTCATAAGGTAGCGCTGGGCGCTTTGGGCCCTTTCGCTTTCTGTTGTGCCTTCTTTTGAGGTTGGGCAGGTTGGTTCTTATGGAAACTTCCTCTGCCTCTGCCTCGAAAGGACTGACGATTATGAAACTGACGCTTACTGGCATGCCCTCGAGAGGGGGCAGGAGGGGGTCGAGCCAATTTAATGGCTGACCTAGTCTTTTGTGTAGCTTCTACAGCTTGCTCAACCTGAGGACCAAAAAGATATGCATCATCAAAGGGCAATGCCATCACCTGCTGCTGCGCATCATTCGTGAAGCCCGAAGTGCGCAGCCAGGAATGGTGGCGGGTGCAAATACCAGCAGCTGCTGAACGTGAAGCAGTGTCGAAAGCGTCCATGGCTGCTTTAACCTGCTGGTTGTTAGATTCAATACCTCTGGTAATGGTTTGAAGAAGCTCTGGCTTTGAATCCGACTCCGGCAGAGCTTCGACCATTTGCTCGATAGAGTGCCAGAGGATATACTCGTACTGGGAAAAATAGCCTTGGTAACTGGCAATACGCATACTTAGGGTAGAAGCAGCAAAGACTCTCTTACCTAAGGTGTCTATCTTACGAGATTCCTTGTTAATAGGTCGAGCTGTAGTAGTTTGAGGAAGGACGACCTTATCATTCTCTGCCAGGACTACAATAAGATCCGCAAAGGCTTGAGATGCCAAAATGGGATGATCCTTGGGGGCTGAATATTTCCTATCAATGGATTTAGCCACTGAAGGGGATAGAGCAAGATTATTCCATACCATTTGAGACAGCGTCTCGAAGGAAGGCTGAATCGGAGGGGTCAAATCCGTAGGGATCTCCAAGGCATGAAGGTATTGGAATCTTAACAATTTCCCAGGATCGATGTCTGTAGCCTGGAGAGAAAGTGTGGAACTCAGATTTTTCAACAGAGACTTAAATGACAGGTCCTTGACCACAGGCTCTGTAGCAGTAATAGAACCTGCTTCGTCCACTTCATCACCCAGCCAAAGGTCTGGGTCAGGCTCAATGTCACCTCCTGACAGTCCAGGAGGGACTCTATGGACAGGAAAGGAATGAAAATCAGAACAGGAGGAAGAAGGAAACGAGAGAAAAGGAGAGTCTTGGGAAACAGAGGGAGCTCCGAGAACCCCCGGCGCCGAGGAAGTGCAGCGGCACCGAAGACGACACCGAGGACCACCGGCTGCAAAAGCAGGCGCCGAGAAGCCAGACAGCTGACGGTGCCACGGCATGTTGCTACCGAGGACGGGCGCCAAGAAGCCGCACGTGCCGAAGCGCCGCATCACCGGACGCCGAGGACAGCGCCAAAACACTCCCAGACCCCGAGAAACAGGTTTAGAAGAGGGAAAAACAGGAGATAAGGGCATCTGTGTGGCCCCCTGCACCGTAGCCATGTGAGGGGGAGAAACACCTAAGCGCAGGGTCGACGGCACCGAAGAAGGTGCCGCCCGACTAGGAAAGTCCAACCGCCCTACCTGGTCGCCCAAAGAGCCCGAAGGCCCATGAGCAACCGAGCCGGGCAGCTGAACCAACCTCCGAGCCCATTGCTCCATAAGAGCGGCCCACTGACAAAACTGTTCATCCGAAGACCTACCTGCGGGCAGGGTAGGGCTCCGATGTCGAAGCTGTTGGCTACCTGAAGCAGAGGTTGGCGACTCCGAATGAGGAGACCAGCAACTAGCCCCGATAACCGAACGGGTCTACGCGCAGACATATCACAGGGCGACCTCGAGTGATGCCTTCTCTTTTTTGACCTGTGGGCCGAAGAAGAGCTCGAGGCCGAACGGTGCCGAGAATGCGACCGTTTATTTTTATGCTTCCATGGGGACCACCCATCCCCCGGCACTGGACTGACCGTTGTCAGACCCTCCGGAGAAGGCGGCGGACCGGACCCAGCCCGACTGACTGAACAGCTTTCATACGAAGTCTCCCTACTGTCACCTGACCTGCTCATGGTCGACTCCGTCAATGTAGGCTGAGACTTCTTTATTTTATTTAAAAATAAGAATAAACTTAAGCGATACTGTATCAAGATAATACTACAAAATAATAAAACTGAAAACTATGCTGCTAGTTTGAAGTTTGACTCCCGACAGGCGAGCGACGTCGTCACTGAAGCGCACTCGACGGCAGGAAAAAAGGAACTGAGGCGGTTGGAGGGTCGACGCCGAGATAGTCGTTACCACGCAAGCTAGGGCTTGCGGCGCCATGTCTGGCGCCGACCCTCCAGCAAAAAGTTTGCTCCCGATGGGTCCTAGTGCCTCCGGCGCAGGTCCCAATAGTGTGAATGAGTGGTGGAGACTTATGTCCAGGAAGATCACCAATTATAAGAAGGACTTAGGAAATATTTGAGGCAAAATCAGGGCTATTCCTGAAAATCAGGCACAGTTGAGAGATATGCTGTGAGGAGCTCCCGGCAAATGCCATTCAAAGCTCTCACAGTAAGCATTACTACTGGAAATAGTTAACTCTGCATCACAAAATGTGAGTGATGCTGCCACTCACTGCAACAGACGATGGATGCTGCATAACAAGAACTTGCAACACATTTCTGTTCATGTCCATTACAGCTTTCATGTGGTTTACAAGTGTGTGTGTAGGGTACTTATGACAGTTAATTATTTTTTTCTCACCACTGCTTCTTGGTTCCTGCTGTCCCCATCCTGATGATCGGTTCCCCTATAGCCACACCCCTCCTCATCCAAAAGGGCTGAAGTGCAGCTGCCATCACAGCCGGCAACAATGTCACTCCACTGTCAACCAGCAGAAGGTGCACAAATACTGGAAGGCCTGCGCCCTCCTTCAGTTTGAGCTGAACACTTTACCTCACCAACATGCCCAGCTACCAGCAGTTGCAGCGTGGGATCGTGGGGATTCTAAGTGGCTGCGCAACCACCCCACTGGGCCAGACCATAAGTTTTCAACCAGTGTAGGGGTCATAATTACACTTGAATAAAGGGTTAAATAAGAAAACGGGTTGCTCACCATAGTAACTATGTTTCTTCTAAGGAATGTGATGTATGGTCACAGTAATTGCAACAAGTCCACAACTGTGCAATGCACTGCAATCTTACAAGATTTCAAAGAATGTACTGTGCTGGTTATGAGCTCCCCAACCATCCAACTGCAGAACTTTTAGCTGAAGTGGCTAGGAATGGTGACCATACAGAGTGGTGACCATATAAACACAGGCTACGTCAGCAGAAAAGACCCGGAGGACCATCCAGTCTACCCATTTCGATGCCTAATGCTGAACTGGATTTGGAGATCTGACAGCCCTAGTGGCTAATCGTCACCCCCTTCCCCAGGTATCCCTTTCTGTCTCTGGGTCCCACAATTCTGTTATGTCCATTCCACCCAAATTTAAACCCCGACACAGTCTTGGCTTTAACCACCTCTCTGGAAAATCTATTCTGTCTATTAACCTTCTGCTCAGTAAAAAATAACTAACTCACGCCCCTCCTGAATAAGGCCCGACCAGTCTCTACCCATGCCCTCTAGTTAGCATGACCTTGTTCCTTTTAAACAAGTCCTTACAATCCAAACTGTTAATTCCACACAAGAACTTGTATGTCTCAATCATATCCCCTTTCTCTCCTGGCTTCCAATGTATACATGTTAATGTCTGCCATCCTTTCTTCATATAACCTCCCTTGCTGCCCCTGGATCATCTTCATAGCCCTCCTTTGTATGTTCTCTGTGCAGTCCCTGTCTTTCTTGAGTTGGGAACCCGAGAACTGCACAGTACTCCAGGCTCAGGCTTACCAAGGACCTGTACAAGGGCAGTATCACCTTCTTCCTCCTACTATCAAATCCCTTCCTATACGTCCTAGCATCCTGTTTCATAGTATCATAGTAATGCGTCAACAGAAAAAGACCATTCTGGTTCATCTAGTTTGCCCACCCCCCACCTGTCTCCTCTTCCCAGGATATTTTCTTCTGCCCATTAGCCAACCCCTTGTGTCTGTCCCACACCCTCTTGAATTCCTCCACTGTTTCTGCACATACCACCTCATTGGGTAATCTGTTCCAGGGTTCCACCACCCTCTCAGTGAAATAACATATCCTTACATTGCTCTTAAATCTTCCCCTTCCAATCTTAAATTATGACCCCTTGTTTTAACTCCTACTTTCCTTTTGAGTAAGCTACCTTTATTCACTTTATTTATTCCCCTCATATACTTAAACGTTTCTGTCATATCACCTCTATCTCTTCTAATCTCCAGCAGGTGTAGATTTAATTCTCTTCATCTACTCTCGTATGGCTTCTCTTGCATACCTTGCACCATCGTTGTTGCCCTTCTCTGAATCCTCTCCAACTCATCTATATCCTTTCTTAAATAAGGCCTCCAGAACTGTACCCCACACTCCAGGTGTGGTCTGACCATGGTCTTATATAAAGGCATCAACACCGCCCTCTTCCTACTTATTATACCCCTTCCTATGCACGCCATCATTCGATTAGCTTTACCTACTGCCTTACTACATTGGTCTCCTACTTTAAGGTTGTTTGAGATTATAATCCCCAGGTCCCTTTCCTGTTCTGTTTGCTTTATCATTTCTCCCTCCAGTTTCCCTTCCTATATGCTTTGTTGCATTGAGCAGTGGTCTTGAGGCTATCACTAACAATAGCTCCCAGGTCTCCATCCTCAATTGCTTGCACCACCCTTACATCCCCCATTCAGTGAGCCCCTTTAGCGTTCTTTCTACCAATAAGCATCATTTCACACCTTTTTGGCATTGAAAGTTAGTTACCAAAATCTTGACCCCTTTACCAATTTTTCAGGTCTCTCTTCATTTTTCTAACTCCCTCCTCAGTGACCATTCTGATGCATATCCTAGTGTCATCAGTAGAGAGAGACACCTTATCATGTATAGTAGAGCACTGTTCTACATAAAAAAAATAAATCATTTTCAAAATGCTGTTGCACCACGGTTCAAAGGTCATGGAATGTGACTGTACTCTTCTATGGTGGAACAGCATTCTAGAAACTTTAGAGACTGCACAAGTCAGTTTCACTGTGAAAGAGAAAAAAGCACAATGTACACATTTCACATAATACTACAAAATATAAAAATACAGGATGAGTAACTTTATGCATAACCAATGTGTTCTGCCACCTTGGGGTTCTGCTTCCCACGGACCTCTCAAGCTTCGCTCTTGATGTCAGAGGGAATCAGAACCCCTTAGTGCCAGAACACACTGGTTGTGCATAGTTGCCCATTCAGTATTCTCTATATTGTGGATTCCCTCTCCTATATAACAAATGAAGTTATTGAAACAAACCAGTTCCAGACCCAATCCCTATGGTACCCCACATGACTTCTGTGGGCTTGGAGTGTGCCCCACTGATGACCACCCCAAGGCATAAATTAGTGTCGGAGAGTTGATTAGCCGTCTTTGCTAATCAAAATGAAAAATGATTAGCAATCAGCCAGTTTTGATTAGCCGTTTTCTAAAATGGGTACTTTTACTTTAAACCATACAATTATTACTTATAATCATATTTATACAATAGGGGTGAAGGAATAACACTTTGAGTAAATGTTGTTATTTTCACCACTACAGAATATCAAGGAGGTGACACAGACACTGTGGAATATCTTAACAGATATTCCACAGTGTCTACGTCAGCTAGTGATATTCAACACTGTCTACGTCAGTAGTTGATATTCTCACACAGGTTATGTCACCCATGCATCACAGTCACCACACAGCCTCTCGGAACTTCTTACAACAATTTAAAAAGCAAGCTAATTCAGTGGACCTGAATACAAAACAGACAATCCTGAGAGGCTTTTGCAACTTTCTGAATCTCAAATGCTGCAAGCTGCATGACCGCCGCAGACATTCTTGCTCCAATCCTGAAACTAAAATGTATTTAAACATTGTAACATCTGCAACAAAAGATGGCGAAAAGCCAAACGTGAAAATACATACCACACACTCTCCCTGACAACGAATGACTGTGGTGAACACTGAAGCTTGGTATGACACAAAACACGAACAAAATGAGAAAGAATTGATCAATGAAGTAAAAAAATCCTGGAAACAGCACAAACTGCAAAGAAAACTTCATAAAACATGGACTCTCTGCTCCAACAATAACTCCATCCCCCAGCCACAGCGAAACCGACCACTTCCGACGCATGACGCAGAGAAACACAAACAATAAATCAGATACTCGCAGACACATCCATTCACCATACCAACCAACCAAAAGCTACAAACACACATTCAATCAACCACAGCAACCAATCAAAACCTTCAAACTTCCCATTTATAATAGAGCACCACCAGCTTCATTCACTGAGCAACAACACCGCAACAAAAAATAACACCACAACGCCACATAAAAAAGAAAATACTTAATTTTAACAAACAAACGGAACCCTATTGTATAAATTGCACACATGATGTGCGACTTGCGGAATATGGACAACATTAACACTCTTGCAGAGTGCACTGCGATAATATCACTTGTGGCTTCGCCACTCGTGATATTATCACAGTGCACGCCGCACTCTTGCTAATATTATCCATATTCTACAGTCACCCATCATGTATCCCATATATATATATATAGATATGGATAAAACAGACATGTTGTACTGTATATAGTTTTGAGACTGTATTTGCCATTTTGACCAAACTGTCAGCATAGCCTTCCCATTACCTGCTCGCTTGATCTAAAACTTATAGCCCTCACCCTTGATGTGGTAATCCATCCTCTAACCCATGTCCTAAACCTATCACTGACAACAGCCACATACCCCAAGCTTTGGAAAAGGCTTTGGTCACACCCATATTTAAAAGTGGGGACAGAACAAATGTTTCTAACTACCAGCCTATCTCTATACTCCGCCCTCAAAGCGCTTTTAAGGATAATCAGTGACCAGCTGGTGGATTACCTTGATAAGTACCAGCTCCAATGGAAGGAACAACGTGGTTTCAGACAGAGGCATAGCACCACCTCTGCTCTGGTGGAATTCATCACTTACATCCATGATGCCTTCGATCATGGGTATTGGGTTGAGGCAACCTATATCAATGTAACAAAGACGTTTGATGCAGTGAACCATAAGCTACTACTGCTCCAACTGTCATCGGCTGGTCTCTCCCCTGAATCAGTGGGGTGGTTCCGGAGCTACCTAACTGCTCATATTCAGCAGGTGAAAATCCTTCACTTCCTCTCAGAACACTGTAACGTCATGACAGGGGGACCCCAAGGCTCAATCTTGGGCCCCTACTTTTCAGTTTATTCCTTAATAAGCTCCGAGGTCTGCACAGACTGAACTCTCTTTGTACGCCGACAACGTGGTGCTGTTTTCAAGTTAAGCCAACCCAATTGCACTTGAAAAACAAATGCAGACCTGCTTCACAGTCGTAGAGTCATGGGTCCAAAACCACAAGCTCCTTCTTAACTACAAGAAGACAAAGACCATGCTCTTTGCCACTCCACAAAATAGACACAAATCCCACCAACTACTAATCTGCAATAACCGCAATGAAGTGTTGGACATGGTCCACACCTTCAAATACCTTGGGATCACCATGGACTGCTCCCTCTCCTATTCGCACCACATTGACCTGGTCACAAAGGTTATAAACATCAAGATAGGACTGCTGCTCAAACATAAGCATTGCCTAACTGATGAGGCCCTTAAACTTGCAGTGACCAAACAATAAATCAGATACTCGCAGACACATCCATTCACCATACCAACCAACCAAAAGCTACAAACACACATTCAATCAACCACAGCAACCAATCAAAACCTTCAAACTTCCCATTTATAATAGAGCACCACCAGCTTCATTCACTGAGCAACAACACCGCAACAAAAAATAACACCACAACGCCACATAAAAAAGAAAATACTTAATTTTAACAAACAAACGGAACCCTATTGTATAAATTGCACACATGATGTGCGACTTGTGGAATATGGACAACATTAACACCCTTGAGGTGCACGCGATAATATCACTTGTGGCTTCGCCACTCGTGATATTATCACAGTGCACGCCGCACTCGTGCTAATATTATCCATATTCTACAGTCACCCATCATGTATCCCATATATATATATATAGATATGGATAAAACAGACATGTTGTACTGTATATAGTTTTGAGACTGTATTTGCCATTTTGACCAAACTGTCAGCATAGCCTTCCCATTACCTGCTCGCTTGATCTAAAACTTATAGCCCTCACCCTTGATGTGGTAATCCATCCTCTAACCCATGTCCTAAACCTATCACTGACAACAGCCACATACCCCAAGCTTTGGAAAAAGGCTTTGGTCACACCCATATTTAAAAGTGGGGACAGAACAAATGTTTCTAACTACCAGCCTATCTCTATACTCCGCCCTCAAAGCGCTTTTAAGGATAATCAGTGACCAGCTGGTGGATTACCTTGATAAGTACCAGCTCCAATGGAAGGAACAACGTGGTTTTAGACAGAGGCATAGCACCACCTCTGCTCTGGTGGAATTCATCACTTACATCCATGATGCCTTCGATCATGGGTATTGGGTTGAGGCAACCTATATCAATGTAACAAAGACGTTTGATGCAGTGAACCATAAGCTACTACTGCTCCAACTGTCATCGGCTGGTCTCTCCCCTGAATCAGTGGGGTGGTTCCGGAGCTACCTAACTGCTCATATTCAGCAGGTGAAAATCCTTCACTTCCTCTCAGAACACTGTAACGTCATGACAGGGGTACCCCAAGGCTCAATCTTGGGCCCCCTACTTTTCAGTTTATTCCTTAATAAGCTCCCGGAGGTCTGCACAGACTGAACTCTCTTGTACGCCGACAACGTGGTGCTGTTTTCAAGTTAAGCCAACCCAATTGCACTTGAAAAACAAATGCAGACCTGCTTCACAGTCGTAGAGTCATGGGTCCAAAACCACAAGCTCCTTCTTAACTACAAGAAGACAAAGACCATGCTCTTTGCCACTCCACAAAATAGACACAAATCCCACCAACTACTAATCTGCAATAACCGCAATGAAGTGTTGGACATGGTCCACACCTTCAAATACCTTGGGATCACCATGGACTGCTCCCTCTCCTATTCGCACCACATTGACCTGGTCACAAAGGTTATAAACATCAAGATAGGACTGCTGCTCAAACATAAGCATTGCCTAACTGATGAGGCCCTTAAACTTGCAGTGACCAGCTCAGTCCTGTCAGTCATTGACTACGGACTAGTTGTCTATGGGGCAGCTTCTGATACAGCACTACAAAGAATTAAGGTAGCTCTCAATAAGTCCTGCAGACTGATCCTAGGAGCCCACAGACTAACACACACCTACAAGCTCTACTCCCGCACTGGGTGGCTCAATTTGGAAAATAGAATTCAATACCAAGTTTGCCTACTAGCCAAGAAGGCCACATTAGGCTTTTCTACCCCGGGGTGCTTGGCCTCCTTCAGTACAACAATAGCGTCAGGAATACAAGAAACGTAGGTGATCAAACGCTAAAAATACCTTTCAGAAGGACCTCCCAAGGGCAACGATCCTTCATCTTTAGGGCACCGAAATGGATGAACTCCATCGGCACTGACCTCTTGTCATATACCAAAACTGGTCAATTTAAAGCCGAACTGAGAGCCTACCTAGCAGCCAACAACACTAACTGTGACTGCAGGCTCTAATCCATCACCCCCATTCCATGACATTCGTTGACCTACCTCTGAAACACTTGCTGTACCCTCATTCTAACGATTAAAACTTAACCTCCCTGCTCCACAAATCTGTTTCAACCTCCCACCCACCCCTCCTAACTTCACCACTGACAAGACTTATTAAGCTGTATCTCACTCACACTCTCCTTCCATCTAGCCCCCGACTTCCTCCTCTATGTATTACCCCTCCTGTCGGACACTCCATACCTAGGTACTTTAAAATGTTTTCCAGCGTCCATTGTTTACTCACTACTAATTGTTCTAGTCCATTTTTTTTTTGTTATGTATACCATTATGTACTCCATGCAATAATTATGCTAATTATTGTCTGTTCACTGTAACTGTACCTTGTCTATTGTTGTCTATGAGGTGGAACCCATGTAAATGAGCTTCTAGCTCATAGGTATTCAAATCTAGTATCAATAAATAAATAAATAAATAACACCATCTCATATACCCGGTACTGAAAAATTTCGATTCCCCACCAAAATATGATTCCGCACCACCACAACGTCATTCCTCGCCACAGGTAAGAAAAGACATTTTGTCCAGGGTTTGAAAAATGACAGATGTCATGTTCCTGAGATGGTATAAAAAAATGGCTATGTTGAAAATTTGGGTCAAAATATTTAAAATTACCAAAGTTATAAGCAAGCGTAGTAGAATTTAAATGTATGCACATAACTTGGTCATTTTTACATATTTTCACCCCAGATTTTCAACACAGCCTTCTTATGACCCCACTTCATTAACAAGATCAAAGAAAAATGTTCAAATCCCGCCCGAACGGTGATTTTGTCAAGCGACCGTGAAATCGCCTTTCGGGTCAGATTTGCAAAATTCCACTGACGTTGCTCATGAGGTGGGGTCCCCAAAAGGCTATGTTGAAAATTTGGTGTCAAAATATGCAAAATTGGCAAAGTTACGCACCAAAGTTGAATAACCTATTGTAATACACTAAACCGCATTTATCTTCATTTCTTATATTGCGGTCGCTGGTTCCAGCAGCAAGACATGTCATCCATCAGAGAGTGAATCTTCACCTAGTAACCTGTTCAGGTGAGTGAGAATGTGTGTGGGTGCGGGGTGGTGGGTGCTGACTGGGAGATGGGGGTCAGATCAGTGAGGTACAGTTTTCTGTTTTGCAGGTTTAAAAAAAAAAACACAGAGGGACCATTTTCTTTACTTTGGATAGTGACAGCGATCAGATGGTGGTGGTGGTGGGGGCTGCCACTAGATATCAGGGAAAGAAAAAATAACATGGACAGTGATTGAATGGTGGTGGTGGTGGTGCCCCTAGACACCATCCAGGGCAAGAAAAAATAATGGGGACAGCGATTGGATGGTGTGAGTGTGGGGGGTTGCTACTAGACACCATGGAAAGAAAAAATAACAGGGACAGCGATCAGATGGTGGGGGGGGCTACTGGACACTAGGGAAAGAAAAAATAACGGGACAGCGATGGGATGATTGGGGCCACTAGACACCAGGAATAGAAAAATAAAAAATAACAGGGATGGCGATCAGCGGGGAGGGGCACTAGACACCAGAGATAGAAAATAAATAACGGGCATGGCAATTGGAGGGGAGGGTAGGGGGTGCCACTAGACACTAGGGAAAATTAAAATAATTAGGGGGATGGCCAGCTTATATGACTAGTAATTTCTGCTAATCATGCTGGCAATTGACTCACATTTCCTGATTCTTGGGTCGCAAATTAAGATGTGAACCCGCTTAATTTATCCCTTGCTACCTTCTGTATCCTGTCCCTCAGCCAGTTCCCTATCCACCTGGTCAGTGTGTCCCCTACCTCCAGGTTACCAGCTTTTTTATTAGCTTTCTGTGTGGAATGGAATCAAAGGCTTTTCTAAAACTGAGATACAGCACATCCACTGCTGACCCCTATCTACTACCTTTGTGACCCAATCAAGGAAGTTGCTCAGGTTTGTTTGACAAAAGCTCCCTGCTACAAATGCATAATGCCTTCTATAATATAACAGGAGCGTGCCCTCTGCAAGTCCAGGGTATGGAGCCTGCGGTTGGCCTCCAAAGATGGGCTGGTAAAATATACCGGTAGGTTAATCACCTGGTTAAGGTGAAACTCCAATACCAACTTTGGGAGGAACTTCAGGTTGGGGCGAAGGATGACTTTGCCCTTGTGGAAGACTAGACAGGGAGAGTCTACCAAGATTGCCTGTAGCTTCCCAATCCTTCTGGCTGATGTAATAGCCTCCAGGAAGGCCGTCTTCCATGACAGGTGTGACAGCTCACACCTGTGCATCAGCTCAAAAGGCCTGCCCATGAGCATACACAACATCAGCAGTAAGTCCCATGGTGGAGGTGGTTCACACACTGGAGGGGACAAGTGGTCAAGGCCCTTGAAAAAGTGCCTGACCACCTTCTCCTGGGCCACCATCAGCTTACCAGCCCACACCCGGTAAGCAGAGATGACTGCCAGAAGCACCTTAAGGGTCACTGTTTACAGTCCCAGTTGGGAAAGGGACCAGAGGTATTCCAAGATGCCAGCCACTGGACAAGTAATCAGATCCAGCACCTTGCCTTGATACCAAATGGAGAATCTCTTCCATTTAATGGCATAGCATCTATGAGTTGACTCTTTCCTGGAGGCCTCCACAATGTGGAGAAAATCCTTGGACAGACCCAAGGCCTGGAACTCTAGTCGCTCAGGAACCAGGCTGTGAAGTGCAGGGGGAGAAGGTCCGGTGCAGGACCGTCCCCTGAAGTCTGGTCAGCATATCTGGGTGGAGAGGCAGTTGCCACAGAGACCTGCTCCTGAGGCTGAGGAGATCCAGGTACCAGAACTACTGAAGCCAATCTGGAGCTATCAGGATCATCTGCATCTTGTCCTTTTTGACTTTGACCAACACCTTGTGGATCGGGGGAATGGTAGAAAGGCATACAAGAGGCCTGGGGTCCAGGACCTCATGAAGGCATCCCCATCAGTGCCCTGGACTGTTGGGGGGGGGGGGGGCACAAAACAGCCTCAGTGTGACATTCTCCCAGGAAGCAAACAGGTCCACCGAGGGTAAGCTCCACTGGGAGAACACTCCTGATTCAGAGGCCACTTATGCAACGTCTCTCCTACTCACCTGAGAGCATCTGCAGCTAACTATTCTCTCCTGTGACAAGGATCACCAAGAGATTGGTGCCCAGGCTATGCATGAGGGTCCAGTTTGGCGTTCCTCCTGACACAGGGGAAAGGAGTGTGTGCCGCCATATCTGTTCAAGTAAAACATGGTTGTGGTGTTGTCCATCTGGACCTGAGTGACCTGACCCCCTAACCAATGGAGCAAATTCTGTCACAGCCAAGTGCACTGCATGGAGCTCCAGCAGGTTTATGTGATAACGGTACTCCTTGGACATACGTAGTCTCCCAGATGTGCTCCCCACCCTATCAAAGACACGTCCATCATTAGAATGATGGTTGATTCTGGGTAGACAAATGGGGTTCCATCCTCCAGGTGTTCTGGGACAAGCCACCAACGGATGGCATCCCACATCAGCTGGGTCACTGTAACTGGTTGGTCTAAGTGGCCTAGGCACTGGGACCACTGATGGCCCAGCTTCCACTGAAGGTGGCGCATCCACCAGTGAACCCAACAGACCATGCTGGTGCAAGAGGCCATATACCCCAGAAGCCGCAGGAAATCCTGGGCTGGGCACAAGAGTCCAACTTGAAATGATGGGGTAAAGGAGGTAAGATCCTGTGCCTGGTCTGCCGGGAGGTGGGCCTTGGCCCAGAGGG
This sequence comes from Neoceratodus forsteri, assembly GCA_016271365.2. Taxonomy (NCBI): domain Eukaryota; kingdom Metazoa; phylum Chordata; order Ceratodontiformes; family Ceratodontidae; genus Neoceratodus; species Neoceratodus forsteri. Next base: position 354,842,028 of record JADMNL010000025.1, read on the forward strand.
ATCTAGTTCTTCCCTGAAAAACTTGATCACCTGCTTCAGTACCAGCTCAGGCTTATCTGGGTTGACCACCAGGCCCAAGTTTCGGCAGTTCTGGAGAGCCAGATCTGTGGATCTCTGCACGCCCTCTGTGGATGGAGCAGCCATCAGTCAGTCGTCCAGGTAGGGGTGCACTCTGACCCCTAGAGGCTGTAGGTGGGCCGCCACCACTGCCATGCATTTGGTGAAAACCCTGGGTGCAAAGAAGAGACCGAATGGTATGACCTGGAACTGGTGCAGGACCCCTTCCGCTCAGAAAATGAGGTACTGGTGGTGGGAGCCACAGACGGGAATGTGGAAGAATGCATTCTGGAGGTCCAGGGAGCAAAACCACATGATTTGCTCCAGGGTGGTATAATCTGGCTCAGAGTGACCACCCGGAACTTGTGTTTCTATATAAACTGGTTGAGATCATGCAAATCCAGCATGGGGCACCAGGCTCCTGTCCATTTGAGGACCAGGAAGTACCTGGACATGTAACCCTGAATGGCATGGGTGTCCAGGACATGGGCTACTGCCCTTTTTGCAAGGAGCTGGGCGATGTCCTCCCTAAGGATAGAGAGCATGTCCTGAGACACCCCAGACTCTTGAGGCGCATATGGCGGGACAGTCTCAAAGTCTAGAGACTATTCTCTGCCCACTGCATCCAACATCCACTTGTCTATTGTGATAGTGGACCAATGTGACAAAAAATGATGTAGCCGGCCTCCGACCAGGAGAGCAGTCAGGGACAGGACAGGTGGAGGAATGACACCCCCACCAGCTCGGCACCACTACTCCTGCATTCTACCTTTTTTGGACCTTCTGCCCGACTTTGGATTTGGGGCACCGGGCCTGGAACTGCACCTTCTGTGGCTGCTGCCATGGAGGCTGTGGCTACAAGAAACAGTACTGAAAAGCCTGTTTCTTAGGCTTTTTCTTCAGGCTCTTCTGGGATGGTCACAGAGTCAAGGGTGGCACTGGATTCTCATTCCAGGCGAGATGTCCTTTCATCCCAGGGTCGAAGAGGTTGGTGCCCTGGAAAGAGACATCGGTCAGCTTATGTTGTGTGTCCATCGTGAAGGTAGACAAACACAGCCAGGCCCTGTGATGCATAGAAACAGTCGCTGCCACAACATGGGTGCAAGAATTGCCCATGTCCAAGGCTATCGGGAGCTGGTGTTTAGCCAGTGACTGAGCCTGGTCTCTAATAAGCTCCACCACTATCTGCTGCTCAGGATGGAGGAAGGGGAGGACAGTATCAAAGATTCCCATCAGGAAGTGATCATAATTAGCCATCATAATAGCATAGTTAGCCTACCAGGGACCTACAATGGCCACAATGTACACTTTTCAGTGGCATGGTCAATCTTACAGGACTTCTTGTCCAAAGGCTTGTCTACATCCCCTTGGTGTCCAGATTTACAGAACACCAAATCTGTGACCAGATCTTCCACCAAAAGGATGGTCTGAAAACCCTGAAAGGGAGCCAGTAGGGACTGTGTACTTGTGGACCATGAGGGCCGTGGGTGGCAGGCAGGATGCTGGATGTCACTAAAGCTCCAGGACCTGTCCCAAAATGGACTTAGCCACAGGGAAGGCAACCCCAGGGATTCAGCCCATTTCAAAATGTCTGTGAGAAGGTACTCAGCCCTCTTCTGAACTGGCTGAAACAGGACTGATGTGGATTCTGAGATAAGTCGGAGCAGCCCACTGAAGGACACCCAGCCATGCTCAGTGGAAGGCTCCTCGACCAAGCTATGGTCAAACAGCTAGGTCCTTGAGGAGGCCACGGACTCTTGATTGGAGTAATCTGATCACACCTCAAAAATGTCCCTCTGCTGTTGCTCACCACACACCTCCTGGGAATCCTCACGCAGGGTGATCTTCTCTGACAACCAGCCTGGAAAGCTGGTACTGAATGACTGGCCTCCTTGGTCAGAGCACCGACTGACGGCAGTCATGGTAATGGCTCCACCCTACTCAGCAGAGAAGCAGGTGTAGGGAGCACCTGTAGAATTTGGACCAGTAGGGTAACTACTGGTGGCTACCACTGGACCGAAGGTCCTTGAGGTAGAGCCCTACCCTGTCCTGTGATGGCCCACTGCTGCAAGAGGAATTCCTCTTAGTACCGGCGCATTTTGCATCAGTGCCTCTCCTCACCCAATGATGAGGTCAAGAAATATCGATGCCTCATAGTCGAGCAGGACCAAGAGTACGAGTGCCTCGATTGTTGACTGGCTGGCCGGCCAACGGTGAGAAGGGCGTTCTTCTGGTTGGCCATAAATTACACACCTACTAAAACTGAGCAACATAGGTGTCAAAGACCCAACCCCTGGGTAGAGGCTGGTCCCTTGGTGGATCAGCTGGGGCCACGGACCAGTCCATGCCCTCTTCAGTGAGGACCGGGAGCACCGAGGCCTGTGAGACTGACTCCTTGGCCTCATTCGACAACTGGTTGACAGGCTCAAGAAAGATTTCAACAGCCTGCTCGACCGGAGTCAAAGTCAACTGACTCAATGGCAGAGGCAAAGAGCCCTCAACGTGCCCATCCTGCCCCTCAGCCAAGGGACGCTCAACAGCCAAGCACTCAGGTGGGTTGAGGGACCGTGAGAACCTCGATCATGCCCAGTCCCACAACAGGTATCAGCGGTGCTTGGACTTTGAACCACGGAGGGTCTAGAGGGATAGTCACATGCCACAGAACAGGCCCATGAAAGACCTTCCAACGCTGGCCCCAGGGAACAGTACCGACACTATGGAGGTGCCTGTTGCAGCAGCCACCACTTTCACCTCAAGGGCCACAAGTTGCTCAGCAGACCTGGCCAAAGCAGAGGCATTCTTGCGGCCTTAGGGTGGTCCTTCGGATCCTCATTGAAGGCTGACCCAGTGAGAGCCAGAGCCTCCTGTCCTCGAGGGACTCAGGAAGCATGGATAAGCAGAGGCCACACCTGGCCATGTCGTGATGCCTGCCCAGGTAGTACACGCACATGTTGTGTGGATCGGTGACCGACATCTTCTGCCGGCACCTAATGCAGAATTTAAATCCTGGTTTCTTGTGTTCCATTGTTGGTCCAGAGATGAAGTCAAAAGAACTGTGAAACTGTGTCAAAGAAACTGAAAACTTTTCGAAAAGAGATTTGCCTATGGTGCAGAGGATCCTAAGTGGGAACATGAAGGAGTTGACCTGTTCCTCCAGCGGAAAGAAAGATCTGATATCATGGGTGTGGAGTCAAGTGATATACCACCTGGGTGATGGGAGGAGCTTAGTTTGAAGGCATTCCAGCCAATAATATTGTTCAAGTGGAACTCCCAGAGTGTGGATAAGTGAACCATATCCACATTCCTAGAACTCCTGCCTTTCTAAATGAAATTTGGCCCTCAGCTGGGTAAAAAAAAAAAGAGAATCTGCCCCTGGTCCACTAGGTCTGCAAAGCAATAGATACCCTGACATTCCCATGTTTTGAACCCTTGGTCTAGTGTGCTCAGTTGGGAAGAACTCCCTGATTCCTCTGAGTGGAGTGAGCTCGCCCAAAGTCTGCATATTTTCTATTTTTGCCCAATAATGTGCCCAGATTTGGACTATGTGGCAGGTCCATCTAATGAAGGGGAACTAAAGTCAAAAGCCCTGTTTACACGGCCACATTTGCACTGGAATAACCTGTGCGCTTGGGTTGCTCCAGTGCAAATGTGACTGTGTAGACACATACACGATTGGGGTAAGATGCTCGCTAAGACACTCCCACATTCTCTGGCAAGCTGGGGACGCCAAGAGGAGTGAGCTGCTTGCAGCAGCTTAAGTGGCAGTGTGGACTGCCTGTGTCGCAGCAACCCATCCATCGGCCAGCAGATGCCCGGCTCCCCCATGATACACGGCCCCTCACCAGCACAGACTACAGCAGTACATAGAAACATAGAATTTGATGGCAGATAAGGACCTCTTGGCCCACCCAGTCTGCCCATTTCCCTACCTAATGGATAAGCTGCAGATCCTAGTTAACCAGCAGTCTACTTCTTCCTACCCCCACCCCCTAGAATTGCCTTATGACTGTCCCATGCATGCTTGAATTCCACCACTGTTTTTGACTCTACAACCTCCTCCGGAAGGCCGTTCCATGCATCCACAACCCTCTCTGTGAAAAAATACTTCCTTAAATTACCTCTGAGCCGCTCCCCCATCTTCAAATTGTGCCCCTTGTTCTTGCACACCTCTTTTTTTGAAAGATGCTACCCTCTTGGACTTTGTTGATTCCCTTGAGGTACTTGAAAGTTTCTATCATGTCCCACCTCTCCCTCCTTTCCTCGAGGCTATACATATTAAGCTCCTTAAGTCTCTCTTCATATGTCTTCTGGTGCAGACCCTGCACCATTTTAGTTGCCCTCCTCTGGACAGTTTCCATCCTAAGTCTTTGCAGAGATTGGGTCTCCAGAACTGCACGCAGTACTCCAGATGGGGTCTCACCAGCTGTCTGTACAGAGGGATAATAACTTCCTGTTTTCTACTGGTGATGCCTCTCCCTATGCATCCCAGTATCCCCCCAGCCCTCCTTGCTGCCCTCTCACATTGCTTACCCACCTTTAGGTATTCTGATATGACTACCCCCAGGTCCCTTTCCATTTTGTTGTTGTTAGTATCTCACCCCCATTGTACACTCTTCCCTGGGTTTTGTTTCCCAGGTGCATTATGCACTTCTTAGCATTGAATCTAAGCTGCCATACATTTGACCATTCCTCTAACCTTGCCGAGTCCCTTCTCATCCTTTCCACCCCACCTTGTGCATCAACTCTGTTGCAGATCTTTGTGTCATCTGCAAAGAGACATACTTTTCCTTCCAGTCCCTCTGCAATGTCGCTTATAAAGACATTGAAGAGGACCGGTCCTAATACTGAACCCTGCGGTACCCCACTAGTAACCCCCCTTTCTTCAGAGTGGACTCCATTTACCATTACTCTCTGTGTCCTATTCTCCAGCCAATTCTTTACCCAGGCTGTCATCTTGGGACCCACTCCCAGGCTGGCTAACTTGTATATTAATCTTTTGTGTGGGACTGTGTCAAATGCCTTGCTAAAGTCTAGGTAGGCCATGTCCACAGCCCCTCCCTGATCTACTACTTTGGTCACCCAGTCAAATAAATCTATCAGATTCATCTGGCATGACCTTCCCACTGTAAATCCATGCTGCCTTGGGTCCTATGCACCTCTGGCCTCTAGATACTCAACAATTCTTTCCTTCAGAAGTGATTCCATCATTTTCCCTATCACTGAAGTTAAACTAACAGGTCTGTAGTTTCCTGCTTCTGCCTTGCTCCCACTTTTGTGAAGGGGAATCACATCTGCCCTCCTCCAGTCCTCGGGTACCACCCCATCCTCCCATGATTTGTTAAAGAGGGTAGTCAGTGATGTCACTAGTTCTACCCTTAGTTCTTTTAGAATTCTGGGATGAATCCCATTAGGTCCCATTGCTTTGTCCACCTTCAGTTTTAAGAGTTCTTTCAGAACCCTTTCTTCTGTAAATGGGCTGGTATCAACTTCTGTATCCAGAGTGTTTCTATTGTTTGTTTTAGGTACCTCTCCCTCTTCATTTGTAAATACTGAGCAAAAATATTTGTTTAGTATCTCTGCCTTTTCACAGTCACCCTCTGCCCACCCCCTCCCCTTTATTAAGCCTCAGTATCCCTCCCTTGGTCTTCCTTCGGCTCCCTGATGTACCTATAAAGGTTTTATCCCCTTCTTAACTGAGTTGGCTATCTTTTCCTCGGTTTGGGCCTTTGCTGTTCTGACTGCCTTCCCAGCTTCCTTTGCTTTAACTGATACAGTTCTCTGTCCTGCTCCTTCTGTGATTCCTTGTACTTCCTGAATGCTTTCTTTTCTCTTGAACCTTCACTGCCACTTCCTTTGAGAACCATAGTGGTTTCTTACATCGTTTGTTTTGTTTGTTTGCTTCACACAAAGGCTTGTTACCTCTGCGATGGCAGTTTTATTATTCCTCATTGTTCTTCCACCTCCTTCCTGCCCATTTGCTAGTGCATTCCTTAGGCACTCACCCATTTTAGCAAAGTCAGCCCTCAAAGTCCAGTACTTTTGCTTTGTATGGCTTGACTCTATTGCTGTGTTTACTGTGAACCATACTGTTTGATGGTCGCTAGTTCCCAGATGGCTACCCACTTCTACATCTGTGATCCTCTCCAACTCCATTTGAGAGAACCAGGTCTAAGATTGCTCCCTCTCGAGTGGGTTCCAATACTAGTTGTCTAAGGCATGCCCCCTGTAGGGCATCTAGAATAACCCCATTCTTCGAAGTGGCTGCTGCAACTGCACTCCAGTTAACATCTGGCATATTCAGATCACCCATCAGCAATATCTCCCCTTTTTCTGCCATTCTAAGTATACTTTCTATAATTTCCTTGTCCATTTCCTCCCCCTGAGAGGGGGGTCTGTATACAACCCCTGTGCGGATTGTGGTGCCATTGCCTGTCTCCAAATTGACCCACAGTGCTTCTTCTTCTTCTCCTCATAGAGGGGCCATGTAGACAGACAGACTGCAGGTGGCAAGTGGTCAGGACCGCGCTGTTGCGGTTTTGTATTTGCAGCGCTACTGCCATGTAAACACAGCTAAAATGTACCAAAAAATACGTTATGCAGAGTGTTTTGATTTGTAGGTGTAGCCTTAATGTGTCCTTCCCTTTGTTTGCTGTAAGAAGTTTTTTTTTTCAATTTCCTGTTAGTTTTATGGTCCTTGAGGATCTCCATTTTCGCATTTTTTATGGCTCTTTTTCCTAGAATGCCTCCTGTCCCACATGACAGTGACATGCCCAGGACAACTGACTCAGTGGGTAATAACTACTGCAGCAGCAATCTGTTATTAGGAGCCTGATATTCTGGTTTCAACTAACTCTTTCTAACCCAGACTTTCTGTTTTCTAGATAGAGAAACAGAAATTTATGACAGATAAGGACTGCCAGGCCCATCCAGTCTGCCCATGTACCCTATCTTTTCTTTGCTGCCTCTGACCCTACCTTATTTTTATTTATTTAGTTTTTGATTTCCAGGTAAGTGTACTAGACACGAAAGTGACTATTTTCAGATACGACCTGGGAGGTTACATAGTCACATACAATAACACAGTACAGCAGGTTGGATAAGAAACAAATGGTGCACCAGTGACAGTTGGGCACCAAATAATGAAAGTACAACAAATATGATTTTAAACAGAGTAACAGAAATAATAGCAGAGTACAGCAAAATGATGTTTCAACAGGCTAGGTACAGGTTAAGTGCCTTGGCAGTTTGCAAATTTCAAAGAATTCACAATTGATAAGTGCAAAGATAAGACATTTAAGACATTTAGTAAAGCTTCAGAACACTTGGGGGGCATAGGCAAGCCTACAGCAGGATACTGTGTAGGGGTTCCACAGTTTATCAGGTCTAAGGGGGGATAGCCACCAGTGGGAGTGTCAAGTAAATAGTGAGAGAGAGAGGAAGGGGGAGGTAGATGGAAAGGTTGAGTGAGGAGGGAAAAAGGGCCAGTATTACAGTGTAGGGCAGAAAGGGAGCTTCATTAAGGAGGACTGAAGCAAACGCATGGGGCAGGGTTGACAAGAAGAGTATGTAGTTTATTTCTGGCAGTGGTATGACTGGGTGCTAGGCGGATGGCTTGGGATAGGGAATTCCAGAGTTTTGGGGCTGCATGGGAGAAGGCTTTAGCATCCCTTGGAGCTTTTAAATCTTGGCACGTGTAGCAGGGATTGGTCAGCTAAGCAGAGGCCGTAGGAGGATGATGGAGGAGATAACAGGGAGGCAAGTGATAAGGCAGTATTAGACCTCATAATACTATCCACAAGGGAGCCAAAGGAGAGGAGCCGGTGGGCTGTGGGGGAGGGCCAGTTAAGATCAGAATAGAGCAGGCAGTGATGTTTTAACCATGTGTATGCAGAGGCATAGTGGCAGATATTGTTATAGGTTGTATTCCACTTGTGAAACGAGGCCTTTGATGCATCAACGTAGGTTACAGCCCCATACGCAAGGGATGGTAACAGGATGCCTGGGCAATGGCCAGTCTAGCAGAGGTGGTGAGTATGTTGCTCGTTTTATAGGCAATGTCAATTTTGTTACTGATGGATTTGTAGGTGGACTGGATGTGTTGGTCAAAGTCAAGTGTTTCGTCAAGTAGGACTCCAAGGTATTTGAAAGAGCTCACAGTCCCCAGGAAAGAGCCATCTGGGCAGGGTATCTTCAGCTGATCCCAACAGGTTTTTAGTTTGGTTGCGGAGCCAAAAAGCATTGCCTGTGTTTTACCCACACTGAGGATAAGCTTATTACTAGTGAGCCAAGACTGGATTTGGAGAAAGGCTGTGGAGAAATTACAGTTGATATCAAACACATCCCTAGAACTGGTGTACAGAACTAGATCATCTGCATAGTGGATGGATGAGCAGGAAGGGATATTCAGTGTGACCTTGTCGATAAAAATAGAGAAGAGAAGTAGGCCCAGGATAGAGCCCTGGGGAACACCAACCTTGATGGAGGCTTTATCTGCAGTTGCCGAGTTAAATTTCACTACTTGAACTCGAGTCGATAGGTAGCATTCGAACCCGGCCACAGATTTTTGAGAGAAACCAAGGGAAGTCAGGTTGGCAAGGAGAAGAGAGGGTGATCAACAAGATCAAAAACCTTCATGAGGTCAATAAATACTGCCCCAGTTATAAGTCCAGAATCTATGGCACAGAGGGTATCATTTGTCAATGGGAGCAGGGCAGCAGACGCACTGTGCCCTTTGTGGAAACCCTGCTGCCTAGGTGATAGAAGATTATACTCACGAGAGAAAATCTGAGATTTGTGCGGCCACTAATTTTTCCAGGATTTTGCACAGAACTGAGAGGATTGCTACTGGATGGTAGTCGGAGATGTCTTTTTTTGCCCCCTTTTTTGAAAATGAGTGTGACTCTAGTGGTTTTCCATATGGCAGGTACATGTCCATGGCATAGAGATAAAGTGCAAATTCTGGCTAGGGGTGCAGCAATGAAAGGTGCAGCCAGCTTAAGAATCTTGGGCTCAAGGCAGTCCGAACCCACAGCAGTATTATCCGAGACAGCATTTAGTTGCTTGAGTACATCAGCCCTGGAGATGGCTATAAAGTAAAAAAAAAAGGGGGCTTAAGCGTGTGGCTGGCAGTTGTGGGGTTGGACATAGAAACATAGACTTTGACGGCAGATAAGGACCACTTGGCCCACCTAGTCTGCCCATTTCCCTACCTACAGGGTAAGCTGCAGATCCTAGTTAAACAGCCTATTTCTTCTTACCCCCCACAAGTATTGCCTTACATCTGTCCCATGTATTCTTGAATTCTCCCACAGTTTTAGACCCCACAACCTCCTCAGGAAGGCTGTTCCATGTGTCCACATGAGGTAGTAAAAGAGGTTGTGTATTTCGACATATCAGAGAAATGTGCATTAAAAGCGCTGGAAATAGTATTCGGATTATTGCAATTTACATCATTTAGGACCATGTTGTTTGTTGAGTGAGATTGTTTGGAACCAAGAAAGGTTTTTACATGGGTCCAGAACTTTCTTGAGTCCCCAGCCGCATCCAATAGGAGTCCTTTACAATAGCAGCTTTTGGCTAATCTGATTTGCCTTTTGCAGGCATTTTGTAGGGCCCTATAGGTGTTGTGATTGGATGGGAGGCCTGAGTTTTTAAAACGCCTCCAGCTTTGGTCCCTGTCTTGGAGGGAGGCAAACAGTTCTTTGTGGAGCCATCTTGTTTGCTTAGCCTGGACACACCGTGTGGTAAAGGAAGTGTGTCTGTCCTGGAGGGTCACAAACCTGGAGAGGAAGAAGTCAAGAGCAACCTGGGCATTGTTGACCTGTTATAGGTAGGACCAGTTCATAGAGGCAACCTCATCGAGGAAGATTGCTTGGTCTAACTTGGCATAGTCCCAAAAGGTAATGTAATGTGGCGGGGAGGAGGGAACCACAGAAAGACTCCATATGCAGAAAACTGGAGAGTGGTCACTGATTGCGTCAGTAAGTGTACCGGCAGCTGCTATTCTGTCAATGCGATTAACTAGAATCCAGTCGATAAGTGTACCGGATGAGGAGCTGGATGTTAGCCTAGTTGGATCAGCTATAACTTGGTGTAGGTTGTGACCTTGTACCCAGGAGAGGAGGGTACTGTGGGTTTGACCAGCCCAAGTCAGGTTCATATCCCCGAGGATAAGCAATTCATTGTGCCCAGCAGTAGAGAGAGAGTATTCAATCAGTTCAATAAGGCTGGAGTAGCCACTACGGGGAGGATTATAAGCACATACTATGAGCAGCTTTTTTGCACCTAGGAGAAGGAGCGCATAGAGCGACTTGCATGAAGAGATGGGGGAGTTATGGAGATATTAAGATGGTCTTTAAAAGTACACTGCGACACCACCACTTCAGGAATAGCAGGCTTGAGCCATGTCTCAGAGAGACAGAGAACATCTGGGTGACAGAGAGTCACAAAGGCCTCAAGTTCTGCAAAATGACTTAGTAGGCTTCTGACGTTGAGGTGCATAATGTGCAGGCCCCTCAAATTTGTCCAGTCAGGATTAGTGTGCACAGGTGTGGTCAGAGGGCCAGGGTTTATTTCGACAGTAGGAGAGCAAGTAGCAGTAGGTACCAAAGCTTACAATGGGTAAAAGGGTGGGGCTGGAGCACATAGTACCTAAGTTGTTTGGGGGAGGTAAATGTGGCGATATGTGAAGAACCTCGGTGGGAGTATAGGGGTGAGAGCAGGGCACTTGTACAGCACAATGGGGGAGGTTAGAAAAGGTAAAATCATTGTGATTAAGTGCTGACAAGGTTCCGGTAGGTGGACAAGGACCCACAGTAAGCCATGAGAGGATAAACAGTGACAGGCAAATGGATAACAGTATAGTGAGTTTAAGGGCCATGGGGATCAACAGTGTAGATCGCTAATGGACAAGAGGATAAGGAGATGAGTAAGTTAGGAAAAATAAATCATGTGCCAGAGAAAAGATAAATGAAGTAGGTGGTGTAAGGGCAGTAGTCAGCAGAGCAGAGAAAATGCCCCAGTGAGCAAAGATTATAAGGAGCTAATGGGAAACTTGGCTGTTAGTCATATTGGGGAGCCAGCGCAAAGCACCGGTGAGGTAAAGGCGCCAAAAATTTTAAAAGTTCTATTGTTCCCATAGCAGCTCGCTCCGAGCAGGTACCTGGGAGGTCACAGCTGGTGCTGTGCCAACAGCCAGTCAAAACCACCAGCATGGTTTGTATTTCAGCAGGAAACGCAGAAAATTGCACCTATGGGGGGTGACAGCAGGACCACAGATTGCTCATCTCAGGTGGTCTGCTTCCTTGGCGGGGCGGACACAGTTCCAACCACAGAAGCGGTGCTGCAGGCGAGGGGAATCCAGCCCGAGAGGGCTACGGAAACCTGGGAATGAAGGAAAGGTACAGATTAAATACTACTGGCTAGGGGAGGGCTTTAGGTTAGACAAAAGAAATGGGACGGGCAGACAGACAGAGAGGGAAAAAATAGGAGAAAGGACAGGGAAAGCACAATACAGAGGAAATAAAAAGAAAGCAATTCCTTAACAAAAGCGCTACAGTTGTTTGTAATTAACATGGAGTACAATGCAGTAAATAACCATTTCAACAAGTAGATAAAAAACTGAATACATTTGGCAACGGTAGTACAGAGAATAAAGAATACAAGCTTGGTGGCAATTATATAAAAACAAGCAGTCGGAGATAGAGAAAATGTTGCATAGCCATTAACCGATGGAGCTCTGGTGCTAGGCACCAATGAGAAGCCCTGAAGTAAAGGCGCCAAAAATTCAAAAAGTTCTACTGTTCCCATAGTAGCTCACTCCAAGTGGGCACCTGGGAGGTCAGAGCTGGTGCTGTGCCAGCAGCCAGTCGAAACCACCAGCATGGTTTGGATTTCAGTAGCAAATACACAAAATTGCACCGGGGGGGGGGAGGTGTATGAGCATTCTGCAACAGCAGGACCGCAGATTGCTCACCTCAGGGCGTCTGTTTCCTCAACGAGGTGGGCAGAGTTTTGACCGCAAGAGTGGTGCTGCAGGCAAGAGGAATCCAGCCCAAGAGGGATAAGGAAACCTCAAGGGGTCTGCTTCCTTGGCGGGGCAGGCAGAGTTCCAATCGTAGCAATGGTGCTGCAGGTAAGGGGAATCCAGCCCAAGAGGGATAAGGAAACCTCAAGGGGTCTGCTTCCTTGGCGGGGCAGGCAGAGTTCCAATCGCAGCAGTGGTGCTGCAGGTAAGGGGAATCCAGCCCAAGAGGGCTAAAGAAACCTCAGGGGGGCTGCTTCCTCGGCGGGGCAGGCAGAGTTCCAACCGCAGGAGCAGTGCTGCAGGTGAGGGAATCTAGCCCGAGAGGGCTAAGAAACCTCAGGGGGTCTGCTTCCTTGGCGGGGGGGCAGAGTTCCAACCACAGAAGCAGTGCTGCATGTGAGGGGAATCCAGCCTGAGAGGGCTAAGGAAACCTTCAGGAGGTCTGCTTCCTCAGCAGGGCAGGCAGAGTTCCAACCACAGGAGCGGTGCTACAGACAAGGGGAATCTAGCCTGAAAGGGCTAAGGAAACTTGGTCATCAGCTGTTGCCTCGTCTTCCCTCCTCTATGGTCCCCTTCTGTCTATCCCATGCATGTTTAAATCCCCCCACTGTATTTGCTCCCACCACTTCCTGGGGTAGGCCATTCCAAGCATCCACCAACCCTTCTGTGAAAAAATACTTCCTCACTTTTCCCCTTAGTCTGCCCCTTCCAGTCTCATGCTATGCCTTCTTGTTGTTTTAGAGCAGCTTCTCCTCTAAAATATGCAGTCCTCCTGTACCTTATTAATCCCCTTGAGATACTTGAAGGTCTCTATCACGTCCTCTCTCTCCCTCCTCTCTTCCAGGGTGTACATATTGAGTTCGACCAATCTCTTTCCGTATGACTTGTGGTGCAGGCCCTGCACCATTTTAGTTGCCTTTCTTTTAACTGCCTCCACCCTGTCTACGTCCTTCTGGAGATGTGGCCTCCAAAACTAAATGCAGTATTCCAAATGAGGTCTCACCAAAGACCTGTACAGGGGCATTATTTTCTTCTACTGGTAATACCTCTCCCTATGCACCCCAGTAACCCACTGCTCTCCCCACTGCCTTGGTGCATTGTTTGGCCACCTTTAGGTCTTCGGATATGATGACCCCCACATCTCTTTCCTGTTCTGTGACTGCTAATATCTCCCCTTCATCCTGTATTCCTCCACTGGGTTTCTGTGCCCCATATGTGTCTAGGTCTAGTCAGCAGGAGTGAATGTTTTGTTTTAAAGGAGATGTACGAGCCTTCTTGAAGCCCAATGGCTGCACAGATCAGGGCTTCATTACCCCGATTCCCCCTGCAGGCACACTATTAATCAAAGAGTTTTCATACCTTAATACTCGTAAAACAGGTATGAAGCCCTGTACCAAGCAGCATTTTGTAATCTTGCTGTGCCCCCCCCCGAGATCTCGCTGATAGCTACGTGAGATGATGATGCACCTTTGCCCCTTCCTATGCTGTGCCCTTATGTACAGAGATTTAATAATCTCTATATCTGCCATGCCGTGCTTTATTTTTACAAACATTGTCTATATGCTATGTACATACATGGCATACACATGGCATTTAGGCAAAGTCTGTAAAAATAAAGCAGAGCATGGCCGATACAGAGATTATTAAATCTCCATACATAAGGGCACAGTATAAGAAGGAGCAAAGGCGTGCCATCATCTCACATGGTTATCAGTGAGATCTCGGGGGGTGGGCACTGTGGGATTACAAAATGCCGGCTGGTACAGAGCTTCATACCAGTTTTATGAGTATATGGGTATGAAAACTCTTTGATTAATATTGTGCCTGCAAGGGGAATTGAGGTACTGAATCCCCGATCGGTGCAGTGGTTGGGGCTTCACGTATCCCCCTAGCTCTCCTTTAAAGCTTTTCATTTTATCAAACAAACAACACACATCCATTAAAAAAGCACATACATTACCCCAGGTTACCAATGCTATAATTAGCTGTTTCCTTACAGAAAAGTCCACTCAGTTATCCCTCAGGTGTTTGCCATCTGTAAATGTAGCCTTCAATAGAGCCCGTGGACAAGGAGAGTTACTTAAAGTAACAGCTCTACTGCTGTAAACTTGATTAAAAAAAAGAAAAAATTACTCACCTTAGTAATGTTGTTTCTTCTAATGGAGTCTTGCTATATTATGGCTTCTTGTTAAATTAATGGTCCTGGATGCACTGCTGTTACATGGGACAGGAAGCATTGTAGGCAAAAGAAGAGCCATAAAAAATGTGATCATGGAGATACGAAGGGCCATAAAAGTAGCAGGCAAATCAAAGGAAAGGACACCCCAGGATTGACCTACAAATCAAAACACTCTGCACAACATAATTTTTGGTAAATTTTGACTTTAGTTCCCCTTTAATGGGGCCAATCTCAGGCTGTGGGTCTTTAGTAAGGGAAGAGTCCCAAGGTCCAGCCCTAGAACTTGGGCCTGCTCACCCCCTAGCCACCCCCCATATCCTTCTTCCTTTTATGCACTGCCAGAATCGGTGTTGTCTGCGCTGCCAAGCAGTGCTCTCACAAGTTAATTAGTCCTCGGCCTCCCCTGCTTTTGGGTGCCTGTAGCAGGATACGTTTGACTCTGGGTGGTCTCTGCCCAAGATGTAACTGGAGATGGCTTGGTCTATTTTTTCGCAGAAGTTGTTAGGGACACCTACTGGCAGCATCCAAAATACTGTATTCGCCATTTAAGACGGATATCCTTAAGCCGGACAATCGGTTAGGTCGGACAAAACCTGTAAACCAAAAGTTGTTCCCATAGAAGCTTGTTTAAATATGTTACTTATAACTAGCGCCCTGTGAAATTCTTTTTATTTTTCATAATTTTTTTTTTGGAATTTCATGTTATTTCTTTTTATTCACTGAATATGTAGTTTTATTTCTTGTTATCACATTTACATTCATAAAATACCTCAAAATGACCTTATACACTCTAGAAATCACATTCCTAGTATACTACATTGTATTAAGCAGTATTATGCTATGGTCTTGAAAGGTTTTGTGAATTCCGCTGTTGCTTCCTTGCAGACTGTCTCTGTGGTAACAACAGAGCCAAAACAACAACTGCTGGAAGCATTTATTTAGTTTTGGGGGGGGAAGCAATTTTTGTAATTTTTTTCATGTGTTCGTTTTCATTTTATTTCTTTTTATACCCTGAATTTCTTGTTATTTCTTATATAAGAAAAAAGACAGGTCTCTAGATATAACAAACTACAGGCTCCATCTAAAACGATCATTTTATCCCTGTAGCCTATTCTTTCATCCTGTGATTGCTGTCAGTGTAAGGTGCTAATTGCCCTCCTTACCATCCCTTTGCCTGCAGCAGCACAGGAAGACTGGCTGAGCTCCTCTTAATAACCTGCTAAAGGTCACTGTCTCTGTCTCTCTCTCAGATGAAGTCCTGCTGACTGAGTCTATCGAAACCCCAAACAAGCTGGCCCCTGTTAATGACCTGCTAAAGGTCACTGCCACCCTCTCTCTCTTTCTCTCTCTCTCTCAGAAGTCCTGCTGATTGAGCCAATGGAACCGCCAACCAAGTCAGCCTCAGATTCTCCACTGATTTCACATTCATGCTCACTGAGCTGACAGAACGCTGACTAAGCCAGTCCCAGGTTCTCCACTGATTTCATGTTCCTGCTGAATGAGCCAACAGAAGCCTCGAACAAGACAAGTTACGGAAAGGTACTATACAGCAGGTGTTGGGGGGGTACTAAGAATGATTACTTTAATGCTCTCAACCTCCAAATCCCCCAAAACATGGAAAAACCATTCACTGACTCAACCCCTGAACAAGCTAGCCCCAATTCAGCACAGCAAAATAATCGCCAGTCAGGTACCGTACTGTACTGTAGACAGGGGATTACTTACACGCTGATGATAATAGTACTGTCACTTAAAATGTTATTTCAGACACTCCTAACGGACAAAATCCGGTCACACAGATATGTCCGTTACAAGCAGTGTATACTGTACATAAAGAAACCTAGCGAGGACATTCATATGGATTGTTTTCACTGGCGCCCCCAATGAGGAGGGGAGCAATCTCCAGCAGTCTAGGTCTTTCTGTACCTCTTTTAAGATTAATTTGTGGTTCTGATCATAAAGGAGGGCTAAATTCTTGGTATTATTAATTCCTAGATACCTAAATCCCATCTTGGCCCATTTACATGGAAAGTGCCTATTGTTTTCAAAAGTGTTTCTCCAACTGAGGAGCAACACTTTTGTTTTAGTATAATTTATTTCAAAATTGGAGATATTACTGAATTGCTGGAGAGTTCATAGGATCACTAAGAAATAACAACATATCATCTGTGTGTAATGCAATTTTATGTTCTGTTGGGCCTATTGTTATTCCTTTATTGGTGCTGACCTGTCAGACTTTGGCCGACAAGAGTTCCAGCCCAGTGCAAACAGCAGCAGAGACCTAGCAGAGCCCTGCTGGGTGTCCCTATGCAATTCAAATTTTGGTGAGTAAGTTCCATCAACTCCTACTTGAGCTGTGGATCATTTGTATAGGGCTACCAGATTTTGTACAAATGGTGGACTAAAGCCAAATCTGAGTAAGACCTCCAAAAGATATTACCAATGAAGTCTATCAAAGGGGAACTCTCTTTCACAGGAGAAGGAGCACCAGGGCTTGGGGGGAGGTCATGCGATGATGCTGGGGGAAGGGGGGGTGGCTAAGAGAGATGTGAAGAAATACTTTTTCAATGAAAGGGAGGTTAACACCTGGAACAAACTGCCAGCAGAAGTGATGGAGGAGAAAATAATGGGGGTCTTCAACCATGCATGACACAGACATAGGGGTGTATTAGACAACAAGCAGGATGGATGGAGATCGCCGGAGACCAGTTAGGGTCTGCAGAGACAGATTAGGCAAGGCACATCTGGACAGACTAGCTGGGCCAAACAGTTCTTTTCTGCCAACAAATTCTATTTTTCTGTTTTTCTCTAAATATAACTTCAACATCTAGAATCAGCCTTTAACATAGCAGGACTCATCAGACAACAATGAATGGGGTCAGATAGCAATACTCTCCCCATAGAGCCTAACGCAATCCGAGTCACTGCACTGCTTCTTTAACATTCTCAGGAACAGAGACAGCCCAGTGAAGCAGCAGTGTATCACACTGCCACCTCCCGGGAGATCAGTGTTTGCATTCCAGCCCCAGGATCCTATGATGCGGCTGGCTCTGGGGGCTGAGCATGTTATTGAGGTGAGGTATCAGACCTAACTTCTTAACTGTCACGCATTATGAGATACATCACTCATTTTGCCCCTCAGAAATCCTTTGTCCCACACGGGGATGGTGATATTCCACATTTCTCACTGAAACCTTAAAGCAGAAATGTATAATAATCTGTTACACTCAGTTATCTGCAAACACTACAATCATTAATGCACTGGCAGCCATAGTGTTCTAGGATTACAGTGCCATGTATGATGATATGTCGCACAGTTTGCTCATACTGTACGTCTCACATTTCAGTGAAGAAATGCTAAGTGGTATGTGCCAGACTTCAACGGAGGAAAGGCATGGGCCACTCAACACTCTGGCACTTGTGGTCAATCATGGAGCAGCCTTGGTGTCAGTTGTGAAGACAGCCACTTACCCATTCTCCCATTGAGAAGAAGGGTGCAGCCCAGGTGACCCTTAACAGGTGGGGGGGAAAAAAAGAGGTTACTCACCTGTAACAGTAGTTCTAAGAGTGGTATATGATGTTCATCCACACTTCTTGGCAGCTGCCTTTCTCCTTAAGACTGTCCAGAACATCTTCAAGCTGGCTCCTCCCACCCACCTCAGTGGTAACTTCCTCAGCTCTGCCTCATGACGCCAGATCTTGCCCAATGGAAGCAGTTGAGTGCACCAAAGCCAGGGGAGGTTGGGTGGGTCCATGTGGATGAGCATCATATACCACTCCTAGAACTACTGTTACAGGTGAGTAACCTGTTTTTCTAGGGACGTGGATATGATGCTCTATCCACACTTCTTGGCAGACTCCTAGCAGTTCTCCGGGAGGAGGGAGGCAAGGCACACCCCCTATGTAGGAACAGAGATTGGAGAACTGAGGCCCCAAAACCAGCATCTCGGTGTGACTCAAGGTCAATGTGGTAATGGGAAATGAAGATGTGTGCTGACATCCAGGTAGCAGCCCTGCAGATTTCCTGGAAAGGGACATCCTTGGAAGCACCTACCGAGGTAGCGGTATAACGGGTGGCATGAGCCCTTGGCCCTATGGGAGGCTCCCTACCCACCAACCTATAGCAGAGATCAATGCAGGAAACGATCCACCTGCCAATTATCTACTAGGCTGCCAGTCTGCCAGGTGCGGCTTCAGCGTAGGTGACAAATAGCTGGCAAACCTCTCCCTGAACTCCAGCAAGCGCTTGCCTCAGGTCCAGAGTATGGAGCCTGTGCTTGACCTCCAAGGTGTGACTGGTGAAGTACACCGGGAGATTAATCACCTAGTTAACTCATCACCTCTGAGAAATGCCTGTAGGTGGCGGCCAAATCACTCCCTTTGTCTCCCACAATGACTTCTGTCGGCAGACAGAGACTTCCTGTGTGCCCTGGACACTTCTCAAGTCATCTGCACTGTTTCTCTATATTACTAGTGAACCAAATTGATTAGAATTAACTGCATAACACCATTAGAAAGGTAATTTTGTGTTGAACAACTTTGCCACTGATACTTTGTTTGTATCACATATACTTTAGGACGGTGTGTGTGGCTGACATATGTCCTTCAAGCCTCACCTAAGCACCTTGATTAAAATGGGAAAAAAATCATGTTTTATATTAGAAAAATTGCTTTTTAGTACAAAATTACTTTTGTACCCACATCTAATGTATGGATGGATGCTTAATTTGGTGTTCATCTGTTACATACTTTTATGCTAAAAATGGTTTAAGTTGACTTTTTTGTTGAAAAAAACAAACACTTTTTTGCTATTTCGACTAGTATAGAAAAAAAAGAAACTGCTTATAATTAATTACATAGCACCACTGGAAAGGTAATTTTGTGCTGAACAACTTTGCTGCTCACACATTGTGTGTAGCACTTATGGTTCATGAGATATTTGCATTTGTTTGTGACTTGCAGATTAAGGCTTGATTTTGCTTAATAAGGCCCAGGATGCAGTGTTAAGCATATACAGGACACAAGTGGTAAAACTCTCAAAGAGCTTCTATAGAGTGAAAGAGTTAAGGTGAAACTCTGACACAACCTTTAGAAGGAACTTTGGGTTAGGGTGAAGGACAACCTTGTCCCTGTGGAAGACCAGGTAAGGAGACTCCACCGAAAGCATCTGGAGCTCACTGATCCTTCTGGCTGACGTGATTGCCACCAAGAAGGCAGTCTTCCATGACAGGGGAGACATGTCACTCCTGGGCATTGGTTCAAATGGCTTGCCCATGAGCTTTGACACTACCAGCAAGTCTCAAGGTGGTGATGGTTCACGCACTAAAGGGGAAATGTGGTTAAGGCCATGGCAGTATAGCCTAGAGGTTAGAATGAGGTGTGAACAAGCTTGATACATCCAGCAAACCAGACTTGAGTTTGATTCTCACAACCTCCACTTGCATACTGTGTGACTCTGAGCAAGTCACTTAACCACCCAGTGCTCAGGTCGCCCCTGAAAAAAGGCACTTGTGCCTAGCGGGACTTACCCGGTTACCAAAGACTAAAATAAAAAAAATTTTAAAAAAGAAGAACCAGACCACCTTCTCCTGTGCCACCAACTGCTGACTGGCCCACACCCGGTAAGCAGAGATGGTTGCCAGGTGCATCTTGAGGGTCGTCAACCGAAGGCCCGACTGACAGAGGGACCACAGGTAATCAAGGATGCTAGCCACTGGACAGGACAAAGGGTCCAGCTCCTTGCTCTGACATCAAATGGAGAACCTCTTCCATTTGAAGGCGTAACACTTCCTGGTCGACTCCTTCCAAGATGCCTCCAAGACAGTGAGGACATCTTCAGAGAGACCCAAAGCCTGGAACGCTAGCCGCACAGGAACCAGGCTGTCAGGTGCAGGGATTGAAGGTCCAGATGGAGTACCTTCCCCTGACTGATGGAGAGCAGGTCTAGGTGGAAATGAAGATGCCTCGGGAGTCTGCTGCTGAGGCTGAGGAGATTGCGGTACCAAAACTAGCGGCCAGTCCAGAGCCACCAGGATCACCTGTGTCTTGTCCCTCTTGGCCTTGAGAAGCACCCTGTGAATCAAGTGAAGTGGAGGAAAGGCACAGAAGTGGCCTGGGGCCCAGGGCCTCGAGAAGGCAGCCCCCTGCAGTGTTCCCTCCTGAGGAGGGTGGGCACAAAACAGACTCAGCTTTGCATTCTCCCTGGAGGCAAACAGGTCCACCTGAATGGTGCCCCTCTGGGAGAACAGACTGTGTACTATCTCTGGGTGGAGACACCACACGTGAGACACCTCGTCCACACAGCTGAGATCATCCGCCACCTGGCTGGAGGCCCCTGCTACATGAATGGCTAGAAGATCGGCCCCCAGGCTACGCACAAGGGTCCACACATGGACAGCTTCCTTGCACAGTGGCAGGGAGTGCATCCTGCCCTGATTGTTGAGATAGTACATGGGCGTGGTGTTGTCCATCTGGACCTGGACCACCTGACCCCAAATGTGAGGAGTAAAGGCAGTCAGCACCAGCCAAACTGCTCAGAGCTCCAGCAGGTTGATGTGGCATTGGGACTCCTCGGGGGTCCAGATCCTGTGGATTCTGTTTTCCCCAGGTGGGCACCCCAGCCCATAAGAGAGGCATCAGTTGTCAGGATGACCATCGGCTCTGGGCGGACAAACAGGATCCCTTCCTGCAGATGTTCTCGAACTAACCGCTACTGGAGAGTGTCCCACATCGACTGGGTCACAGTGACCCCTGCGCTGAGACCACTGGCTGGCTAGTTCCTACTGCAGACAGCACATTCCTCAACAGGCCCAACAGACCGCACAAGTACAGGCCACCATGTAACCCAGCAGGTGCAGGAAGTCCCAGGCAGGGTGCAATTGCCCAGCCCAAAATCATCGGGCAATGGAGGAGAGAGCCTCCGCCCTGTCCACTGGGAGCCGGGCTCTGGCTCTACAACAGTCGAGCTCCGCCCTGATGAAGTTGATTACCTGCAAGGGCATGAGTTCTAACTTGGCCTCGTTGACCAGGAGGCCAAGGGAGACACAGGTCTGGAGGGAAAGATCCCTGGATCGCACCAGCTCCTGCCTGGAGTGACCTGCGATTAGCCAGTCATCCAGGTAGGGGTAAACCTGGACCCCCCCCGGCACCTCAGGTAAGCTGCCATCACTGCAATGCACCTGGTGAAGACCCTGGGGGCCGAAAAGAGGCCAAATGGCATGGCCTGGAACTCGTAGAGGGCTCCCTCTGCTCAGAAGCAGAGGAACTTTCTGTGAGATGGACAGATTGGGACATGAAAGAATGCATCCTGAAGATCCAGGGAGCAAACCCACATGTTTTGCTATAGAGATGATATGATCGGAGGGTGACCACCCTGAAGGTGCATGACTTGAGAAACTTGTTCAGGGTGTGCAGATCTAGAATGGGGCACCTGCCCCCCCCCCCCATTCTGTTTTGGCACCAGGAAGTACCTGGAGACAAACCCTGGGTTTTCCCAGAGGATCCACAACAGGAACCATGACCTCCTTGCGGAGGAGCTGGGTGACGCTGTCCCAAAGAGCCAACAGAATGTCTGCAGATACCAAGTTCTCCCGTGGACAGGGGGGCGCTAATGAGCAGCTAAGGTGGAAAGACGCAACTCTCCAGAGCTCTGCATCATAATGACAAGTAAACCATTTTTTCTGCCATTAAACCTAAAACTTTACATTTTCTGGGTGCCTAATACTCACCGCAATGGACGAGTACCTAGCACAAGGGGGAAAACGTCGCTGCAGGGAGGCAAAACTTCGAGGAAAACAATGGGACAAGACCAACTGACTCCTGAGGGACTAGAACCCATCTCATTCTCTGCCTCGGAGCTCTCGCTGATAAGTAAGTCCATTTCAGACCAAGTGCTGGCTGAATTGACCCCACGATGGGAGAAAGTGGAGAAAACCATCGGAGGAATATCCACGGAGATAAAACAGCAAGCGGGCCAAATTCAGGAACCCGAA
Source organism: Neoceratodus forsteri (assembly GCA_016271365.2). NCBI lineage: Eukaryota > Metazoa > Chordata > Ceratodontiformes > Ceratodontidae > Neoceratodus > Neoceratodus forsteri. Next base: position 354,864,280 of record JADMNL010000025.1, read on the forward strand.
CAGCATATTTCTGATTTGGAGGACACCACAAAAGAAATACCAGAGAAAATAGCCAAGATGGAAAAAGAGATCGAGGAGTTACGAGATACACTGGACTACCAAGAAAATTATAGGCTGCGCACTAATTTGCGCATACGGGGCTTACCGGAGGGTGCAGAGAAAGGAGACATCATGAACTTTTGTGGCACAACACTGCCCAAGCTGCTGAATTTGAATCCTAAGGCTGGACGACCCAAGATCGAGCAGGCACATCGTGCGCGTGCCCCGAGGCTGCCTGCAGTTCAACCACCCCACCAGGTTATTTTTTGAATGCACCATTATCCAGATAGGCAGGCCCTCCTTAACGCATATCGTAATATGAAGGAGCTCAAATATGAAGGGGAACAAAATTACGCTGCCATCAGGATCTCTCTCTTCATATTCAACGCAAACGCCAGCAGTTCAACACCCTAATGGATCAGCTCCGAGACAGAGGGCTGGAATTCTTTAGGGCGTATCCTGCAGTGGTTAAAGTCCATTGGGAAGGTGCAACATTTTCGTTTTGGGAACCCAGCAAGCTACAACACTACATCGAGGAATGGGATAAGAAGCACAATAAAAATGGATGAGCAGCCCAGTGAGGAAGTGGGCCCAGTTTATACTTTTAGGAATTCTACACTACCTCGTGCCCGGAGCTGAACTGTAGTAATGGGGAGAAGATCATTATTGTAATAAAAGAGACTGGGACTAATGGGGAGCAAATTCTTTCATCTCAAGGCAGCACTGATCCAGCAAGGGAGGAAGTTTATTGACGAACTGTGTGTATTTTCTCCTTTAAGGTGGACATTCAAACAGCCGTGACACCAAGCTGTACAGCTATGCGGTGACTGGTATGAATAAAATGCATAACTGTGTCCCTACATACTGAGGGACTGGGGTGCCTTACAGAACTGCCTAAGAGGGGAGGAAATTAGTATAAAAAAAGAATGGAGATGGCTACGGGGGGAGTCTACACCTGGGTATATCGAAGGGAGTCACCACAAGGGAAGATCAAATATGGTGGCGAAAGCCTGGGGTTTCTACAGGGCAACAGGCCCAACAGAAACTGCTACTTTACAGATAGCACAAAAGGAAAAGGGGTTTACTAAATTTAAGGAAATTTAATTATGTGTGAAAGAGGATGAGGAGGGAGGGGGGGCGTGGGGATCGAATACACAGCTTATGAGACACAGAGAGAAAGCGATGGGAATTCTAACACACATAAGTTTAATGAAACAGAGAAATGTAGACTCGACGAATACTGGGTGGGAGTGGGGTGAGGAGGGCAAGGTTTGCCTGTTGCTGTTCAAAGTTACTGTTATGTGCACAAGTTTGAATATGCAACTGTTTACTGTTTTTACTTATGCCTTGGTATACAGATCAAAGAAAAGAGAAGTTTAGGCAGGGAAGTACAATGGGGGCAATTCTGGGAAAAAATGGGTCAGACAATATGGATAAAACCTCCAGCAATGGGATTATTTCTTGGAATGTTAAGGGTTTCTCCTCTCCATCAAACGGGGAAGGGTTCTTGCAGCATTAAAACATAAAGGGGCTGATATTGCCATGCTGCAAGAGACTCATTTGACCCTACAGGAACATAATAAATGAGTGGGAGGTTGGGTTGGGGCATGCTGCGCCTCCTCGTATAATTCACACAAAAGAGGGGTTGTGATTCTTTTGAAGAAGGGTCTTCCATTTATACTGCACCGCACGGTATAAGATCCCCTGGAAGGTAGATACATTTTTGTGGTCGGAGAGGTAAATGGACAAAACATAACTCTGGGAAATGTATATGCTCCCTCAGTGATGAATCCAACCTTCTATCAGCAGCTATTAGATGTGATAGTGAGGGAACAATTTCCTTACCTGGTGATTTGGGGGGTGGGATTTTAATTGCATGGCCGACCCTAAAATGGATTACTTGGGATCCAGATGTAGGGAAGTAGCAGGGATCCAGCAATGGTTACTGGGGCTGATGGACTTAGACTTGATAGATGTATGGTGCATGGCCAATCCAGGGGCACGTGAATATATTTTTTATTCACATCCCCATGCCACATGGTCCAGGCTGGATTACCTGTACATCCCGAGGCATTGTCATGGGCAGATGGTGAGGGTGGACCAGTCCTATTTTCCTATCCGACCACACGATGGTGCGGCCTGACATTTCCTGGGGCCAGAGGGAGGGGGGAAGGGGAGCATGGAGGTTTCCCAGCTACCTCCTGGCAAAGAAAGACTTCAGAGAGTTTCTAAAGGACCAATGGAAACTATACAAGGAAATGAACCTGGGCACAGTAGAGGACGAGGGCATGTATTGGGAAACCAGCAAGACATATATGAGGGGGATAATAATTGGGTATACTGCCAAACTGAAAAAAGAGAAGTGGCAAAAGAGAGAAGCACTGGAACAAAAAATAAGAACATTAGAACAAAGAGTGTTTAAAGGGGGGACCAGCACTGAGGGATCTCCAGACTGCCCAATGGCTAACGGAATGAGTGCCTTTACAGAAGAAGTTAGATCAAGACAATGTACGCTAGACAGTGGTTGTATGAATGGATAATAGATCAGGTCTCTTAATTGGTTAAATTAATGAAAGGGGTAAAACAATTAAAAAATCTTAACTGTAAAAGATAAAGGGGGTATGGCCCTACAAACTGAATCACATATAAGGAAAAGATTCCAAGAGTTTTATAGCACATTATACACAGCCAAGAATAGGGGAACTGACCACTTGATGTATAAGTTCTTGGAAGGCCTTACATTTGCTACTCTGACAGAGGAGCAACAGACCACTCTTGGAGGTACCATAACCAAACAGGAGATACTAAAGGCCATAGGGTCCCTTAAAAAGGGAAAGACTGTGGGGCCAAATGGCTTCGGGGCCGAATGTTACAAGGAACTCAGGCAGGAGATGGCGGAACCCCTTCGCAGGGTACTGGAGCAGGCTAGGGGGAGAGGGGCTGCACAAATCATGCTGTGAAGCTACGATATGTGTGCTCCCCAAGCCAGATAAAGACCCCCAGGAATGCTCATCATATAGGCCCATCTCTCTATTAAACCTAGACTGTAAGATTATGACAAAGGTGCTGGCTATGAGATTGGATGTGCTTCTCCCCTCGATAATAAATCCAGTTCAGATGGGATTTGTACAGGGACCGATGCCATATCTTAACATGCAAAGATTACTGAAAGCAGTATGGTGGGGAGCTAAACACCCGGGCCAGGCATGCATTCTGACTACGGACACAGAAAATGCGTTTGACCAGATTGAATGGGGATAAATGTTGAAGATTCTGGGGAAATTTGGTTTGGGGGAGAAGCACATCCAATTAACAGAAGCCTTTTATAGAACCCCCATGGCAAGGATCCTAATAAATGGAATGCCATCAGAGGAGGTCCGACTTTGAAGGGGCACAAGACAGGGCTGCCTGCTCTTCCCCTCCTGTTTGCAATAGCTATTGAACCCCTGGCGATGAAAATAAGGGAGGATCCACATATCCAGGGTATCCGAGGTAGGCAAGGCCAAAAACATGCCATTACGCTTTATGCGGATGATAGTCTCCTTTTTCTCACAGAACCAGATCAATCAATCAATACATGCATTGCTACACCTAGTGAACTTCTTTGCATCCTTCTCAGGATATAAGTTAAATATAAATAAATCAGAAATCATGTACTTAGGTAAGGGGCAGAAGGGAGGTATACAAAATAAATGGGGACTAAAGAAAGTTCAAAAAGCAATAACATACAAAGTAGGGCAAAACCTAAAAGAAATGTAGGACTTAAACTATACATCCCTTCTAGACGTGATATTGAAGGACTCACTGAGGTGGAAGGCTCTCCCCCTATCATGGATGGGCAGAATAAATGTTCTGAAGATGAATGTACTCCCTAGGGTGCTTTATGTTCTTCATATGATGCCAATGGGATTACGGAACACAGATATTAATAATTTAGAGAGAGGATTCAGACAATTCATTTGGCAAGAGAAAAAGCCAAGAACAAGTCCCAGAAAACTAAAAGCCCATAATGAATTAGATGGGTTGCACTTTCCTGATGTCAAAGGTTACTATTTGGCAACCTAATACAGATACATACACAATTGGATCAATAAGAGGGATGCTGCACAGTGGCTCGACCTGGAAGAGGAGGGATGCAGGGGCTGCCTTTCAGACAACCTAGGAAAAAGAGGTCTATAGGCTTATAAGCGTATACAGAGCCCAAACCCTATGGTTGTTAGCTGCTTGGAGGCGTGGAAGGCCATTAAGGATAGGAGGGGCAGAGGAGGGGATAACACCATACTGATGCCGGTGGCGGGTAACCCAGAGTTTCTACCAGGACTAGAAGATGAAGGCTTTACAGCCTGGCAAGAGAGAGGTGTGAGATGCGTGGGAGACTTAATTAAGAGGGATGAAATATACACATTTTTAGAGACCCAAAGGAGTTTGGCTCTTCCATCATCGCACCATTTTAGATATCTCCAGATCCGAAACTACTGGGAGACCCTGAATAGGGGAAGAGATAGTAGCTCCACCACAGCCTCGGCAGAACAAGAAATATTAGGGGCAATAAAACACAAGAAAGGGCTAAATGGAAGGACAGCAAAGTTGGACAGAATCCATTTGCAGGGTGAAAATCAGAAGATGGTGGAAACAGGACCTAGGAATTACCATCACTGACCCTAACTGGGACCTACAGCTGAGATCCCATAAGGGATTATTGCTATGCAAAAAATTCAAAGAAATGCAATTTAAATTTCTCCACAGACTGTACTATCCACCTAGTATAGTACATAAATTTCAACCTAATATCTCTCCCATATGTGAGAAATGTGGAGGAGCCCAGGGTACAATGATGCATTACTACTGGCACTGCCTGGGAATACAAAATTACTGGAAGGGGGTGGCAGATGAGATAGCTCGGATGGAGGACCAACCTATGGAGTTCTTCCGTGCTCCCTGCTCCTTGGTGCGACCTTCATGGGGGGGGGTTGGGATTTTCACCCTAGGAGAGTTAGGGTCTTGCTGGTTGTGGCTCGCCAAGGTATCCAGAATTTATGGATAACTAATACTGTACCAACAGTAGAACAATGGAAGAGTCTAGCCACACGAGCCCAGGCAGTGGATATATTAACATACATAATTAAGGGGAAAAAAGAAGAAAGCTTTCTGAAGGTATGGGAGGACCTTCTTATGGACCTTGTTGAGGGGAGATGAAGCAAACCTTAGAGAGGGATGGACAGCATAGGTTACCACTAGGGAGCCCTGGGGAACTGAAATAAACAGAGTAGGGAGGCTAACATCATGGTTCTCTCTTTGCTTTGCCTGGCTTCTCTGTTGAATATACATTAATCTGAGAGAAAAATTGTCATCTTTTTACTTAAAAAAAAATACTTGGACCAAGGCACAGTTTGTTTTAATTACTTTATTTAATTCCAATACATTGATCTGGTTATCAATCCTCTTAATAGCAGTACTGTTTTAAAGGTTTAGATAAGCTTTAAAGGTAGGCCTTTTGTAATGTTATAGCTTTTTAATTCTTCTTTTTAAGCAGTACCATAAAAGACTATATAATAGCTAATATACTTTAGAGTGTCCTAAGGAGATGGAATTGTCCTGTACCTTCTATGTAAACCATTATCGTTTTATGGTATGTATGTACTGTATTTGAAAAATCAAATAAAAATAGAACTAAAAAAAAAAGTCCTCCCATTGGGCGTGGGCTTAGCAAGAAGGGTACTGCTCGAATTCCAGAGGCAGACCCTGACCGACCACCTCGAGAACCTACTTGTCCGTGGTGACAGCGGACCAGGCGGAAAGAAAGCAGTGATACTGTCCCTCCCCCATGGGAGGACCCAGGGGAGGTGTGATGGGCATGAGGGAGGCACCCCTCATCCCATTGGGCAGGCTTGGAAGTGGTGGAGGACCCGGCTGAGAAGCCACTGGGGCCTCGTCCTCCAGGCTTGCGGACGACTGAGGCCACTGACTCCGGCAGAGGTCACCAGGCCTGAGCATGCTGCCCAGCTTGGAGCTGGGCTGGTTTGGCCACAGGAGTGGAGGTGGACTGAAAGGGCTTCTTTTTCTGCTGCTTGGAGCCTTTGGGGTCCCTCTGAGCTGATGTCATCAAGTCCAAGGCGGCACTGGACTTTTCAATGCGGGTGAGGTGGCCCTCAACTCTGGGCCCGAACAGGTCGGTGTCCAGGAAAGGGACATCCACCAGCTTGTGCTGGGTATCCGCCATGAAGTTTGAGATCCAGAGCCAAGCCCTGCAGTGCATGGCCATTGTGGCTGCCATGGAGTGGGCACAGGAGTCCCCAATGTCCATGGCTATCTGGAGCTGTTGGTTTGCTGTAGCCTAGCCCTGCTCGTGGACCTGTTTGACCATGGTCTGGAGATCCAAAAGTAGGTGAGGAAGCACCTCATCCAGAATGCCCAACAGGGCATAGAAAAAGTGGGCCATGAGGAGGGCCGAGCTTGCCTGGCGAAGGTCAAGCAGAGGCAGCACAGACTTTTTGGGCTGCACGGTCCAGCTTCTTGGACTATGTCAGGTGGCTTGTCTATGTCTCCCATATTGCCAGAGTGCCGAAACACAGAATCGGGCACCAAGCCTTCAGCCAAGGAGTATTCTGTGAACCCCAAAAGGGAGCCAGTAGGGACCGCATACTTGCAGGCCATCTGGGCCAATGGGGCTGGACAGGAAGTGGGGCACTGTCAAAGCTCCAAAGTAGGACCAAGGATGGCCTCTGCCACTGGGAAGACTTCGATAGAGGAGTCTCTCCAGTCTAAGATCTCAGTCAGGGGGTAACGGGCCCATTTCTGGACTGGTTCCATTTTAAGGTCCATAGATTCCAAGATCAGGTGGAGGAGGCCTGTAAAGGAGGTAGGGTTTTCATCCATTGAGAGACCCCCAATCGATTCCACGTTGACCTGATGGGAGTGCAAGGAGGAATCCTCTGACTCTGAGGAGTTTTTGAAGAAGGGTCAACCGCCAGAGTCCCCATTGACCCGCCACAGACAGTCAGGAGTGACGGTAACCAACAGCCGATGGGGAAGCCCAGAGGCCAGCCGAGACTCCTTGGTCAGAGCGCCAGTCTTTGGTTGTTTAGGAGGTGGCTCCACAGGAATAAGTAGAGACACTGGGGTCGGCCAAGTCGGAACAGACTTGGTCAGCTCCTGTGGCGGAGAAGGCATCTGCCATTGAGGCGACAGCCAGGTGATGGTCAGGGTAAAGGCTGGGACCGGCATCATACTGGAAAACACCAGCTGTTGCCACATAAGATCCTCGTAGCTTCAATGCAACTTGTGCCAAAACCTCTCCTCACCCGAGGAGGACAAAGATGAAGAGTAGTGGTGCCGCCACTTCCCAGCACATCGAGAGTGGGAACACCGATATTAGCAGGAACTGCTTGACCTGCGTGAGTACGACCAAGACCTCAACCACTGGGGGATCCAGTGGTGGGGCATGGAGGGACACCTCTGGGTCTTGGCTGGTGACCAGGGGCAGAGTCAATGGACTGACGCATCTCTCCAACGGTTTGGGTCAGGACCAGAGTCCTGGATAGATAAGTGTTGGCCTCTTTGACTGACAACTGGTCAACCAGCTCCAGGAAAATCTTAGCCAGAAAACTGAGCAGCGTCTTGGCCAACTGGCCCAATGGGGTTACCGTGGAGCCGGCGGCCTGGGCTGAAGATTCGACCAAAGTCAGATTTGGAGAAGCACGGGAGTCTGAAGCCCTCAACCAAGAGTGCTCCCCGATTTCATGATCAACGTCGAGACCATTTCTTGGCCTTTTTTTTCTATTTAGACTTGTGCCCCAAAGAAGGGCACTGACTAAGAGTCAGTAAGGCTTGGCACAAATCCTTCAGTGCCCCAGTGAAGGAAGCACCCAGTGAAAGCGGAACAAAGGCCAAAGCTGAGGAGGTGTGAGCTGCGGCCTGGGCCACAGCCTCCTAAAACACCACTAGCTGTTCAGTGAACCCCGCAGCCATGGAGACCACCTGATGGGCATCTTCTGATTTGACTGGTGGGTTCTGTTGACTTGGATAGCCTAGTGTAAGCCGGGCATGACGGTCCTCAAGAACGGAGGGGTGGAAGGTGCGACAAATATCGCAGGCCTGAGGACTGTGCTTGTGCCCCAGGCAGTAGACGTACGTGGTGTGTGGATCCATTCGGGACATCTTTTGTCAGCAAAGGCACCAACAAAACCCCATAGCAGACTTGTCATTGTTCATCGTGGTCGTGACCAAAGATCAAGCCGGAAGTACAAAATTATTTTTTTAAAGTTTGGAAGTAAATCCGTAGATTTAGTAGCAAAGGACCTACTCAGCACAAGAGCGATAAGGAGGGAACCTGCTTCTTCCAGCGGAAAGGAAGATCTGGCGTCATGGCGTGGAGCCAAGGGAGTTACCACCCAGGTACATGGAAGGAGCCAGCTTGAAGAAGTTCTGGCCAGTCCTAAGGGGAAGGCAACTGCTAAGAAGTGTGGATAGAACATCATATCTATGTCCCTAGAAACAGGAAAAAACAAACTGCTGGAACAACCATGTTGTATGTGCAAATATTTTGATTTTTTTTAATTTTATGTTCATGCACTCAGCTCTCCAGCTGGCCCCCTTCTGCCTCTTCCCCCAAGCCCAACACACATCAACTCTGGAATTTACTCTGGCTTCAATGGCTTACCGACCACGGTGGGTCACTTTCATCAGGGCTGACTGGCAAAGCCCCTCAACTGCTCTTAAGCCAGCATTTTTGAAGACAGGAAACGCAGTCAACAGTGTGAAGCCTGTGAGAGGAATCACTTTATCCTACTGAAGCTGGGTGGTTTTGAATACGTTTCTACCTGCCCCTAGGATGTCAGCAGGCTCAAAGCAACAAGGGGACAAAGGTGCGTACAATGGCACACCATCCACGTGCCTAACTGACATACATCCTCCTACTCTGCCTCCACTGTGGTCCACTTGTGGTAACTTAGGTCACAGCACTGCAGTGGAGGAAGCGTCCCCCTCTCCCCAGAGCAGGACAGTGTCCTCCAAAATGCTCAATCCTCCTTCCCTGCTGGCCCACCAACAACCCTGACTTGTTCTCAAACCTGGGTCACCAGCATTGCTAGCAGTGCTCTACCTCTGCCTCTATGGGCCAGCTAACGTTTCAACTTCCCGGAGTCACATCTTGGCTTCAACAAGTCTACTAGTCTGGAGAGTAGTTAAGCCATGCCAAGCCATTTTTTTTTTTTTTTTTTTACACTTTTTCCTCCTGCCCCCGACTAGCCCTCCTTCCCACCAACCCTCGCGGCCCCATCACCTGGCTTCTCCCTGAACTTACCTCTCTCGAGTTCCTCCACAACTTGTTCTCCATGACAGGGTGGTGGGCAGTCCCTCGACCCACCAATCAACAGATCTAGAGTCTGGGAGGTGATTGGGTCACTGGTGTGGGGCCTGCGGAGGGGTGGTGATCATCCTGCCACTTACTGTATTTTCCACCTTTCTTGCCCCTTGCTTTCTGCTGCACAGCCAATCCCATAGGAACACCAGCATAGGGACGTTGTTCCCAGCACAAGCGATATGCAGCGCGATGTGTCCCTTCCCCTCGTGTCCTGTACGTCTGCAGGTGGCAGTGCTACAGCAGGCTGTTGCACCCCCCCCCCCGGAGGAGGAGGAGAGTTTCCTCTGGGATGCTCGATCCTCCCCACCCCCTCCCTGCCAGCCCCAGACCACCCTGGCTCGTTCCCAAACCATAATCATCAGTGTCGTGAGCGGTAGCACTATGGCTGCACCAACATTCTGGACTCAGACATTTCTTCTTAACTAGAGAATAAACAGATGCCGACAGACTAGGGTACACATTAACTTTTCCTGATTTTGCTCCGCCTTCCCTCCCTCTCACCTGCAGTGTGCGAACTTGAACCCGGTTAGGCTCCACAGTGTAAACGTTTTCTTCATGCACAGCCACTGCCAGGGAATCACAGGGAAAAGAGGCTGAAAGACAGCAGGGAGAGAAAATGAGCACATCATCGAATGCGCACAGTAGCAGCTTTACAATACTGTAGTCATAGGAGGGAGAGGCAATGACATGAAAACAGGCACTGTACGCAAACCCTAGTAATAAGGATAAAGGCAAATGTGGACAACAAGCACACTCATAGGGTGTACTAGTGCTCTGAGTGGCTTGTCACACAGACACTTTATCAAAAATATACCAGTTGATACAGCTATTATTACTAATCCTACGTGTCCTTCTAGCAACAGACATGTTCCTGTGTTTATCTTGTGATGTCACACTTCTAGCCGAGAAGGCAGACACTACTGAATAACACAAAACCTCCCCCAATAATGCATTAGGCATTACCTAGGCTACTGTGCCTGCATATTTCATTATATACACTTTAATACATCCCCCCAAAAAGACTGATTTATGCAAAGCAGTAATGAAACAAACCTGGGAAACAACCGTTCATGTGTAAGCCCCAGAATCCCACAGTGGGGCCACCGGGGGGAAGGGGTCAAAGCACATTATTAAGGGTGGGGTACTCAGCCTCCGAATAGCGAAGGCACAGGCACATCCCTCAACCAGCCAACCAAGGAGATGCACTGGCAATGGCTGTGAAGGCGCCACCCTCCCTCCCCCCGTCAAGGAACAGATTCTGCTGACCCCAACTGATGGAGAGGGGACAGGTGAACCAAGAATGGGGGTGGGTATGATACAAAACTTCACTCTCATTCTCAGAGTACTGCAATGCCTGAGTGTGGAGGGCTCCTACCTGTGTTCTGTAACACTGGTCCTGATGGCTCAAAGATATTGATTTGTTTTCCATTCCAGACGGTGACCGTTTCCTGAAGGTGACAAGACAAAAACAGAAAACATTGCAGTCCACTGCAGAACTAGCGTTCTACAATCACATACCATTAAATCTGTTTCTTAAACCTTGAACCTGTGATAAATATGTTTAAAACATTAGTGGCCTGTGCCTGAACTTAATGGGAATCTGCACCAACCTGACAGATATTAACTTTCTTGTTTTTCATTTCTTTTTGTTCTCCCTTACCACAAGCTGCCTAGATATGGCTGCAGGGTTTTATACTCATCTGGGGTTTTGTGGTCTTCCCTGCTCTTCCTAATGCAGCTCAAAGTGCTGACCATAGTTTACTCTTGGGCAAAACCTCAACTGGCCCAGGAAATGACTGCAAAGGAGTGCCGCAGCAACAGACTAGCTGGTGAGCTGGATGATGGATTTCCACCCCTATGCAGTGCGGGAGATGGTCAAGCAAACCCCCAGGCCTTTATCAAATAAATGGCATTCAACCTGGAAGGCACACTCGGAGTGTGAGCTCAGGAGATGAAGGTGTGGCTAGCATGGGGTGGGAACAGGTGTCGGTATCTCTATGCCCATACAGTAAAGGTTCCCTCATTGTAGTAGTAGTAGTAGTAGTAGCAGCAACAAGGTTTATTTTATACAGGTACAGACAGTTAGGCCACAGCTTATTTACAATGCCACCCTGTACATTTCTTGATTACAAAATAAATACATTAAGCAATTAATTATAAATCAATGATATATACAATACAGAAAAACCCAAACACATTTAACCTCATTGAAATTTAGCAACCTGTTTTGACTGCTACTTTCAGCATCAGCGGAGCCTCCCTTCACTCTCACACTGTGCATTTTGAGTTTGTCCAATCTGCACGGATGATTTGTGTGCCAACTCATTTACCCTCCATATGCAATGTTTTGCCATTTTGTCTGTACTGACTCAACTTATGCTCTTTATGTCACCCTCATTGTAACCACACCATCTGACTGTATGCTGTTTGTAGTCATGCTTCTCCCCTTCTCCTTCTCTCAAGTCGCACCTGGAAACACGCCTCGGCTCAGTATGCCCCTTCCAGTCACTAATTTTACATTAATAAATACATTTAAATATATACTAGAACTTTCTAAAACAACTGCATGCTATTTCAAACTTTTCATTTTGTACCATTTGGATGGACTCATTAGAGACCAAAAGGGAGAGGGGGACATGATTGAAACTTTTAAGTACTTGAAGAGGCTCAATAAAGTGAAGGAGGGGAGCTTATTTAAAAGGAAGGAGGGGGCTAAAACTAGAGGGCATAGCGTAAGACTGGAGGGTGGAAGATTCAGAGGCAATGTAAGGGGGCGATTCTTCATGGAGAGGGTGGTGGAGGCCTGGAACAAACTACCAGAGGAGGTGGTGAGGGCTGAAACAGTGGAAGGATTCAAGAGGGCATGGGACACACATATGGGGTTGGTGGGGGGGGAAGGGGAGGGACTGTGGAAAAGAAGATGAGTGGGGGGGAGGGGCAGACCGATGGGCCATTGGATTTCTGTGATACTGTGTGACCAAGAGTTTCAGCAGCTCTGCAAGTTATGGGAAGTTTATTCCACGACTTAGCAGTATTATACGGTGAACATTTCTGGCGAAAATGCGTTTTTGTATTAGGAAACATAAGACTTATGGTCAAAAATAGATCTCAGTCTACATTGTTGAAATAAAGAGTTAAAATTTCAAAATATTTTCTAAAGGAGTTGGGGTACTTAATCAGTTTGAAAAGAACTGAGAGCCATGTTTTTCAGGCCATTTTAAATGTTCTAATATTATATAAATGGGGGTTTAAAAAGGACAGAACAGACCAAATCGTGCTATCCTATTTAGAATAGTGCAGTTTTGACAGATACATTTTTGGTGCCCAATTATAGACAATGCACACACAGCTTATGATGGGGAGCAGCAGCTGCTGTGCAATCTTTACGACAATGTTGGTGCTGGAAGGAAGGAAAGTGGGGAAAAGTTCCTCCCCACGTCACCAGAGTCCGCTGTTCTCAGAATGACTGACATTAAACTGATGGAGACCAGCCTGAAAGAGAGACTAGTAAGCTTTCTGGAGGAAAATAGGCCCCAGGATGTGAGGCAACATGGGTCTGTGTTGGGAAGGTCCTGCTAAACTAACCTAATTAACTTCTTCAACTGGGTCACTTGGACAGTGGAAAAGGGCCAAGCGGTTTACGTCCTCTATCTAGACTTTAGCAAGGCCTTCGACTCTGTGCCTAATAGGAGACTGATCAGAAAGCTGAAAGACCTGGGGGTGAGGGCTAAGCTCGTGAGATGGGTCAGAAGCTGGTTGCAGGACAGAAGTGAAAAGGTAGTAGTCGGGGGGAGGGATTCTCAGAAGCCAGGCCTAGGACCAGTGAGGTCCCACAGGGCTCAGTCTGGTGTTGTTTAACATTTTCATAAGTGACCATCACGGATGGGATCAAGAGTAAAATCTGTTCACAGACGACACCAAGCTCTGCGGGAAGACGGACACAAAGGAGGGGAGACAACAACACAGGGAGGACCTGGTTAGGCTAGAAAAGTGATAAGGCATTTGACAACTGGTGTTCACTACTACAAAATGCAAAGTTATGCACTAGGGGGCAAAGAATCTGGGGACCAAATACTGGTCAGGTGGTGTGCCGGATGGTAACCAGGTCAGAAGAAGAAAAGGACCTGCGAGTAATTATCACAAGGAACCTGAAACATTCAACACACTGCAGGAGAGCAGCCGCCATGGCAAACGGGATGCTGGGCTGCATAGCCAGAGGAATTACCAGCAGGAAGGTGAAGGTCATTCTGCCACTGCATAGGTCACTGGTAAGACTGCACTTAGAGAACAGCGTGCAGTATTGGTGCCCATATCTTCAGAAAGATATCAACTTGCTGGAAACAATCTGGAAAAGGGCAACTAAGATGATCAAGTGGCAGCAGGGCAACACCTATGAGGAGAGGCTCAGGGGGCTCAATATGCATTAGCCTTGGCCAGCCTGGTGGCGCTGAGGGTTGAGGCGCTGGACGCCACACCAGCGACCCGGATTTGGTAACGAGCCCGGACCGCTGGGGGTTGGCAGGGGGGAGAGAGAGGACTGAGCATCCGATGGGCTGCTCTCCTCTCTTGGGGAAGGATCCAGGGTTGGTCCGGTGCAGCAGTGGCCCCCGGTGGAGACCAGCGGCACTGCTACTCAATCGGGCTGGTACAGTAAGGGGGACGACGTTGGGTGGCTTCTTCCAAATGTGGGTGGGAGCACTCACGTTACAGGCTGGGCAGCACTGCACGTCCCACGTTGGGGGGGGGGGAGGACGTAACTTGGCTAGAAAATGGAAAACCCCAGAACAGTGGGATAGGCGACGGCACCTTCCCTTCACGCCCAGCGCCGGATCTGTCTTGGCTGGGCCTCATATCTCCTCCACCTCCGGCCCCACCGCTTGCCAGAGTCTGCCTTTCTAAAAAGCCAAGGTAGGAGTCGGGCTACCCTCCCCGGGCGGGTTAAACCGGGGGTGCTGGCAGTGGGTGGGGGGGGGGAGAAGAGGGCATCAGACTGAAACGGATCTCAGGTGGGTAGGCAAAGGGACGGATGCCTAAGAGAGTTCCCCTGATCTGTGACTGGAGGGGAAACGAGTTGACAGAAAAAAAAAAACTGTATTCCCTTGACGAAAGAGAAGGAGAGGGGGGGACACAAATGAAATCTTCAAGTACCTTAAGGGTATAAACAGCAGGAGCACTAAGGGCCTCTTCAGTCTTAGTGGGAACAATACCACTAGGGGGCACAGCCTAAAGCTGGTGGTGGGGGGGAAGGTTCAAGTGGGAGATCAGGAGGCACTTATTACCAAGAGGGTGGTGATCAAGTGAAATGAGCTGTCAGAGGAGGTGGTATCCTTAAAAATGGTGGACAGCTTCAAGCAGTAACATGACATGGTGAAGGGGAAAGTGGCGGGGGGTGACTGAGGGAGGGCATGAGGGAAACAAGGAGGGGGGGCACACTTGAGCAGACTAGATAGACCATAAGGCCTTTATCTGCTGGCAAATTTGTATGTTCATATGACTGAAATAACCCTCCATATAGGAGAAGTAGGTCTCTCCAGTGACTAATGGGAAAGGCACGATTCTCAGTTCCTAGGTGTGAATTCATAAAATAAGAGTGTGAACTGGTGCCCCATTATGACAATATACCTAAACACTATCTAGAAAGGTCCGACTTAGTCATTTAATGGTGCAGGCCCCCCACTCGACTCAGTCACGATAGAAATGAGTAAAATCAGATGCTGAGCGCTAACTGGATCTGCAGACACAAACACTGCAATAGAGCACTTGTGGCCTTCTGTGGATACCACATCTCAACACGTTGGGTGCTTGCCGCCCACAGTTGGTCATTCATTCATTTATTTATTTGAAATTACACTAACCGGGATAATCCCATGAGATGCAGCATCTCACTTTCATGGGGGTCCCAGGGAGAATGGTAACACTCAGCAGGTTATTAGGAGAACTAGTTAAATACAGGCTAAAATATACACAGGCAAAAAGAAACAAGCTCTAAAGGCAAGTACAGCCAAACAGTGGTCAAAACAAATTAACAAAGTGGGGTCGCAACAAACAAACAGCATGAACATTGGTATGCAACATCAGCATGGTCAGTCCAATGGGGATTCTGGACCAAAATAAATACAGGGAATTTTAAAGCGGCTGGAAAGACTGGACTTGAACACTTGCAAGCTAAAAGCATTCCTCAGCTGGAGAGAGTTTGTTCCATGTATCTGGTGCTGCAAATGGGACAGATGCGATGACCAAATTCACCTTCCCACCCTTGTGACCAGTACCGTAAGGCCACTTATGGGCCGAAGTGTGCTGGATTCTGTAATGCCAGCAGTGGCCCTACTCCTGCTCCCCAGCCTGTTAGTAGTCCCTGATGTGCAATGGACCCCCCTCTTCTGTGCACTATTCATCTTCCATGTGGAATCTAGTCTCCAGTTCCTCGTCAATTTCCATTCCCAGTAGGCTTCTCCTAGCAGTGCCACATCTCTAGCGACTCCCATAAGAACTGCGTGTAAGTGCTCTACAGGCAGGGGATGTCGCTAACGATTAAATGTTTTGTACTGGTTGCCACGTTTCATGTTTCTGAAGCATGATCTTTTGCCTTTGTGGCTCCTACCCTGTGGAATTCTCTACCTCTTCGGATATGAGATAGCCTGACCATTTAATGGTACTGATTTTATAAGTAAATGTTTAATTATTTTTAAGGGGTTGTTTTATATTTGGTTTTATGACAATTGTGATGTTTTATCTGTGTATAGATTGTTCAGGTGCCCTGAGCTTTGGAAGGGTGCCTTTTGTAAATAAACCGATGATGATGATGTTGGATGGCTCTGTAGGAGATAAGTGATCTGGATTTAAACACTGTTCTCCAATGTTTACCCCCAGACCTCAACTACTTCCCTGTATAGAGAATGTAAGTGAGTTATAGTGTATAGTGGAGTGTTGTTCTGTACAGAATTCCACCCCTTTCAACATGCTGTTCTACCACAGTTCCAAGGTCATGGAATGTGATTCTACCCTGCTGTGGTAGAACAGCATTCTAGAACTTCTAGAGACTGCATGAGTCAGTTTCATTTTGAAAGCAAAAGAACTCACAAAACACATTTTTCACACAGTACTATACACTATAAAAAATACAGGATGAGCAACTCTATGCATAACCAGTGTGTTTTGCCACCTCGGGGTTCTAATTCCTATGGACCTCTCGAGTTTCACTCTTGAGGTTAAAGGGAATCAGAATCCCTCTGTGGCAGAACACACTGGTTTAGCATATTTGCCCATCCAGTATTCTCTATGAAGTGGTTCGGGCCAACATTTTTTTTTTATACCGGAAGAGTCATACTAAGCTGAAAGCTTGTTTACAGGTGCGACCTGGGAGCACAAGGAAGTTAAGTGACTTGCTCAGGGTCATACAGTTTGCAAGTGGGGACTGTGGGATTCGAACCCAGGTCTCCAGGTTTGCAGCTCAGAGCCTTAAACCACTGCGCTATACTGCCTCATAAACATATATAACATTGTTATATATGTTGCAGGCACAGGCATGATGCCCCGCATTGAGGCTGAACGTTGGCGCCACCAGATGAAAAAAATTACATAGTATAGTAATATTGTTTCTTCTAGGGGATCCCTCATTATGCTTTACCATATGTAGCAAGCCCAGCAGGTGAAGCTGCCCTGCAGCGTGTGGATAGACTTTGGAATGAAATTCAAACCTTTGCTCTCTAGATGTCACCACATTCCGCAGCCTAACGTCAGATCCTTTTTTAGCCTAACCAAAGGAGACCTCTCACACCCCACTTCCTTCCAAAACTAAAACAAACATTAGAGGATGGCTCCAACGGCCAAATGTGCTAATCAAGAAAATCAACAGAAAAAGTTGAAACATTTTATTTTCAAACTGCGAATGAACAACAAGTAATGCTCAAGCAATTAAAAGAAGACTACAAACTGATTACTGTGGAACTTTTTCCTCGTTCTGGAAGGGGAGTTTTGTTTTTATTTCTAACTCTTTTTCTGCTTCCGTCTCGGGGAACTCTCCAGCTGCCTCATTCACCAATGACTCTACCTCCCTGTCTTAAGCTCTTTTCCCTGAGTCCTCGCCAGCCCCGTGAATCCCCTGACTCTGAACCCCCCTGAAGTGGGGCTGCCGCCGTCCTGGTGCTCTATCTATAATCCAAAGTGCTGGGCCAGAGTCGGGGCAGAATACCCAGGTCGAGAAAGACCCGACTGTGGAAGTGTGGTCTTGGCACTGGAGGAGCCTTTGCCTACCCGAGATGGGATTTTTACGCAGTTGTTGCTCCCCTCCCTCCCCAGGCTCGGACGTGCAATGATGTCCACCACAGCTCTACCCCAGCATCGCTAGCCCCGCATGTTCTTGCTATGCCTCTGGCTACCGCCAGAGGCCGCTAAGGAGCAGCGCAAACCCTGGAACCCTCTTTGGGAAGGGACAACAGTCCTCTGGACAATAGATCCCTTTCCTCCCCTGCCGACCCCTGACGGTCCGAGTCTGTTCCCAAACCTGGGTTGCCGACATGGAGCTAGGTGTGGTGTCCAGCGCCTCAACCCTCAGCGCCACTTGGCCGGCTGGAAGGGGAGGTAGGGTGGGGTTGTAGATTTAGGCATAATGAGTGATCCACAGGAAGAAAAAAATATGTTTTTTCTTCAAACCTTAGGAATCCCTCATTATGCTTAATCAAATGCAGACTACAAAGTAGTACCTTGGGAGGCTAGGTACAGAACTTACTTGGGGGGAGGGAGGTTCTGCAGTACAGCAGTGCCAAATCTGGCATCTCTTCTGGGTTGTATGTCCAGGCAACAGTGCTTTGTAAAGTTGTGAACTGTTTTCCATATAGCTGCTTTACAGATTTCCAGCAAGGGGACATCCCTAGCTGCTGCCACAGAGGCAGCAGTGCCACAACTGGTGAGTGCCCTGAGGCCTTGAGGTAGCTGTGTGCCAGCTTTAGAGTAATAGAATTGGATGCAGTAAATGAACCAGCAGGAAATAGTCCTTTTTGAGGCTAGGTTGCCCTTTCCCACTTCCCCATATGTGAGGAACAACTGAGTATGGGAAGACCTATGGTCTTTAATATGCTCCAGGTAGTATCTTCAGACCTCTAAACGTCCAGGCTGTGCAGCCTTTGCTCACCAGAGCTGGACTTCTCTGTAAAGAACACAGGAAGGGTGATGGACTGGTTCAGATGAAACTCGGACACCACCTTGGGAAGGAAGTTTTTGTTAGTTCTAAAGACTACCTTATCCCTGTGGAAGATTATGTAGTTAGGGTTAGTGCAGAGGGCTTGCATTTCAAACACCCTTGTGGCTGAAGTGATGGCTATCAGGAAGACTGTCTTCCAAGTAACATACTTCAAATCAGCAGTGGTCATGGGCTCAAAGAAAAAATTACTCACCGTAGTAATGTTGTTTCTTCTAATGGAGTCTTACTATATTATAGACATTAGCAGTTTGATCCAGCTCTAGAACTGCCCCGGAGTGAAATGGTTAAAACCATTCCAAAATAGAATTTTGGCAGGAGAGCAGCTCTATCTGTGTCATTTCAAACTTGAACTGTCAGATCTTTACGAGCCAAACTCACTAAGGTCTGTGTGGAAGCTGTAACCTACACTAGCCAAATGGCTACCTAAATAATAACAACCATTGATGGTCCCAACACCCAAGACTCAAGTCAGGGGACCAGAAATACTAACACCATTCTAATAATATGAAAATGGAACATAAGTATAATAAAACACACACACGCATACACATACACACCCCCAAAGTCCCAAAGGGGACAAAATGCTAACAGGACATAAGTAGTGCCCCACACTAAGTTGCCCGCACCCCACCAAGTAGAGGTTCTGAGAGGGGCAGGTTGGGGGGGAGGTCTATAATATAGCAAGACTCCATTAGAAGAAACAACATTACTAAGGTGAGTAATTTTTTCTTCAAACAACATGAAGTCTTGCTATATTATAGACATTAGCAGAATACACAGCAGTACCTCCATGGAGGAGGGGCAGAACCTACTTAGGGAATAGGCTCTGAAGAACAGCTGTGCCAAACCGAGCATCTCTCCTGGCCTGGACATCCAGGGAGTAATGCTTGGTAAAAGTGTGTACCGTTTTCCAAGTAGCAGCCTGGCAAATCTCTAATAAGGGGATATCTCTGGCAGCAGCTAGAGACGCAGCTGTACCCCTGGTAGAATGAGCCCTCAAACCGGGGGCTCTGCCCACTTTCTGATAACAAAATTGGATACAAGAGACAATCCACCTGGCTATTGATCTCTTAGTGGCAGGTTGCCTTTCCCAACTTCACCATAGGTAAGGAAAAGTTGGAGGATTGAACCTGTGACCTTTGGTATGCTCTATATAATAACTAGAGCTCTCTTAACATCCAGGCTGTGCAACCTCCTCTCACCGAAGAGGAGTGATCAGTGAAAAATACTGGAAGGAGATAGATTGATTAAGATGGAAATCTGAAACCACCTTAGGCAAAAACTTCCTATTAGTCCTAAGGACTACCTTATCCCTATGGAAAGAAATAAAGTCAGTCTCCACTGACAAGGCTTGCAATTCACTTATGCATCTGGCAGAAGTGATAGCCACTAGAAAAACAGTTTTCCAAGTTAGGTACTTAAGCTCTGCAGAAGACAGAGGTTCAAAAGGGGGTTGCATTAACTGGGCAATGCAAACATTAAGGTCCCAAGCAGGGGCGGTTCCCGAAAGGGAGGATTAGTATGGAGTAATCCTTAAAAAACTTGGAAAACACAGGATGAGAGGAAAGAGGGGATGACTTTCCTGCTGACAGAAAAGCAGACACAGCTGCCAAATGAACTCTCAGGGTAGCTGGTCTGAGACCCAAGGAATTAAGATGTACCATGTAATCTAACAAAATGGGCAATTCAGCAGATTCTGGGAAATATTTTCCCAGCACACCAAATGGAAAACCTTTTCCATTTAGAACTATAAGTAGCCCTAGTGGAAGGCTTTCTGGAAGCCTTTAGGATCTCAAGAACACCCTGAGAGAGGTGTAAATCAGCAAACTCTAACTCCTCAAGAGCCAGGCCTTGAGGTTGAGGGATTGAGGTCGGATACCAAACCCTTCCCTGGGCACAAGTCAACAGATTGTGATTCCTGGGGAGGCATAGGGAAGATGGACTGTCAGAGACAGAAGGAGTGGGTACCAGGGCTGCCTGGCCCAATCCGGGGCAATCAGAATCACCCTGCAAGGCTGAGATCTGATTTTGACTAGTACTTTGAATAGGAGAGGAAAGGGGAAAGCATGAGGAACTTCCTCCCAATCCAGAAGAAGGGCATCCAGGGAACGAGCCCAGCACTGGAGGCCTGCAACAGAACAGAGGAAGTTTGTGATTGTCTGGGGCTGCAAAAAGATCTATCTGCGGGATGCCCCACCTGGCAAAAACTATCCCCAGCACTTGAGGATCCAGGGACCATTCGTGATGGCCCTGGGAAATCCTGCTGAGGGCATCCGCTAGGACATTGTCCTTCCCTGGAAGATGAACTGCTATGAGGGAAGTGTTCAGGGAATAGGCCAGAGACCACAACTTCATTGCCTTGGTGCACAAGGCCGAAGACCGAATACCCCCCTGTTTGTTGATGTACCACATTGTTGTGGTGTTGTCTGTTCTGACTTGTATCACCTTGTCGTGGACAGATGCAGAAAAAGCTTGAAGAGCTAAAAAGACAGCTCTGAGTTCCAGCAAATTGATGTGGAGCAGAGATTCCTGAGGGACCAAACTCCCTGAGTGGAAAGGTGCCATGTGGGCTCCCCAACCCAGAAGGGAAGCATCTGTAGTGAGAGTCAAGTCGTGAGAAGGGGAAATGAAGGGACTCCGCTCTTAATTGCTCTGATCCTGCCACCACTGGAGGGCTAGGATCAAGGTTCGAGTCACTGGGACCAACTTGGAAAGGGGTCTCTTCTCTGAGACCAAAGGTTCTCAAGTGAAACTGAATGTCTCTCATCTGAAATCTGGCTCACTGCACAACAGCTGTGGATGTAGCCATGTGCCCCAGGAGCTGCAGAAAGTGTCTTGCTGGTCGAGAGACCTGCAGAGTGAAGGAAGAGGCCAGAGCCACTAAATTCCTTACCCTTTCTGGGGGAAGAAAGGCTCTGGCTAGCTTTGTGTCCAATTCTGCCCCTATAAAGGTGAGTACCTGGACTGGTTCCAGAACTGACTTTGGTAGGTTTAGCAGAAAACCCAGGGAGGTGAGAAGCTGCTGGGTGACCTGCAGGTGAGATTTTACCTGTTCTGGGGACTGGCCTACAATGAGCCAGTCATCTAGATAGGGAAAAACAGCAATCCTCTGCCTCCTTAAGTAGGCCACTGCCACTGCTAGACACTTTGTGAATACCCTTGGAGCAGAGGTAAGGCCGAAGGGCATTGCTCTGAACTGGTAATGACCTGAGGACAGTTCGAATCTGAGGTACTTTCGATGGGATCTTCTGATTAGGACATGGAAATAGGCATCCTTGAGGTCCAGAGAGGCTAGCCAGTCCCCTGGCCTTAGGGAAGGTAAAATCATTGCCAGAGTTACCATTTTGAACTTTGGTTTCAAAGATGCTTGTTCAGATATCTGAGATCTAAAATGGGCGCCATTCTCCTGTCTTTTTGGGGTAAGGAAGTATCTGGAATACAGACCCCTGCCCTGATGCAGGGGAGGAACCCTTTCTACTGCTCTGAGAGCTAACAGGGATGAGACCTCTGTTTCCAGAGCGAGGGTCTCTGAAGCACTTGCAGGTAGAAAAAGTCTGCTTCTCAACTTGGGGAAACTTTTTGAAGCTGAGAACCAGACCCTGGCTTACTACTTCCAGAACCCACTTGTCTGAGGTTAAAGAAGCCCAATTCTGACTGAAGTAAGCCAGCCTGCCCCCCACTGGTACAGGAGAATCGGCCCTGGGCACCCCATCAGGGTGCCTGTTTCGCAGGAGGTTTAGGCTGGGGGGTGGGAGCAGGTCTGCCCACCCCTCGTCTACTGCCTCTGAAGAAGCCCCTCTGAGCATAGGCAGAGGAGGCCTGAGTCTGATAGAAGGCCTGTGAAAAGGCCTACCCCACCCCCTGGGGCATGCCTTGAGGAGTGGCTTGCCGCCTTAGCCTGGGCACTCTTGTAAGTAGTCCTATATTCATCCATCTTCTTCATGTAATTCTCTGTCTGCTCTCCAAACAGAGAATTTCCCACTACAGGAAAATCCATAGCCTTAGTCTGGGTATCCTGTGACAAACTAGTACACCTGAGCCAGGCCAACCTACGAAAAGCTACAGATGTGGCCATGACCCTAGAGGAAACATCATTAACATCCACAGCAGCATGAAACTGACCTGGAGGCTTCAATGCCATCAGCAGCCACCTGTTCTAGTTCACTAGCCAGCTGGCCATGGGCTTGCTTGGCCAATTGCATAACAGTATCCCATCTAGATTTCTGATACCTAGCTACATAAGCCATAAAATTTTCTTGCCTGAGTCCCAGAGAGGCTGCCATATACTGTTTTTTTGCCATGGCATCAATCTTCCTGGAATCCTTGTCAGGAGGATGTGAAGCCAAGGGAATATTAGCTTTATCACAGGCAGCAGCCTGAACTACCCCAACATGACTGCATTGCTGAGAAAGGAATTCTGTATCAGGGCCTGACAATGTATACCTTCTGTCCATCTTTTTATCTACAGGAGGCACAGAATTAGGAGCTTTTAAAATTTTACTTGTTTGTTTCCTAAAAGACTTATGTAAAGGAATAGACAATCTCCTAGACTCTGGAATATCCATCATTTCTACAAAATCAGGCTCCTCTTGCTCATCCACAGCCTCTTCTAAAGGAAGCTGGAGGGTTTCAGCAACTTTTTTATAAAACATAAAATGAGATGGGGACTCCAGACAGCATAGGGGAGATTCTAAAGGTCTGTCTGGGAGATGTCCGGTTCAATGGGCACACCCAGACCTTCCCAGCCATATTCATACTGTTCATAATCCTCCTCCCCTCCTCTGGTTCATAAAATTCCTCAATATCATAATCCTGAACCACTGGGACGGACAAACCGACCTTTTACCAGATAGTGGTGGTTCGGACCGGACCCTAAGACAGTGACTAGACAATTTGTATGGCTTTTGCTATCTCTGCAGCAGTTGGAGAAGGAATTTTGGACTCCAGACCTGCTGATTTTCTTGTTTTCTTTACTGGAATTGGTTCCTCAGAACCAGCTTTTCTTTTCCGAGGAAGTCTGGCCCTGGTCAGAGGGCACTCCCTCTGGTTCGGTTGGTACCGAACCGGGCTGGCCATCCGGGTCAGCGGACTTTTTGGCCTCTCGTTCCCTGAGCCTGCCCAATCTTTTTTCCAGGGTGGCTGCAGGGAAATTCTTACATACCTGGCAGTCTGACTGGAGGTGGTCAAACCCCAGACAATAAACACATGTGGTGTGTGGGTCAGCCTTGGCAAAGACTTCCCCACAAACATCACAGTGTTGAAACCCAGTGGGCCCGGTTTTTCTTTTGGGTTTCTCAGACATAATGCCAGCCTAACCAAAAACTTGCCCTTTTAATGGCAGTGCCAGGCAAGACACCCTTATCGGTTCCTAACCGTGTCACGGGTATTGGAAAAAAACGTAATAAATCCGTTTTTTTTAGAACCGGGAACCGCACTCTAAAATAGTAACTTTTAGTTTTAAATGAGTTTTAAACCCACTGATCGGATCAAAACCGAACCGATAACTTACAAGTTCCACACAGATAAACCCTTCATTTACTTACGGTTACCACAGATAGAGCTTGAACCGAACGGTTTTGCGGTTAAAATAAAACTATTCTCGGTTAAATCCAACCGAGAAAACACTTTTTAAACCGAGAAATGAACCGAGCAGAAGGAGAAATCTCTGGAGCGACGGTTCACTGAGGCGGAGTAAAGAATCTGACAGTTCAAGTTTGAAATGACACAGATAGAGCTGCTCTCGTGCCAAAATTCTATTTTGGAATAGTTTTAACCATTTCACTCCGGGGCAGTTCTAGAGCTGGATCAAACTGCTAATGTCTATAATATAGCAAGACTTCATGCTGTTTGAAAGGATGTTCCCCTGAGCTTGGCTATACAGATGTTTAGATCCCAGGGAGGGACAGGTTCCCTAACTGGGGAATATGTATGCGAGTCCCTTAAAGAACTGCTTGAAAATGGGGTGAGAAGCCACTGTTTTCTGCCTGCCAGCTGACGTGTAAGCATAACATAGCCACCCAGTGAGTGCTTAGGGTAGCAGGGCTGAGACCTAAGGTTTACAGGTGCACGAGGTAGTCCAAGAGTGTGGGTAGATCTGTTCGGAGAGGAATGATCTGTTTACAGGCACACCATAAGGAAAACCTTTTCCATTTGGAAGCATATGTTTTCCTAGTAGCAGGTTTCCTAGACACTTCAAGGACCTGGAGAACTTGGTCAAAGAAATTGAAAACCAGAGTACTCTAGCTCCTCAAGAACCAGGCTTTGATGTGCAAAGACTTGACATTCAGAAAGGTTACTCTGCCCTGGGACATGGCAGTAGATTGTGTCTCAGGGAAGATGGATGGGCTGTTCGGTGGACAGGGCCTGGAGTAGAGAGTGCCATGGCTTCCTGGCCCAATCTGGGGCTGTCAAAATCATATTTACAGGCTGGCTCTTCAGCTTCAGAAGAACTTCAAACAGCAGTGGAAACAAGGGAAGGTATGCAGAAACTTCCAATCCATGAACAGAGCCCCCATGGGGACTGCACCCACTGCTGGTGGCCTGCGGCAGTAGAGAGGGAGACGGAAATTGCCTTTTGATGTGAACAGATCTATGTCTGGTGTGCCCCATCTCCTGAAGATTGTGGCCAACACCAGTTTGTACAGAGACTATTCATGAAGGGCCTGGCAGATTGTGCTGAGGGTCTCTGTCAGGACATTGTCCTTCCCTGGGAGGTGGATTGCTGACAGGTGTACATCCTGTGAATAAGCCAGACTCCCAGAGCTTCATAACTTCTGTGCACAGTTTTGAGGATCTTCTTGTGCCCACTTGATTGCTGATATAATAGATTTTAGTGGTGTTATCTGTCCTGTCCTGGACAGACTGACCCTTGACCTGTGGTGCAAATGACTGAAGAGCTAGAAACACTGCTCTTAGCTCCAGCAAGTTTATATGCTCCCTGTATTCATGAGGAGACCATACTCCATTTACTGTTAGGTCTCCCAGGTGGGGGTCCCAACCCAATATGGAAGCATCTGCTGTCAGGACAACTGTAGGAACCTGAACCTGAAAAAGGTATCCCTTCTCTGTGGTTTTCCATGTCCTTCTACCAATCCAAGGCCTGTAACAGGGTTTCTGTGACAGGCATCAGCTTGCAGAGGGGCTGCTTATCTAGAATCTTGCTCCTGGAACCACTGCTATGGTGGCGTCCACATGCCATATAAGCTGAAGAAGGTGTTTCTCACCTCATCCTTAATCAGAAAGCCTTGCCATGTAGGGCATCCAGTTCTGCTCCTATGAATTCCAGTATCTGTACTGGTCCTATCAGAGACCTCTGCATGTTTATAAGGAATCCTAATCCCTCTAGAGTCCTCTGAGTCAGGAGGAGTGAGTACTCAACCTGCTGGTGTGACTTTCCTATGACCAGCCTTTCATCTAGGTAAGGAAAGACCATCACATCTTTTCTTCTGAGGTGTGCCACCATGATAGCCAAGCACTTTGTGAACACTCTGGGAGCAGATGACAGCCCGAAAGGGAGGGCTGTAAACTGGTAGTGACCTGAGGGGAGCCTGAATCGCAGGTGTTTTCTGAAACTGGGCCTGACTGGAATGTGAAAATACAAGTAGTCCAGGTACAGGGATTCCAGCCAGTCCCCCCTGTTGAAGTGATGGAATAACTGTGGACAGGGTGACCATCTTGAATCTTTCTTTCTTCAGATGCTTGTTCAGAAATCTGAGGTCCAGAATGGGTCGCCATTTCCCATTTTTCTTGTGTGTGAGGAAGGACTTTGAGTAGAGGCCCTTTCCCCACTGGGAAGGAGTCACTCTGCTGCTTTTGCCAGTAGTAGTCTTTTTGATCTCGCATAATTCTGTCTGCCGAAGAGGGAGGGTGGAAATGACTGTGTACAGACAGTTTGGAAAATATTCTGAATTGCAGAGTGAGGCCTTGGCCCACTACTTCCAGGACCTATTTGTCTGTGATGATGTTTTACCGCTCCTGAAAGAAATGAGTCAACCTTCCTCCTGCTGGCAATGGGTTGGCGACCTGGACATACACATCAGGGATTCTGTTTGGGCTGAGCCTTAGAGGACAAAGCCTGGTCTCAGTCCTTCTGGAAGATCTTCTTCCTCTGTCCCTAAGGTAACCTCTTGCATGAAAGTAGTCATAGGGTATGGACATGGAGTAGAGCAGTGAAATGTTTCTCTTCATGTCTCCTTTCTGTCCACTGGCGTTTCATTTTGCTTTTCAGCAGGAGAGGCAGTGACAGTTCTCTCTTTATACTCTACTTTGTCCACTGACATCTCATTTTGCTTTACAGGAGGAGGGGTACTGGCAGTTTTCTCTGTATACTTTACTTTGTGCACTGTCGTCTACCTTTGCTTTTCGGCAAGTGAGGCAGTGGCACTTTCCTGTTCATATTTTATTTTGTGTACTGGTGTCTCCTTTTGCTTCTCAGCAGGAGTGGCATTGATTTTTTTAACTTAGTGGGGATTCACAATAAATATCTTAAATAGAAGAAACAGAAACAGAATTAAACAGAAGAAAGGCAACTAGACACAAGCGTGATAGTCTGCCTATCCATTAAAAAATAAATAACCAACCAAAATACACAGCTGAGAAGATTCAGAGGTCCTGTGTACCTCAGTTTATGCTGGACAAACCAACAGTTGGACAGACATGACATTCCTGTGAGAATACTGAGCTTAGGGAAGGTAGTTAACCAACAGCTGGTACGATTACTACATGCCATACTTAATTTTGAAATAGAATGAAAAAGGACTGAACTGTAAGCAGAATGCTCTACAGTATACTTAGTCCATATAAACATAAATACACAAATTTAGAAAAGTACAGTTCACGTAGAACTTACGTAGCAGTGAATCTTCGAAGAGCTCTTGCAGTAGGTATTTACATATACGACTTAGCCGCCAGGCATCAGGACCCCACAGAAAAATTTCTAGCTAGCAGTCTCTGGCGAGGGAGCACTGCCACATCAGGTGACCAGCGTCATACGATGTCAGTATAAAGAGCGGTCCCCAACGCCCGCCTTCAAGTTCTCCCCCCCCCAAAGGCCAAAAGAGGCAAGATGAAAAAGAAGAGGATATTTCCCCCCATGGAAATGAAGCAAGAAAGCTTAAGGGGATGGGGGCGGGAAGGCAATACCTACTGCAAGAGCCTCTCTCAAAGATCTACTGTTACGGTAAGTTCTTACGTAACTGTACTATCTTACTTCGAGAGGGCTCTTGCAGTAGGTATTCACATATAGGACTGAGTTCCAAGCAGTCTGGAACAAATAAAAGCAGACAGGAGGAGGATTGTTATCCATAGCATGGAACCTCAGGGCTGAATGGGTCTCATGAAAGGAGGCCTTGTAGGACAGCCAACTCGAAGCCTGCTCTACGGCGAGAGGCAATGTCCAAACTGTAGTGTTTCGTGAAGGTATGGACCGAAGTCTAAGCTGTGGCTGCACAGATGTCTGCCGCTGACACATTCGTGAAACAAGCTGCATAGGCAGCTACTCCTCTGGTGGAGTGACCTCTGACTTGACCCGGAAGGGTCTTGTTGTACTTGTCATAACAGAAAGTGATACAATGTGCCAACCATTTTGATCGGCATTGCTTAGAGACAGCATTGCCTTCTCTTTTTGTGGGCAAAACAGACAAAAAGTTGATCAGTCTTCCTGAGATCCTTGGTCTGATTGGTGTAGTATCTCAGGATTCAGTGAACATCTAAAGTATGCAAGAGGTACTCCCCTTGATTGGAATGTTGTGTAAAGAAAGCGGGTAGCTCTGTAGATTGATTCAGCCACCACCTTAAGGAGAAACTTGGGGTTGGTGCGTAGAGCCACACATTCCTTGTGGAAAATCAAGTATGGGATTTTACACATCAAGGCCTGAAGCTCGGAAATGCGCTGAGCAGAAGTAATGGCCACTAGGAAGAGTGTCATCCAAGAAAGGAACTTCAAATCAGCTGTAGCTGCTGACTCGAAGGGAGGCAGAGTAAGCTTCTCCAAGATAAAATTCAAGTCCCAAGAAGGGGCAGGAATGTGGATGGAGGGGGGGTCTCAAATGGAGAACCCCACTGAGGAAAGTCTTAGAGACTTCCAACTGAGCAAAAGACCTGTCTCCAAAGGGAATATGGTAGGCTGAGATAGCTGCCATGTTGACTTTCAACGAGGAATGGCTGAGACCCAGATCGAAGAGGTGAAGCATGTAGTCCGGGACTTTTGGGCACGAGAAAGGCTTGAAGTCTTTTGAGTTTTCCCATATAGAAAATTGTTTCCACTTCATGGCGTAGGTGGACCTTGTGGAAGGCTTCCTGGTCTCCACCAAAATGTCTGCTACTAGAAGAGAGACTACACAGAGGGCTTTAGCTATGTCTGCAGGAGTCATGCATGGAGATGAAGGGATTTGAGACCTGGAAGAACAAGGGTTCCCTGATCCTGGGTCATCCATTGCTGCGACAGAGGAAGAGGAAGTGGAGGTTCCTCTGAAAACTGTTGCAGAAGAGAGAACCAAACTTGCCTGGGCCAGAAGGGAGCATGAGAATCATTCGAGCTCTCTCCGATCTGAGTTTGTTCAGGACCCTCGGGAGTAAAGGAATGGGAGGGAAGGCATAAATTAATCTGTCCCTCCAACTAAGAGACAGAGCGTCCCGCCAAAAAATATCTCGCCCTGGAGCGAGCGAACAGAAGGCGGGAAGTTTTGTGTTTTGGGGAGAGGCAAAGAGGTCTATCTGAGGTGTTCCTCATCACTGAAAGATGTCGTTTACAACTTCTTGATCCAGCTCCCATTTGTGGGACCTGGCTGAGAAACAACTGAGTCAGTCTGCTAGTGTGTTTTCCACTCCCGGAACGTGAACCGCAGTCAAGTGAAGGGGGTGTTGGGCTACCCAGTTCCAGGCTCTCATCACTTCCTGGCACAGAAGGTAGGAACCTGTGCCTCCCTGCTTGTTAAGGTACCTGACTATGCACATGTTGTCTGATTGTATCAGGAGATGACCGAGGAGGATGAAGGAGAGTAGAGCCTGAAGAGCATGAATGACTGCTCTCAGTTTGAGCACATTTATGTGCAGGTTTTGTTCAAACTTGGACCAGCTGCTCTGAGTCCTGCGAAACCCCAGATGGGCACCCAACCTTCTCCTGACGTATCCGTTGTCAACATCTGGGAGGGTGGAATGATGCAGAAGTGAACTCCCGGGCACAGGTTCTCCTGAACCATCCACCATTCCAAGTCCCTGATCATGGGATCTGATACTAGTACCTCCTGGTCTAGATTGTCCCTGGTTTGGTCCTATTGAGACTGAAGCATCCACTGAGAGATCCTCATATGGAGCCGAGCGAACGGGACTGTTGGAATTGCAGCCACCATTAGCCCAAGGAGGTGGAGGACTGACCTGGCTCCGACCCTCCTGAGACTGAACAGAAGATGAGCCTGGTTCTGAAGGGTGTCTACCCTGTCCTGAGGTAAGAAGGCTTTGCCAGTGGTCGTGTCCAGAATCACCCCTATAAATTGGAGGTGTTGGCATGGGGCCAAGTGGGACTTGGCCTGGTTGATGGTGATACCCAGGCTGGTAAAAATCTGCAGGGTAAGGGAAAGGGAGTGCAGGAGGTCCTCCCTGGATGAGGCCGCCAGGAGCCAATCGTCCAGGTATGGGAATACCTGAACTCCCTGGGTACACAGGTGGACTGCTACCACCGACAGGCATTTAGTAAACACTCGGGGGGCTGAGGAAAGACCAAATGGGAGGGCCTTTAATTGGTAGTGGTCCCCCTGAAAACAAAACCAAAGGAATTTGTGGTGGGAAGGGCATATGGGGTTATGCAGATAAGCATCCTGCATGTCCAGAGCGCATACCCACTGTCCCAGCCAAAGTAGTGGCAGAAGGCTCTGCAAAGAGAGCATTCTGAAGCGTTTGTACTCCACGAACATGTTCAGGAAGATGAGGTCTAAGATGGGCCTCACATCTCCGGTCTTCTTTGGAACTAGGAAGAAATGGGAATAATAACCTGCTCCCCAAAGATGAGTGGGAACTGGCTCTACTGCCACCTTCGAGAGAAGGGAGATGATTTCCTCTAGAACCAGAGGAAGATGTTGTGGGGAGTAAGATGACTGGGAGGGTGGTCTTCGGGGTGGTTTCTGCAGAAACTCTACTGAGTGTCCTGCCAATATCAACTGGAGCACCCAAGCGTCTGATGTTTTCCTCTCCTAGCCCGGCAGATGGGAGGAAAATCTCCCCCCTACCGGTTCCTCTAGAAACTCCAGAGGCAGTGGGAGAGACAGGAGTCAGGAGGTGTGGGGCACCATAGCAGCCAAGGCTCCCATGGCTTTTTTGCTGGGGGGAGTCTTGGTTGCTGGAGGGGCCCGACATTTGTTGGCACATTTGCCCTGCGGCTTTTGTCGTTGTCAGTTCTGGCCACAAAAAGGACGCCGCTGCCCTTGAAGGGGCCTGTACATAGTCTGGACAGACTTGAGTAAAGTGCCCTTCTCCTGCAGTTCGGCAATGATGTCCTCGACATCACCCCTGAACTGCACTGAACCCCTGAAGGGAGCATCCTGTATAGCGGATTGTACCTCAGGGACCAAACCTGACATGCGGAGTCAGGCATGATGCTGTAGGCCTACGGCGAAGGCCGAGCTCCTTCCAGCTGTGTCCACCGCAATGTAAGTGGCACGTAACATGTGCCGACAGGCCGAACAAGCAGAACGGACAAGGTCCCCCACTTCCTGCTTAGTCTGTGACTCAGGAAGAGAGTCCAATTTAGCTTCCACCTGGCTAAGGATGGTCTTCTGGAAATCCCCCATACGTGCCACACGGTTAAGGGCCCTGATGCCTAGGGTAGAAGAGGAATAAATCTTCTTCCCGTACTGGTCCAGAAGCCGGGATTCCTTATCAGGCGGAGACGAGCTGAGGTGTTTGGGATTTGTGGAGCGGCCGTGAGCGGCACTGTTGATGACTGAATCCACTTTGGGGTGAAGGCTAAGAAAGTCTATAACCTCAGGAGCCTGGTATAGCCTGTCCACCTTCCTTGGAAGGGGGGCTAATGCAGAGGGTTGTTTCCAAATGGTGGAGACAAGACCTGCATGAGGCTCTATCCAGGATGGGATCAGTGTAGGAATGGTCTCGGGCAGATCCAGATGGGCAGCGAGTTTTTTATGCTGTGGGTCTGGTTCCACTGCTTGCCACTGATGAACTTCCTGGATTTTCCTCAATAACTCCAGAAAAGAAGGGTCCTCCGGAGGAAACTTTGGAGGATCCCTCGGCCTGGGGTGTTCCAGAGTACGGGGCTCGTCTTCAGGGTCAGAGTGATTTGACTCCGAGTCCGTGACAGAAGATGATGAACAGGAAGAAGACTTCTCCCTAGGAGGGGGAGGGACGACTCCTCTGGGGAGTTCCCTGGGGCACGTATTCTCCCCGCCTCGGGCACCAGAGGGCTCTCCTCTGGTGTCGGGCATGGGGCAGGGAGTCTCCCGTCTCAGACGTAGGGGATCTGGTATTGGGTCCAGCGTCGGGAGATGACTCTCGACCGCCCTGGTGAGCTCAGCCTTGGCCTCAGCCCACCAGGAGGCCACGGTCTCCTTGAGATCCACCGGCAGCTGAGAGTTGGCGGCGGAGGTGGAGGAGGTGGGAGATACGGATATTGAGGGTATCCATAAAAGGAGTATCCATAACCCGATGGTGGGTAGCCCAGAGTCGGGTACTGCAGCGTCAAATATTGCAGTGTCGGGTACTGCGGCGCCAGATACTGAGGGGCCAGGTACTGAGGCATCGGATATTACGGTATCGGGTACTCGGGTGCCAGGGGTTCTGATGGAGCAGAGGGACCTGGCTGAGGCCCTGCTGGCGGGCCAGAAGGTGGAAACATTGGCCCCGCGGACATCAGGCCCGGCGTGGGTATAACGTTGAGCAGGTCCGACAGTCCTGATGGAGGAATAGGTCTTCCGTCACGTAAAGGGACGCCGGATGGCATCGGGTCAGCTGGCATCGGGACCGGCATCTGAGGATCCAGCGTTGGGGTCCAGCACAGGAGAAGGGAGCCCTGACGGCAGCGTCTTGATGTCCTCGCTGACGACTGTGGAATGAGGATTAAAATCCCTGGGGGTCAGTTGAGGGGACACGGGGACCTCAGTGGACAATGTGGTGAGATGCTGCGGAGAGCCTAGGGCATCAGACTGATCAATGGGGTCTGGCGCAGGCTTCTTGGCCGGGCGGCCGTCAGTGGAGCCAGCGTCCGACTTATCAGCAGTGTCCAGGCAGATGCCGGAGGATCCGGCATCCAACATACCGGACTCCCTACCCAAGAAAGGTCGCGAAGAAGAGGCGGCCTTGTTGGAAGGGGTTTTGGCTGGGTGCTCACCTGAAGAGGGAAGCGGTTTAGCAGCCTTGTCTAGGCGTGCATTGGTGGAACCAACATCTGACTTACCAGACCCACTCTAATCGGAAGGACACGAAGGAGGAGCGGCCTTAACGGGAGCGGAGGCCTCCTTTGCCCCCCGGAGACTCCTGAAGGGCCCGAGCTCGAGCCGAACGGGAGGGGTGACGCCTTCTTGGTAACCACCAAGCCATGGAGCAATCCCCCAGAAGGGATGTTAACTTGAGGGCTGTGACTCCAGCTGAAGTCGCAGCTGCTGTGGAAGCCAATTCCCGCTCCCGGTGCTTCTCCTTGTCACGCTTTTTCTTATGACCTCCAGGGGAAGTAGACACCTGCCTAAGCTTTTTTAACTCTTTTTCCATGGAGGCCATTTTCTTCTTAAGGATATGGGTTTCCAGGGTCTGCTGCCTTCTCTTGCGAGTAGCGGAGTTGAACTTCTGGCAGTGCTGGCACTTCTCCACTGGGTGGTCTGGGCCCAGACAGAAGAGGCACAAGGAGTGGCTGTCCTTGTGTGGAAGTTGGGAACCACATGAGTCACACTTGTTTTTATGCGATTTGGTGGGCGTCTGGGACGATATACATGGCAATTATTTAGACAAAAGTAAAAAAATAGAGTAATTAGGTCGAAAGGTTTGAAAACTTGAAGACCGACGAATGACTGATGAGAGCTGTTCTACCATGAGGAACTTTTACACGCCGACTGCAGGAAAGAACAGGGGGGATGGGGGACCGCCTCTTTACACCGATGTCGTATGACACCGGTCACCTGACATGGGGGCGGACCACCGCCAGAGACTGCTAGCTAGAAATTTTGCCGTGAGGTCCTGACACCTGGCGGCTAAGTCCTTTATGTGAATACCAACTGCAAGAGCCCTCTCGAAGTAAGATCCAGAGATCCTGTTATCTGCTTGGGTCTGTCTGACAAGAAGCCAGTCAGATCAGACAGTGGAAACATACTGAAGAAAACCACATATTGAAAACAAACGCAGTTTGGCTTGTTTTTTTGTTATAGGTGCTGTTTTCTTCTAGATCTGTCTAACATACTCTTTAGTCAGAACAGAAGAGAGAAGAAGTTCTGATCCCTTCGGGGAAAACATAAAAAGCTATTTCAACTGCAATTAAATGTCTGTCTAGTTGATTTCTGATTGAATCAGCAGGAAAAAGCAACTTGGTTCCCAACTGTGGAACCGAGCGAGAACTAACAACCCTGGAAAAAACGGGCAATGAGTTTCTCCCATAGAGGGACTGCAGAGGTACTGGAGAAACTCACACATGACAGCAAAACACATAAACATTTATCATTTCCCTTGTTTTTCTACTCTCCTTTATTTTTCCGACTGAGAGAAAAAAATTGTAACGTGTGGCTTGAGTCTTGTGTCTTGGCTCCCAGAAAGCAGAGCTGAAACTACATTAAACCAGACCAAAGAGAAAGAATTTAAATAAAAATAAAGTAGTTACAATTAGATTTAAGTTTAAACCAACACTGATGATAGCACTTAATCACAGAGCTCTCCGGTCCCAAGAACCGTGGCTGACCGCATCTCGGCTCTTAGTAGAGTGGAACTGAGATGACACTTAACCACGGACCAAAGAAGAAAAATTTAAATAGGATAAAGAAATGACAATTAAATTTTAATTTAAACCAACACTGATGACAGCACTGTATAATGCAGCACTCCAGTCCCAAGGACTACAGCTGGCCGTAGGACTCGTGTCACAGTCTAACTTAGGAAAAAACTATAAAACTACTGAGGGCATAGCTTAAACAAAATAATAAAATGAACAGTGATACTTATGTACGCTGTGAAAAATATCGGAGCAAGTTGCTGAAGTGAGCTCTTCAGGGCGACTTGCTTCTGCAGGTGGAGAAAGAGATCTGACATTGGGCTGTGGAATGCAGCAACACCTAGAGGGAAAAGGTTTGAATTTCATTCCAAATTCTATCAACGTGCTCCAGGACAGCTTCACCTACTGGGCTTGCTGCTATAGTTAAGCATAATGAGGGATTCCTGGGGTTTAAACCAAACATTCTGGTTTCTGTGGAGCCCTAGTGCCTGTGGCTCTACACAGATAACTTCTAAGAAGATGGAGAAAGTAGTAACTGTTGAGTTGGGGGGGAGAGACATATTTCAGGGCAACCTTTATCTAATCAGTGTCACCCAGTGTTCATCATCAACTGCTGCTGCAGAGGGTGGATTGGGAAGTGCACTCACTTGCTCTGCATTTGCTTTCTCCATACAAGGGTCCAGGCTGGTTTCCCAGTACTCAGCTTTGTCCTCCCAATGTTCTAATAAATTGTGCTACTGTAGTCACGATTATTCATGCATTTCAAAACACACAATTCTCTGCATTTAAACACCAGGGAAAACCAATGTCCATTCCATTCCTGATGGGACATTCATGCTTTTGTGAGAATTCAAGCAGAACCACAACCACACATTCTGTATTTAAACATGTATCTCTTTTTTCAGGTATCACACCCCTTTATCAAGATATCTCATATAAGATTCCCTGGCTTTCTGTCAGCATTCTGCTCCCAATTTGTGAATTACCTTGGTGACGTAGACTCCTTTGATGTGCATGTCAGTGCGAAGGCTATGCTGGATTCCAGTGCTGAAGTAGGTGACACTAAGCTGGTTTGGAGCCACCTGCACAGCAGCCACTTGCTGGTTTAAGTGCATAGACATCACATGTTCACTGAGGATCAACACTGTGCTGATGTTATTTAATGCCAGCAGGTTCTTGCTCGAGCCCCACTGGGTACAAGGAGGAAAAATTGCAAAAAAGAAATGAATAATGGAACACAATCCAAAGACCAGTATAAACATACACACATGCCAGATTCACTGCAAAATAAAACCTTTCAGGGGATTTTGGCAACCACGGATTCACGCACAGTCAAATGGTGATGGGCAGCACTGAGTCACGGTAGCTACAGCAGGCTTGATGAGGTGTTGGCCTTGACCATTCAGTTTAATTTGAATCCATAGGACCAAGGACTCATGAAACAATTACTGGACTTGCCCTTATGGATAAGAATAATAAAGTTTTTCTGTTTTTCCAGTACTTCCACAGTACGGGGTGCGGGGCTGCAAATGCCACATCATAGTTAAAGTTGCCTTGCAAACTCTATATCTAAAACACAGAGACAAACAAAAAAATACTGATATGGCTGACATGATACCTTTATGATACACCTTTATTAGACTAACTAATACTATGGGCATACAACCTTTCAAGACTTCTAAATGCTCTTATTACACTCTACACATTTGCTTTCTCCAAATCCCAATCGGTTCCCAGGAACCAGAGACCGTTTTGGTGCGATTCCCACTTTTAGGGAACCACTAGCCTACACTTTTACTCTACAGTCTATTGCTGTTGGTGTGCTAAGGTCCCTAAGCCCTCTCCACAGCTAATCCGCTTCCATGACTTCTCGCGTCTTGATCCCTTTCATTTTAAATCTGATGTCACCTATACCGACTTGTCCCACCTCTGGTCAACTAATGATATTAATCAGGCTGTCTCCTACTTCAATACCACCTTCCAGAATATCCAGGATAAACATGCCCCTCTTAACACCAGAAGAGTCTGTGGTACATTTAACAAATGGGTGGTGCGCCCTCTACTTTCCCTTTTTAAAAAAAAAAGACAAAAGGGCCACTAACTCCCTTGCCGATTGGACTATTTTTATAGGAATCTTAGATATATGTGCAAAAAGGCCATCCGCCAGAAAAAAAAGTCTGTTTTACAAAATCCAGTTTGACTCCTGTAGTAGTAATCCTCACCAACTCTGGAATTTCATAAAAAATTACATGGGAATGGATGTACCCCCACCCCCCCAAACACTGAGGCTGATGGTGTAAACTGTAATAACCCCACCACAATATCCAATGCAGTCACCTCATTCTTCTCAGATTTATCAGCGTACACCTCAGCCTTTCCCTCCTCCTACCTAGTCAGCCCTCTCCCTGCAGAATCTGCAGCCCCCCAAGAGTCCATATTTGGACTACCTGATCCAGAGACAAATCATAATAGATCTGACTTATTGTCTCTTCTCTGAATTAAACAGTGACAACTGAAAAATGCTTTACTTCCACTTTTTCTGAATAAAATTAAATAACACCTTATTGCCAAGCATAATTTAGACTTAAGCTGCTGTTTAGCCAATAATAAATTAAGTGTGCTTTACTTTGAAATAGTTTAAAGATAAATTTAAAACAAGAATGATTATTTAATTATGTATTTGTTTTCAAAATATATGTTGTTTATGATCTTTTTTAGAAGACTAACTTCAAAATCATATCAAGCTTCTTTACAATATTAAGTTGTATCAGTAACATATTAAAGTTTAAAAATTCTATTGTTTGGAACTTGTGTAGAATGGTGAAATTTTATTTGAGAAAATAAAAAAGAACACATTTTTTTACTAAGTCAGAAGGTTTTCTGTTAGACAGAATGCAGGCCTAACCACAAGGTACTTCCTCTATAGCAACAAGAGCTTTAGAGCTAGCTATAAAGGTTTAAAACGTTTTGTAAATCGGCACTGCAGAGAGCTCTGAAAGACAGCGGCGGCATTGGCTGAAAAGGCTCAGGTGACACTAACCGAGCAGTGATTAACCCACAGGTAATGCCTGCTCAGTTAGTACCACCTGTGGCCACCGCAGCCTCAGAGGACACCCGCCCGCTAGGTCACCACCTGCTCACGCCACCCCCGGCGCTTGTGAGGCATAGCCTGGTGGTGACCGCCTGGTTACCTCCTGTGACATTCTTGACTCTTGAGGGCACCTGAGCTTCGCTCTCTGCCCCGCTGTCACCATCACCCTCACAAGGTGTGAGGCTATTACCAGCTTGATTTTCAAGTTCAAGGACAGGTGTTAGTAAATCTCTACCACAGAAGTTCAGGCGTTGAGCTCCCGCCCGCAATCAAACTTATGGCTTTGGTAGACAGACCCGTCAACGGAGACAGATGACGCGGCAGCACTGCGAGCTCCCACTTGCTCCGGCGTTCCTTCTTCGCCCGACCCCACTCCAAAAAGTTGGGAATATACAGGCTGAACTGGAGCGGGAAATTATGCGCCTTGTGCCGCGACAATCATTTACTCACTGAAAAAACATCTCACACTCAAGGGTGTTTTCCAGTTGTTCAGGTGAACTCGTTTCAGAGAGCGTCCACAGACATCATGTGAGGCGCCATCGGGCTTGTTCTGAGGGTAGGAGGGGTCTGGCAGGGGGCGGGCTTTAACACTACTTGTAACACGGCACTGAAAAACCCTTGCCGCTCTGCAAACTGTCTCTGTCTCCATCTGTACATGGGGTCTCCGGCACCGAGGGACACACACCGGTAACATAGGCTCACCGCCGCCGCAACGAGCCTATGTTACAAGCGCATTAATCATCTCCAGCGTTAGGCTCTGCCAGTGATTAATGCCCGCTAGGTGGTTGGACCCCTCGGAACCAACTCAGCAGGCATTAATCCACCGGCAGAGCCCTCCTCCCATCCGGTGATTAATGCTTACACAAACCACTCTGCTATGAAATAAGAATCTGACAAGACATTTCACTTCTAAAATAAGACATTTTCTGCCACCTATTGCAAATGTAAGTTTTTATCACGTGTCTGAAAAGTATAACTAATGCCTTCATTGCACAATCTGAAATGACAACATAGCAAGATAAATATAAAAACCACTTACCATACTTTTAAAAAAGTACAAGAAGTGTAATTATTACACAAGTATGGGTTTTTGAACATGAGGTCCATCAGGTGCCTTCCACCCAAAACATATAAATTTAAACCCCCCATTTAAGTTAAGATAAGTAGAAGAGAGGAAGAAGCTGTGACAGCACATCCTTCTGACAGGTCCTGACTTGAGACGTCAAGGTACGACTCTGTGCGGTAATAATTGCTTTTATCTCCGACATTAGGAGCAGAGAAGGATGATCCTTGCATTTTATTTTATTTTTAGCATGACTGTATGTAAAAGAGGGAGAGACTTCCTCTCCAATTAAAAAATATACTGTTTGCTTGCACTGCTGATCAAAATAATGTTAATTTCGTATACTAGTTTTTTTTTTTTTTTTTTGGTTAGTACTTTTTTTACAGGCATCCAGTCTGCCTTACCTCTCCTAGTCCAGGCATCCTCTCTCAGGTCTCCAGCCACCGTCCCAAGGACTCCTCCGATCCACTTTTCGGGCCCCGCAGCTTACCCTCGCGGCGGGGAGGTGGAGAGCCCCCCCCATGCTCTACCACCAGGACCAGGAACCAAGCGAGTCCCCCTCGGAGACAGCCATCGTGCCGCCGCGACTGGTGCCCTGTTTTCCCTGTTCTCCCCTTGGTGAGCGAGGCATGTAATGACGCCAATGGACAGGAGTGCGCGCGCTTCCACACGCACTCCTTCCCGGCGTCGACCCCAGCACGTCCACCATAGACTGCCTGTGAACTGCATTGCCTCCAGCCATCGCCAGAGGCCACCAGCACATCGACAGCAGCAACCACCCAACCCCGGAGAAGGACAGCAGTCCAGCGGATGCTCAATCCTTCTCCTCCTACCAACCCCATGACCCAGGCTCGTTCCTAAACCCGGTCGCCGCATAGTCGAGGTGTAGGTCCAGCGCCTCAACCCTCAGCGCCACCGGGTAGGCAATTTCGTATACAAGTTTTAAGTAAAGAATTAAGACAATATGATATTTCCTGGTATTTCTGTTTGATTAAATATTCTTACTTATAAAGTTGTTGACTAACAATGCAAGGGTAAAAATTATGACTATTGGTATATAAGTTGTACAAAAATATAAAAAAATAACTACAGAGGTTTAGGATAAGGTCATTTTAATCAGGCAAACGGATGAGACTATGATTGAGGTAGGGTGGTTATAATTGGACACGCAGCCATGTGTATCATTAGCACACCCGGTTAGACTTCACCCTGTTCAAGCTAAATTTCTAAATATGGTGGTTGTTCCCGCCGGTTCCAAGAGATTATTCCAGGAACACGGAACAATCCTTGGAAGTCGGGTCACGAAACTGGACCCAGTAATGACCCTGACACATCATCCCCCAGCGTCTGGCCCCAGACAACATCCTTCCCCCCATTTCAAGCATGTAAAAGTCAATGAGGTATTCAAACTTCTGAGGAATGTCCCTGAATCTAAATCTGCTTGGCTCTGATGGTATTAAGCCAAAACTCCTTAAGTTAGCTGCCTGAGAGCTCTCTATGCCAATTGCCAGGATCCTACATTTTTTTTTTTATTTATTCAATCTTGGATTACAATAACTTTGAGCGGGAGACCACTCTTTTACAAAGGTTCCATGTCGTAAAGGGTGGGTATACATATATTGTGGGTTTAGGAGTATCTAGCTAGGTGAGTAAACATAGACAAAAATACATTGTAAGTAGGAAACAGAGATGGTTTTAACACTAGGATAACTTAGGTAAGAGTAGCAGCCTAGGTGGCATTGTCAGGTAAAAGACAGTAAGCAGCTATCCAGAAAGGAGAGTAGGGGGCACTGAGTGAGGGGGAATATATCTATTCCTTACCACAAATATTGTACCTTATATATGGAAAATGTCAAATATTGTTCCAGTTTATAAAAAAGGCAATAATAAGATCATTAATAACTACAAACCTATAGCCATTCTTCTGGCCCTTAACAAGATCCTGGAAAAAAATTGCATCTACACAACTAACTGATTACCTCACCATTTACAATCTCCTTTCCTCAGCCCAGCATGAGTTCCATCAACGCCACTGCACTACCTGCCTTACTGACTCTAACCAACAGTATAACTAATTCCCTTGATAAAGGTGAATTCACCAGCACTGTATTTATCAGTCTCATTAAGGCCTTCAACATGGTTGACCACCCCCTATTTTGCAATAAACTTACTGACCTGGTAATCTCTGACACAGCCTTTCCCTGGTTCAAAAATTGCCTAACAGAACACAGTAAGTTTGCTTTGGCTCCTCCTTGCCCGAACCTACTCCTGTCAATGTTGGCGTCCCTCAGGGCTCCATACTTGGACCACTATTTTTCTCACTTCATGTTAACTCAGTACATCATTGCCTCAAAAACAGTATGCTCTTGTATGCTGATGACCTTGTTTTCTGCACCAAGGACACTACTGACCTCAACATTAAATTAACTGCTGACCCACGGTGTGTCCAAGCCTGGGTCCTTCAGAACAAGATAGTGATGAACTCGACCAAATTTCAAGCAATGCTACTGGGCACCCCAATCAGCTGAAAAATATCCCTGTACTGCTGATGGTGACTAGCCATAACTGTGCCCCCTTGACACTGTCCCTTCATTCAAATACCTGGGGATCACATTGGACCTTTCCCTGGACTTCTCTCTTCACATGACCACTGTTTGTAGAGAAGTTAATGCCAGGGTGGGATTAGTGTATCATGCCAGTCATACCCTTACCCCATCTGCTCAAATATCTGTAGCCAGGAGCATTTTACTTCCCAAGCTTACCTACGGTCTGCCTGTTTTCTCAGAAATCGCCAATCATCTTCTCATAAATAGGATGTGGCTTATAATAATATCTGTCACTTTGCTCTAGCCAATGATCGACTAGTCCACCACTGCACCCTATATTCCAAACGTGGATGGTTGCCCCCTGCTGGTCAGCGAGACCTCTCCTTGGGGGTGCCATTTATAGTGTTCTAAACAACCACTCCCCCTCATTTCTAGCCTCCTACTTGGTACCATAAAGAATTGCCTACCCACTTTGGTCCACAGATCTTGACTTGCTTACTACCCCTAGGGTGAAGGCAAAGCTTGGAGAGGCAGGTGTAACCCCTCACCCCTGCCTTTTTACCAGAACGACAGGTGGCATGCTGTTGGCGCTGGCAGCAATACCTGGTGGGGACCTGGATTCAGGGAGGATGAGGTTACCAGGCACAAGGGGACCTACGTTTGGCTACTCTGCACAGGGGCACCCAAGTAAATCCGAACACAGGAAACAATAACTGTAATGTCCAGAACCAGGAATGGGATTTTTCAGGGTGGCTTTTATTCACAACTAGCTAAACACAACAAAGCATAGATGGACCCCCATGGGGCTACGTTTACTGATAATGGAGATTAGAGACTACAAGGCGGTCCACTTGACTGACGGTCCACTGGAAGAATGAACCCATTTTACTTGTTGTGGCTCCCCACACCACTTAGAGTCTGCGACCCCTAGAGAGATTTCCCATTTGCTTCTTCTGACTCCCATCTCACAAAGAGAATTTTCTTACCCTTGTTGTGGCTCCCACACCACTTAGAGTCTGCAACTCCTAGAGAGATTTTCCATTTAGGCCCGTCTGGGTACTTCCCTCAACACTGGCCAAGCGCATGAGACAAGTAGCAATCACAGCAGAAATCCGTAGAGGTGGACCTGGTTACTAAAGATGGGGGGTGTTCCCACCTCCAGCTCCCCCAGCCCATACCCGGCCATTTCTCTGGACAAACTGAAACTTCGGACTGTAGATTAAACGGTGGATGAACTGTTGCACCCCCTCTACAAGATTACTTGAATTTACACAGCACTTTAGCTTTTGACACTATTCCATTTGTTTGTCCTAGTACTATAGGCCTCCCAAATAGTAGTCCAAATCCCAGATTTCTTCACATTTCCCAGGCTGAAGAAACACATTTTTTGCCCTCTCATATTAGAGCAAACACTCACCCTTTTGTTGCAGGTGCCCCACAGGCGAAGTACAACTCTTTCCACTTTTCAAATGCAAACTGAAACTGTAAAAGGCAGCTTTCCTTCTTTTGCAGAAATTAGGGGATTGCCCCTGGAATCTACATGGGGATAGTTTACTTCCTTTACTCCCCCGAGGGAGGGGGCACTGAGACCTGGACAGCGGTCTCCACCACTTGAACACTGGACACTCACTCCTTCTCTTCAGAAGGTAAACAGGAA
Organism: Neoceratodus forsteri; assembly: GCA_016271365.2. Taxonomy (NCBI): domain Eukaryota; kingdom Metazoa; phylum Chordata; order Ceratodontiformes; family Ceratodontidae; genus Neoceratodus; species Neoceratodus forsteri. The sequence continues at coordinate 354,907,152 of JADMNL010000025.1, forward strand.
ACTGACTTTGAAAACTCCCAACGTTCTATCTCACCCCCTCTGCTGCAGATTCCAATGTGGCTTATGCAGCTGCGACAGTTCTATTGGTGATGTCATCTCTCAGTCTCAGCTGAGACTGAGAACAGAGTGAGACAGTGTGAAACCCATTTAACTGGAGTTTCACAAGCTGCCTTCCCTGCCTACCACTAGGTCTTACTCGGATTCTAGTAACCCCGGGTAATAGGGGGTTACACAGGCTTTGCAGTATCAGCCTTGAAACTGTGGAATACTGTCCAAACTAAAATCAGACATTGTGCAAGTGCCAGTGCCTTCCGAAATCAGATCGGATCATACCTACTCCAATTGTATGCATGTTCCTGTCCCTAGGTTCAAAACTGTGGTCCCTATATTCAATCCTGCCTTCTGTAGCTACATAGCACTTGACACTTTGTAATTGCCTAGGCTATAGGATCAGCTTTTGTATTCTACCATCCTTCCCTGGCACGAGTTGCTTTGCCTTCTGTTTGCTTGATCTAGTGAAATATTTGTTGATGTACCTTCTACAAGACTGTTGCTCAACACTGACCTGTAATTATTACTTCCAAAATGGCTGTGTATACCAATGTTGACATTATGTTTGTGGACAGTAATGTTACTTCTGTCTTGGAATGAACTGTTAAATGTCAAAGGTTTGTACTCCTTCAGGTCGTGTCTGACAATAGGCAAACGCTTGTCTAGTGCACCTTACTAAATAAATAATTAAAAAATTGTATTTTGACTAACTGCTTTGTGGTTTTCACTTAACTTACTCTCAGTTCTGCTTTTCTTGGGCAATGATACAAACTTTGTGGTTCTTTCAATTCATTAACCTATCTGAGATGAAACTGCTATTGCAGTTCACTTTTACTAGGAAACAAACCACAATTATTATTAAAAAGCCCTTTTAAAAGCTATTGGGATTATTTTAAAATTCAATATTTTTGCTACTGAGAACGGATTATGTTTTAGGGTCTTCAGTGTTTGGCATGACTATCATTCCCAAAATGAAGTTGGGACCTACAGTTTTTAATGATTGTACAGTTTGTTCTCAGCTCTTGGCAAAGACAGACTACCATGAGCTGTGATTAAAATGACTGGGTCTTGACCATGATTTTTCCAGTTGTAATCTTATAAAACATTTTGCCCTAATAACACAAAAGAAAAGGGCTAAACAATTAGAAGGCTTTACTGCTTCTCTGTCTGCCTCCACATCACCAAAAGGCTCAGAGTAGGGTCAAGCCCTTCAGAGTAAGCAGCAGTACCTCTTGAAAGGGGAATCCTGAATCCACTAAAAATAAAAGAGGCTCAGAGCAGACACCAGAGATGGTGCATGCTAAAAAAAAAAAAATACGGACCAGAGGAACAGCCGGGGTTGGGGGATCAAGTGGTTCTTGCACACTCTCCATCTGTGGGGGGGGGGGAGTGTCTCTGGTGCAGTGCTCCTGGGTGACCACAGGATGTCCTATCACCGGAGGCCAGGCAGTGGACAAGAGGTGTGCAAGCTGCATCATTGCACGCTACGCCTCCCACAGTCGCGCAACTGAAAAATTCTGCTGGACAAGCTGCATGTCGCCTGCCTTGAGCCACAGCACAGTCGATCTGGGGAATGCTTCCTCAGACACCGAGCGTAGCATCCGATGGGGTTGAGGGAAGGCCTCGCCCTGGGGGGCAAGCCAAAGAGGAACACTGGGTAAGGTAAGTCCTGGGGCACTGTTGACGGAGATGGGTCCAAGACAGGGCTGATACGGGGGCGTCCAAGCAACAAAGAGTACACTAAGGCAAAAAAGGGCTGAATTCTGTGGCAGAAACACTTCTGAAACAAGCAGTAGATTCAGCCATGCCTCCGGCCGAATGCCCTTTAGTTAAAATGACCTCTGTTGCAAGCTGTAGCAGTTTTAAAAGTTGTTTTCATGAGCTCAGATGAGCTCTGTTGCAAGTTGCAGACTCTTAGGTTCTTTAGCTACCTGTAACAGCTCAAGGTCACATGGCAGAGTTCATAGAAAGACCTCCAGAAAATCCTCCAGGTCAGTCTCATTGCCCACAAGGTCACATTCCACTCGTCAGAGAGGAGATTCGGCCTCTGTTGCTAAAGTCCACCATAGAACTCGCTCCTCAGGGCCAAGCAGGAAGAGGGTATTACTCCCACTTTTTCCTGGTCCCAAAAAAGATGGTAGACCTCTGGTTGATACTGGACTTCAGCATGCTCAACCTCTTCGTAGAATACAAGAGGTTTTGCACGCTGACCCTCCCAGGACTGTTGCCACTGCTCCATCAGGGACACCGGCTCTATGCCCTGGATATGCAGGATGCATACCTACATATCTTCCCGGCCCACCGCTGCTTCCTCAGGTTTACATTCAAAGGGGAGCATTTCCAATTCAAGGCCCTCCCCTTTGGCCTTTCGTCGGCAACCAGGGTGTTCACCAACTGCCTAGCAGTGGTGGCAGTGGCTTTATGGCATCAGGGTCACTGTGTTTCCATATTTCGACGACTGGCTTCTGTCAGCCCTGTCGAAGGATGACTTAAAAGCCTCTCTGGCAGCCACGCTGGACCTGTTCCACAGGGTGGAGGTCACGGTGAATTACCCAAAGTCTTACCTTACCTCTTCCCAGTGCCTACAATTTATTGGGGCAGTACTGGATACTACCCAGGGTCAGGCCTTCCTCCCCTTGAACAGGGCAGAAACACTGCAGAGGCAAGCTCAACTTCTGGCCTCCAGCCATTGGATAATGGCCAGAATGGTTCTCTGCCTCCTGGGTCTCATGGCGGTGGCTATACCCACGGTACCCCGGCCCAGCAAGCAGAAGCAGGCAGGATAACCACCCATCACCCAAAAAGGGGGAAGAAGGGAGGGAGGGAGAGCTGTGGTTAAATGAAGGAGATTTGTCCAAAAAAGCTACTGTTACAGAAAGTAACTAAGCTATCTTCTTCGAGGACATCTCCCACCAATGAGCCACATCATGGAACGATTCCCATGCAGTACCAAAGCACTGAGATAGGAAGGAAGGATCTAAGAACCCTGAGTAAGGAGGCCTTGCAGGACAGTAAGGACAAAGCCGGTATGTCTATGAGAGATGATGCCCAGACTGTAATGCTTGGTAAAAGTATGAACAATACTTCAAGTGGCAACAGCACATAGGTAAGCAGTGGAAACACTGTAAAAACAAGCCAAGAACTGACCCAGTGGCGCTGAGGGTTGTGGTGGTGGATGCCACACCTCGCGCTACGCCGGCAACCCGGGTTCGGGAATGACCTTGGGTCACCAGGGTGCTGGCACGGAGGGGGAAGGGTGGGAGCAGGATCGAAGGTTGGCTCTCCTCTCCCGGGTAAGGGGTGGGATTGCCTACCCAAGTCCCGCTGTCACCGAATGGAGGTTCGGTACCACCACAGGCAGTCAACGGCGTGAAGGGAAGGGTGTCCCGAACAGCATGTGAGCGCGTGCCTCCATACGCACAAGCTACACTGGGGACGCATGGGAGTAGGAGTCAGGAGAAAACCTGCAAAAACCCACTAACTACATACTGAGAAAAAAATAAGCTAAGGATATAGTCATCCCCACAGGTGGAGTGAACATGGACAGGACAAAGAAGCTGCTGACTGTGCTTCTGGTAACAGAAAGAAATGCAACAGGCCAACCATTTGGAAAGGTCCTGCCTTGAAATGGGGTAATCCACCATTCTGGGGGCAAAAGCCACAAAAGGCTGAGAGGATTTTCTATAATCCATAGTACAACCCAGGTACCAACGCCACACCCTACGGACATCTAGTGTATGTAGGTGACACTCCCCATTATTTGTGGGCGTCAAGAAATAAGCAGAAAGGTCAACAGTCTGATTCTGTGTTTGATCAAACACAAACTTCGGTAGAAAATGAGAATTAGTAAACAATGTAACCCGATCCTTGTGAAAAATCTGCAGCCACAGCCTACAATTCAGATATTCATCCAGCAGATGTCACAGCCAGTAGGAAATACAAACTACGTACTTACCGTAATTATGATCTTCCCAAATATCTTCACCATTCATTACTAATGGATCCTACTGGAGGTCATGACCCTGCACGGAAATAAAAAGGAGCACTGTCTCTTCAAAAAATGTTTGTGTAGGTGGAGACGACGTCAGAACGGCTCCACCCTCGAAGCCAGCATTCTATGTGGTGCTCATGGGTTTGCCAGTAACTGATGCCAACTCCTCCCAGCCCTCAGTTCTGTCCGCCAGGCAAGAAACAGGAAAAGGAGGGGGGGTGGGGGGTTCAGAGGGCCAGGGTGCCTGAAAGATGGGTAAGGGTAGAGGAAAAAAAATAAATAAATAAAGCCAGAGACTAACTAGGGTTAGGTCTGAGGGAAAACTAAGAAGGACAGATAGGGGTGACCAGAACACTGGGCAGCAGTGTTCCTATTAAGGCTACTGATCTGGGGGTGCACTGCACCCTCTCCAAAAATTTTCAGGGGTACAAAATAAATTATAAGGGTTCATTCTACCATTTGTACAACATTTACGTGGGGTACATATACTTCAAACAGATTTATGGGGGTACCGTGTACCCCCTCCACACAAAAATGTACTTGAATTTCATAATTTGTACTTGAATCAAGTACAGACGGGGGTAAATGGGAACACTGTTGGGCAGCCCTCGGCAAGGTAAAAAAACAACTAAGAGATAGGAGTGAAGGAAAGAAGACAGATGGAGGAAGAAAAACTGGCCCAACTCTCCCCAGCACTCCCCCAGCCCCACAGCCTGCAGGTCTGTCTCCTCTGGGAGCCTGGAGACTAGATTCCACAAGTGGAAAAGGATTAAACCAGGGCTCAAGCACCCAACTGAATGAAGAAGGAGGAGAAAAAAGGGGGAGTTTGTAGGGGCGGAAGGGCCAGAGGCCTGGGGACCTGACCATACTGAGAGAGAAGAGTTCCTTTTTCTTCCATTTTTTTTTTTAGAGAGAGAAACCCATCTCTCATATTGACAAACTTGTTCCTTACCTTCTGTTTTCGTCCATTCCTTCCCTCCTAGTCTGAATGTCCATTCTCCTTCTAACATTCTTCCAGAAGAAGAAGAATTAAGCATCTGAAGGGGATCGCTCCAGAAAGCAGATGCCAAGGACTGGAGGACTGCTCGATTGGGAAAAACCCTTAAGGGAGTCAACCTAGAGGTGTCACATGAATGTGGAGCAACCTCGCCTACTACCAGAGGTGGCAACATCCAGACTGGACACAGAGTTTGCCCAGGGCCGAGCCTCTAAGTTCCAATGCCATCCAGCCAGAAGGATGGGGAGGGAAAAGGGGGGTTGGGCTGCCCAGTGTCTCATCAGAGGGTGGGCGTAATGAGTGGTGAAGATATTTGGGAAGATCATAATTATGGTAAGTATGTAATTTGTATATCTTACCCAAATTAATCTTCACCATTCATTACTAATGGGTCCGAGTACCAAGAAGGTGAACCCTGAGGAAAAAGACATTATCCCAGCCTCCCATGGAGGAGAAAAAAGGCACGGGAGAAGGGGGCCGAACCGGGCCCGGCTAGGCCCGAGGGCTTGACAGGGCTGGAGAACGTTCCCAGGATCCAGGAGGTGGAGGGTGCCCCCGAAAAACTTGCCGTGCCCTGCAGGAAAAGAAGTGGGCCCCGCGAAAGGTGAGGACATCACCCTATGCCAGGCCAGGGGTGACAACCTGGACAGGCGAAGCCACGCAGCCCACCTAATGCAGACTGAATATCCTACCAGCCTGGAAGCCACCTCACTGGCATCGTAGACAGCCCTAGAGAGATGTCTTGCTAGATCCAGGCCTTGAGCAATTAGGCGAATGGCTTGCCTGGTTTCCTTACTATCAGGCAGCGCTGCTAGGACTTGCCCTAGTATCCCCAATATTTGAAAAAGGAGATGTGCCAAAAAAAAACACCCTCCTCCCCCATCGGTCGAGCTTGGCTGAGTCCAAGTCGGGGGGGGCAGTCTCAACTAAGGTGGTGATGCCCAGAGGGGGTGTCCAGGAACCCCAGGCCTGAAGAAGGATGAGACATGGCACCTGGAGACCCCACTGCTATGCAGTATCTGCACAAACAGTCCCTAGGGGTAGGAGATGGGGCAGAGGGTTGTAGCCAGATGGCATGCAAAGCCTCCTGTAATGGCCGTGGCCAAGGAGGGATGACCAAAGTGTCAGTGCTGTACTCCCCTAAGAATGACTGCATCGCACAATCCAGTTTCCGTCCGACCGGGTGGGAAATATGGAGCTCCCTTCATCATCTCTGACAGGAAACGCTGGTAGGATGAAAAGTTCCCCTTAGAGAAAAAATGGTGTGAAGCATCCTCTTCCTGCACTGAGGAAGCAGAAGAAGATGGGGAGTGCGATTCAGGAATCAGGAGGTCTGAAAATGACCTCAGAAATGGCCCTGAAATAACAAGGAAACAGTGCCACCGCCACCCTGAATTGTTCCCAAGACAGGAGGCCTTCAGGGTTAAAAAACCCTGGAAAAGGGAGTAGGGGAGGCAGAGATCGAGGAGGAGTCATAGCCTGGCTAGGCCAGGGAGTACCTCTGCCAGAGCACTCGGTTTGTCCAGATGTGCCCTGATTAGGAGAAGAACTGGAAAAAGCTGAGACCCCAGATCACCCAACCCCTAAGGGGCGGACTGGGGAACGCCCTTGGGGATGATCCCCTGGAAGGTGAGGCTGGAGCCGTGCAGTACCACTCGGGAGACTCCTGCTATACCCACTGCAGAACTCCCTCCCAGGTGAGCAGCCGAACTGGACAGTCCTCGATCACAACCTCCAGCAGCCCTAGGATGCACAGCTCATTTATAGACAGGTCCACCAGCCTACTTCTCCTGGGAAGAAGATCTATCCCTCTTAGAAGCCCAGTGGAGGAATCCAGGTTTGCCTCCCTCGAAGGAAAAGAACCTCCCATATTCGAAGAGCTTAGAGAAGCCTCCCAAGGCTTCTCCTCATCGGCCGGACCCCCCGGTTGCTGGAAGACTGGAATCGACCAACGAGGTAGAGCCAAGAGATAAGGAAAGCCTGGTAGTAGCCGAGGAAGAGTCGACACCAGCCTCGGTGAGGCCAGAAGAGGCAATGCCAATCTCGGCGCCGCCAAGAGAGGTGCCACCGATCACAGCACCAACCTGGCTCCGACCCCGGCATCGTGCCCAGACACAGCGCTGCCACTCTCCGGGACTGGAGAACCAGGGGAGGTTCTGGAAAGGTCCGGGACAACAACACTGCCGACTGGACCGCCTTCTGGATGGGAAGCCGGCCTCGGGAACTCCAGCAGCTTCGAAGACATCTGAGCAGAGTCCGAAGAGCCAGGGGCCCGATCGGGGTCGCTCTCATCACCATTCCCCCAAGACAGGGGAGAAGACAAGGGTCATTTTCAACCAGGCCACACCTGAAATGCTGGACCTCCTGGTGCCCCGAGGGGCATCAGGGGAAGGGTCAGACACACTAGCCCCACCGCTCCACTCAATGGCACCAGAGACGGCGTCGAGAGCCGAAGTCAGCAAGGAGCATGGTCTCAAGGGGACCTCCCGAGGAGAGCCCACGTATAGCTCTGACTCCACCTCGGGGGTCGTCCAATCCTCCGAGGAGGAGTTGGACTGAGAGGGGTGACCAGTTGCCTCCCCGAAAGATGACGACCTCCCCACCAACCCCTCATGGGAACCCCGTGCCCCAGCAAGAGGTGCAGAGGAGGTCCCTATCCCGCTAGGCTCACACTGCTCGGCCGAGGCTCAGGGTGAGCCCAAAGTTCTTGCCTTGGCATCCCGAGTCCGCTGACGCCCGCCGAAAGTCAGGGGTTCCCTACCCCAGCACGCCGCTCAAATCACCAAGGTATGGAAGTCCGAAAAGCAACGATTGTGGGGGTCTGTGATCGTGATGGAGTTGCCACATGGGCTCTGACGCACAGGGGCAACTCCAGACCACTTTGATTTAGAACGACGCTCTAACCCCAACATACCATTGCTGCGGCTTAAAAACAAATAAACTAAGGAAAAAGGTATACCCAGCACCAAAATAAACAAGAAAAAAAACCTCTCTGGCACCAGTACTCACGGCACCAAGAAACTGAGGCCTAAACAGTGATGCAGTTGCTTGCAGAGATTCCCGCGCAGGATCCTTCCTCGATGGCGGAAAGAACAGAACTGAAGGCTGGGAGGAGTCTGCATCGGTTACTGGCCAACCCCTGAGCACCACGTAGAATGCTGGCCTCAAGGGTGGCGCTGTCCCGACGTCATCTCCACCCACACAAAAAATGTTTAAAGAGACTCTGCTCTTTATTTCTGTGCAGGGTACTGACCTCTGGTAGGACCCACCTGACCTCCGGTAGGACCCATTAGTAATGAATGGTGAAGACTAATTTAGGTAAGATCAGTGCTTCAGTCCAAAAGAGAAGGTGCAGCTCATAAGTATTGGCAGGCTAGAAATTAGGCACAGTAAGGGTCTCCAAAACCAAATTAAAGTCCCACACTAGAACCAGATCGCAGACTGAGGTGTGCAGAAGCAGAATGTTTCTGAGGGACCAGCAAGAAACTGAAGCTAAGCCATCGTCAATGGGGATATGAAAAACTGCACCCCAGCCAGGTGGAGCTTAACAGAGGAATACCAGAGGCCCAGCTCTGTAAGGGACAGAAGGCAATCTATCACTAGACTGACTGGACATGAAAAGGGGTCCAGCTGACGAGCAGCACATCACACTGTAAAATGTTTCCATTTTTGTGAGTAGGTGTTCCAGGCAGATGGCTTCTGACCCACCTGTAGAACTGATGCAACCACCAGGGAAATCCCACAGCAAGAGAGCTCTATGTCCTCAGGAGTCAGGTGTGGAGTTGTAGGGACTGAAGATCTGGATGCACCAGAGCACCCTGCTCCTGTGATAAAGGTCCCGCTCATAGGCAGAGTGAGGCAGGGAGTTCAAATGCTAATTACTGAAGCAGAGGGAACCAAATTTGTCTGGGCCAGTATGGGGCCATCAGAATCAGGGTGGCCAGCTCGGTCCACAGCGTGACTAGAACTCTCTGTACAAGAGGGAATGGGGAAAGGCGTACATGAACCTCCCTTTCCAAGAGAGGGACAATGCATCTCACCCAAAAACTCCAGGCCCAGAAATGAGCGAGCAGAAACATGGCTAATTTACATTGTATGGCAATGCAAAAAGGTCAATGTCTGGGCGACCCTTCTTTAGGAAGAGGTCATCCATGATGGAGTCCAAGAGCTCCCATTCATGGCAAAGCACCCGGGATTCACTGGGACAATCCACTAGGGTGTTTAGGGTATTGTGTAGGTGTTTAGGGTATTATGTAGGAAGATGGCTAACAGGAACTCATCGTGTTCCACGGCCTAAAACCATACTCTCATTAGCTCTCTGAAGAGAGGATATGAGTGGACTCTACCTTGACGGTTGATGTGGTGCATCACCAAAATGTTGCCTGTATGGATCAACAGCTGATGATCTGGAAAAAGAGTGGTGAAGGCCTGTAGGCCAAGCAGAGCAGCCCTCATCTCCAGAATGTTGATGGCCAAAACTGTAGCCAAGAGGGACCATTGGTCCCGAGTCTGAAATGGGCCCAGATGAGCGCACCAACCCAAACCCAAGGCATATGATGTCATTACCAGAAGAGGGGACGGATGGAGAAAGGGGGATCCTGTCTCATGGTTGAAGCGATCCAACCACCACCACAGCAAGAAGTGATGGAGCAGAGGGGCCACTTCTATGAGACACACCAGCTCGTCAGAATGCTGAGCCCACTGGAGGAACCACTGTGGAATCCTCACATGCTGACGTAACAGTGCAGCAGTCAGAATGATAGCAGCCATGAGTCCTATTAGACATAAGAGGCATCTGGCCAAGACATAGTTGCTGGAAGAAACCAGCTGAGCCTGGGCAACCATCGCAGCACAGATGGAGGGAAGGAAAGTCAGCCCCAGTCCCATGTCCAGAACAGCTCCAATTTAATGAACACATTGGCACGAGGTGAGAACCGACGTTCACCAGAGTAACCAACTGTTCGAATAGTTCTCTGGTCCAGAACAGTGCATACACAATAGCTTCCCTCAAAGGAGCCTTCAAAAGCCAGTTGTCGATGTATGGGAAGACATATAGGCCCTCTCGTCGGACAGCAGCTATAACCCCTGCAAAGCATTTGGTAAACATGCACTGTGAGATGATAAACCAAAGGGCAAAACATGAAACAGACAGTGCGACCCATGGAGCAGGAACAGCAGGTACTGTCTGTAAGACTTGCGGATTTTAATGTGGAAGTAAGCATCCTTCATATCCAGCACAACCATCCAATCCCCTTTCAAAATCAGGGGGAGGAGGAATTGAAACCACTTGTATTCTATAAGCAGACTGAGGCCTCAAAGGTCTAGGACAGGCCTTAAATCCCTGGTCCATTTTGGTACAAGGAAGTACTGGGAATAATAGCCTAGGTTCATTTTGGCAACTGGGACAGGCTCTATGGCCCTGTTTTTGAGGAGGGTTTGAACCTTCTTCAATAAGATGGTAAGACGTCCCAGAGGGTAACAGTAGAGTAAAAAAGGTGCATCGGAGGGACAGAGAGAAGCTCTAGGGCATGTCCTCACTGAACAATCTCCAGCACCTAAGCATCGGTAATGATCTCCCTCCACTTTGGTAGGAAGCGGTAGACTCAGCTCCCTACTAGTATTCCCTGGGAAAATGGGGCTGGAGGAAGTGTGGAGAAGTCAGAAGGTGCCTGGAATGATAGAGGTTCCATTGATACCTGTGCCTTTGGTGAGCCTGGTATGGGCATCAGCAGGCAAATTGGTCTGAATCAAGTTGGAGAGGCCTGGGAATATCTGGAGTCACAACCAAGACCCCTGCCTGGATGGACTGAGTCACTGAAAAGAACCATGGTCACTACCTCAGGGCTTAGGGTTCAGTGTGTGTAGAAATTTCCATAATTTTGGATGTCTTAAGATCCCGTAGGGCAAACTCAATGTCAGTACCAAAAAGCTGCTTTCCTCTGAAATCAGTGTCAGTGGCTCAGTAGGTAGCACACGCGCCTCTGAGGCCGGGAGATCAGAGGGCTGTGGGTTCAGTTACCACACCTGCCACTTGGGTTAATATCCCAATACTGACACTGTAGTGCAGCATGAGGGGGGTGCTGCACTTCTGAGGTGCCGTCTTTCAGATGAGACGTTAAACTGAGGTCCCATCTGCCTGGATTGGTGGTAGTTCAGGTGGATGCTAAAGATCCCATGGCACTTATCGAAAAAGAGTAGGGGAGTTTTTATTGATAAAACACATATTGCATACAGTGTCACATGCTATTACAATCAAAAATCAAACTATAACATATACCTAATAACACTAAAAAGTAAAACACAAAAGAAATATGTAAACAAAATTTTTTTTACAACTCATATGATCCTGAGTACTGGTTTTGTTAAATCAGTTTAAAATATCCATCTAATTCTTTCTATTATTCCACAAGTAGTTCAAAAAATACAAAAAACAAGAAACATTTAAGCATTTATACCTTTGAGAAAATATATGCTATATTTTCCTCAAAAAATAACCTGTAAGCATCATCATGCACTATATTTTACATTATGAAATTCACATGTTACTTGTATTTAATAAAAAACTGAAACCCTTTCCACAAATTTAATATTTTGTTAGCATTATATTAACTTACATAATTTAGATATACCTTTTTCATTGCTTGGGACATTAAGTAACTGAATACTTTATAAGGCATTTATTTATTTTTGATGTATTGCCCATTGACACCTGGCTTGCCATAAATAAAATCTTAAACAGAAAAAAAATCATCAGTGTATCATAATTAAACTGAGGTTGTAAAAAGGTACAGTTCCCAATCACCAGCACATCATAAGTAACATTCTGTAGCCATCTCAAATTCCATTTTGACGCTAAAAAGGTCCATAAGGGTTTGGAATATGACCATAATAAGAAAAAATGTTCCATAGTTTCTTCTGTATTAATACAGAACAAATATGTGCAATTTCTTTCTTCTAATACTTTGTGTTTTGCATTACCTCTAATATTTAATTTCCCATAAACCGTGAGCCACAGTATTTCCCACATATGTTGTGGTATTCCTTCATTTGTAAGTTGTTTTAAAACCAAAGGAGTAAAGCTAGAGGGACAATTCTTAAAACAAGGCTCAGTAGGGTAATTTTGAGTCATAATTTCTTTATAGAAATTAATCCTTGTGCCTTGCATAATTACCGATTTAGCAATATTCCATTTAAAAAGTTTTTGAGCTGCAGGTCTGAAATATTCTGGAATATGTAGATGTGAATGCAATTTAGGGACTATATTTTTCCATGCAAAAAAATATCGTTCCAAAGTACATTTAACCCAATGGTGAGCAATAGAGAATATTATAGATAGACCATATTTAACAGTATGAAAAATAAATAATGATTGTAAAAATACTATAGGCTCTATCATACCTAATCCATCTTATTTTTTTATTTAAATATGTATGACTCCTTTTAATGGGATTCAATTTGGTACCCCATAACATTTGAAAAAAAAATAGTGTATATTTTTGTTTCAAATTGGATTGAAGGGGGGAAGATATATGCCACATATTGAAATTGTGGAATAATACATTTCTTCAGGATTTATATCCTTTTCAATTTAGATAACTTCCAATGCTTCCATCTCTGTATTTTATTATCCACTTTTTGCAAAGCAGTTTCCCAATTAATCTGAGGAATATTTTGTTGTCCAAAATAAATACCCAAAATTTTTATAGGGGTCGTGGTTAATGTTATTCCTTGTATTTGACAGGAAGATAAAGCCCCTGAACCTATTAGAAGTCCTTTACTTTTTGAATAATTAAGTTTAGAATTTGAAACATGAGCATATAAATCTAGTTCCTGCAAAAAATATATCAAATGATGATAATTTGAAAATAAACTACAAATATCATCTGCATATGTCTGAACTAATAATTGTGGTATATCAGTTCCGTACAATCCGTCCCATTTAGGTTCCTCAGTCAAATGTCTTAATAAGGGATCTAATGTGAAAATATATAAAAGTGGGCTAAGGGAGCACCCTTGCCTAACCCCAGTAAATATCTGAAACCCTCTGTTATTTGTCCTTTAATAAGTATTTTTACATAAACTTTAGAGTAAAGTAATTCTATGTGTCTGATTACATCTAAAGGTACTCCATATTTTTCAAGAGTGGCACATAAAAAGAAATGTGATACCCGGTCAAATGTTTTTCTTGATCTCCTGAAAGAATATAACAAACCTTTCCTAAAAGAGTTAAATGTTCTATAACATCCCTAATTATTATAAGTGCATCCTGAATTTTACTATTTGGAAGTCCACAATATTGATGGGGAGAAATAACTAAATTTGCAGAATGTTTAAATCTAGTATTCATTATGTGAGTCAGGATTTTATAATCTGCATTCAGTAAAGTAACTGGTCTCCAATTTTGAATTTTTGATCTATCCCCTGATTTGTGTAAATACACTATTTCACTATATACACCTTCGATAATGAAGAATTTATTGTGTTATTTTGAAAATAAAAGTTACAGACTTTCACTAAACAGAGGACTAATAGTGATTCAAATGCTTTATAAAAATCATTAGGGAGCCCATAAGACCTGGTGATGTATTGCGTTTTAAAGATTTTATTGCTGTTTCTATTTCTATGGTCGTTATCTCTTTTTGTAGTTGCTTAGCTTCTACTGTAAAGGTGGGGATCTGTATATTATGTAAATATTTATAATTATTTTGTTTTGTTGGGGGTTCAGATGAAATAAAAGATGTATAGTGTTGGTGAATAATAGTTTCTATATCTTTAACAGTGTCCTTCTTTATTCCATCTGGAATGCTTAAAAATTCTAAATTCATTGAGTCCTGTAGTTTTTTGCATGCTTCAAATGGATCCCCTACTGGTGTTTTCTGGGTGCACCCATAGAGTACTGCCTGAACAGTTTTTGCCCTATCATATTGAAAAAGTTGCATTTTTTGTTTTATTTGAGAAATTTGAGCTGAATAATCTAGTTTTGATAAATATGTCAAAGTGTACAATTGTTGCAATTGTGTAAGTAAAGATAAATATTTTATAAAGTTATCATTTCCTTTTTTTCGATATTTAAAAAAACAATGTTTTAAATCTGCTTTTGTGTCTAACCACCATTCTCCTATATCTGTATATAAAAACTGTACCGATAATCTAGCAGTAAGGAGCAACAAAGAAAAAAATTACTCACCTTAGCAATATTGTTTCTTCTAATGGAGTCTTGCTGTATTCTGACAGTAGTGGCAGCAGTGAGTCCCAACCTTCGAACTACCCCGGAGATGAAAGAGTTAACTTTCCATGCTAGGCATGGAACGCTGAGCTCGAGCTCGGTTGAGACTCTGTCTGTTGCTGTTTAAACTCAAACCGTCAGATCTTTACGAGCTAAACTCACTAAGGTCCTGTGTGGAAGCTGTAAACCTACACTAGCCAACTGGCTACTAAACATAAAACACATTTTTGTGGTCCCAAAACAAAGACTCAAGTCAGGAGACCCAAAAATGAAAAACAACACCAACTCACCCCAAGAAAAGAAGGGGGTGAAAACAACAAGGTGGGCACCTACTGAGTGCCAACATTGCACTGCCCACCCACATCCCAAAACAGAGGTTCTGAGAGGGCAGGCAGGGAGGTCTGAATACAGCAAGACTCCATTAGAAGAATCAACATTACTAAGGTGAGTAATTTTTTCTTCAAACAACATGAAGTCTTGCTGTATTCTGACAGTAGCAGACTACAAAGCAGTACCTCCATGGAGGAGGGACAGAACCTACTTAGGAAATAGGCTCTGAAGCACAGCTGTGTCAAACCGAGCATCACTCCTAGCCTGGATGTCCAGGAGTAATGCTTGGTAAAAGTGTGAACTGTTTTCCAGGTAGCTGCTTGACATCTCTCTAGAATAGGGATGTCCCTGGCAGCAGCCAGGGAAGCAGCTGTACCTCTGGTAGAGTGAGCCCTCAGGCCTGAGGGAGGAACCTTACCCAGTTTTCATAACAGAATTGGATACAAGAGACAATTCACCTGGCAATGGATCTTTTAGTGGCAGGTTTCCCTTTACCAACCTCACCATAAGTGAGGAACAGTTGGAGGGAGTCAAACCTGTGACCCTTGGTATGCTCTATGTAGCAGCTAAGGGCTCTTTTCACATGTAAACTGTGCAGCCTCCTCTCGCCAGAGGAGGAATGGTCAGTGAAGTACACAGGAAGAGACATAGATTAATTAAGGTGGAAACCTGAAACCACCTTAGGCAAGAACTTCCTGTTAGTTCTGAGGACCACCTAATCTCTATGAAAGCAGATAAAATCAGGCTCCACTGACAAAGCTTGTAATTCACTTATGCGTCTGGCAGAAGTGATGGCTACCAGAAACACAGTTTTCCAAGTCAAGTACTTAAGCTCTGCTGAAGACAAAGGCTCAAAAGGGGGTTGCATAAGCTGAGCAATGCAAACATTAAGGTCCCAAGCAGGGGCAGGGTCCCTGAATGGAGGGTTAGTGTGAAGCAATCCCTTGAAAAACTTGGAGAATACAGGATGAGCTGAAAGAGAAGAGGGCTTACGTGCTGAAATAAAAGCAGACACAGCTGCCAGATGCACCTTCAGTGTAGCTGGTCTCAGCCCCAAGCTATTTAAATGGACCATATAATCAAGGACTGTGGGCAGATCAGCAGACTCTGGGGAAATATGCCTCCCAGAGCACCATATGGAAAATCTTTTCCATTTGGAATTATAAGTAGACCTGGTGGAAGGTTTTCTAGAAGCTTTCAGGATATCCATTACACCTTGGGAGAGGTGTAAATCAGCAAACTCTAACTCTTCAAGAGCCAGGCCTTGAGATTGAGAGATTTGAGGTTCGGGTACCAAACCCTCCCCTGAGCACAGGTTAACAGGTTGTAATTCCTGGGAAGACACAGGGGAAGATGGACTGCTAAGGACAGTAGGAGTGGATACCAGGGCTGTCTGGCCCAGTCTGGAGCAATCAGGATCTTCTTGCAGGGTTGAGATCTGATTTTGACTAGCACTTTGAACAGGAGCGGGAAGGGGGGAAAGCATACAGGAACTTCCCTTCCCAACTGAGAACTAAGGCATCCAGGGGGACTGAGCCCAACACTGGGGGCCTGCAGCAAAAAAGGGGAAGTTGGTGATTGTCTGGGGCTGCAAAAAGATCTATCTGTGGGGTGCCCCATCTGGAAAATATCACCTCCAAGACTAGGGGGTCCAGTGACCATTCGTGATGGCCCTGGGATATCCTGCTGACAGCATCTGCCAGGACATTGTCCTTGCCTGGGAGGTGAACTGCCATGAGGGAGGTGTTCAGGGAGTAAGCCAGAGACCACAACTTCATTGCTTCGGTGCACAAGGCCGTGGACTGAGTGCCTCCTTGCTTGTTGATGTACCACATTGTGGTGGTGTTGTCTGTTCTGACCTGTATAACTTTGTTCTGAACAGATTTGGAAAAAGCTTGAAGTGCTAGAAATACTGCTCTGAGTTCCAACAGATTGATGTGGAGCAGAGATTCCTGAGGGGACCACAACCCCTGGGTGGTCTGGTCACCCATGTGAGCCCCCCACCCCAAGAGGGAGGCATCTGTAGTAAGGATTAAAGAGTGAGACTGAATGACAAAGGGAACCCCTTGTCTCAGATTGTTCTGATCCTGCCACCACTGTAGGGCCTGGATCAGGGTTCGAGTTACTGGGATCAATTTGGTCAGAGGGTCCTTCCTTTGAGACCAGAAGGCTCTCAAATGGAACTGAATGTCCCTCATCTGAAATCTTGCTCCCTGCACTACTGCTGTAGAAGCAGCCATGTGCCCTAGGAGCTGAAGAAAATGCCTTGCTGGTCAAGACACCTGCAGGGTGAATAAGGAGGCCAGACAGATAAGGGTCCTTGCCCTGTCCAGGGAAGGAAGGCTCTGGCCTTTTCTGTGTCCAGCTCTGTGCCTATGAAGGTGAGGAGCTGGACAGGCTCTAGAACTGACTTTGAAAGATTCAGAAGGAAACCCAAAGAAGTGAGCCGTTGCTGAGTTATCTGTAAGTGTAACTTGACTTGGTCTGGGGACTGGCCTACTATGAACCAGTCATCCAGGTAAGGGAATATGGCAATCCTTTGCCTTCTTAGAGAAGCAACTACCACTGCCAGGCATTCTGTGAATACCCTTGGAGCAGAGGTGAGGCCAAAGGGCATTGCTCTGAACTGGTAATGGCCTGAGGGCAGCTCGAACCTGAGGTACTTTCGATGGGAGCTTCTGATGAGAATATGGAAATAGGCATCTTTGAGGTCCAGGGACACTAGCCAGTCCCCTGGCCTTAGAGAGGGCAGAATAATTCCAAAGTCACCATTTTGAATTTTGGTTTTAAAAGGTGCTTGTTTAAGTATCTGAGATCCAGGATGGGCCGCCATATTCCTGTCTTTTTTGGGGTAAGGAAGTACCTGGAGTACAACCCTTTGCCCTGGTGTAGGGGAGGAACCCTTTCCACAGCTCTGAGAGCTAGGAGGGAAGAGACCTCTGCATCTAAGGCAAGTGTCTCTGAAGGATTTGCAGGTGGAAAGGATTTGGTTCTCATCTTTGGAAACTTTCTGAAGCTGAGAACCAGTCCCTGGCTTACTACTTCTAGGACCCATTTGTCTGATGTTAGAGACTCCCAGTCCTGGACAAAGTAAGCCAGCCTGCCCCCTACAGGTAGCTAAGAATCGGCCCTGGCAACCCCATCAGGGTGCCTGTTTGGCAGGGGCTTTGGGCTGAGGGGTGGAAGCAGGCCTGCTTGTACCCCGTCTGCCTCTCCCTCTAAAGAACCCCTCTGGGCATAAGCAGAAGAGGAGGCCTGGGCTTGGTAAAAGGCCTATGAAAAGGCCTGCCCCTGCCCCTGGAAGCTGCCTTGAGGAGTGGCCTGCCTTTCCTTGGCCTGTGCACTCCTATAGGTGGTCCTATACTCATCCATTTTCTTCATGTAATTCTCTGTCTGCTCCCCAAACAGAGAATTACCCACAACAGGAAAATCCATGGCCTTGGTCTGGGTATCCTGTGACAGGCTAGTACATCTGAGCCAAGCCATTCTTCGAAGTGCCACAGATGTAGCCATGACTCTAGATGACACGTCATTGGAGTGTACTGCAGCATGGAACTGCACCGTGGATGCTTCAATACCATCAGCAGCCACCTGCTCCAGCTCCTTGGCAAGCTGGCCAGGGACCTGTTTTGCTAAAGCCATAACAGTGTCCCATCTTGATTTTTGATACCTAGCAGTATAGGCCACATAATTGGCCTGTCTGAGTCCCAAGGATGCTGCCATGTACTGTTTCTTTGCCATGGCATCAATCCTCCTGGAGTCCTTGTCCGAGGGGTGTGAAGCCAAGGGAATGTTTGCTTGTCATAGGCTGCAGCCTGCACTACCCCAACATGGCTGCGTTGTTGTGTAAGGAACTCCGTGTCTGAGCCTGACAATGTATACCTCTTGTCCATTCTTTTATCCACAGGAGGTATAGTGTTAGGAGTCTTTAAAATCTTAAATGTCTGTTTCCAAAAGATTTGTGCAAGGAATAGACAGCCTCCTAGACTCTGGGATATCCATCATTTCCACATAGTCAGGCTCCTCCTGGTCATCCACAGCTTCTTCCATAGGAAGCTGGAGGGTTTCAGCCACTTTTTATAAAACATGAAATGGGAAGGGACTCAGAAAGCCTAGGAGGAGACACTCCTGAAGGTCTGTCTGGGGAGATGTCCGGGTCAATAGGCACATCCAGACTTTCAAAACCACATTCACTTTCCTCATACTCTTCTTCCTCCTCCTCCTCCTCCAGTTCATAAAAATCCTCTAAATCATACTCTTGAACCGGTGGAACCGGCCGAACCGAGCGCCTGCCTGATGGTGCCGGTTTGGTCGGAACCGGGGAAAGCGACTGAACAATTTTGATCGCTTTGGCTATTTCTTCAGCGGTTGGAGAGGAAAGTTTTGGTTCCACACCAGCTGATTTTTCTTTTCTAGTTCTTTTAGCCGGAACCGACTCCTCAGAATCGGCTCTCCTTTTGCCCGAAGAAGTCTCGCCCTGGTCAGAGGGCACTCCTCCTTCTGGTTCGGTTTGAACCGAACCGGGCTGGCCATCCGGTTCAGCAGACTTTTGGCCTCCCTTCCTGAGCCTACCAACTCTCTTTTCTAGCGTAGCTGCAGGGAAATTTTTACAAATCTGGCAGTCTGCATTGAGGTGGTCAAACCCCAGACAATAAACACAGGTGGTGTGGGGTCAGCCTTGGCAAAGACTTCCCCACACACACTACAGTGTTGAAACCCAGTGGGTCCGGTTTTTCTTTTGGGTTTCTCAGACATTGTGCCAGTCCTAACCAAACTTACCCTTTTATGGCAATCCGCCAGGCAAGACCCTCTTATCGGTTCCTGACCGTGTCACGGGTTGTGGAAAAAAACGTAATAAAATCCGTTTTTTTTAGAACCGATAAGAACCGGTAACCACACTCTAAAAGTACAATTTAAGATTTTTTAAACAACTCAATCGGTTCAAACCGAACCGATGAACCGTTTACAAGTTCCACACAGAATACACAAAATATAACCTATCTAGTACTCACAAATACCACAGACAGAGACTGAACTGATAGGTTACGGTTTAAATTCGGTCAAAAACAGAGAAAAGCAGTACTTTAACCGACAAATTGAACCGAGCAGAAGAAGAAATCTCCGGAGCGACTGCAGAGTAAAGAATCTGACGGTTTGAGTTTAAACAGCAACAGATAGAGTCTCAACCGAGCTCGAGCTCAGCGTTCCATGCCTGGCATGGAAATTTAACTCTTTCATCTCCAGGGCAGTTCGAAGGTTGGGACTCACTGCTGCCACTACTGTCAGAATACAGCAAGACTTCATGTTGTTTGAAATATTATGTTGTACATATTGTTCTGTTAATATTGAAGTATTTAATTTCCATCTGTTCCTTATCTTTAATTTCTCACTTTTGACAGCTAAGCGTAATTTTAACTCCAGGTGATCTGAAAATTCTATGGGACTTATAGTCAATTCTCCAGGTGACAAGTTTGATGAAATAAAAATATGGTCTATTGTAGTTTTATAATTATTTCTAATATAAGTAAAATTTAAACCTGAATTATATATACTACAATCAATTAATCCTGCTGTAGCTATCATTTTCGTCAACATATTAGTATCACAATAAATGTTTTTTCTTTTCCCTTGAGGCTTTTGTGCCTTCTGAATATCACAATTAAGATCTCCACAAAAAAACACTTTATAGGAAGTTGCTAAATAAGGTTGAATAAGTTGAAATAAAGAAACCCTTTCTACTTTCATCTGAGGACGCTATATGTTAATAAGGCGGCAATCCATGGAGTTCCAACAACCATCAAGAAATGGAAATTACGTACCTACCGTAATTCTTGATCTTCTTGGACGAAGTCTCCACCACTCAATCACACTAATGGGATCTACACCGGAGGCACTAGGACCCAGCGGGAGCAAACTTTTTGCTGAAGGGCCGGCGCCAGAGATGGAGCCACGAGCCTCTGCTCATGCGGCAATGACTATCTCGTCGTCGACCCTCCAACCACCTCAGTACCTTTTTTTCCCCTGAGGAGGTGCAGCGTAACTAACCTAGAAGGATAGCCTAACCAAAAACTGGACATAAGATAGTCCGGAAGACCCATATAAGAAGGGTCAAGAAAGAAGTCTTCACAGCCTAAAGATTGAGAGAGTGAAGACCAACAACAGAGGTGAGCTCGGGGGATGGTGGGTAGGCGTGTGAATGAGTGGTGGAGACTTCATCCAAGAAGATCAAGAATTATGGTAGGTACATAATTTCCATATCTTCCTGGACATAGAGTCTCCACCACTCATTCACACTAGTGGGAGAGTACCAAGCTAATAATCCCCTGAGAGGGCGGCAGGAGAGACAAGAACTCACAAATTTAGGACAGAAGTCCATTAAGGATGGTTCTGCCAAACGAAACATGTCATCTGGCATGGACATCCAGGGCATAGTGTTTGACAAAAGTATGCACTGAGCTCCAGGTAGCCGCATTGCAAATATCTGCAATGGGCACGTTGTGGATTTCCACCAGGGATGCCGTGACCGCTCTAGCAGAGTGGGCGTACACTCTGCCTTCCAGCTTAACCTGCGCCATGGAATAACAGTGGCGAAGGCATGCCACCAGCCATGCTGAAATACATCTGATAGCGACAGGTTGACCCAGCCAGGTCTCGCTGAAGGAAACAAACAGTTTTTGAGCTTTGCAAAAATCTTTTGTTCCATCTAAATAGAAACGCAAAGCTCTTTTGATGTCCAAGGAATGAAGAGAATGCTCCCCTTCATTTTGGATGTTCGCAAAGTAAGTAGGAAGGACCAAAGGTTGGTTTAGATGGAATTCTGAAACAACCTTAGGGAGAAACTTAGGATGGGTCCTAACAAATATTCGTGGAGCACCTACCCACGCTAGCTTTAAAATACGGCACCAGGACCATCTGTAAACAATCAGCCAATGTACCTGCTTTAATCCACCCGAGACTACATCATCTCCCCCTCTCTTTCATTATACTACCTGCCTCTTCTACACCTCTGTCCCCACCTCCCTAACTACCTATCTCTCCTGTTCTGTTTCTCTCATCCCCTCCTCTTTCTCCCCTCATCCCTCACTCTCTTTTCCTCTCCCTCTCTCATCTCATCCTCAGTTTGGTTCTTACTGTACTTTGCTGTGTAGTAACCTTGATTTTGCAAATGCCTGTCTCAATTGCTGTTGTAACTTTAGTTGTGTATTTTACCTAGGTGTTTTCCTGTTTTGCCTCTATTGTAACATTACCTCTAATATTCCAGTGTGACCTACTCTTTGAATTAACTGTTCATTTGTATGTTGTTGCTTACATCCTCACTGTGTTCACCAATCTCATGTATGCTCATTTTGTATGTTTAAACTGTCTTCTCCCGGGTCGTGCCTGAAAATAGGCATTGCTATGCCTAGCGCACTCACCCAGTTACCAAAAGCAAATAAATAACTACTCTGTCTTTATGAAACACAGTATATGGAGGGTCTGTGACCAAGGCATGTATCTCAGAGACCCTGCGAGCCGAGGTAATGGCCACCAGGAAGGCCGTTTTCCAAGTGAGAAACTTCAACTCACAGGTAGCTAGAGGCTCAAAGGTTTTCGAGTGAGCATGTCTAGCACAAGATTAATGTCCCAGGCTGTGACTGAACGTCTGACAGGAGGTCTGGTGTGCAGAATACCCTTAAGAAACCTCTTAACCGCAGGTAACTGAGCCAGTGACAAGGAAAGTACTGGCTCATGAGAAGCTGAAAAGGCACAAAGGTGAACCTTGACTGTAGAGTATTGCAGACCTAAATTTGAGAGGTCTAAAAGGTACTCTAGAACTTTATTTCGTGGGCAGGAAAAAGGATTCAAAGAGGATTTTGCACACCAGAGTGAAAAACGCTTCCATTTGTCTGTGTAAGTTTTCCTAGTGGCTGACTTGCGCGCGGTCAGGAGAATATCTGAAACTCTTCGAGAGACATTGAACCTGTTCACTTCTATCTCTTCAGGAGCCAAGCGTGAAGGTGAAGCGATCTCAGATTGGGATGGAGCACAGGCCCCAGAGTCAGAAGGTTCGTTTGAAGGGGAAGCGCTTTTGGAGGGGTTACCAACATACTGTTGAGTAACGGAAACCATATTTGTCGAGGCCAGAAGGGAGCAATGAGGATCATTTTGTTCCCCTGGGACTTGAACTTGAGAAGTACCCTCTGAATTAGAGGAAGAGGCGGAAAGGCGTATAGAAAGCATTTTGTCCACTGCAGCCAGAACGCATCCTGACAGAAAATGCCAGGCCCTGGATTTCTGGAGCAGAAGAGAGGCAGTTTTGTGTTGAGTGGGGATGCAGAAAGGTCCAGGTCTGGAGTTCCCCACTCTGTGAATAGTGACTGAACTACAGCTGAGTCGAGAGACCATTCGTGAGGATCTGTCTCTGTTCTGCTGAGACGGTCTGCCAGTTCGTTCTGCACTCCCAGCAGGTAGACCGTTTGAATTAGAGCCTTTTTTTTTTATACTTGTTTATTGAGGAATACATTTTGTACATAGTGTATTATATTTCACAGAGTATTCACACAATAAGTATTCATTATTCATTTCCTAACAATTCTTACTCTTTGTTTAACCAGTACAAAAAATAAGTAACATATATACTTCATGTATGTATTTAATCTAAAAAGTCTTTTAGACATTAGATTAATATAACAATTTAATATAGGTATAAACCCCGTGTTGTTTATATTTTATCCTAAAAAGGGAAATAAAAGGGTGAAAAGGGAAAAAAGAAGAAAAGAAACAAGTTTATCTAAAACTTCTAAGCTATAACTTATGAACTATCCGGGAGAGTAAAACATTCGAACAACTGTTACTGTCATGAGAGTTAATTTTAAAGTTATTTTAATGCTAATAGGTATTGTGACCAATGGGGAGGCAGAGTGGGCAGATCCCCTCCTGTATCAGGGGAGGCTAACAAAGAATGGACGGTATTTTATTAGAGACCGTACCATTTGGACTTCTTACTGTATCTTACTTTGATACAAGTCCCACCGATTCCATCTATTAGCAAACTTGTCGTTCTGATGATTTATAGAATATGTTATCCTTTCCATATGTTGGATCTGGTTCACTAGTACTAACCAGTCCTGTAGCTCTGGAGGTTTCTGCTGGAGCCATTTTTTTGTAATGGCTTTCATGGCAGCTATTGTTAAAATGGCCCAGAGATAATGTGCCTCCCTGCCTCTCACTTTGTCCGGATATAGGCCAAGAATACAGTGTTTTGGAGCTATATTAACTGTCAATGTAAATATTTCAGTCAAATGCCTACATATTTGTGCCCAATAGCTCTGGATCTTAGTGCAAAACCAAAATATGTGCGAATGAATTAGAGCCTTGTGCTCCAAGCACCATTCCCACACTCTCATCGCTTCTCTGCATAAGAGGTAAGAGTGAGCACCACCCTGCTTGTTGATGTAATACATCACTGCTTTGTTGTCTGTTTGAAGGAGAATGTTCTTGTGACAGAGAATGTCCTTCAAAGCCCAGACTGCATAAAGGATTGCCCTCATTTCTAGGACATTTATGTGAAGCTGGGACTCTTCCTGAGTCCATGTACCTTGAGTGTGGAGAGTCTGACCGTGAGCTCCCCACCCCATTAGGGATGTGTCCGTGATAATGGAAATCTGATGTTCGAGGGGAGCAAAGGGATGCCCTTTCAGAAGTTTGTCCTCTTGCGACCACCAGGTGAGTGACTTCTTCAGAGGTTCTGTCACCTTGAGAAAGGACTGAGGGTGAGTGGTAGGAGACCACTGAGTACTGAGCATCCATTAAGAGGTTCTCATGTGCAGGCGTGCTAGGGGTACCGTGAACACAGAGGATGCCACGAGATCTAGCACCCGCTGCATCGAGATAGCTCTTACTGAGCTGTTCTCTCTAATGTATTGGGCCATCTGCAGAATATCTGTCCTTCTGTCCTCTGGTAGAAAAGCTTTCGCACAGGAGGTGTCCAGAAGAGTTCCTATGAAACAGAGCCTCTGGGAGGGCTGCAGTTGTGATTTCTTGAGGTTTAGCAAGACTCCCATGGTCGTGAGAAAGTCTGAGGCCGTGGCAACGGCATCGAGGGTTCCCTGCCTGGAAGGGCTTGCTAGAAGCCAGTCGTCCAAGTATGGGAACACTTGTATTCCAATTTTTCTGAGATGCATTGCGAGTATTGCACAACACTTTGTAAAAACTCGCTGCGTTGAGGACAGACCAAAGGACAGGACTCTGAACTGATAATGCTGGCCCAAAGCCACAAACCTCAGGTATTTGTGATGCCTTGGATGAATAGGGATATGCTGGTAAGCATCCTGCATGTCCAGGGAGGCTAACCAGTCATGTTGATGAAGCAAAGGTAACAGGGTTCCTAGTGATATCATTTTGAATTTCTCTTTGGGAAGAAATCTGTTTAGTTTTCTGAGGTCCAAAATGGGGCACATGCCCCTGGTTTTCTTTGGAACCAGAAAGTAATGGGAGTAGAACCCTGTGTTCCTTTGATCCAGCGGAACTACTTCCACTGCCCTGTTGTTCAGAAGGCCTTGTATCTCGGAGGCGAGAAGTTCTGACTGAAGTACTGACAGCCTGGGCTGTCATTTGGGGGGACAATCCGGAGGGGTCTCTAAAAGATTGAGGGAATACCCCTCACAGATTATCCAGAGGACCCATTTGTCTGATGTTATGGACTTCCACCGATTGTAGAACTGAGTCAGATGACCTCCCACCACTGAGGAAGAGTCCCCCTCGGGCAGCTGAGGTGGGACTTGGGCCAACAACTCAGAAAGCAGCACTGGGCGATTAGGGTCCTTGCGCCTTCTGTTGCATTTTCTTTTAAGGCTGAGGGGCTTGGTTTTTATTGAACCCCCCTCCGCCTTTGCCTCGAGAGGACTGACAGTTATGAAACTGGCGTTTGTTAGCTCCCCCTCGAGAGGGGGCGGGAGGAGGTCGAGCCAATTTAATGACTGACCTAGTCTTTTGAGTGGCCTCTAGAGCCTGTTCTACTTGAGGGCCAAAGAGATACACGTCATCAAAGGGCAACGCCATGACCTGTTGCTGGGCATCATTCATGAAATCTGAAGTGTGCAGCCAGGAATGGCGGCGGCTACAGATGCGCACTGCCACTGCTCATGAGGCTGTATTGAAGGCATCCATAGCTGCTTTAACCCGCTGGTTGTTGGACTTGATACCCCTGGTTATGGCTTGAAGAAGCTCTGAATTCACGTCCGAGTCCGGTACAGCTTCAACCATTTGTTTGAGCGAATGCCAAAGAATATACTCATATTGAGAGAAATAGCGCTGGTAGCTGGCGATACGCATACCCAGGGTGGATGTAGCAAAGACTCTCTTACCTAAAGTATCTATCTTAAGAGATTCTTTGTTTATAGGTCAAGCTGTAGTAGTCTGAGGAAGGACAACCTTATCATTCTCTGCCAAGACTACAATAGGATCCGCAAAGGCTTGGGAGGACAAAATAGGTCGATCCTTGGGAGCAGCATACTTCCTATCTATGGACTTGGCCCAAAAAGGAATGAGAGCAGGATTATTTCATACCACTTGAGACAGCGTCTCAAAGGAGGGTTGTACTGGGGGAGTTAAATCCATAGGGATGTCCGGAACATGACGGTATTGGAGTCTTAAAAGCTTCCCAGGATCGATGTCCATAGTCTGACGAGAAAGAGTGGAATTCAAATTTCTCAACAGAGACTTAAAAGAGAGGTCCTCGAGCACAGGCTCTGTAACAGGATTAGGTCCTGCTCCTTCCACATCATCACCCAGTATAAGATCTGGGTAAAGCTCAATATCATTTCCTGACAGTCCAGGAGGGACTGTATGGACAGGTAAGGAATGAAAATCAGCAGGAAAAGAGGAAGGGAAAGAATTTGGAGAGGAGAAGCACTGAAGATTGGCTGACGAAAAGCCTGGCCTCGGCGCCGAAAGGTCGCACGATGCTGACAAAGCAGACAGCGCCGAAGAACACGGCACCAAAAAGGCACGCAGCGCTGAGAAACTCAATGGTGCCGAAAAAACACACGGCAACGAAGACGGCGCAGACAGGTGCACCGGCGCCTAGGACGGCGCCGACAGAAGAACCAGCACCGAAATCGACGCCGAGTGACCCACCAACGCCAACAGCACTGACACCAACCCAGGGCCCTGAAAATTTGGCTTTGAGGGGAAAGAAGAAAGAATACCAGGAGATAGAGGCATCTGTGTGGCCCCATGTGCCGCAGCCATTTGAGGGGGAAAACACCTGAGCATGGAGTCGACGGCACCAAGAGGGCCGCAAAAACCAGGAAGGCCCAATCGCCTGCCCGATCTCCTGAAGAACCCGAAGGCCCCTGAGCAACCGGCCAGGCAGTTGACCAACCTCCGAGCCCATTGCCCACAAGAGCGGCCCACTGATTAAACTGCTCATCGAAGCCCTACCAGAAGGCGGGAAGGACTCGATGTCTAAGAGGTCGTGACCAGAAACAGAAACTGCAACTCCGAATGAGGAGACTGCACTGACCCCTAATGACCGCCTCACGATATCGCAGACATATCAGAAGGCGACTCTCGAGTGATGTCTCTCTTTCCTGACCTATGGACCCAAGAAGAGCTCGGGGCCAAATGGTGCCGAGAATGCGACCATTTTCTTTTATGCTTCGGGACCGCCCTTCCCCTCGGGCACTGGATCATCCGTTGTCAGACCCCCCTTCAGGAGAAGACGGCGGACCGGACCCAGCCCGGCTGACTGAACAGCTTTCATATGAAGTCTCCCTACCGTCACCTGACCCGCTCATGGTTGACTCCCTCAATGTAGGCTGAGACTTCTTTCTTCAATAAGAATAAATTATCGTAAGCGGTACTTTATTTGAAAAATACTACAAAATAAAAAAAAACTGATAACTATGCTGCTAGTTTGAAGTTTGACTCCCGGCGGGCAAGCAACGTCGTCACTGAAGCGCACTCAATGGCGGAAAAAGTAACTGAGGCGGTTGGAGGGTCGACGCCGAGATAGTCATTGCCGCACGAGCAGAGGCTTGCGGCGCCACTCCTCGCGGCTCCATCTCTGGCGCCGGTCCTCCTGCAAAAAGTTTGCTCCCGCTGGGTCCTAGCGCCTCCGGCATAGATCCTACTAGTGTGAATGAGTGGTGGAGACTTTATGTCCAGGAAGATTAAGAGTTCTACCAGGAATGAGATCTGTCAATTTGTATAAATTAAAGTTATAAGAACTGAACAAAATTCCTAAACTATCTGTACAGTCTGGTCCAAAGGACAAATATGAAGGCCCCCATAACCACTCTCTCTTAAATTCAATCACCTGTTCTCTGGAATACATCCAGGTTTCTTGCAGGAAAAAAGTATCTATTTTTCCCTCATGTATATGGGAAAAAACAGCTTGGCGTTTTACATTGTTTAATAAACTGTGAATATTTAAGGAACCAATTGTTAATGCAGCCAACATTATGAAAGAGAAAAAACAGAAGATAACACTCTTGTGCATTCGTTTTTCATCTTTTCTTTTTCTTATTTTTATAGTCCCCTTGCTCTGCACTTGTAGCTGACTGTCCAGAACCTATTGTTTGAGAGTCAGAGTCACCCTGATCCATATCAGAATCTCCTTCATTCGTAAATAAAGCAGCATATCTATTATTTGATTCAAAGGACACAGGAGGAGCAAGTACTTTTGGCTTCACATTCCTAATAGATCTCCTCCTAGGTAACGCAGAAACCACTGGAGTGGTCAAAAAACCCTCTTTAGTGTCATCAGGATCTGTGTAACAAACCGGGGATAAAGTTACTGGGCTTTCAATTTCAAAAGAGGTAGATTCTATTTTTAGGGAGGTCTGAGGGAGTGTTTCAGAAATAGCTATTATTTCATCTACTTCCGGACGGGGAAACAGGTGAAGGAGGAGATACTATAGGAGAAGGAATTTCAGATTGAGGAGATGAATTTATAACAAGGTCCTGTGTTTTCTGGATTAATAGCTCTGGACTAATACAAGTAGCTTTATTTTTCGCTGCCCAAGGACAATCTCCAAAAACATGTCCATATTCTTCACACAAATCACATTTAGTGTGGTTAGCACATTGCATTGTGTTGTGACCAATCTCCCCACAATTGTCACAACGAGCATTATCACATGTACTTGAAAGATGAGTCCTGGAACCACACTTGTAACAGGCTCTGGGCTGACCAGCATAAAAACAAACTCCACGATCCCTTCCCAGCATAAATGAATTAGGAATATGCTCAATACCAGTGTTATTTTGGTGTAACTTCACTTTGTATTTCCATCCCCAGTCCAAAACATTTCAGTGTCCAATATAGCTTCAGGTGCACTCAGGACATCACATTTTTGTGACAGCCAGTATGTAATATCTTCCACGTGGACCCCCTCATTTCTAAACATAACCGTAACATATTTAATAAGAGGTTTGGTTAAAGGGATTACCAAAAAGGGGGTCCTCGTGGGGAAAAATTTAACCTGAGAATATCGTTCCCAAAATAAATCTAGAGCGTAAGTTGTTCTAAAGCTAACGTCATAATTATCTTCTTCAGATATATTAATAAAGGTATACACCTCTTTTGGTGAAAAATGTAATGAATCCTTCAAAAGTGTTTTTCCCACACATTGTCTATCTGGTCTGTCTGCTAATCCCCCTTTATACCGAATGCGTACAGCATTTCGCCTAGGGGCTGCCTCCTTCTTTGATTTGGTAAAAAGTTCCGATAGAAGACGTTTTTGTGGAAGAATCTCTTCTGAAGAATTTTTAGTTAAAGGTATGGTAATTGATGATGAAGTTTCAGAATTCAATTTAGTGTGTCTATGCATATGACTGTCAAGCTCTGGAAAATGTTCAACAGGATCCTTAGAAATGTTAGTTGCAATTGCCAATAAGTTTTGAGGTTTGCCTCCCAAGGTTTTTTCTGTTTTTCTTTCAGCAGAAGGTGGTTTCCACTCTGGGGAAGCCTGTGAAAAGTTGAAAGTTGGATCCCAATCTGCATCTGGTAGCCAGGTCCCAGTTAAATTTTGTTTCCAACCTGCATGCTTTAAAGCAAGTTGTGGAGTCCATTGGTCTTCAATTAAAATAGGGAGAGGGTAATTAACTATTGCTGGAGTTATAATTTCTTCTCCTTTTTTTTTTTCTGTACAAGAAATTTGTACATTCCCAGCCTCAATGTTCCATTTAGCTAAGGTAAGAGCTGCCCGTTTATCTTTCAAATCTTCGGTTTTTCCTGTTTTTAATGGTGTTCCTTTAGCAGAAAAGGAAAAAAAACGTTGCCCCTTCCTGGGAGTCTGTATGTTTTTGGTACTGTATGTTGTGCTCCTTAGGAAAAGATTTCACCATTTCTTTTAAATCCAATGTTTTTTTTTAAAGACAAACCCAGCTTCTCTTGTCATTTTGTCGTTATCCTGAATTTTCATATTATGTTGATTCCCCATGTATTTTCTTTTATCCTGTTTTAGAATGTCAGAATCATTAATAAAAGGTTCACTGTTTTTAGTAATGGTTGTCTCGAAATCCTTCAAGATTTTATTAGGCTCTCGGCACACACCCGCTACAGTGTTCAAACTGCCAGCCTGAATACTGTTATTCATATTCTGATCAGTCATACAATTTTCAGGTATTTCAGTTTTTTGTAAATCGATACATGTTTAGTCAGCTTGCAGTAAAACATTACCTTCTGATTCTCGCACTGCTGAAACAGTGAACACATCATTTGGCTTGGGGCTCCTACTAGGAGTAGTGTTAAAGCCACCAGCCTACAAAGTTATTTCTGTTTTTTTCTCTGTGTCAACAGCAACTACAGTATTTTCCTTTGGCTTTTGGCACACGCTTGAAGTAGCATTTGAACTGCCAGCTGAAACATCCATTTCATACTCATTGTCAAACGTTAAAAAATTAGGAAAAACAGCTGACTCACCCGGCCCTGTCTGGGCCTTTGAAGTGACTGCATCATCAGAAATACTGACAGCCAGATCCGAAGCGTCAGCTGAAGCTGTAGACTGATTTATTGAAGAGAGTTTTGCTTTTAGCTAGTTCTGAATCTTCCAATATCTTTCTTTTTCTTGTTTTAACTGGGTTTTTTTTCTTCAGCATCCTCCATGATCTGAAACCAATCCATATTATCTTCAAAGAAACATATCGGTACATCATTCTCCTCCATTGGTGCACTTAAGTCTTTCTCACTTACTGAAACTGCAGCCTCCAAAACGATAACTTTCTGACCTTCCTCTCCCGTTTGCAAGTTTGTAGGCCTTGAAACCAGGCCTCCTCCTTTCAGCAATCCTGCTCCTCTGCCACATCAGCACTTCCTCCTCCTCCTTCTGTGTCCGGCTGCAAACTGTG
The DNA here is from genome assembly GCA_016271365.2 of Neoceratodus forsteri. Classification (NCBI taxonomy): domain Eukaryota; kingdom Metazoa; phylum Chordata; order Ceratodontiformes; family Ceratodontidae; genus Neoceratodus; species Neoceratodus forsteri. The sequence goes on from JADMNL010000025.1 coordinate 354,938,082, forward strand.
TCCCCCCATCCTGTCCACAGGAAGTGACAGCACCCCTGCAGTCAGAGTAGGGGAATTTCCCTGGTGTCCTGGCCAAATTTCTCCTATTCACTAAAAATACCACCCACAGCTTAATCTGGTTCAATTTCAGTTGCTTACCATCTGAATCCCCCCCTCCCCCCGGTAGCCACTGAAAAAGGGACTTCTAGGCCCAGTGGGCTTACCGGGTCAACAAAATTCAATAAATAAATAAAATAAAGGAAGCATTAAGGACCAGCAATTGGACAACAGAAGCAAAACCAGCGACACATAACTAGGAGTGGCGATGCAGGCAAATGCTGGAAGCAGCCGCATGAGCAGTCGCATCTGAGGCATCATAGGAGGAGCTTAAGAGGTGTTTTCCAGCATCCAGGCCATTAGCAATATTATGCTGGACCATTATCTTCTCAGGGCCATCAGGCAACTTGTCAGCCATTGTAGCCATAGATTTCCACAGGCATTTTTTTCTCCAATAGGTATCTGTCGTCCCTGTGGCAAGACGGGTGCTGCATCAGCCCCTATTCCCATCTGCTGCAGCTGTCTCCAGCTGCCTCCTAAGCCGGGGGCTTGATCCCCTTGTAGGTTACCCCACCCCCATGACGGGGGAGGAGGAGGCCATCCTCCCCACCCAGTCACACATCCAGAAGTGCCCCAGACCCGGAGCGGTGGAGGAGCCTGCAGTCAGACAGACAGGGATTCATGAAGCCCGTCCTCCACATTTTCCTCCATTTTCACCCCTGGCCAATCAAGAATGTGCAATGAGCACATTGTGCAAGTTCCACCTCCGCAGAGATGCCCCCAGTGCTCTGGACATGGGACCTTCCACCTAGATATGACCCAATCACACCTCCCACTGGATTCCTCCAGGTGGCAGTCAAGTGGTGGGTCTCAGCCCCCCCCGAGGAAACACAGAAGTTGATGGCAGATAAGGTCCGCAAGGCCCATCCAGTCTGCTCATTTTGTCTACCTTATGAATGTGCCATAGGCCTTTACTCTGTCAATGGCCTATCTAGTCATACTCATCTGTATTGCTCCCTTATGCCTATCCCATGCCTGTTTGAAGCCCTGCACTGTATTCATATCCACCACTTCCTGAGGTAAGCTGTTCCATGCTGCAGCAAATGTTCTTTTACCTATGACATAAAGTTTCCTTGATTCCTTATCAGGGGGAAGAGAACGCTAATGTGTTTTAGAGCCTTCGACTGGTCATGGGCAGCCATAATCATCACTGAATCCATTTCTGGCTGAGAGGAATAATATGGTTTACCAGAAGGTACTGGATATTATCTGCCCTTCATCAAAGTACAGACAGGGCACTGGGTCTGTGCCAGGCAGCTAGAGTGGCATCCTCCAGAGCTAAATGGATAGAAGGAATAATGTAGGGAAGGCAGACACCTCTAAGAACTCACAATGATTTCACTTAGAGGAATCCTCTTTTTCTGCCACAAATCTTAGTTTGGACTGGGCCTGACTGAGGAAAGTCTGAAAGGAGGCATCCTCTGGAGGTGACCTTGGAGTGTCCACACTTCTCCTCACTACAGAAGGACAAAGTAGAACTGGAACCCACTACATCCAGGGGTATCCGGACCTTCCTTCACATCTTCATCTTCCTCTTCCTCCTCCATATAGTTTGGACTGTACTAAAGTCCCTCTTCTACACTGATGAACAGTGACGATGGGTCAACAACCTGAGGAGGCTGGGAAGGAGGCACCACTGACAGAATCACCATCAACAGAGGATGATCCTTGCCAGGCACTAAAGCAGACAGAGAAAATTCCTGTGTCACTGATGGCAACTCCAGTGGCATCAACAGGCATGGCATCGACAATGGAGGCAAGAACATAAGCCTTTGAAACAGCTTCAATATCACCTGATACAGGAGTTGGGTGTCAACGGGCCCCAACTGGGTCATTGATGATGAAACTGTCGATGGGACAGTACCTGATAGCGGAATTGGCTGTGAATCCTCCAGCAGGGGAGTAGCGCCTATGCCAGACCCCAACCTTAGTGTTTGAGAGATAGTCAGGGGCAGCAGAACCATGGGCCTTGGCCTGTGTCCTGTCTTTATCGACTGATTTAACTCTTTTCAGAGGAGATCAGAATTGGTCAGGAGATGCAGTCTTCTTCCTGTGCCTCTTTTCCTTGTCTGCGTGTGGTGTTTGTCCGCAGATTTAGCAAGTGTGTCTTTTTTGGTTGAGTCAGTGGCAGAAGTCATCAACCACAGAGAATGGTGGGTTGACAGCGAACCCAGGAGAGAGAGAGGGAGCAGATCATGATACTGAAACTGCCTTCAATGCACCTCGCATCTCTTCCATTGCCTTAATTTTTAATACAATTCCAAGATTTTTTTGTGACATCTCCTAGTGGCCTGGTAGAAACCCTGGCAAATGCTGCAGGCCTTTACATTCTGAACGAAATGGTGTTCTTCCGCAGTGGTGGACCAACGAGCGGTTGGCAGCAGGAGAAAAAACTGAGGCATGAGGGGGCCACTCACATTATATAGACAACGATAAGGCACGTCGACATGGGTGGCCCCTGCTATCAAAATTTTCTGGGTGGTCCTGACACCGACGGATTACAGTTCTATGATATGCTTAAATGGAGGGAGATATCCATGAAGAACACTTTTATCACAGTTAGGTAATTACAGACTGATCCAGTCTTTTCTCATTGGGTATCTAAATTATTTATTTTTAGTTATTGATATATACATATATATTTATTTATTTTTCAGTTTTTGTTTACCAGATAGATGCACTAACCATGGAAACGACTATTTTCAGGCATGACCCGGGAAGGTACAATACAAAACAGCAAACAAACCAATACAATAAGAAGTCAGCATTTGTGATACAAGGAATAGCATCAAGGAACATAATAGTTAGTTACAATGACAAGTGTTGAGGCAAAATTGTACAGCAGAGAAAACATTCAGGTGTAGGTACAAGAGAACTAGATGAAAACATGTGACTGACAGGTAGGCTTAAGTAGATTAGGACAATACCAATCTACAAGATATTTGTCCATTTAGTCTATTTTATCTATAAGTGCTGTGAGTTGAGAGAAAGGGTTAGGGCGGTGAGGGTAAGGGGAGATGATAGAGTAAGCAAGGAGGAGGGGCTAAGGAGGTTTGAAGCATTGGCATTTGTTGGAGGAGACGAGGTAGTTGCGAAACTCATTCTTAAAGATGTTGTGTGTGGGAGCCTGGCGGACAGTCAAGAGGAGAGAATTCCAGAAATTGGGGGCTTGACAGGCAAAAGCACTGGCATCTTTAGAGGTACTGTGTTTGGAGACACAAAAAAGGGACTTCTCCGCTGAGCGTAAGTGGTAGCAGGATGCATGTTGGAGAAGAAGATCAGCGAGGGACTTGGGAATTTGTGTCCTTATAACACTGTCAATGATAGAGCCAAATGAGTAAAGCCTGGATGCAGTAGGCGGCAGCCATCTCAGGTCTGAGTAGAGGGGACGGTGATGTTTCAGACGTTGGGAGGACGATGCATAACGACAAATGTTGTTATAATTGATATCCCATCTGTGAAGACTTGACTTAGATGTGGCAGCATATGTAACGTCACCATAGGTAAGCGAAGGTAGAAGCATACCACGAGCAATGGCAAGCCTAGAGGAGGGAGTTAAAACATAGCTAGTGCGGTAGGCAATGCCTAGTTTGGAGTTTACAGACTTACAGGTCTTCTGTATACGAAGATAAAAATTTAGTGTTGGGTCAAGTGTGACACCCAAGTATTTACAAGAGGTCACCACTCCAACAGGAGAACCGTCCAAGGCAGAGACTTTAAAGTTGTTTAGGGAGTGTTTTAGTTTGGGACTAATCCCAAATAGCATGGTTTGGGTCCTGGATTAATTTAAGACCAGTTTCTGGCTCGCCAGCCAGTCTTGGGTTTGCTGGAAGTCAATGGAGAGTTGCTGATTGATGTCAGCAGTGCTTTTTGCGCTAGTATATAGGACGATATCATCCGTGTATAGAAGTGAGGAGGCATTAGAGGGGCTTGAGGTTATGCCATTTATAAATATTGAAAAGAGAAGTGGGCCTAGGATGGACCCTTGGGGCACCCCGATATTTATCATAGTTTGGTCAGAGAGGACGGAGTTGTATTTCACAACTTGGATCCTGTTTGACAGATAGCTGCCAAACCAGCTGACAACGTTGGGCGCAAAGCCTAATGACCGCATGGTGGTTAGGATAATGGCGTGATCAATGAAGTCAAACGCCTTTGTCATGTCAATAAAGATGGCACCAGTAAGAAGACCAGAGTCCATGGCCGATAGCGTATCCATTGTGAATTTGAGGAGAGCTGTGGTGGTGCTATGACCCTTACAGAATCCAAGCTGTGCAGTGGTTAGCAGGTCATTTATCCTAAGAAATTCTATGGTTTGAGTAGCCACCAGTTTCTCAAGGATTTTACTGAGGACCGACAGCATAGCTATGGGCCTGTAGTTAGCGGGGTCTTTAGGGTCACCTTTTTTAAATACTGGGGTTATCAGAATATATATATATATTCATTTGCAACTGGGTAACACATACTAGGCACAACTGCCTGTTTTCAGGGACGACTCAGGAGCACTGCAGTGATTAAGTGACTTACACAGAGGCACACAGTATGCAAGTGGAGGTTGGAGCCCAGGTTTGCTGGATGTACCAAGCTCATTCACAGTTCATTACTCTAACCTCTAGGCTGAGAATTTTTTCTTTTCAAAACTGAAATCTGCTATCTGTATATTTTTCTTTATAGTCACTGTACCCTGATGAAGTTAGTGAATTACAGTTGCAGCCATTGATATGGTTTTGGGCTGGCAGTATAGCTTAGAGGTTACAGAAGTGAGCTGTGAATGAGCTTGGTACACGTAGCAGACCTGGATTTGATTCCCACAACCTCCACCTGCATACTGTGTGACCCTAAGCAACTCACTTAATCTCTCCAGTGCTCATGCATCACCCCTGAAAACAGACCTTGTGCCTAGTGGGCATTTCCCAGTTACCAAAGAATTATTTGTTTAGTTAGTTGTTTATTTATTAAAAGTTGGTAACTGGGGAAGGCACACTGAGCCATGGCTCGTTTCCAGGTGTGACACAGGGAAGGGGCTGTAGGGAGAACAACTTACAATACAATCAGAGAAAGCATAACGGGTGCACACAGAGTCAGCAGTAAATATACTAGCATAATATAATAACACTTTTTATATAGCAGTAAGCAGCAAACAATCCCCCCCTCTAATTCCTACCTACTGTGTTGCTCCTAAACGCCTCCTAGTTCTCACCTCTTTACTGTCCTTTGTCCCTACTGCCTGCCCACCCCCAGTTACCTCTGCTTTTGTTTAAGTTTGACCTGGTCTTAACCTTGCTCCCCCATCTCTTTCTTTGCAGATTTCCCTGAGCGGGCACCTCGCTACACCGCAGCTCCAGACCCTCTCTCTCCGGCTGCAGTGCTCCTCTAAAGCCCGCACACCCCCAAGCAGGATTCCAGGCATGCTCGCTGGTTCTCTGGAGCCCAGACCACATGGCTCAACTCCGTCTTGAAAGTCACGAGCCGTATTGGACTGTCGGTGGCTGGAGAGGCTGCCTCAGCCAATCACTCATTTTACTCGGCTTCTGAATTTTTCTTTCAGCACTCCAAGCACTATCTGGTTCTCTGCACACTAGTTCTCTTCATAATTTGTAACCAGGTTTTATGTCAGGGCTGAAAGTAATTTAACTGCTAGTCGCTTGACAGATTTTAATTTAAGTTAGAACCTGTGCTAGAATTTACTAACTGACAGATGTTTGTTAATTCCAAAAAATAAGTCTGAGGCTCTGCTGATATTTTAATGTGATGCAGTCTTACAGTTAATTACAGTCCCTAGGTAGACTAGTCCAGCCAAAGAGTGTGGCACTTTGCACAGGCATTTATTTCACTAAGTGTCTAGGTTTAAAGCCACTGCAGCTGTATTTAATACCACAGTCATATAGACTGCATTTTGCTAAATTATCAAGTCTGTTAATCTCTATTTTGTGCTCCCTTCACTGCTATTTTCTTGCGTTTTTTCCTCACTCTGCCTTCCTGCCATTTCACCCTTAGCACCCCCATCCCCCTCCCTCTCTGTTCCGCTTGCCACCTGGCACCAAGAGCGGACCCCACCCCCAATTCCTACGTATTCTGCACTCCTAAACTCCTCGTATTTCACACCTCTTTACTGTCCTTTGTCCCTGCTGTCTGCCTTCCCCCAATTACCTCTGCTTTTATTTACATTTGACCCGGTCTTAACCTTGCTCCCCCATCACTTTCTTTGCAGATTTCCCTGAGCAGGTACCTCGCTGCACCGTGGCTCTGGCCCCCTCTCTTGTCAGCCACAGTGCTCCTCTGAAGCCCACCCCCAAGGAGGTTTCTAGGTATGCTCGCTGGTTCTCTGGAGCCCGGACCTCACGGCTCAACTCTAGCTTGAAAGTCTCAAGCCCTATTGGACTGTTGGTGGCTGGAGAGGCAGTCTCAGCCAATCACTCATTTGATTTGACTTCCGAATTTTTTTTTTCAGCGCTCCAAGCGCTCTCAGCTTCTCTTCACACTAGTTCACTTCATAATATGTTTTAGCTCCACCCTACAACTTTCCCTCCCTAGTTGTTCTTCAAATCTTGGTAGCTCTCTACTCTTAAAGGGACCCCTCAGTCCCCTATATCTAGATCCCCATTTATTGTTTGCACAAACCTCACATTTTCAATTCTCTGCACCAGGCTTAAAGTAAATATTAACAACACCCTTTTGCATTATCTTGTGCAACCATCTGGTTCAGCAATCACATTTGACCACTACTTGTGACCCATACACCTAATCCACTATTAATTTCTTTTTCATTTTCACCATAAGTCTCCATTTCTGTCTCCTTCCCCAACATTTGTCACCTTTCAGCCTTCTTACTAGGCCCTGTTAATTAGTCCCCAGCTGGGGACTTCTCTAGCTCTATCACTCCTATTTTGCTTTATCTTTCCTATCATCACCTTTTTGTTTCACAGATTCTCTCTTAATCTTGCCATTTATCACTTCTTCTCCAAGCCTCCCCTTTTTTCTTTCCATATATATATATATTCCTCATTTTACCTCCCCTCTACACTAACTTTGTTTTTGTCTTTTTCTTTTAGATATATCCTGAAGACAACGTAAGGTTGAAACGTAGATTTTTAACTCTATTTTCTATTTTCAGCATGCATTTAATATAACCATTTTGTTTTGCTTTTAGACCACATGCTGATGCAGCGCCTTGTTTTTGTTTTTTTACAATTTGTATGCTACATTTGCTGCGACCCACTATGCCTAATCTGAAATCTCTTCTGAATTCTCTACGGTGCTCCTTCATTTCATCTGTATCTGCATTCCTTTCTCATATTTTTAAGTCTTTTCTTGAATTATTTTCTGCCATTTGCTCAAAGACTAAACTCTGCAGTCACTTACAGTTTCTTTCCAAATGCCACCACCTGGGTATTATTCCTAAAGGTTTCTGTTTGAAATACCATCCTTGTTCATTTGGGTCTGAGATACAGGTTTCCTCCACTAATAAACTTTTGAACTTTCTCTAGGAAACTTATCACGCACACCATTCTCTCCAGTAAAACACAGCTGATCTCTGTGGACAAAACCATTCAAAGGCAAAAGGATTTCCTGCAGCGAATGGCTCCACATAACCTTCCTTTTTATCAAATACTGCATCCAAAACCTTAACTCCACTCTCTTTCAGTTCCTCAAGGACACCAAATCTGCAAAACTCCAGTCTCTCACCCAGCAGATCAGCAACCAACATGAGCCCTCGTGTCAGACACAACCTAACAATTTGGTATTTTGTATTCCTCCAGACCTTCCCCTGACACAAGATGAGCAATCACTCCTTAGCAAAGGTCTCTCTCTTTTGTGCCCACACCCAGGTATCTTGACGCACCCCAGGTTCAAGTTGATCTGCAGTGCTTCTATCGTAGAGTATGCCTTACAGCTCATTTTTCTAATGAGACTCCTCTTCCCACAGATGATGACAGTATCACCAGAACAATCAACGATATAAATCCCCACCGAAGTGCATGGACACCCCCTCCAGGACGTTTTGCTACTGTTGATTATTTTGTTTACCAATGCATGGAAAATACCACTAACTTCAATCTTCATTGCAGGCACAACCATTCCAACCTGACACCTGGTGAGCTTGCAGCCCTCAGATCTCTGCAATGTAGGAATGACACTGTTATCAAACTAGCTGATAAGGGAGGTGCTGTTGTGGTCTGGCAAAAGGAGCTATACATCACTGAAGCCACACAACAACTCCCCGAAACCAGGTTTTATTCTTCTCTTGCACAGGACCCCACTGCTGACTATCAGACTGAGGTCACCATCACCATCACCTCTGCTATTGAAAACAAAGAGCTCCCTGCTTCTGCTAAGAGATTCATAGTTCAGCATCCCCAGGCATCCAGGTTTTATCTCCTTCCCAAAATCCACAAAACAGGTAACCCTGGTCATCCTACTGTGTTTGCCTGCTCCTGCCCCACATCTCTGCATTTTTGGACAGCCTCACGAGACCCCTCGTGGAGTCCCTGCCCTCCTACGTTATAGACACTAACCATGCTCTCCAGTTATTTGACAGGTTCAGATTCAGTGACTCTCATCAGCTCATCTTCGCCATGGATATCAAATCTCTTTACACAGTGATCCCCCATGATGATGGTCTGACAGTTTTGTAGCATTTCTCGAATAAGCGGGAAGTCCAGCAGCCACTCACACACACACACACATTAACTCGTCTGGCAGAACTTGTTCTTACACTCAATGTTTTTTCTTTTAATAACAGTTTTTTTCAGCAGGTCAGTGGAGTTGCCATGGTTACCAAGATGGGTCCCAGCTTTGCTAATCTGTTTGTGGGTTGGGAGGAGGAACGTTTTTTTCTCTCATTCACAGGGACTGTGCCTGAACTCTACAAACATTACATAGATGACGGTGTGGGAGCCACCTCCTACTCCAGGGAGACCTTCCAAGTCTTCCTTGACAAGTTTACCACGGCCCATCCTTCCTTTCAATACACTGTTGAAGTATCCTCCTCTACACTGCGTTTTCTGGATATCCAACTGTCCGTACAGAACACTGGTCTGAAGACATCTGTTTATTACAAACCCACTGACTCTCACAGTTTCCTCCTCCACAGCTCCTTCCATCCTAAACATGCCAAGAATGGCCTGCTTTATTCAATTTCTTAGACTTCGCAAATTATGCAGTGAAGAGGGTGATTCTGCTGAGCAGACCCAAATAATGCACAGTTTTTTTATCAACAGGGGATACCCTAAAAGCACAGTGGACAGAACACTCTCCCGGGTCAGTAACATGACCCGTAACCTTGACCCCCGCAGGAAGGATACTGTCACGCAAGAACAACAGCAAATTCCACTAGTGCTTCCTTTCCATCAGTGCACACCTTCTCTTCACAGGATCATCACCAGTAACTTTCCCATTTTGCAGACAGACCCTAACATTGGTACTTCCTTTATAGAACCACCTATTGCCTCCTACCGCCAGCTACCTAACCTGTGGACTCTCCTGGTTGAAAGCAGCTTACCTATTCCTAACAGTTCCTCCCTACCAGGTACCAAACCTTGCAACAGGACTCGCTGCTACATCTGCAAATTTGTTTCCAGTGTGACTGAAATTCGGGGGTCTACAGGTGTTTTTCACATCACCAAGGAGTTCTCATGCACCTCCACTAATGTGGTATATTGTATTCTTTGCAGGAAGTGTACAGCTGTTTACATCGGAGAGACTGGTAGGCGCCTTGCTGACCATTTCAGGGAACACTACAGAGCAGTCAGGAATGGTGACACTGCTAAACCCATTGTATCCCACTTTATCTCCAGGGACCACAGTGTCAATGACCTTTCTGTCTGTGTCCTTCAGCAGGGCTTCTGGGATTCTGACCATAGAAAAAACACGGAAGCCAAGCTGATCATCTGCCTTAGCTCCCACCAGCCCTCTGGTTTAAATTATAGACTTATTTTCCACTAACATCTTTCAGCCACCCCTTATTTTCCCTAAAGTCTGTTTGTATCTGTACACATTTAATTTCTTTTTCATTTTCACCATAAGTCTCCATTTCTGTCTCCTTCCCCAACATTTGTCACCTTTCAGCCTTCTTACTGGGCCCTGTTAATTAGTCTCTGCCTGGGGACTTCCCTAGCTCTTTCACTCCTACTTTGCTTTATCTTTCCCATCACCACCTTTTTGTTTCACAGATTCTCTCTTAATCTTGCCATTTATCACTTCTCCCTGAGCCACCCCTTTTTTCTTTCCCCATACATATATATATATATATATATATATCCCTCATTTTACCTCCCCTCTACACTAACTTTGCTTTTTTCTCTTTTAGATATTTCCTGAAGAAGACCTAAGGTCAAAACGTAGATTTTTAACTCTATTTTTTTGTTTTCAGAGTGCATTTAATATAACCATTTTGTTTTGATTTTAGACCACATGCTGATGCAGCGCCTTGTTTCTGTAATCCACTATTAACCCTTTCTAATTCTGCCCCCAATTTTTCTTTCCTTCCGTTTTCACACAAAGCTCAATCATGCTGATCCTACTCCTTGCCTGTATCCCCCTGCTCTTCACTGCCTCCCTCCAATTTCACAGCCCACTCTCCTACTACCACCACTAACCTGGTTAAAAGAACCAGGGGTAACCTCCTCAGTGGGGGACAAACCAGGAGTACCTAACACCTCCGACTATTCTAGAGGCCAATGACTCTGCACCCTGCCTCGGCACCTACATACTACCAGCCCAAACAACTACCCTGATGAAAATAAATCAGCCCTTCCCTGGCAAAATAAGACACCGCAAAACACGCGCCACAATAACCTTCAGCCTCACGACAAGGAAACTAATCCTAATGCTTCTCCTACTCTCAGGGAATGTACACTTCCATCCTGGCCCTCCATCCTCTTCCGGATCTGGTGGGTGTAAGACTAAGGGCCTAAGTATTGCCGCCTTGAACATCTGTAGCCTCCCTGCCAAATCTGTGCAATTCCAGGCCTGGATGGCCCTCCACAGTCCTGATATAATCTGCCTTACAGAGACATGGCTGACAAACAAGATAAAAAATAACAAAATAGCCCTAACAGGATACCAAGCCTTCAGGATCGACAGGAGGAGCAAGAAAGGAGGTGGCTGTCTCATCTATACAAGGGACTCCCTCCACTGCTCTGTCCTCCCCATTTCCGGGATGGCCACTGACCACGAGCACCAAGCAGTTAAAGTACAGGTTGGTCAGCATGGTAAATCCCTGATCGTAGCCTCGGTCTACCTACCACCAAAAAAAGCCCAGGATGGACTGCCAAAGATCCTGGATGCTGTGGCCACTCTCTCCAAGGATTGTGAACTCATAATAACGAGTGATTTTAACATAAACTGGGTCTGTGCCGATTCGACCCCTCAGAAGGACATTGTGGCTAGCACCTACTTAACACAATTAGTCGCAGAAGCTACTAGAAGGAACTACAAGTCAGGCAATAGCACGCTACTCGACTGGATCCTCTCTAACTCCCCCTCCCAGATTTATGAGGTCATGGTGCGGCCAGATACCCTGAGCAACCACTCCCGATCACCTTCAGGTGGTCCAACAAATTCAAAAATTACCCCCTATCATAATTGAGAGCTGGATCCTAAGGAAAGGCCAGCTGGGGAAGCTCAAAACTGCCCTGTCTCTCCATGACTGGTCCCCATCAATGGGATGCCTGACCTAGACCAGGCACTAAAGTACTTTGTAGATGGTTTCAACAGTATATGTGATAGATATGCCTGGAAAGAAAAAGGAAAGCATGTGGGATCAATAATGGCTGGATTACCAGTGATCTCCTTGCTGAGATGAAGGAAAGGGACAACCTCTGGCTGAAAGCCAGATCCACCAGAATCGAGCATGACTACCAGTGCTATAGGGCCGCCAGAAATCGGTGTACGAATCTAATCCAGCAGGCCAAAGCTGACTACCACAAGGAACTGTTAAATAGTAGCTGGGGTGAGGGGAAGAGGTTCTGGGAGAACATAAAAAAATCTCCTGGGGAAGGATGAAAAGAACCATCCTCAACGTCTCAACATTAACAGCTCTCCCACATTGGACCCACTTCTAATTGCGGAGTCCTTCAACTCAGCCTTCACCAGTCTAAGCACAGTCCTCCCCTCTAACTATCTACACCCCTCCGAGGATCTCCCCTACAACAAGACAACTAGTAACACCCGCCCGGACTTTTATTTCAAGAGAGTAACAGTTAAAGAGGCTGCACACTACGTAAGGAAAGTGCTAGGTAAAACGAGAATGGGCAGTGATGGAGTCAACATGAAGCTGATATCCCTCACTCTAGACATACTCATCATACCCATAACCAAACTTTTCAAAAAATCACTGGCCCTCACCAAATTTCAAGCAGTTTGCAAACAAGCGCTAGTGACCCCTGTTCACAAGAGCGATGACAGGTCCTGTATTTCCAACTACAGACCAATCTCAAGCCTCTCCCCCCATCCAAGGCTCTGGAAAAGATTATAGCAGATCAACTCACAGAATACCTCAACAAATATCAACTGCAAAGTCCCAACCAGCACAGATTCAGGCAGAATCACAGTAACACCACAGCTCTGGTGGAATACACCGACTATGTGCATTGAGCTATGGATGAAGGCAAGTTGGTTGGGTCAGTGGTCATTGACTTAACAAAAGCCTTTGACACCGTTAACCACACCCTCTTCCTGGCTCAGCTGTGGAACCTGGTGGTGGTAGCCAATGCTACATGCTGGTTCCAGGACTACCTGCCTCTCAGATCCCAGCACGTTAAAATCAGCCAAACTGTGTCAGAATCCAGAGAAGTCCTGCTGGGTGTCCCCAAGGGGTCTATCCTGAGACCCCTTCTCTTCAACCTTTTTCTAAACAATCTCCCCAAAGCCTGCGACTCCAAAAAAATCTTATGCGCCGATGATGCGGTCATTCTCAATAGCAACACATGTATCGACTCTCTCCAATCTGCACTTCAGTACTCCTTCAACAGACTAGAGGACTAGTTCTGTGAACACAAGCTTCTGCTCCATTATAAGGAGACTAAGACCATGCTCCTATCCAGTCCCCAGCTCAAGAATAGGTTCCCGACCCTCTCCATCTCCAACAACGTCCACGCTCCCCTGGAGCAGGTACACTCTTTCAGGTACCTGTGGGTCACCCTTGATGATGCCCTATCCTTTGCTCAACACGTTGATTTGGTGGTCAAGGCAGTAAACTCCAAGCTGGGAGTGCTACATGGGCACAGAAAATACCTTACTCTGAAAGCCCTCTGCCTCTCAGTCACTAGCTCCATCTTATCAACCACTGACTATGGTCCTGATAGTCTATGTTGCAGCCCACAGACACTGTGCTAAAGAGGGTACACACCGCTCTCAATAAGGCCTGCAGACCCACCCTGGATGATGATCGCCTAACCCATACGTGCTCACTTTATGAGCAAATAAACTGGCTATCTCTAGGGTGTAGGATCAAATTCCAAACCTGCCTCCCTGTTAAGAAAGTGCTGTTGGGCAAGGCACCCCCATGCATATCTGACCTCTTCTCCCAATCAGGTTCTGGATACGGCACCAGAGGAAGAAAGTAGGGGCACTCGTGGTGCCATTTTGACAAACCGCACTTAGTCAACATGCCTTCTCCTACAGAGACCCCCTTTGGCTCAACGAGATTCCTGAGATCACCCATAATACCTTTAGTCTCTCCTACTTCAAATCCAAACTCAAGCACTACTTTACCTCCAGCACTCTGTGTGCCTGTTTCCCGAACATCTGACACCCCACCCACTGGAAGCCTACCGGCTAAACTCTACAAATGGCTCCCATGACCTGGCCCAGGGCTGTCCGTCAGTTCCCCTACTCAGCTCAGCCTTCCTCCCTGTCAACCCCTCCTCCTTCCTATGCTCTCCCTCACCTCCCCCATCCTCCCGGCGCACCTGCTCCTATTTTCTATCTTCCTCTCTCCTGCTCCCCCGCCTACACTACCTGCTCTCCTAACACCCACTGCCCTGTTTACTGTTGACAAAGCCTCTGACAAGGCTGCCTACTACCCCAACCCGCTCCTAACCCCACCCACTCCTCCCCCCCTTCCTGGGGGGAGACTCTGCCTGACTCACAGGCAGTACTTCCGGGCCCACACCTTGAGGGGGCTCCTTCTGTACTGCACTAAACTTTCAACCTATCAGATACTTGATGGTGCTTCATTAATTTGTAACAACGTCTAAGATTTCATCACGATCTGTAACTATGCATAATATTTGTAATCTTTTCCTTGTGTCCTACTCTGTACCTGTACTGTTTTTTGTGCGTGTTACTGTCCCATGACGAGGAACCTTTGTGAAAGAGCCTTGGCTCAAAGGTTATTTCCGAATCTTAAATAAATAAATAAATCACATGTGAGGCAAAGTGTACAGTGTGTGTTGGGGTAGGGGTAAAATGGCAAAAGAAAGACTAGGGTACAGAGCAGCTGAGGGACAAGGGAGAGGATATGGGCTTAGGAAGGGAGTAAACAGGAACATGAGTGTGCAGGAAGTTGCCTTAGGTGGAATCTAAAGGCAGAGAAAGAAGAGGAGTGGGGAGGGGAGCAGATTACAGAGGGAGGGGAGGCAACAGGAGAAGGAGGCAGTATAGCGCAGTGGTTTAAGGCTCTGAGCTGCAAACCTGGAGACCTGGGTTTGAATCCCACGGTCCCCACTTGCATATTGTGTGACCTTGAGCAAGTCACTTAACTTCCTTGTGCTCCCAGGTTGCACCTGTAAATACAGGTTACTCACCTGTAACAGGAATTCTAGGAATGGTATATGTTGTTCATCCACAATGTCTGGCAGGTTCCTTGCCACTTTAAATCTTGCCGGAAGGTCTTCAAGCTGGCTCCTCCCACCCACCCGGGTGGTAAAGCTCTCGGCTCTGCCCCATGATGCCAGATCTAGCCCGCTGGAAGCCAGGTTGTGCGTCGAAGCTGGGGAGGTGAGAGTGTAGGATGAACAACATATACCATTCCTAGAACTCCTGTTACAGGTGAGTAACCTGTATTTCTAGGGACATGGATATGTTGTTCATCCACACTTATTGGCAGACTCCTAGCAGTTCTCCGGGAGAGGGAGGCAAGGCACACACCCCCGATACTTACTTGGGAAATAATGACTGGAGAATCGAGGCCCCAAAGCCAGCATCCTGGCGTGACTCAAGGTCGATGTGGTAGTGGGTAATGAAGGTATGTGCCGACTTCCAGGTAGCAGCCCTACAGATATCCTGGACAGGGACATCCCTGGAAGCAGCTACCGATGCAGTGGTATGGCGGGTAGAATGAGCTCTTATCCCTCTGGGAGGCTCCATGCCCACCAACCTATAGCAGAGATCTATGCAGGAGGTGACCCACCTGCTTATCGTCTGCTTGGCTACAGGTCTGCCAGGTGCAGCTTCAGCGTAGGTGACAAACAGCTGGCGAACCTCTCCCCGAACTTCAGCCGTCCGCTCCTTATAATAAGCAAGCGCTCTTCTAGGGTCCAAAGTATGGAGCCTATATTCAGCCTCCGAGGTGTGACTGGGGTAGAACACCGGCAGAGTCAACACCTGGTTAAGGTGAAACTCCGACACCACCTTCGGAAGGAACTTCGGGTGGGGGCACAGGACAACCTTGTCCCTGTGGAAGACCAGATAAAGAGACTCAATGGAAAGCACTTGGAACTCTCCCATCCTTCTGGCTGACGTGATAGCCACCAAGAAGGCGGTCTACCACGACAGGTGGGAGATATCGCACCTGTGCATTGGTTCGAATGGCTTGCCCATGAGCTTGGCCAATACCAGCAGTAGATTACACGGAGGTGGAGGTTCTCACACCAGAGGGGAAATGTGATCAAGGCCTTTGAAAAAGCTCCAGACCACCTTCTCCTGCACCACTGACCGCTTCCCGGCCCGCGCTGGTAAGCAGAGACAGCTGCCAGGTGCACCTTAAGGGTCGTCGACCGAAGCCCTTGCTGAGAAAGAGACCACAGGTAGTCCAGAATGCTTGCCAAAGAACAGGAGGAAGGGTCCAGGCCCTTTCCCTGACACCAAATGGAGAATCTCTTCCATTTGAAGGCATAGAATTTTCTGGTCGACTCCTTATGGGACGCCTCAACAACGTTGAGGACCTCGTTGGAAAGACCCAAGGCCTGGAACTCTAGCCGCTCAGGAACCAGGCCGTCAGGTGCAGGGATTGAAAGTCCAGATGGAATACCTTCCCCTGATTGACTGAGATCAGGTCCGGGTGGGCTGGAAGCCGCCTCAGGAGCCTGGAGCTGAGACTGAGGAGATCTGGGTACCAGAACTGGCGGGGCCAGTCTGGGGCTACCAGAATCACCTGCGCCTTGTCCCTCCTCGCCTTGAGAAGCACCTTGTGGATCAAGGGAAATGGGGGAAAGGCGTAGAAGAGGCCCGGGGTCCACGGCCTCCAGAAGGCATCCCCCTGCAGCGAGCCCTGCTGAGGGGGGCGGGCATGGAACAGTCTCAGCTTCGCATTCTCCCTGGAGGCAAACAGGTTCGCCTGAGGCGTGCCCCAGTGGGAGAAGAGATCTTGTACTACCTCCAGCAGGAGAGACCACTTGTGAGACACAGCCCCTATCCGGCTTAGGGCATCGGCCAGGGTGTTGGAGGCTCCTGCCACATGAATGGCTAGGAGATCCGCCTCCAGGCTGCGCACGAGAGACCATATGCGGAGAGCTTCCTTGCATAACAGCATGAGCGCATCCTGCCCTGGCGGTTTAGGTAGTACATGGTCGTGGTATTGTCCGTCTGGACCTGAACCACTTGACCCTGTAGAAATGGAGTGAAGGCGGTGAGAGCTAGGCGGACCGCTCGGAGCTCCAGCAGGTTGATATGGCATCGGGACTCCCGAGGGGACCAGAGGCCGTGCGCTCTGTGCTCCCCCAGATGGGCACCCCAACCCATCAAAGAGGCATCAGTCGATAGAGAGACCGTCGGCTCGGGGCGGACGAACGGGATGCCCTCCTGCAGATGTGCCGGAATGGTCCACCACTGGAGAGTGTTCCACATTTCCTGGGTCACTGTCACCACCTGATCTAACGGATTGTAGCATCATGACCACTGGCTGGCCAGTCCCCATTGAAGGGGACACATGTACCAACGGGCCCAACTGACCACGCTGATGCAGGCTGCCATTAGGCCCAGGAGATGCAGGAAGTCCTGGGCAGGGCGCGATTGCCCAACCAGAAATGATTGGGCAAAGGAGGAAGGAACCTCGGCCCTGTCCGCCAGGAGTCAAGCTCTGCCCTGATGAAGTGTATCACCTGCTTTGGCACGAGTTCCGACTTGGCCTCATTGATGAGGAGGCCAATCTGAGAGCAAACCTGGAGGGCCAGATCTCTGGACCGCTCCACCTCCGCTCTGGAGGGGGCTGCAATCAGCCAGTCGTCCAGGTAGGGGTACACCCGGACCGTTCAACGCCGCAGGAATGCTGTCGCCACTGCCATGCATTTGGTGAAGACCCTGGGAGCTAGAGAGAAGCTGAAGGGCATGGCCCAGAACTCGTAAAGGGATCCCTCCGCTCTGAAGCAGAGGAATCTCTGATGAGACGGACAGATCAGGACATGAAAGAACGCGTCCTGGAGGTCCAGGGAACACAACCACATGCCTCATTCCAAGGATGGGATTATCTGAGCCAGAGTGACCATCCTGAAGGCCCGAGACCTTAGGAACCTGTTCAGGTCGTGCAGGTCGAGAATGGGGCACCAGCTCCCCGTCCGTTTTGGGACCAGGAAATACCTGGACACAAGCCCCGGGTCTGGAGGAGGATGCACCACCTTCCTGATCACCTCTTTCTCGAGGAGCAGGGCAATATCGGCTCGGCGGGCCAACAGTGAGGCTTCGGACCCTGTGGCCCCCCGGTGGGCGATGGCTCGAAAGGAAGGGGTCTGCTTGAATTCCAGAGGCAGGCCCTTTCCTACCACCTCCAACACCCAACAGTCCGTGGTGATAGCGGACCAAGCGGAAAGGAATTGGCGGAGCCATCCCCCCACGGGGGGAACCCAGGGAAGGGTGATGAGGTTGGGGGCGACACCCCTGAACCCGTCACTGGGCAGGCTTGGAGGAGGGACTGGCCGAGGGACCTCTTGGGCATTTACCTCCTTGCTTCCTATTGGAGGAAGCCGTTGGCTTGGGTTTGGGATGCCAAGCGCTAGCCTGTTAGCCCTGGTGCTGGTGCTGTTGGGCCAGTCGTGCTGCAGGGGCCGAAGGACAAAAGGGCTTATGCTGTTGCTGACGGCGGCCTTTGTCCCTCTGGGCAGAGGTGACCGAGTCCAGAGTTGCGTTAGACTTTTCGATCCACTGGAGGTGTCCCTCCACTCCAGGGATGAAGAGGTCAGTCCCCAAGAAGGGGACATCTGCCAACTTGTGCTGGGTATCTGCCGTGAAGGTGGATATCCTCAGCCATGCCCTGCGGCAGATGGCCACCGCAGCCGCTACTGACCTGGCACAGGAATCACCTATGTCCAGAGCAGTCTGAAGCTGCTGCTTCGCCACCTCCCTACCCTGGTCCCGCACCTGACGGACTGTGGTCTGCAGGTCGGCCGGGAGATGAGGGGTGACTTCATCCAGGGAGCACATGAGGGCGTGGGAGAAGTGTGCCATCAGCACGGCCGAGCTGGCCTGTCGGAGGCCGAGGGAGGACAGAGCGTACACCTTGCATCCGGCATAGTCCAGCTTCTTGGACTCTTTGTCGGGGGGGCTTATCCACGTCCCGAGTGTTTCCGGAATGCCAGAAGACGCTATCGGTGACTAACCCCTCGGCAGAGGGGTGCTCCGAGAAACCGGGCAAAGAGCTGGTAGGGACCGCATACTTCCTGGCCATCCTGGCCAAGGGCGCAGGACAGGAAGCAGGCTGCTGCCAAAGCTCCAAGGCTGGGCCAACAATGGCCTCAGTCACAGGGAAGGCCGCTGTGGGTGAATCCCCTCGGTCCAGTATCTCGGTCAGGGGATACTTGGCCCATTTGGACATGGGCTCGAGCTGCATCCCGGTAGACTCCGAGATGAGCCGAAGCAGACCCATGAAGGACGATGGGACAATGACTGGCCCCCGGAGGACTCCAGGTTGACCTGCCTGGAGAACAGGGGGGGAGGAGTCATCATTGGACTCTGAAGAGTCTGCAAAGAGCTGCCTCAGGCCTGAGCCACCCTCCACCTGTCGAGGACGGTCGGGAGTGAGGGTGACCGACAACCTGTGGGGCAGGCCGTGACACGACCGAGAATCCTTGGTCGGTGCCCCAGACTTTGGTTGTGGAGGTGGAGGTTCCACCACAATCGGTGGGGTAGCTAGTTTCAGCAGCTGAACAACCAGCCCAGAAATGGGCATCTCGACTGCGGCGAGCGGTTGATTCGGCCATTCGGGCGACAGCCACTTGATGGCCGGGGGATGAATCGGAGTCGATTTACTCCCGGACAACAGTAACTGCTGCCACATATGCTCCTCGTAACGCCAACGCAATTTGCACCGAAGCCTATCCTCTTCCGACAAGGAGGAACAGTGTCACCGCTTACTTTGGTGCCAAGACCGAGACCGCTGATGTCGGCGGGAACGGC
The DNA here is from genome assembly GCA_016271365.2 of Neoceratodus forsteri. Lineage (NCBI taxonomy): Eukaryota > Metazoa > Chordata > Ceratodontiformes > Ceratodontidae > Neoceratodus > Neoceratodus forsteri. Next base: position 354,957,729 of record JADMNL010000025.1, read on the forward strand.
TTGACCGAGATGAAGTCCGAGACCGAGACCCTCGGTGTAACCAAGGGCAGGCCTGAGAAGGGCCGGGGGACATCCACGCTTCCCTTGGCTCAGACACTTTAACCGGGACTGCCGCCTCCGAAGGCGCGGGCAGATCCTCGGTCTCCACCAGGGGAACCGGTGAAGAGGGGCTGTCGGCTTCGCCAGTCGACAACCCGTCCGACGGGTCAAGGAATATTTCTACTGTGTTGATGGGTGTCTCGGCAGGCTGGCCTGACGGGGACGCTGTGAAGCCAGCGGCCTGAACCGCAACCTCGACCTAAGTCGACGGTCGGCTGTCCATGGAAGGAGACCTCTCCCACTCCCACGAACGCCGATGGTGGGACTTACCCTTCAACTCCTTCGTCTTGGGCTGACAGGAATGTCCCGATGGCCCCTCTCCTTCGTGGAAAGGGACTGGCAAAGCTCCTTGAACGAAGCTGAATAAGAGGAAGTCAGAAAGAGCGGAATAAATGCCGCGACCAAGGAGGAGGAAGATGCGGCCTGGGCCGCCTCCTCCTCGAGGGCGATCATGTGTTCGAGCTGCTCAGCCGAGCCAGCCGCCGTGGACACTGTTCAACAAGCCTCTTTGGATTTTATCGGCGGGTAACGCTTCTCGGGGCACCCGAGCTTCAATCGGGCAGCGCGATCCTCCAGGACGTTGGCGGAAAAGGAGCGACACAACTCGCAGGCCTGCGGGTCGTGGTCTAGGCCGAGGCAGTAGACGCATGTGGAGTGCAGATCCATCCTGGACATCTTCTGCCCGCAAGGGCACCTCCGAAAGCAGGGAACCGACGGTCCATCGTGAGCCGCTAGGATAAAGAAGACCAAGTTTAGAAAACTTCAAAACTAGTTTCGGACGAACCGAAGAGTTAGGATCCAGTCTAAAACGCCAAGCGCTAAGGAGGGAACCTGAGCTTCCAAGCGGTAAGGAAGATCTGGCGTCATGGGGTGGAGCCGAGAGCTTTACCACCCGGGTGGGTGTGAGGAGCCAGCTTGAAGACCTTCCAGCAAGATTTAAAGCGGCAAGGAACTTGCCAGACAGTGTGGATGAACAACATATCCATGTCCCTAGAAACAAGCTTTCACCTTAGTGTGCCTCTCCTGGTAAAACAAAGGTTAAAAAAAAAAAGGCTGCTTGGCCAGCAGAAGAGTGAGGGTGGAGAATGGAGAAGGTGTGGGAATCCCTGGAGCAAAGCGAACAGGAAAAGTAGGGAATGGGAAAACAGGGAAGTGAGATAGGAAGTGAGGGACTCAAACCAGTATTTTTTGGTGAAGGCAGGGCAGTGGCCCTGGCAACATGACAGCAGGGGGAGGATGGAAAGGGAAGAGTAGAGGAAGCTGTGATGGGCATGGAGGGGAGAGACTGTGGTGAAACGGCAGAAGGCATTGCATGGGGTATCCAGTTTGACAAGGGGGGGGGGCGATATCACTGACAATATCCGCATAATCAAAGACTGGGAGAACCATTCTGGATACTAGTTCCTTGCGGACCTAAAGGGAGAGGCAGTCTGTATTGCACAATATGGTGCCTAGTTTGGGACAGAGTTTGATGTATATGGGATCTATGTGAACAAAGAAACTGAGCTTGCTGTTGAACCACACTTCTAGGTACAAGAAAGCAGGGACAACTTCCAAAGGGGTACCATCTGAAGTAGTGGAAACAGGGGGCGGGGGAACAAGAGCCTGACCAGTTCCTGGCAGGTGCCAAAGTTCATGGACACCATCTTTTGGTCTTGACCTTGAGCTGGTTTTCATGGAATCAGTGTAAGATGTTGTGGAAATCCTGCTGGAACAGCCTGGCCACAGCAGAGGCCATAGGGCTGGTAGTGCAGATAACCATGTCATCCGTGTACATATAGATTTTTGAGGAGACACACACACAGAAGAGAGGACATTGAGGAAAATGGAGAAGAGGATGGAACCAAGGATGGAGCCCTGTGAGACGCTGGCTGGGATGAGAAGAGGGGGACAGGATACCTCCCACCTGTATAGACTAGTGCTGGCCCAAGAGTTATAATTGGAACCAATCAACAGAGTTGGCTAAGAGGCAGGCAGAGTGCAGTTTGTTAAGCAGGAAGGGGTAGGCCGGCCCACCGGCGCAGTGATTGGATTTCCGCCTCCGACGCCAGCAACCTGGGTTCGGAAGCGGACTCAGGTTGCTGGAGGGCCGGCCTGGGGAGAAGGCTTGAGCATCCCAGGGACTGCTCGCCTTCTTCTGGGGGAGGTGGGAGACCAAGGCCCGAAGTTTGCCTGACCCCAGGTAGAGGCCCAAGGTACAGCAAGTCCTGCTGATAGCAGAGTGGGCTGGGACAGCTGCGTGGCGGATGGTGGCACCTAGTGCCTTGACGTCAGGGTGTAACACCATGCAGAAGGAACAGGGGAAACAACACCAGAGTGACGAGAAGACAGAGCACCAGTACTGACCCTGACAGCTCCTGCCTGCCTGACCACTGGGGGACCAAAGGAAACCAGAGAAATATCAGGGTGTCAGGGCCCCACCTCGTCCCCGCCTGGGGGACAAAACCATGACCCATGGGGGACCCACTGGGGATATCAGGTAAGGCAGAGAAGCTGGGCAGTAACAAGTGTCTCCCAATGATGAGAAGCTCCGGCGCAGAGAGGCGAATAAACAGGAAGTTTATAAAAAAAAAAAAAAAGAAGGAAGGGGTGGGACACCGAGTCAAAGGCTTTGGCCAGGTCAAAGAATATAGTAGCTGAGGTGATGTGGCCCTTGTCCATCCCAGTGAGAATGAAGTCAGTAACCCAGAGTAGGGAGGATACAGTAGAATGGTGCTTCCTAAAACAAGACTGGAGGGGGAAAGGAAATCAGAGGAGTGAAGGAAGTTATCGAGTCTGAAGTAGACACTGGTCTCCTATAGCTTAGCAAGGGAGGAGAGAAGAGAGATGGGCCAGAAGTTAGCAAGGAGGGAGAGGTCACCCCCTTTATGCAGGGGGAGTACCTTAGCAACTTTCCAGGCCTGGGGAACAGTGCAGAGGGAGAAGCAAAGTTTCACAATGTAAGCTAGTGGGGAAGCAATGACTGGGGCAGAGAAACAGGAGTTTGGGGTACATCCCATCTGGGCTGGACTTAGAAGGGTTCAGTGAGGTTAGGGTGAGGAAAACTTTGTGGGGGGTGATGGGGAGAATAGAAGCCTTTGGATGATGGTGGAGGAGCGGAGGCAGAGGGGGTCAGGGGGAGGCTGGAGGAGGAGGGCAGGGCACAGGTTGTGAAGAAATTATTGAGATTTGAACATGCGAAAAGAGCCAGCAGAAGAAGAAGACCACCTGGTCTATCGTGTCTGCTCAGTAAGTGATGTAGGGTCTGGCCTTACAATTTACACCAATGACCCTACCCCCCAACTGTCCCTCCCTCTCCTCCCCCCCCTCCCCTTCCTTGGTCCCAAGGGTTCCCTTTGTGCTTGTCTTAGGCTCTCTTGAATGCTCCCACCATCCTTGCTGATACCACCTCCTCTAGCAGCTCATTCCAGGTGGACACCACCTTCTCCATATTGAAATGCTTCCTTATATCCCTTCTGAATCTCCCCCTATCAATTTTAGGCTGTGCCCCCAAGTGGTGCTGTTGTCACTCTGTCCAGGAAGGGGAAAGCAGTCCTCACTGGACAGTTTAAACACTTTGCTGATGAGCATTTAAACTAGCGGGAGAGGAAGGGCATAAAGGAGCAGAGTAACTCCAGTTGCCCACCCCACAAGTTACAGAATCCAGAACTGAAGGGCAAGAAAATGAGTTCATAACAGGGACAACTGAGGAAGGCGGACAGGGTAGCAGAAATCCAGGCCATGTAAGAACTATAACTGGGTGGGGGGAAGCAGGAGGGCAAAAACAGGGGCAGAGGAGGGAGGGAGGCTGCAGCACATGGAAGTCCATGGCAACTAATACCCACAGCCTGGGGAATAAAATCCCAGACCTGAAGACCTTGTCAGTAGAGGTGGACCTGGACATAGCAGCAATAACAGAGACATGGTACACTGCAAATCATGGGTGGGACATCAATGTTCAAGGTTATGCTCTGTTCAGGAGGGACAGGGAGTAAGAAAAGGGGTGGGGGTGGCCCTGTACGTTACAGAGGGTATAAAGGCGACAGAAGTGCAGGGTAGTCAGGGGGAGGCTGAGGCACTGTGGGTCGCCCTTGAGCACTGAAATGGTACAGCAATACGCAGAGGGAGATCTACAGCCCTACGGCACAGGAGGAGGATGTGGACAGGGAGCTAGTGGATGAAATACACAAGATGGTGACTAAGGGTGAAGTTCTACTGCCTAGACATTTCAATATGCCAGACGTGGATTGGACTACCCAGGGAGCTGCTTCAGCTAAAAGTACAGGCACACCTCTCAACCGCTCCACTTTTGGCAGAGCACTCCACATTTGGGCTTCATTTAGAGCTCCCTCCGCTGCTCCACTATGGTCTGCTTTTGCTCCGATATTTTGTCCCCCACCATCCGATGCCTGATTTCCCCAAAACACATGGTCCACTGTCTACGCCAAGATGCCATCCCTTTGTTTCCCCATCGTTCCTCTTGTGCTGCGCACAGTAATACATCCTGACATCACAGGACGTGCTGTTGGAGCCAGTTGCAAGGCTCCACTCTGTCCCTTATTTTTTTTTTTTGCACCTCCACCCTGGTACTTGAAATTTTCTGTCTCCCCTCAGGTCCGTAGCTGGGACATAAAAATAGCCCTCTAGGTGCTCTGAAAGTCACTTAGGCCAGGACCAGTTCCAGAGTGTCGGAGGAGTTGAAATTTGTTGCAGCGCCAAACTGCTTCTTGTTTGTCCTGAAACAGCACCAGCACCAGCCTGCCACCGGAGAGAGAGCACCGCCATAGCCGAGGATGAGTTCCACAGCCCCGGTGAGAAACTGCAGCCGATGCATCCTGCTTGCGAGGCAAACGATTGTTCCTGCCAGTCATCAGTGAGCCAGAAGACCCGTCCGTCTCCTCCAACAGCCTGCTGCTTCCCTAGCACTGTTACTGGCTGCTGGTACTGCTGCTAGCTAAGCTATAATTAATTTTTAATTAATAAAAAGCTAAGAGAGCACTAAGCAGCAGTAGCCACAGTCAGCAGCAAGCCGCAAATAGACCGCCAGTACCAGGAGGAGAGGCCTGACCGTTACCAGTCCTTATTCCATCCTGACCTGAACTGAACTGAAGTTCTGAACCTGCAAGCAAGTTTTCGGTAAGCCAACACAAAAATATTAATTATAATGAACTTCTTGCTGCCTGCCAAATCCATTTTAAGGGGTCTGGTTTATAAAAAGGCAGACACGCAGGATGCAACTGCTTGTTTTGCCTGGGGATTTAGCAGCTAGAGCTAGGGGTTTTCAGAGACAGTTTCTAGTCTAACTACTACAGAGAAAAATCAGCACACCAGGCTAAATCAGGAGGGGGTTTACAGCAAAGGTGGAGTCTGGAACTAACTGACTAGTAAAGGCAAGGTTGATGTTGATATACAGTATATAGGGTGACTGATGACTGATACTACCATAGGGGACACAAGAAAATGATAATAATACTGACTAAAGGTACTACAGCTGCACTATGTAGACCCAGGACATGAATGACAAACATAGGGGCGCTATGTTTGTTATTCATGTCCTGGGCTTCCATAGTGCAGCTGTAGTAGCATCACTCATAATCTATCATTATTATTATTATGCAAAAATTCTTGTGTCCCCTGTAGCCAAAGCTTTTACTTTTTTCTGCCCCATGATTAATTTGTTCATTTTTATTTACACACCCCTATGATTGGGGTATGTAAATAAAATGCACAACTTAATCATGGGGGCTCTGAAAAGTAAAAGGCATTGACTAAAGGGACAGAGATACTGTTTTATTTCTTTGTAAGTGTATATTGAGCAAAGCATTGATATTAAGAGTGTTATTTTATGTACACCTATGAATGCTGTAACTTCAAGGCTAGGAATGTATGGTTCAGAGAGAAATCTAAGTTGAACTATCTCAAGCTGAAAGCTGCTTATGAATTCCTTAGTTATTGCAAGTGTCCCTCTGACTGCATCTCCCTGTTCACCTGTCCACGTACACATATTGTTATGCATGTATATTTAATATATTACCTGTTTATACTGTGTAGTTTATGATATTATAACTGTTGCTGTTACAGTACCAGATCAGTATATTGCTCTAACAGCAGGGTTGAGGCACTAATATTGTCTCATTTTCTGTGTGTGTGTGTGTCTCTGACTACAGCAACACGCATTTCTAGTGTTACTGTGCAGGTCACTGTTCGTGACAAACTATGCAGTGCAGTAGCAGTAGCTGGAAGCTGAAATTGGTGGAGCAGTTTTCATATTTGAACAGTCATATCTGCATACTTGGAGAAAGCTTGACAATTGCCACGCCTCACTGTGCTAATTTTAACTGTTACACTGTTGAGGTAACCCTCCTCTACACTGCCTTTTCTGGATATCCAGCTGTCAGTACAGAACACTGGTCTGAAGACATCAGTTTATTACAAACCCACTGACTCTCACAGTTTCCTCCTCCACAGCTCCTTCCATCCTAAACATGTAAAGAATGGCCTGCCTTATTCACAGTTTCTTAGACTTTGCAGGTTATGCAGTGAAGAGGATGATTTTGCTGAGCAGACCCAAATAATGCATATTTTTTATCCACAGGGGATACCCTAAAAGCACAGTGGACAGAGCACTCTTCCGGGTCAGTAACATGCCCCGTAACCTTGACCCCAGAGAAAGGATACTGTCACACAAGAACAACTGCAATTCCACTCAGTGCTTCCTTTCCATCAGAGCACACCTTCTCTTCACAGGATCATCACAGTAACTTTCCCATTTTGCAAACTGACTCTAACATTGGTGCTTCCTTTACAGAACCACCTATTGCCTCCTACCACCAGCCACCTAACCTGTGGAATCTCCTGGTTAAAAGCAGCCTACCTACTCCTAACAGTTCCTCCCTACCAGGTACCAAACCTTGCAACAGGACTCGCTGCTACATCTGCAAATTTATTTCCAGTGTGACTGAAATTCGGGGGCCTACAGGTGTTTTTCACATCACCAAGGAGTTCTCATGCACCTCCACTAATGTGGTATATTGTATTCTTTGCAGGAAGTGTACAGCTGTTTACATCGGAGAGACTGGTAGGCGCCTTGCTGACCATTTCAGAGAACATTACAGAGCAGTCAGGAATGGTGACACTGCTAAACCCATTGTATCCCACTTTATCTCCAGGGACCACAGTGTCAATGACCTTTCTGTTTGTGTCCTTCAGCAGGGCTTCTGGGATCCTGACCATAGAAAAAACATGGAAGCCAAGCTGATCATCTGCCTTGGCTCCCAGCAGCCCCCTGATTTAAATGATAGACTTGTTTTCCACTAACATCTTTCGGCCACCCCTTTTTTCCCCCCTAGAGTCTATTTGTTTTTGTACTCATTTAATTTATTTTTCATTTTCACCATATGTCTCCATCTCTGTCTCCTTCCCACACATTTGTCACCTTTCAGCCTTCTTACTAGGCCTTGTTAATTAGTCCCCAGCTGGGGACTTCTCTAGCTCTTTCACTCCTATTTTGCTTTATCTTTCCCATCATCATTTTTTTGTTTCACAGATTCTCTCTTAATCTTACCATTTATCACTTCTTCTCCCTGAGCCTTCCCTTTCTTCTTTCCCCACATATATATATCCCTTATTTTACCTCCCCTCTTCACTTTGTTTTTTTTCTCTTTTAGATATTTCCTGAAAAAGACCTAAGGTTGAAACATAGATTTTTAACTCTATTTTCAGTGTGTATATATATAACCATTTTGTTTTAATCTTATCTGTGTTGGAAATGGAACATTTGTGCAAAATGTTTAAAATATACATTATCACATGTCTAAAATGCACATTATTACATGTTCTAATTGAAGTGTGGAAGCTTTCAGGCTTTCTCTAGTTATGCAGATGAGTAACTCTTTAAATACGAAAACTGCTGTTTTTTTCCCATTTTCAATCTTGGTGAATGAACATCTCCCCATGAGTAATGGTGACTGTCTGACACAGTGATTTTTTTTGTTTTGTTTTAATCGCTCATGTACTATTACTTTCCAATGGGGTAGGATTGCTTTATTATTCTATAAAGTAGTTTTGATTCTTCACTGGCTGATATAAAGTCTGTACATGTTTGTAAAGTGGACAGTGTAAATTCTTCTACTGCTCTGGTGGGTCTACTAGTTGTAAGTGCTGTCACACAAGTGCAAAAGTGTGGGGTGGGGACTCGGGGAGAAAGGCACTCTCACCCCCATGATTGACCTGAAGCCCTGTGCTTCTGAAATTTTTCATACAGTGTCACGTGTGCCAGAAGCACATTTAGGATTTCTGTGGGGATGGGACTAAACAAACCTAAGAAAAATGTCAACAGATGGGGACCACGTGATCCATCAAGTCTGCCCCCCCCCGTTGCTTGCTACCTAACCTGCCCACAATGCCTATCCCATGCAAGTTTGAAATTTCTAATCGTCATTGATGCTACCAGCTCCTGGGACAGGCAGTTCCATGGTTTCATCACTCTCTCCATGAAGAAGTACTTCCTGAGGTTGCTTTTGAACCTACCTCCCACCAACCTTAAAACTATGGACCCTTGTACATACTGTTGTGTTGTGCTGAAGTAAGGGGCTTGGGAAACCCAACACTTTATGAAAGGACCTGCTGGGTGGGATAAGGGCGAAACTGTGGGGCTGTATGGATGGCATTCACGTTGGCTGGCATGGTTCGTTTAGAATTGCAGAACTGTAGACTGCATGGATGGCACTGGCTGCTGGCATGGTCCATTTAGAAGAGCTGGGGACCCCTACACTTGCCAGTAAGAAATGGCAGCTATGGGTCTATGGATAGTCATTTCAGAGTGTAGTCTGCAGTGGTGCCCACAGAAAGTACAGTTGAGTGATTTAGAGGGAAGAGGGCGCAGCTATGGTGATTTGAGACTGGTATAGCACACATTAGCTGCAGAGCAGACCCTGTATATTTAACATTTTGTCACTGAAATGTTTGATACAGACACTCCAACATAGGAGAATAAGGGGAACTGGTCTTAGCATGAGACAATCTGTCACTTTCAGCAAACTGGAAGCAAGTGACTTCACAGTTTCTATCTACCCTTGATCACACACTGGACACTAGCTGAAATGTCTAACAGTGGAGTGATTAACAAAAAATAAATGAAATAATACCTCACATTTAGCCTTTTGTGGGATACCCCTCTTGAACTGCCAGATAACTACAACTCTTAAGGAGGTCTTAATCACACCAGGCCATCTGCAACACAGAGATTAGCACAAGGACTAGAGCCTGCTTAAATACGGCAATTTTTAACTTCATTAACAGCCTTGGAAAACCTGCACTAGTCAAGACTGACAAGTAGAGGGTTAGTTGCACTTGCCCTGGACAATTTGCAAGGTTTTGGGCAAGTAAAACAATTTTAAAATTTAACCCTTGAACTTTAAAGTACACTTAAGACTTATTTTGCCATTTTGTTTTTGTCTTGGAGAGGAGATAATTTTTCTATTTTTTTGTTTTTGTTTTGTGTTTTATTTGTCCAGTTTGAGTTTATTTATTTACCTTGGCTGGCCTGGCACAGCCTGCGATTACTGCTGTGACCTAATTCCTTTTTGTCATCTACCGTACCTACTAAGTCCGAAAATGCAACCTGATCATTTTGATGACACTGACAATGAAAGCACTGGGCCTCAAACACCACAGAAGAAGAAAAGACACTAGGGCCCATTCCAGAGCAGCTGGAAATTGTCCTTTGATTGGGTTTGAGAGAGCAAACTGGGACCAACCTACACATTCTGCAAAACCTGTATACGTGACTTCACTGTTCATCACGGAGGGCGTTCTGATATCTTGAAACACCAAAGCACAACAAAACATATTCAGAACGCAAAACATGCCAGTGGGAAGAAGGTGACAGTATTTTTCATAGCACAGACCAGCAATAAAGTCACTGAAGATGAAGTTGCCTTTGTTCAGATGGTGGCAGAAGATAACTTGTCATTTGCTGCAGCAGACCACATTCTGAAATATATTAAAAAGTACTGCTCAGAGCCAGATGTGGTCAGGAAAATGTCATGTGGGGCAACCAAGACATCCTGCATTGCAAGGGATATGCTTGGGAAAAAATATCAGCAATATGTTGCTTCCATTTGTCGTTTCCATTGCTTCCATTTTGTGTTTACATGAACCAAAGCACAGATATGGGTTCATAAAAACTTTTAGTTATATTACTGGGTACTTTGATGAGTCCATGGGAAGGAATGTTGCAAAATTGCTTGACATGCCTGAATGCACTTCAGGCACTGGAGAGGCAATGTATAATTCTCTGATGGATGCTTTAAAACGATTTGACATTCCCCCAGACAATCTGGCTGCATTTTCCTTGGACAATGCAGCCTCAATGATAGGGAAGAACAATTATGTGGTATCTAGGTTAAAAAAAGATAACCCAAACATTGTTAACATTGGCTGTCTGTGCCACTTGACATACTTGGCCAGCAAGTCTGTGTAAAAGCTCTAGCGTCACCCATAGAGGAACTTGTATCTGATATTTACTGCTACTTTTCCACAAGTGCTCAAAGACAGCAAACATTAGAAGAGTTTGCTTTATTTACTGATGTTGAATCACTGAAAATAATAAAACATGTTCCCACTTGTTGGTTAAGTCTCTGCAAAGTTGTAGAGCACCTGCAAGACATGTGGCCTGCTTTACTGTCCTACCTTTCATCATGTGAGACTCGTACCACCGAAGTACAACTCATTTGGGACAGACTTCAAAGTCATGAAGTCAAACTTGCTTTTCTGTTTATAAAGTATGGCCTACAGCCTCTATGCTAATTCAACATAAAGTTGCAAAGCAGGCAGAGCCAGCTTATGATCTCGCATGAAGATACCACTAAGGAGGTCCAACTTTATGCTAGAGACTGCTGCAAGCTGAGGCTGCAGTAGCCCTTATTAAAACTAATGATGTCCATCTGTTGGAGAACACTGAAAATATTCTCCCAGCAGATGAAATACAAATGGGGCCAGAAGTGGAAGACTATTTTAGAGAGCATGAGGATATGCTCTTGGGCACAGTCATTGAGCGTAATATATGTGGGAAAGCAGTAACATTCTATAAAACTGTTCTGACAAAAATGATACAGAAGTTCCCCTTGCAAAACAATCTGCTAAAAAATGCTTCCACACTACTTAACCCCAGCTGTAAATTAAAACTGTCAGGGAAAATCTGTGGTGGATCTAGCTTGCCAGCTTGGTGTGTGTGCAAGCAATGTGGACAGTAGCAAGCTGAGAGATGAATTTTCAGCATATCGGTTATCTGACGTAGATGCGTCAAACTTTCAAACTAATGCAGATATGTTAAAGTACTGGGGTAAAGTATTGGCTCTGTCTAAATGTGAAGAGCAAGAGTAAGCTTTGTTCAGAAGGCTAATGCTCATGTTATTGTGCTGGCCACATTCTAATGCAGAATCGGAGCGGGTCTTTAGCATGGTTACGAAGGTCAGGTTAGAATTACACCATTCGATGAGTTCAGCCACATTGAATGGCTTCCTTGCAATAAAAATCAATGAGAAGTGTGACTGTTTTATGACTTTGCAGCCAAAGGAGGTCTTGGAGGCAGCCAAAAAAGCTGCTGTCACATACAACAAAGAACATTCAAAACACTAAGTGGGTCCTGTAACTTGCAGTCTCAGTTACTGTTTATATTAGTGTATATATTATATATAGATGTCTAGTTATCAGTGTCATACTTTTTTGAATTTAATGTCATGGGGAGGTTTCTTGTCTGTGGATGGTGTAAGCCGTGAATACAGAACCATTGGCGAGGCTCCCCTCGTGGGTGCAGGTGGTCGTGAGGGATCCTACTCCCTCCCCGGAGCTTAAAAATTAAAGAAGGGACTGCGGCAGTGTTGCAAGGGACCCGCATTTTGACCTCGTGGAAGCCGTGAATACAGGTATAGTGAGGAACACAGCCTGAGTGCTCTCTCTTCAGCCGTTCGAGGACTTTAACTTTAAATTTACTGTCCCCACACATGTGGAGATAGTTTTTTTTCTCTAAGGAAAATCTCAGAAAATGTTTAAATTGTCACAAATTCCACTGTTACTTTAAGTACTTGTCTCTAGCTTGCCTTTTCTGTATGCACAAACAAATTCATATTGTATTTTTTACTAGGCTTGCTTAAAAGCTGAATCTTTCGGTGGGCTAAAAAAGACTGTTTTTTTTGTTACAGCTGAATTGTTTTTGCCTCCTGAGCCCCCATAGCCTTTGTTAGCAGATCGTAATTAACAGCGTACCTAGTGGGCTCCATTTTTAAAAGTGACTAAGTGTCTGCTTGTTTCAAACTGCTTTTTTGCCTCCAGCCCCGTAGCCTTTGCAAGCTTCCTCTCGGGAAACTCTGTCCCACGTAGTTTTCGAATTAAGTTAAGGCACACTGCAGTACCTCACTCCCCCCCCCCAAACTCACCTGTATTTAATCCTTGCTGTCTCCTTTCTTTCCTTGGCAGAACCATTGGCGAGGCTCCCCTCGTGGGTGCAGGTGGTCGTGAGGGATCCTACTCCCTCCCCGGAGCTTAAAAATTAAAGAAGGGACCGCAGCAGTGTTGCAAGGGACCCGCGTTTTGACCTCGTGGAAGCCGTAAATACAGGTATAGTGAGGAACACAGCCTGAGCGCTCTCTCTTCAGCCGTTCTCCTTATATACAGAGTGGTGAGCTGTTTTGATTGGTGAACAGAAAAAACCTATCAGGCAATTTCTCCACTAGCAGGTTATCAGGACCTGCCACTAGAGGGCTACCGTTGTTCTCATAGCCTTTCTTGCTCTCACTCTCTGCTTTACTCCTGCATTGATGATCTCAGGGTTTACCCCTTGGTGTGAGTAAAAAAAAAAAAAAATCAAATGATGTTGCTAAAAGCATGGCTTATCCTCCTCTTTTTAACCCTCTCCCAACGCCCACTACCCTCCTACCTTCATCATACTTGCCCTAGTGCTACCCTTCCCTCTGCCCCAATTTTATACCCTGCGTTAACCCGACCAACAAAAACTCCCTCATCAGTTACTATATCTTATATCCCCTCCCCTCCTCTTCTGCCAGGTCACCCCACCTCTGAAACCAAGACTACCCCATTACTTTATGATCTGGAAATATTACGCTTTACGTGCTCCTGTATTTCAAATATACCACACCATCATGGGGTCACATCTCGTCGCGCCTCAAAAAAGATCAACAAAACTATTCTAACAAGGACAGCAATCATCATGCTGCTACTTATGGGCAATATCCACCCTAATCCTGGTCCCACTCTCCATACCCCACGGCCACCCGCTAAACTAAAGGGACTGTGGCTGGCCACCATTAATGTTTGTAGCCTGCAAAAGAAACTTGCCTCATTTCAAGCCTGGGTTTGCCTCCACTGCCCTGATGTAATTGCGGTTACTGAAACATGGATCTCACAGCGTATCCCTGACTCGGCTGTAAGTGTACCTGGTTACACACTGTTCAGGTCGGATAGACTTTTAATAAACGGGTTGGTAGTACTCTGTATCTTTGTGAGCACCTGCATGGAATAAACACTACTACCATAAGCCCCTCGGAAGGGTGTACAGTCTCCTCCACGGTTAGGGCTGAAGTTGGGAACTCGAAAAAATCCCTCTACATAATGTCCGTTTACATACCCCCTCGTAACCAAAGGGATGCCTTCACGTCCATCCTAGATATAATCGAACAACTCCCAAATAATTCGGAAGTCATAGCCCTAGGTGATTTCAACTCAAACTGGCTTGCCCCCCAGACATCCACCCTCAGGGATGCTGCTGCAGCCCAAAATCTGTCTCAAATGGTCCTCACCCCCATTAGAGTAAACAAAAATAAGTGCCATAGCTCCCTCCTGGACCTAATACTTACAAACCATCCTGAGCACATACTGGATGTCCAGGTCCTCTCGGACTCCATCAGTGATCACTCCCCGCTAATTTGTCTCTGAACAAATAGCTGGAAGCCACCCCCACCTAGGATCTCCATGTGTCGCCAACTCAAGAGGGGGGCTCTAAAACATCTCAGAAACCTACTCTGGAATCTGGACTGGTCCCCTCTTGATCATCTGACATCAGTTGACGCCACCCTGTCTTTTTTCATAAGTTCCTTCCAAGCAGCCTGTGACATCTTTGCCCCCTATGTCAAACGGATTGAAAAGTCTAAATCATCCCCCTGGGTAACTAGATCCTTACTTGATCAAATGAAGGTGCATGATGACCTGTGGCTCAGAGCCCTTCAGTCAGGTAAACCCGCTGACCGACAACGTTACCGTGCTGAAATACTTGCACCTGGGAGATACAGCTGGCAAAGGCTGCTATTACAAAACAAACTCACTGCCACCTGGGGTGATGGTAAGAGGTTCCGGGATAATATTAAGGAACTTAGTGGAAAGTCTCCCTACCCTCCCCCTGCCATGCTTATCCTAGATGGTATCCCTACCCAAGAACCCAGCAAAATAGCAGATGCTCTCAATAAAGCATTCTCAGACCTAAGCTCTATTCTCCCCCCCCCCCGACTTTTTCAGCACTGAAGCAGGAATTTTCCCGCCACCCCCCAGTGCGCCACCTTTTCGTCTCGAAACTGTCTCCACTAGTGTTGCCCGCTCAAATATTTCCAGATTCCTAGGAAAGACTAGACATAGTGGTGACGCACTACACACTAAATTACTGTCTTTAACCCTTGATACTGTTCTAATACCTCTTACAAAAATTTTCAACATGTCCCTGTGCCTAGGATAATTCCCATCTCTATGGAAAAAGGCAAGGATTATGCCAATACATAAAAATGGTGCGCGACAGCAACTAGTAACTACAGGCCCATCTCTATACTCCCTCCACTCTCAAAAGCACTGGAAAAATTGTGACTGATCAACTTACTAACTACCTAGACTCACAACACCTAATCTGCAAACAACAACACGGTTTCAGAAAAGGTCACAGTACCACCACTGCTCTACTAGAACTCACCTCCTTTGTTCATGACGCTTGACCAGGAGATCTGGCTGGTTCAGTCTTTATAGATCTCTCAAGGCATTCGACACCGTCAATCGCACCATGCTCATAAACTCCCTCCTCTCTGTCGGTGTCTCCAAAGAAACCACAAGCTGGTTCTCCAGTTATCTCTCTGGCCGCACTCAACAGGTGATGATAAGAAACACCCTCTCTGCAAACCTTCCTGTCCGATCAGGTGTCCCTCAAGGTTGTATCCTTGGTCCGCTCCTTTTCTCTCTCCACCTGAACTCACTACCTCTGGCCACCTCTGGGCAGCTTTTCCTCTACGCTGATGATGCGGTGATTTTCAGTCGACACTGACCTCCACGCAGCTCCAAGAATCCTTGCAGGGCTTCTTTTCTACTCAAATTGAAGCCTGGTTTTCCTCACACAAGCTCATACTCAATACAAAAAAGACAAAAGTCATGCTATTTGCCCACCCACAGCATAAGCACAGCACTACAAAATTAGCCATACACAATGTGATGGGCTCCACACTGGAACCTGTTTCCATTTTTAAATATCTCGGGGTTACTCTAGACTCCGCCCTCACCTATCGTGAACATATTTCATCAACTTGTACTGAAACAAACAAAAGAATCGGTCTCCTCTACAGGCTTAGGTCCTGTCTACCTACGGAGGTGCTACGCTTAGCTATCTCTAGCTTCATCCTCTCACTGGTAGACTACGGCATAATCATCTATGGGGCCTCTTCTGACACAGCTCTGTCCTGCATTAAACGTGCCCTAAACAAGGCCTGCAGATTGACCACAGGATGTGATCAGTCTTACGCACACCTGTGACCTCTATCTACCATCATGGCTAAACTTCCAGGCGTACTAGTTTATCAGACCTGCCTATTGGCAAAAATTCAGCTGGGCCTAGCCCCCCGGCTGTCTTAAGCTCCTCCAAAAACCTACCAGCCCACCCACTAGACACTCGGAAACCACCACTTTCCGCGTCCCCTTTGTAAAGACCATTGCTGGCCAAAGATCCTTTTGCTACAGGGCACCACTCTGGATGAATGCAATCTCTGACCCTGTCTTATCAATCCCCAGGCTTGGGCATTTCAAACAGGAGTTACTTAAACACATTATGTCAAACTCCCACTGTGACTGCACATGAAACTTGAAAATGTTGAATGCACCATTATTTCAAAAATTACTGTCGTTCCATTGTCTGTGTTCATTATAATTTTGTACTGTCATTTTTTCTGTACCAGTGCTGTTGTCTATATTGTATTTTCTATGTAACACTGTGTTCTAATCCATTTATGTAAGACGTGGAGCCTTTGCAAATGAGTCTCTGACTCAAAGGGTTGTAATTCCTAGACCTTAAATAAAAAAAAAAAAAATAAAATAAAATAAAAAATACAAACATCATTGCATTTTTTGCCTTTATTTACTATTTACAGGTAGGTGGCAGTAAAGTTTATCCAGTATTGTGGGATGCATTTTAGGAACAATTACCGAAGCCCATAACGGTTGGCTACATAAGGAAACCTCCAGGGAAAGAAGACTAGGGGAAGGGGATCAAGGAGAAGCCCCTCCTGGCTCTCGACCTGATAAAAGTATTCGATCTCTAAGCAGAGAGAGAGTCAGCAATGAGACCAGACCTCCCTGTTGTTCCTTATGGAAAAAGGGAGAGACCAGAAAGGCTAACACTTAGTACCCGTTGCCATAAGGAGAAAGGACACCAGAGCAGACTGAGGAAGCCCTTCGGGGTTGTGGCAACCCACAAGAGGAGACAGAAAGGGTGATTGCCCTGGAGTAGGGGAGTACCCTCTAAGACAGCATGTCAGTGACCATCCTTGTCATATTACACCAAGGGCAAGGGAAGGAATAGGGAGGTCCAGAAAAGGCTGGGCCCAAAAAAGCACGACCGTAATCCCTTCAAGTCACTAGGGGGAAGTCTACGCCTGAGTGACGAAGTTCGACCACTGGACAGGAAAGGGGAAATCCCTTGGAGACCCTGAAAATCAGGGCAAAAAAGAAAATACCCCCTAATAGGGAGAGCTATCCCCCAGTATGGAACCCTCCTCCTCCGTTCCTCTCCCCTCCACCTTCTGTAAAGTGGGGCAAAGGGCCCTAACTCACTGCGGGATGGAAAGCCGCTTAGCAGTTCAGGCAGAGTCCCATTGGGGGGGGGAGAGAACCGGCTATCCGCCAGGGAAAAGAAAAGGTGAGTGGGGGTTACTCCTCTCGTAAAAGGAGGCAGGACAATACGTGGCAAAAAAGGACCCCTTGATGAACCAGTGACTACCCGTCTCAGGTAAGCCGCTCTCCAAAACCCAAGGACATCATGGGGTGAAATGAAACAGCCCCTATAAAGGCAGAGAGGGGTGATCCTGCAATCCTTCATATGATCAGCCCCTGTGCGAAAACACAGAAAGGGAGAAAGGTAGAAAAATCTCTCCAATCCTGAAGGGAAGAAGGTAAGGGGTGGGGAACCCCCCAGTGAGAGGATCTCCTGGTAGGATTGGTGAGAGCCATTACTAAGAACCCTCGCCATGTTAACGCTGACCCAAATGCTCAATGACCTGGAACATCTGCCATGACTTCCAAGGCATCTGGCAACAGCAGAGGTATGCCAGGTTAAGGTCTGAAGCCTCAAAGGATGGCACTCAAGTGTGCCACATGCCCAAGAATGGCGAGTCTGGCGAGGACATCCCAGGCATCACCAGTGAGGTCCTCTTGGGAAAAGGCTGTTTGAACCAGAGGGGAGGATGGTGCTATCTGGACAAAGTACAGGACCCAGTGGGCTCCGTCCCTGGTCGGCGAATGGAAGGTGATCCAGGTCCTGGCCGAGGTCAGATACACTTGAATCTGAAAAGGCCAGGACCAAGCTATGGCCCCAAGCCTCAGGGGACCTTTATCAGAAACTGATAAATGTAATCCTGCGCCAGGGACCAAGTGACACTTGCAATTCTCAGTAGGATGCAAGAAAGATCCCCAAAAATTCAGAGCTCAAGGGCAGAGGTATCCCGGCTCCCTCGACAGTGGAAAGCACCCGACAAGCCCCGTGAACCAAAGGAAATGAAGGAATGGCATTAGGACCCAATGCAGGACCCAAGGGGTAACCGGCATCAGCCCCCGACTCACTACGTAAGGGGGGAAAAAAACTGCAACACGTAGG
Source organism: Neoceratodus forsteri (assembly GCA_016271365.2). Classification (NCBI taxonomy): domain Eukaryota; kingdom Metazoa; phylum Chordata; order Ceratodontiformes; family Ceratodontidae; genus Neoceratodus; species Neoceratodus forsteri. The sequence continues at coordinate 354,975,937 of JADMNL010000025.1, forward strand.
CATGGAGAAAGAAGACTATCGCTCTTCGACTAACCGATTTGGCTTCGGCAAGCAGAGGTGGGAGAAACTTAGGATCTGTCCACTGTTAATAAGTGAAACACCAGGCCAGAGAGAGAGAGAGAGAGAAGCCATTGGTAAGAACGCATCAGACTCAGGGAGCCCTAGTAAACTTCCTAATTCTCATTTGAGAAGGAGGTACAGGAGGGTATACATCTGATGTCAGTACCCACCCAGGGGAACCCATGTAAAAGGGAAGCCCTGGGAAAAAAATAAGAGAATTGTGAGAAACACCAGGGGAGAAGAAAAAAACCTTTCCTGTGAATAGACACTCCCCCCTCCTAGAATTTCTGATTGCTCTGAAGACGGAGAGGGAGGAAGGAAGAGACAATGAAGGTGCCCTACCTTTGCCCTTCAGGTCCTGATGTCGGGTATGATATCCTTGAAGGTTGGCAGCCTGTATGTTTGAACCGCTCTGGTGCCCCTGAAGCACAGGCCGAAGGGAGACTCCCAAGTCCTGGAGGGACAACAAGAGAGCCTGGACTTCTTCCCCAAATAATAAGGGGCCTCGAAAGTGGGCATCTAAGATGGAGGCCTGGACCATAGAGGTAAGATCCGTCAGAGGAAGCCAAGCATGGTGTCTAAGACATATGGCGGATGCCGCACTACGGGCGGTCACGTCTGCCGTATCATAGGAGGCCCGTAAGGCATAGAACCCAACACTAGATGCAAAGGCAAGGAGGTGTTCTGAGAACAGGTAGGGGAATCCAGAGTGCCAAATCTGCCCAGAAATGGTCTGCTGATGCATGAGCATGTGGGCCAAATAGTTCTGAGCCCGCAAGGATAAGGTCGAGGAGGCGTAGGCCTTACGCCCCATGGAGTCCAAAAAGTTGGATTCTCAGTTCGATGGATAATTGCAAAAACCCAAGCCTTCTCCCATGACCGGCGATCCCTCGAGCATGCAGTGGTCGGCTTTAGGATAGGAGGCAAAATGCCCCTTACCATTCGGGGCTTGATAAAGGAGATCAGCCTTCCATGGGGTGGCAGGAACTGATGCCGGCTGCTGCCAAACTGTGGAGGAGACATCGCCATGGGGAACCACCAATGGCAGGATCACAACTGAATCCACTTCGGGGAGGCACAGATGATGCGCAAGGTGCCTTCTCTGGGGGTCTTGGTCCTCTGTGCACCACCCCTGGCCTGCTTGGATGATTTTAATCATTTTGAGGAATGATAGATCCTCTGGGGGGATTTGGGCGTATCCCTAACCCATACTTCCCAGGGGGCGAATGGGGAGGAGAGGGGCCTGAGGAATCAGAGGTCACATGGAGGGACCTCTCCGAACGGAAGCCGAACCCAGCGAAGGAGAAATACTGGGGGTTACCTCCTCACCGCTTCCCAGCGGGAACCCCTGCCCAGAGGGTAGGCCTCTATTCCCAAAGGCTGGGCATCCCTTCTGGTGGGAGAAGCCGGTGTCAGGAAATGAGAGACTAAATTAGGCCTAGGAGCAGACGCCCACCAGGCATTCAAAAGGGCTCCAATAATCCACAGACATCCGGCACAGCAGTGTCGGTTGAAACACGCAGCCTATCGCTGGGTAGTATGCCAGGAAATCATACACTGGGACTAACGTCATTCTGGACAAACTCATTGCCTGCCCAGTGGATATCATCCGGACGGTTGAGTCAGCGGCTCTACCTGAACAGGTACCAGGGGACAGCACCGGCTGTTCAGAATCGGGAGGAACTCCCAATGGTTATAATTCAGAGGCCAGATCCTCATGAAATCGTGGCAGGCTCCAGAAAAGTCGGAGCTGGGCCCATCTGGTCAGGGGTCAGTGGATGCTGTGGCTGTGGACCGCTGGGCATCAAGTCCCTGGTGGGAGACTCAGGAGAAGGAGGTCCCGCCAGAGACTGATGGGGGGGAAGCCTGGGAGGTAACCCCCAGCAAAGGCTGAGAAGCCTGGAGCCCCAAGGAAGGCTGTGGCCTCGACAGCGACAGCAGGCGTCGGTCTAGCAGACTGTCACCAGACCCCACCACAGGGTCCGGCGAAGATGCTGAAGCCGGGAGGGTGGAATCAGCTGCAGCCTCACCCAGAGCACTGGACTGGCCACCTGTGTCAGGCGCTTTCAGGAGGACCAGCCTGAGCAACAGAGGTGGTGGGGTCAAGGAAGGATCCTCCAAGCCTGCATCAGCGCCATCCGCTACAGTAAGAACTGCGGGAGGCGGGTCCACTGGCAGCCCTGAAGGAAGGAGTGGACAAGGAGATCGACCTCCCATGGGAGGAAGACTCCAGTTCTGTTGTGGCCCCAGGAGGTAACTGTGACTCCGACGTGGATCGACCCCAGTCCCATTGTGTTTTGTGCTTCTTTTTCTAAGATTAAGAATCCCCAGAAGTCCTGACCGTGGCCCAGGACTGCAGCTCTCTCTCCAGGGCAGCCAGCTTCTGCTGCAGGAGGTGCATCTCTAAGACTTTTTGCCATCTTTTCCACATGACCTAGTTTATCTTTTGGCAGGCCTGACAGGCTTCAGTGGTGTGGTACAGGCCTAGGCATATGACACACGCAGAATGGCTTTCCTTTTCTGGGAGCTGCTTCCCACAGGCACACTTTGACTTATGGATGTCCGTTGATGAATTTGGCGATGACATAAGGCCGGAGAACTAACTAGAACTGTTACAACTAATGAATAAATCAAAAAGGCAGTCGACTGCATCTGCGTTGATCTGTGAAGTCCAACGACCGCAGGTTGGCAAAGGGAAAAGAACTGAGGTGGGTGTGGGGGACCGAATCCTTTATACCAGAATGGATGTCGATGTGCTGACGTCAGGGGGCTGTCCCCTGTCGTATACTGCTAGCCAGAAATGTTCTGTATGGTCCTGGCGGCTTAGTCCTAATGGTGTTGCCTACTGCAAGAGCCCCCTCGAAGTAATATCTAAGTTGCCAGATTCCTGACCATCTTTCTAGTCTGGCGAGGTGCTCCCTCAGGTCCTGTATAACCTCCTTGGTGTCCACTCTCTCACAGGGTTTGGTGTCATTTGCACACAGGCAAACTGTGCCTTTAAAGCCTTTCCTGATGTCATTTATGAAGACAATGAACAACACTGGCCACAGCACCGATCCCTGCGGGACCCCGCTAGTGACCTCCTTGGTGCTGGAGAGCTCACCCCCAACCACTACTCTCTCTGTTCTGCCACCCAAACAGTTTTCAACTCACCTTACAATATTCTTCCCCATTCCTAGAGCCCTCAGTTTCACTGTCAACCTTGTGTGTGGTACAGAATCAAAGGCCTTGCTAAAGTCCAGGTATATGATGTCCACCACCTGGCCTTTGTCCACTGCCCTCGTGACCCACTCGATGAACTTGATCAGGTTCGTTTGACACAATCTGCCTTCCACAAACCCATGCTATCTTTCATCCTGTAGACCATCCTCCTCTATGTATCTCACCAGCTTTCCCTTTAGTATGGTCTCCATGAGTTTACAAACTATTGTGGTCAGGCTGACTGGTCTATAGTTACCTGGCTCATCCTTGAGTCCACTCTTGTGGAGTGGCACCACATGTGCCATTCTCCTCTCCAGCAGCACCACTCCCTGAATGATGGATGGCAACAGAGGAAGGGTCAGAGACTGGTGAGCCATTCACCATGAGGACAAGCAATGTGGACTGAGCAGGGAAGTCAAAAATGGAGTGGATAACTTTCCAGAATTTTGCAGAGGAATTGAGGTTAGACTTGAGGATATTTTTGAAATAGAGGGCCTTAGCAAAGCAGACAGCCTTGGTGCATTAATTCTTGAGTGACCTGTAGAATAGGAGGTCAGATAGTGATTGGGAGGATTTAAAACAGGCCCATGCTTGGTCACAGTATTTACAAAAGGCAATAAGGTCAGAAGCGATCCAAGGATGACGGGCATGTTTGACCTTTGATTTTCTTAGGGAGCCAAGAAAGTTCCATGTGTGAGTAGGTATGGCTTGGAAGTGGGATATGATAGTATCAACATCAGGGGCATGATAAACAGGTGACCAGTCTGAGGCAGTAAGGTCGTGTAGTAGGGCATGACTGTCGACAGATTTGAGAGATCTAGACCATAGGTATTTGTGGGGGGAGTGGGTAAGTCTCACTTTCCTGACGCAGCAGGTCATGCTGTGATCACTGAATCCATCCAGCAGTGTGTCTACTGTTATGATGCCGTTGTGGTGGGAGGCAAGTACCCAGTCCAGGAGGAACTGATTGCGGGAGTGACGGTTGAGTCGGGTTGGTTTGGAAATTAATTGGGTGAGGTTTAGGAACTCGATCCTTTGGAGTTTGGGACTGAAGGTGGTGGACAGCCAATTTAATCTGAAATCACCCAAGAGGGTAAGCTCGCCAGAGGCAGCATGGGAAACAAGGGAAGACAGGGTATTAAGAAGGGAGGAGAAAGAGACCGTTAGGGAGGTATGAAGAACACCTACATAAATAGGGAGGGTAGAAGGGAGAGATAGTTTGGCAAGTCGGAGTTCATGAGAGGAAGGGACTGATTCTTTGGGGATGATTAAGCAGGACAGGTTCTGGCATACATACAATGCTACTCTACCACTGTGCCTGCCTTAGTCCTGTCAGAAAGGGTGAACGTACAGGAGAGCAAGGTTCAAGTCAGACACCTAAAAGACAGCCAGGACTCAGATACATGGAGGAGGCTGAGAGAGTACTGTAAAGTCCAAACTTTGAGAAGGTCGAGCTTAGGGAGTAGGCTCTTGACATTTAGGTGGAATATGCTAAGGCCTTTTGGAAGGTGGGGGAGGGGAGCTGGGGTTAAGTTCAACATCGCCAGCCAGGAGGAGAAGAATGAAAAGAGGGAAGAGGAAAGAATGGGGCATCTGCCCCTTAAGCAAGGTGGGAAGGGGAGAAAGGGGGAGATAGAAGAGAAGGGGACACGATGAAGAAGTTCCAGACTGAGGGTGGGAGAGTGGAGAAGCTCAGGGTGTAAGGCTGGGAGTAGAGTGGGGGGGGAGGGAGGGAGGGGGAATAAAAATATATTTTGCAATATTTCTAAAGAGATTCTCTCTAGTGTCCCTAAAGTAGTACTGCAGTCAGGCAGGAATTTCTCAGAGATATCACATACATTTCAGAAACAGGTGACCATAGCAATGGCAGCAACTGTAAGGTCATGAAACGCTGGTTCTTTAAAACTGTGGCTAGGGAAAAAAATGGTTATGTTTCTTTAAAAAATAAAAAAGTAAGGGTGAGTGAAGGATGTCCATTGTTTTGTCATTTTGACAATAAAAATGAAAAAAAAAAAGTTTCCCCTTGTCTTTTTGTACTTTTACCTTGATCTGAGTAATAGTTCCCTCCAGTTCAGTTGGAGTCTGTAGTTTCCATCTGTCCTTCCCTTCAACTTTTCGAGCACTCTGATAGGTTAGTGGTACCTTCCGCCACATAGCAATTCTTCCCTTGTTAGTACCAGCTGCTAGGATACCTAGAAATAAAGGCACATCATCAACGGAGGGCATGAGTTTGAGCCTCAGCACTGCCCTTTGTGAATTAAACATCATGACGGTTCAGCTCCACACCAAGTGTTAGGGGATCGGTTGGTATGTTGCTGACCCGAGTTAGTGGCCCCAGCCTGGGACACTGCATGCGGAGGACAGCAGAAAGGATCAAGTGTCCCACTGTCTCTCCTCCTCCCGGTGGGGAGGGATTGATGTATCTCACTACTCGGCTGCCACCTAGCAATAGCTGGAAGCAGCTTTCAGAAATGCTCCAAGCCGGAAGGCAGGACTGCTTGGAGATGGTTGGTGCTCAGCGGAGTGTGATTATGTCATGCCCATACATCCCAGTGAGTGCAGGGGCAATGGAGGAGGAACAGGATAATATAGGTGAAGGAAGCTGAGCAGATGACATGGGTCTTCTGTGGAGTTGTGAACCACAATGCTTACCCCCCCCCTGCCAAGCCCATAGTCTTCTGTCCAGAGCACAAGGTACAGCTCAAACCAGTGCCCCATAGTGATAAACACTTCAAAGTTAGAGAAGTATATCTCTGCAGATGCTGCCAACACAATCTGTAGTTGCTTCCTTTACACAGCACCCTGCGGGCCCTGCATGAAGAAAAGAGATCACATCTGACCATGCCTTCTCAGGGAAGGGGATGGGCATTAGAGTTGACAACCCTGCCACTGATTTGCCAAGACTCTGGAAACCCAAAACCGTAATTTTTTTTTGTTTTGCTGCTTGAGAGTGTAGGGGTAGGGAGTTAGGGCTGGAAACTCTAATGCCACATTTCCCTACTTTTCTTGTGATAAGTTGAACCCTAACTGATGCATTGACGCAGTTTTCTGCAAAGTATACATATATATATATGTATACACAGTATATATTTATGCAATACCTGTGACTACATTTCCTTCCACGTAATAGTGTTATTTTTTGCTCACTTTAGACCTACAGTGAAAATAATGAAATATTCTCATTCTATGTCCCCATGAGCAAAAATATTTTCACCGTAGGTCGGGAATGGCTGGAGCCAGCAGCATAAGCAGCAGAATTCCATTTCTATGATTCAACTGCTTACTCACTTGCAGCTCCCTCAGCAGCATTTCCAGTTTTGCTGCAGTTCACAAAAAGCCACAATTAGATGTTTAAATTCCTGTTTCCTTTTAAAGTGAAGTGCTTTCCCTGTGAAAAACTTTTTGACGCATTATTTCCAGTTTACTGCATGTATCTCCCTCCCTCCCTCCCTCCTGGTCACAATGTGGCAAATCCCATACCTTACGCGTTCTCACAGCCGTGACACTGCTGTAAACTGTAATTAAATCCTCTACAGCACATCACTGATTTCAGAAGTCACCTTCTCCGTCGCGCTCTCAACCACTGTCCACCCTCTCAACTAATGCAATGACGTACTGATGCAACATGTATCAAAAAAAAAAAAAAAAACAACCTGCTCAGTCATCCTGAAATGGTGCTCGGACATAAAAATGAAACTTAAGCATTTTAAATGAAAATTGGCAACAAAACCAAATAAACTTGAACTAAAACGCTTTAGCATTGTATAAATCAAATATGCCATAGCCCTACCAGAAATATCTCTGATAAGTTTCCCTTGTGCAGTTTGACCTTTGACGTCACACGTGGCTTCGTCACTCGTGATGTCATAAGGTTAAACTGCACTTGGGAAAAATATCAGAGCTATTTCTCATAGGGCTATGACATATCCCATAAATCAATCAATCTGTCCATCTATCTATAAAATGCATGGTTGGTCCCTCTTCCCCATAGAAAAAGCCATCATATATTTCTCCATATATGATGGTAGGCAATTAGCGTTATGATACCAATTAGCCAATTACACTGTATTAATGTCTTATTAACACCTTAATAACACATTAACACCTAACAAGCACCCTATCTATGCATGTATGTATGTATCTATCTCTGCATCCTTTGCAACAAACTGTGCTAATGCAACAGTTAGGGTTCAGATAAAACCGACAAAAGTAGGGAAATGTGATGTTAGGGTTTCAAACCCTAACACCCCTGCCCAACCCCTGAGGCAAATGAGAGGTGGAGTCTTCCTTAGGGTTATCCACCCTAATGCTCACCCCACTGCAGTAACAAAAAAGCTGAGATGTGATGGAGACAGGAATGAATGTTTCATGAGCGTCCAGAATGGGGTGAGCACTAGGTTGACAACCCCATGGAAGACTCCACCGCTTATTCACCTCAGGGGTGTTAGGATTTGAAACCCTAACATCACATTTCCCTACTTTTGTCGATTTAATCTGAACCCTAACTGTTGCATTAACGTAGTTTTTTGCAATGAATTTCCTTACTTTTTGAGATAATATAATTGTAACTTTATCTGCCTGCTCCCATCCATCCCTACTTTTTGAGATAGTGTAATCATATCCTTATTTGCCTGTAGCAACGCAGGGCCCACTGGGCCCTGTGCTCCCATCGCTCCATAGATGCATATATGTATACTGCTGTGGAAGTGAAGGGCCATCCGGATCCTACACTTCCATTTGTAGGACAACAGCAACCAAACTGTCAGCACAGCCTTCTTATTACCTCACCTCATGTACCCAGTAATGAAAAGTTTGAAATCCCAGCCAAAACGTTATTCCACGCCACTGCAACGTCATTCCATGCCATAAGTGCAAAAGCACAGTTTGGCCAGGATTTGAAAAATGACCGCTGTCACGTTCATGAAGTGGTGTAAAAAAATGGGTATGCTGAAAATTTGGGGTCAAAATATTTTAAATTACCAAAGTTATGAGCAAACATAGCATAATTTCAACAGACTGGCATAACTTTGCCATGTTTACATATTTTGACCCCAAATTTTCAACATACTCTTCATACGACCCCACCTCATGAACAAGGGTGGTGAAAATGTTCAAATCACACCAGAAAAGTGATTTTGCCAAGCAACCACAAAATCACCTTCTGGATGTAGTTGCATAATTCCACCCCACTGCTCATGAGGTGGGGACTCAGAAAGTATGTGTTGAAACTTTGGTTTAAAAATATGCAAAAATGGCAAAGTTATGCATCAAAGTTGAAAATCCAATTAAAATACATTGAACCGCACTTACCTTAGTTTCTCATATTGCAGCCGGCGTTTCCAGCAGCGAGATGTGCTTCAATAACAGTGCAGATCTTCACCCTGGGATCTGTACAGGTCAGTGAGGGTGTGTGGGGTGATGGGTACTGAGTGGGAGGTCGGGGTGGGGAATGGATCATCAAGGGACCTTTTTTCTTTTTTTTACAGGTTTTATTAAAGGAAAGAAAGAAAGACATAAAGGGTCCGTTTTCTTTATTACAGACAGGACGGCTATCGGAGGGTGGGGTGCCACTATACACCAGGGAAAGACAAAATTTCAATGGAGACAGTGATCGGAGGCGGGGGCGCCACTAGACACTAGGGGAAAACACAATAATTATGGTGATGGTGATCAGAGGGTGGAGGGTGCCACTAGACACCTAGAAACATAGACTTTGACAGCAGATAAGGACCGCTAGGCCCATTTAGTCTGCCCATTTCCCTACCTACAGGATAGGCCGCAGATCCTAGTTAACCAACAGCCTATTTCTTCCTACCCCCCCCACAAAAATTGCCTTATGTCTGTCCCATGCATTCTTGAATTCTCCCACAGTTTTAGACCCCACAACTTCCTCAGGAAGGCTGTTCCATGCATCCATTACCCTCTCTGTGAAATAATACTTCCTCACATTGCCCCTGAACCGCCCTCCTTCTATCTTGTTCTTGCAAGTCTCTTTTTCTGAAAGATGCTACCCTCTTGGACTTTGTTGATTCCACTGAGGTACTTAAAAGTTTCTATCACGTCCCCCCTCTCCCTTCTTTCCTCAAGGGTATACATATTAAGCTCCTTTAGTCTCTCCTCATACGGCTTCTCTTGCAGACCCTGCACCATTTTAGTTGCCCTCCTCTGGACTGCCTCTATCCTGTCTATGTCCTTGCGGAGATGGGGTCTCCAGAACTGGACACAGTACTCCAGATGGGGTCTCACCAACTGTCTGTACAGAGGGATAACAACTTCCTGTTTTCTGCTGATGATGCCTCTCCCTATACATCCCAGTATACCCCCAGCCCTCCCTACTGCCTTCTCACATTGCTTGCTAACCTTAAGGTCATCTGATATGATTACCCCCATGTCCCTTTCCTTTTTTGTTGTTGTTACTACCTCCCCACCCATTGTGTATTCTTCCCCCTGGATTCTTGTTTCCCAGGATAATTATTTTGCACTTCTTTGCATTGAATCCTAGCTGCCATACTTCTGACCATTCCTCCAACCTTCCCAAGTCCCTTTTCATCCTTTCCACGCCTCCTTGTGTATCAACTCTGTTGCAGATCTTTGTGTCATCTGCAAAAAGGCATACTTTTCCTTCCAGTCCCTCTGCAATGTCACTGATGAAGACATTAAAAAGGACTGGACCCAATACTGAACCCTGCGGTACCCCACTAGTAACCCACCTTTCTTCAGAGTGGACTCCATTTACAATTACCTTCTGTGTCCTGTTGTACAGCCAATGTTTTACCCAGGCTACCACCCTGGGTCCCATTCCCAGGCTGGTTAATTTGACTATTAATCTTTTGTGTGGGACTGTGTCAAATGCCTTGCTAAAGTCTAGGTAGGCCATGTCCACAGCCCCTCCCTGGTCTACTACTTTGGTCACCCAGTCAAAGAAATCTATTAGATTCGTCTGACATGACCTTCCCGCTGTGAACCCATTCTCCCTTAATTCTTTTAGAATTCTGGGGTGAATTCCATCAAGACCCACTGCTTTGTCCACCTTCAGTTTTAGGAGTTCTTGCAGAATCCTTTGTTCTGTGAAAGGACTGGGATCGACCCCCCTATCAAGAGTGCTTCTGTTAACTGGATTAGGCACTTCCCCCTCCTCTTTTGTGAATACTGAGCAGAAATATTCGTTCAGTATTCCTGCTTTTTCACTGTCCCCCTCTGCCCACCCACCGTTCATTCTATTCAGCCTCACTATCCCTCCCTTTGTCTTTCTACACTCGCTGATGTACCTATAAAAGGTTTTATCCCCCTTCTTAACTGAGTTGGCTATCTTTTCCTCAGTTTGGGCCTTTGCTATTCTTGACTTCCCTCCCTGCTTCCTTCTGCCTTAACCTGGGAGATATTTAACCATTATGGGGGTGGCAATGGGAGGGTGGGGGTGCCACTAGACACCAGGGGAAAAAATTACATAATTAACGGTACGGATCATAGAGTGGGGGTGCCACTAGACACCAGGGAATAGTTAAACAATTATGGAGATGGCGATGGGAGGGCGTGGGTTACTAGACACCAGGGAAAGATTTTCATTCATACGAAAATTTTCATATGAACATCCATATGAGAAAAACGGAAGCAAGTCACGAAAAAGGATTTAAAAGTGAAAAATAAAATGGTCTCCCAGCAGGATGTCATTTTTCTGGATTTTGAAATTTTTTTTAAAAAAAAAAAAAAATGGAAAATGAGATGACGGCAAATGAAAAGGATTTTTCCCTTCATGGCATGATATTATTTAAGCGAAAAATATATATTTTTTGTTTCATACAGCTATTCTGAAGTGCTTACTGAGCATGCTCAAAACCGAAATTTTTAATTTAATAACTTTGTAACAGATTAATATTTTTCACCAAACTAGCAAAAGGCACATCTGTGGGCGAGTCCCTTTCTACACACTGACAATTTCAGACCAAAATTCCAAACCGCCTGGATGCAACAGCTGTTTAAAAAAAAAAAAGACAGAAAAATTAACTTCTTGCATTTCCTGGATCTCGGAATCCGCACATCCGACAGAAACGAAACTTGGCACATCCAGAGATCTACCCCTACAAGACTGCACATGGACTGCACATGCAAACTTTCGTGCAAATCCGTTGATCAGTGCCAAGTTATTAGAAGTACAAACCACAGAGAGCTAGCGACAGGACGTGTTTTGACACTGCTCCACCAGAACTTGATAAAAACTACTATTTTTGGCAGACTCGAGATGTAAACTACAAACTTTTTCGACATCTTTGTGAAGTTCTTCGTTTCCCGAGTATTATGATACCAAATTTGGATGGGGGATGACAGAAGGGAGCCACGGGTGGCCAAGGACAAAAGCAGACCCCGCTAATGCACCAGGCCCAAAAAACTGGGTCAGATCTCCAGGGTCTACCTTGTTCAATTGGGTCAGGGGAGTTCCTCCATTGGGACTCTGTGTTACAAGTAGTATAGTCGATGGATCAGAAAATCGAAAATATTCTCAATCACATGGGTGCCGAAGATGCCATTATTGGAGAAGTGGTGTCAACAGCTAAAAAAGTGGATGATTGCTCTCTTCGCACCCCATGCTGCCTTCAGCAAGATGACTTCAGAAACAGCCCCCCCCCCCAGCATGCCTGGAGATCCTAGAAAATGCACAGAGAGCTATGTACATTCATGCAGTTGGGCTACCTGAACGGTCTAAAAGGGACGACCCTTTGACATATATTCATTCGTGGCCAACTAATGTTTTACCTGAGGAGTACTCTTTTGACCTACACTATGCCTGGAAAGTCTTCAGAGTGAACTTTAGGGGAGTACAAGGCTTCGGAGATATTCCTCAGCCTCTTTTGGTGGTGACTGCTGGTTCTGAGGTATGGGACATGATTTTGGCTTGGGCTTGTGTGTGAACTTTCCATTCTCCTTGGATGAACACAGCATTAAATTATTCCCAGATTGGTCCTATGCAACTAGGTCCCACTGCAAGTTGTTCAGTCCCCTTCACCGACAACTGAGGAGCTTAGGAGCTGCACATTCATTATTGGCACCAGACTGACTTCGGATCACCTGTGGAAATAAAACTTATCAATTTAATGATCCTACAGAAGCAAAAAATGGGTTGAACAGTTCGTCCAAGAGTTTCATCAAGAGGAAGTTGTGCAGGAGGAGAGACGAGATGGTGCGGAAGAAGGAGAGTGAGAGTTCTAACGTGGTGCATGGTATATGACCTTCCACTATGGTTTCCTCAGCTAAATTAATTTTCGTTTACTACTTTCTTTTCTTTGAGGCTGCCTGGACACTGCAAATACTGTACTGTTACCGACCGCATGGGGATGTTGTGATGCGGTGGTACGGATCCTCTATTTTTCCTGGAGTTATGGACTTTTGACTTTAAATGTGGTTAACTACTTAATATTTTGGATTTCTAACCCGGGAACTGTTAGTGGTATAACTACTTATGACCAAAATGGTTAATGGCAGATAATGTTGCTGTTTATATAGCATAATTTATTGTGGGATCGGGCAGTTAAATTCCTGTTGGTTACTTTAGGGATCTCATTATCGAGTTCTATGGTGGGAGTGTGCAATATACTATTTTTCCCTGTTTACCTTTGTGTCAGTTTGTGGGAATAATGACTAGATGAAGTCAGGTTGACAAATGTTCTTTTGGTTCTTTTTTCATTTTACAGGATACCCCACAGTCATGGCTTGGCTAAGCTTCTGTGATTATATGGGCATTTTCTTTTCTGAAACTACTGGACTTTTTCTGGTGGTACCCCATGTGCTGTATTGAATAATACTGACATGTATATGCCTGTTGCTAAAAATGAAAGTTACGTACCTACCGTAATTCTTGATCTTTTCTTGTATCTTCACCATTCATTACTGCTGGGTGTAAACCGGAAGCGCGCACCCGCTACGGGAGGTTATTTTTTTGGGGAGGGAGGAGTCAGCGCCACGAGAGCAATGCACCGTGTGGTGTGTGAGGGGCGGCTGTTAGGCAACACAGACTCCTCCATCATCCCAGTTCTGTAAGCCCGAGAGGCGAAAAAATTGAATTAGGAGAAAAAGAGCGAGGCAAGAGAGCTGAGGGATAGACAAAGGAATGGAAACAAACTGGAAAAGGAATAAGCCAATAGAGGACAGGAAAGAGTAGAACCCTACCCTAAGGGACCGCAGGACCTCACTCCTAGGGCGGCTCTGAGGGAGGAACAGATAAGGGAGAGGAAGAAAGAGGAATAAAGGAAGGGGATATTGGGAGGAGGGAAAAATTCTGCCATGAGTTGTGAGTTAAACTGACTTTAAGGCTTATCAGCTCGGAACTTAAAAGCAAGGGGGCAAGGATCCCTTCAAACAAAACTGGACTACATGGTTCAACCGAATCTTCTGCACAGCTTGGTACAAGAGAGGCAGATTTCCCTACACATCCTGCTATCCTATTACCAATCACTCAAGCGGACAGCTCACAGATTGCCAAGGCAAACAGTCTGTTCCGGGAATAGAAGAGCCCCTAACTAGGTAAAGGGAAAAAGACCCCACTAGCACACTGACATGTGTTAGTACGAAGGGGGAAGGGGAAGCCTTAAAAGAGGGCAACCTCTTGGTAAGGTGGACAGAGACAGAGAAGGAACCACATTCTGACTCCTAGGGGGAGGCAAGGGCCAAAAGAAACCAGACTACCAGTTCAAGAAGGCAATTTTCAATTCGGGCTAGAAGAAAAAATTACTCACCTTAGTAATGTTGTTTCTTTTAATGGAGTCTTGCTGTATTCTGATTATTGCAGTGATATCCAACCTTTGAACTGCCTCGGAGAGGAAAGAGTTAACTTTCCATGCAAGGCATGGAACGCTGAGCTCGAGCTCGGTTGAGACTCTGTCTGTTGTTGTTTGAACCCAAACCGCCAGATCTTTACAAGCTAAACTCACTGGGCGTCCTGTGTGGAAACTGTAAACTTACACTAGCCAACTGGCAACTAAATTTAATAAAAAGATTTTTTGGTTCCAAGGCAAAGACTCAAGTCAGGAAACCCAAAAAACAAAACACAACGCATACCCAAAAATAAAAGGGTGAGAAAAAGGGGGCACCTCTAGGGTGCCAACACTGTTCCTGCCCACCCACATCCCAAAACCCAGGTTCTCAGAGGGGAGGCAGGGGGGGAGGTCAGAAAACAGCAAGACTCCATTAGAAGAAACAACATTACTAAGGTGAGTAATTTTTTCTTCAAACAACATGAAGTCTTGCTGTATTCTGACTATTGCACACTACCAAGCAGTACCTCCATGGAGGAGGGACAGAACCTACTCCGGAAACAGGCTCTGAAGCACTGCTGTGCCAAACCGAGCATCACTCCTAGCCTGGATAGCCAGAGAGTACTGCTTGGTGAACGTATGTACTGTTTTCCAGGTGGCTGCTTGACAAATCTCTAAGATAGGAATATCCCTGGCAGCAGCCAGGGAAGCAGCTGTACCTCTGGTAGAGTGAGCCCTCAGGCCTGAGGGTGGGATCCTACCTAATTTTTCATAGCAAAATTGTATACAAGAGACAATTCACCTGGCAACAGATCTCTTAGTGGCAGGCTTCCTTCCTCAACCCTCATCATAAGGAGAACAGTTGGAGGAGTGAAACCTAGACCCTTGGTGCTCTGTAGTAGCTATGGCCCTTTCACATCCAGGCTGTGCAGCCTCCTCTCCCCAGAGGAGGAATGGTCAGTGAAGAAACAGGAAGAGACACAGACTGGTTAAGGTGGAAATCTGAAACCACCTTAGGGCAAAAACTTCCTATTAGTCCTGAGGACCACCTTATCTCTATGGAAAGAGATAAAATCAGGCTCCACTGATAGGGCCTGTAACTCACTTATCGTCTAGCAGAAGTAATGGCTACAAGAATACAGTTTTCCAAGTCAAGTACTTAAGCTCTGCTGAGGACAAAGGCTGAAAGGGGTTGCATAAGCTGAGCAATGCAAACATTAAGGTCCCAAGCAGGGGCAGGGTCCCTGAAGGGAGGATTGGTATGCAGCAATCCCTTGAAGAATTTACAGAATACAGGATGAGCTGAAAGGGAAGAGTGCTTGCCTGCTGACAAGAAGGCAGAGACAGCTGCCAGATGCACTCTAAGTGTAGCTGGTCTGAGTCCCAAGCTATTGAGATGAACCACATAGTCAAGGACTGTAGGCAACCCAGCAGACTCTGGAGAAATATGCTTCCCAGAGCACCAAATAGTAAACCTTGTCCATTTGGAGTTGTAAGTCTTTCTGGTGGAAAGCTTTTGAGAAGCCTTTAGAATATTCAGAACACCTTGAGAGAGATGCAAATCAGCAAACTCTAACTCTTCAACAGCCAGGCCTTGAGATTGAGAGATCTGAGATTCGGATACCAAACCCTCCCCTGAGAACATGTTAACAGGTTGTAATTCCTGGGAAGAGACAGGGGAAGGTGGACTCCTAAGGACAGCAAGAGAGGATACCAGGGCTGTCTGGCCCAGTCTGGAGCAATCAGAATCACTTGGCAGGGTTGAGACCTGATTTTGACTAGTACCTTGAACAGGAGAGGGAAGGGGAAAAGCATACAGGAACTTCCCTTCCCAATTGAGAACTAGGGCATCCAGGGGGACTGAGCCCAACATTGGGGGTCTGCAGCAAAAAAGAGGAAGTTGGTGATTGTCTGGGGCTGCAAAAAGATATAACTGTGGGGTGCCCCATCTGGAGAAGATCACCTTCAAAATCAGGGGATCTAGGGACCATTCGTGATGGCCCTGAGATATCCTGCTGAGAGCATCTGCCAGGACATTGTCCTTCCCTGGGAGGCGCACTGCTATCAGAGAGGTATTCAGGGAATAGGCCAGAGACCACAACTTCATTGCCTCTGTGCACAAGGCCGTAGACCGAGTGCCCCCCTTGCTTGTTGATGCACCACATTGTGGTGGTATTGTCTGTCCTGATCTGAACTACTTTGTTCTGAACAGACTTGGAAAAAACTTGGTGTGCAAGAAACACTGCTCTGAGTTCTAAGAGACTGATGTGAAGCAGAGATTCTTGAGGTGACCACAACCCTTGGGTGGTCAGATCCCCCAAGTGGGCTCCCCAGCCCAAGAGGGAGGCATCTGTGGTAAGGATTAGAGAATGAGATTGATTGACAAAGGGAACTCCTTGCCTTAGGTCGTCCTGATCCTGAGACCATTGCAAAGCCTGGATCAGGGTTTGAGTCACTGGGATTAGCTTGGTCAGAGAATCCTTTCTCTGGGACAAGAAGGCTCTTAAGTGGAACTGAATGTCCCTCATCTGAAATCTTGCTCATTGGACCACTGCTGTAGAGGCAGCCATGTGGCCCAAGAGCTGCAGAAAATACCTTGCTGGTCGAGACACCTGGAGGGTGAATGAAGAGGCCAGTGTAACAAGGGTCCTTGCCCTGTCCAGGGGAAGGAAGGCTCTTGCCCTTATTGTATCCAGCTCTGCCCCTATGAAGGTGAGGAGCTGCACTGGCTCTAGAACTGACTTTGAAACATTCAGGAGGAATCCTAGAGAAGTGAGCAGTTGCTGAGTTATCTGTAGGTGTGACTTGACTTGGTTTGGAGATTGACCCACTATGAGCCAGTCGTCCAGGTATGGAAAGATGGAGGTCTTTTTTCTCCTTAGGAAATCAACCACTACTGCCAGGCATTTTGTGAACACCCTTGGAGCTGATGTTAGGCCAAAGGGCATTGCTCTGAATTGATAGTGGCCTGAGGGCAACTCGAACCTGAGGTACTTTCTGTGGGAGCATCTGATGAGAATGTGGAAATAGGCATCCTTGAGGTCCAGGGAGACTAGCCAGTCCCCTGGCCTTAGAGAGGGTAGAATTATTCCCAGAGTCACCATTTTGAACTTTGGCTTTAAAAGGTGCTTGTTTAAATATCTGAAATCCAGGACGGGCCGCCATTCTCCTGTCTTTTTGGGAGTTATGAAGTACCTGGAGTATAATCCTTTTCCCTTGTGTAGGGGTAGAACCCTTTCTATGGCTCTCAGAGCCAAGAGGGAAGAGACCTCTGCCTCTAGGGCAAGGGCCTCTGAAGGATTTGCATGTGGAAAGGATCTGGTTCTCATCTTGGGAAATTGTTTGAAGCTGAGAACCAGTCCCTGGCTTACTACTTCCAGGACCCATTTGTCTGATGTTAAAGACATCCAGTCCTGGACAAAGTAAGCCAGCCTGCCCCCTACGGGTACTGGAGAATCGGCCCAGGCAAACCCATCAGGGTGCCTGCTTGGCAGGGGCTTTAGGCTGAGGGGTGGTAGCAGGCCTGTTTATATCCCGTCTGCCTCTCCCTCTGAAGAACCCCCTCTGGGCAAAGGCGGAAGAGGAGGCCTGGGCTTGGTAGAAAGGCCTATGAAAAGGCCTGCCCCTGCCCCTGGAATGCTGCCTCTGGGGAGTGGCTTGCCTTTCCTTGGCCTGAGCACTCCTATAGGTGGTCCTGTACTCATCCATTTTCTTCATGTAGTTCTCTGTCTGCTCCCCAAACAGAGAATTACCAACAACAGGAAAATCCATGGCCTTAGTCTGGGTATCCTGTGCCAGGCTAGTACATCTGAGCCAAGCCATCCTACGAAGGGCCACAGATGTAGCCATGACTCTAGATGAAACATCACTGGAGTCCACTGCAGCATGAAACTGCACCTTGGATGCCTCAATACCATCTGCAGCCATCTGCTCCAGCTCCTTGGCAAGCTGGCCAGGGACCTGTTTAGCTAGAGCCATCACAGTGTGCCACCTACACTTCTGGTATCTAGCTGTGTAGGCCATATAATTAGCCTGCCTGAGTCCCAAAGATGCTGCCATGTACTGTTTCTTTGTCATGGCATCAATCCTCCTGGAGTCCTTATCTGGGGGGGTGAAGCCAAGGGTAAATTTGCCTTATCACAGGCAGCAGCCTGCACTACCCCAACATGGCTGCATTGCTGGGAAAGGAACTCCGTATCTGAGCCTGAAAGAGTATACCTCTTGTCCATTCTTCTGTCCACAGGAGGTATAGAATTAGGAGTCTTTAAAATTTTAAATGTCTGTTTCCCAAAAGACTTATGAAAGGGAATAGACAGCCTCCTGGACTCTGGGATGTCCATCATCTCAACATAATCAGGCTCCTCCTGATCCTCTAGTGCTTCCTCCATAGAAAGATGAAGAGTTTCAACCACTTTTTGTAAAACATAAAGTGGGAAGGGGACTCAGAAAGCCTAGGAGGAGAAACCCCTGAAGGTCTGTCTGGGGAGGTGTCCGGGTCAATGGGCACATCCAGACTTTCATAATCACCATCACTATCCTCATACTCTCCTTCCTCCTCCTCCGGTTCATAAAAATCCTCTAAATTATAATCCTTAACCGGGGAAACCGACCAAACAGAGCCCCTAACTGATGGTGCCGGTTCGTTCAGAACCAGAGTTAGCGATTGAACAATCCTTATCGTTTTGGCTATTTCATCAGCGGTCGGAGAAAGAACTTGTGGATCCGAACCGGCTGACTTATCCCTTCTTTTTCTTTTAACCGGAACTGACTCCTCAGAGTCGGTTCTCCTTTGGCCCGAAGAAGTTTCGCCCTGGTCAGGGCACTTCTTCGGTTCGTTGAACCGAACCGGCTGGCCATCCGGTCAGTGACTTTTGGCCTCCTTCCCTCAGCCTACCTACTCTCCTTTCCAGGGTAGCTGTGGGAAAACTTTTGCAAATCTGGCAGTCTGAATCGAGGTGGTCAAACCCCAGACAATAAACACAGGTGGTGTGGGGGTCAACCTTAGCAAAGGCTTCCCCACACACACTACAGTGTTGAAACCCAGTGGGCCCGGTTTTTCTCTTGGGTTTCTCAGAAATGGCCGGTCCTAACCAAACTTACCCTTTTTTCGGCAAGACACCCTTATCGGTTCCTGACCGTATTACGGGTCGTGGAAAAAAACGTAATGAGATCCGTTTTTTTTAGAACCAATAAGGACTGGTTACCACACTCTAAAAAGCAGAACAAACATTTTTAACAAACCTAATCGGTTCAAACCGAACCTATCTGACGTTTACAAGTTCCACACAGAAGCTAACAATAATAAACCTATCTAGTACTCACGGTACCACAGACAGAGACTGAACCAACGGGTTAGATGGAAGAAATTCGGTTGAACCGAGGGAAAAAACGACACTTTAACCGACTAAATTGAACCGAGCGAAGGAGAAATCTCCGGAGCAACTGTTCAGTGAGGCGGAGTAAAGAATCTGGCGGTTTGGGTTCAAATAACAACAGACAGAGTCTCAACCGAGCTCGAGCTCAGTGTTCCATGCCTTGCATGGAAAGTTAACTCTTTCCTCTCCAGGGCAGTTCAAAGGTTGGATATCACTGCGATAGTCAGAATACAGCAAGACTTCATGTTGTTTGAACAGATGTTAACTAGCCCCGGACTAGCATAAACAAGATTCAGGGACACCAGCGAGGTCTGAGAACCAAAGGAAGAGGACTGTCTAAAGGAACTAGCCCTGTTGGCTGGTGACTGAACTAACTTGGCCTAAAGGAAAGGTGCCCAAAGGAACACCTTCAAAGAAAATCAGAGAGAGTTCCTTCAGAAGGAAAAGACAAAGCTTCACTTGCTCTCCTCCCTCTCCAATCGTTTGCTGCTCTTTTGAGAGAAGAATGGAAGGTCCTGAGGACTAGGGGATTTAGGCCCCAACGGCCACGAAAGGGGAAGGGGAGGAGGACGAGCAGGGTGGGGGAGATGCCCAAGAAATGAGGCCCATGAGGGGAAGGTGAGCGGGATTCAGTAATGAATGGTGAAGATACAAGAGAAGATCAAGAATTATGGTAGGTACATAATTTTCTTATCTTCCCTTGTCAATCTTCACCCTTCATTATTGCTGGGTGAGTACCAAGCCCCCCGAAGGGTCTAGCACAACCCTGAGGGAACAGGACCCTCAGCCTCCTGCTGGTGGGAAACAGGAAGAAGAGACCCTGCCCGTACTAGACTGGAAGCCTAAGGCTGAGGAGAGCTAGGAGGTGTCCCCTGAAGACGAAGGGATGGAGGAAGCCACTGTAGAAGCCTCCTAGTGCTGGTGAAAAAAAGGCAGGTCCCTCAGAAGGCAGGAGCGAATCATCCTATGCCGGGCCAGGGATGACAACCTCGACAGACAAAGCCACGCCGCCTGCCTAATGTAGATCGCTGTCCCTGCAAGCCTGGAAGCCACCTCACTGGTGTCATAAGATGCCCTTGCTTGGTGCTTTGCCAGTTCCAGGCCTATGACGCACAGGGCAATGGCTTCTCGAGATTGCTCTGAATCAGGCATCGATGCTAGCACCTGAGCCAGCACTGACCACAAGTGCCTGTTATAGGCAGCATGGTGTGCCTGATGTGATGCAATGCACAACATCACACAAGAAGAAGGGAAAACTCTTCGCCCCACCGGTCGAATGGTAGGGAATCTCAGTTCGGTGGTCGGTCGTGCACCAGGTCGCCGATGCCCGGAAGGGGTCTCTAGGAATACCAAGCCTGAAGGAGGTTTACAGAGAGAACCTAGAGATTCCAGTGGAGCACAGTACCTCCTCCTGCGGTCTGCTGGGGCTGGGAAAGGGTCGGCTGGAGACTGCCAGGTGCGGATAGACGCTTCCTGGAAGGGAACAGGCCAGCATGGCACCATCAGATGCTGGGCACTGAATTCACTAAGGAATCTGCACGTCTCCCGCTCGGTATTGTCCCGTCTGACACAAGACATACGGAGATCCTGAACCATCCTCGAAAGGAAGTGTTGATATTCAGTGAAATCAGCGTCGGAAGAGAGTTAAATAGTAGATTCCCCACAGGGGAAGGAAACAACTCCTGGTGGGAGACTCCATTGTTAGGAAGGTAGAACTGGGGAAGGAAGGGGAGAGGGAGGTAAGGTGGCTGCCTGGCGCCATGGCTTGGAGGGACAGGGAACGAATACCTCAGGATTGCCGGAGCAGCTGCACAGGGGAGGGAGCTGGATGTCACTGTCCACCTAGGGACAAATGACCTGGCTAAGAAAGGGATTAGAGAAGTGCAGGAAAAGTTTGTGGAATTGGGAAGGGGCCTTAGACAAGTAGCATGCACGGTAACCTTCTCGGAGGTGCTGCCCATCTTTGGCGAAGGAGAGGCTAGGGTGTTCCGCACCATGGGATTCAATCAGTGGTTGAAAAACTGGTGTGGAGCTCAGGGATTTGGCTTCACTGGGGACTGGGGGTCCACCTGGAGTGATGCAAGCCTATACTGGCATGATGGGTTGCATCTGTCCAGGATCCTAGGTGATAGGTTTAAATGCTTCATTGGCAAGCGTTTAAACAAGCCAAGGGGGCAGGCACTGGAAAGGAGAAGGGAAATCCTAGCCCCCCCCAAAAAAAACACAATAGTAAGTGCGGTAAACACCAACATAGAGGTGTCGATAGGGAGAAGGGCAGGGGTAAATGAAGAAAGTGACAAAGGCAAGAAGGACAGGGATGGGGCAAAAAGGAGTAAGGCCATCAGGAAATGGAGGGTAATGAGTACCAATGCCCATAGTCTGGGCAACAAGCTCCCTGAGCTGGTGGCCTTGATGGAATAGGGATGCCTGGATATCATAGCAGTCACAGAAACATGGTACACAGAGAACCATGACTGGGATGTTAACATACCAGGGTACATAACCTACAGGAGAGACAGGCAGGGGAGAAGAGGAGGAGGAGTAGCTCTCTATGTAAAGGAAGGGATAAAAGCAACTGAACAAAAGAGTAAACAGGAAGGAGAGGAGGCACTGTGGCTCACCTTGGAGACTGGAAAGGGCACCACAATCCGCATAGGGGTTGTGTACAGACCCCCATGTCAGGGGGAGGGAATGGACAAGGATATGGCATTCTTAGAATGGCAGAGAAAGGGGAGATACTGTTGATGGGAGACCTGAATATGACAGATGTTAACTGGAGCACATTTGCTGCAGCCACATCCAAGAGCAGGGCCATTCTTGATGCCCTACAGGTGGCAAGCCTCAGACAGTTAGTTTCGGAACCCACTCGTGAGGGAGCAATCTTAGACTTCGTACTCTCAAACGGAGGCAGTGAGAGGATCTCAGATCTAGAAGTGGGTTGCCATCTGGGAACAAGTGACCATCAAACAGTGTGGTTCACATTAAACTCAGCTACAGAGTCAAGCCATACAAAAGTGAGGGTACTGGACTTCAGGAGGGCTGAGTTTGGCAAGATGGGAGAGTGCCTCAGGAAAGCACTAGCAAACAGGCTAGAAGGAGTTGTGCAGCAACAATGGGGAATCATCAAAACTGCCATCACAGAGGCAACAAGTCTTTGTGTGAAGCAAATAAACAAATCAAAATGAAAGAAAAAGCCACTATGGTTCTCAAAAGAGGTGGCTGTGAAAGTCAGGAAGAAAAAGATAGCATTCCGGAAGTATAAGGAAACACAGAAAGAGCAGGACAGAGAGCTGTACCAGTTAAGGCAGAAGGAATCAGGGAGGGAAGTCAGAATAGCAAAGGCCCAAACTGAGGAAAAGATAGCCAACTCAGTTAAGAAGGGGGATAAAACCTTTTATAGGTACATCAGTGAGCGCAGAAAGACAAAGGGAGGGATAGTGAGGCTGAATAGAATGAACGGTGGGTGGGCAGAGGGGGACAGTGAAAAAGCAGGGATACTGAATGAATATTTCTGCTCAGTATTCACAAAAGAGGAGGGGGAAGTGCCTAATCCAATTAACAGAAGCACTCTTGATAGTGGGGTCGATCCCAGTCTTTTCACAGAAGAAAGGGTTCTGCAAGAACTCCTAAAACTGAAGGTGGACAAAGCAATGGGGCCTGATGGAATTCACCCCAGAATTCTAAAAGAATTAAGGGGGGAACTAGTGAAACCACTGGCAACTCTTTTTAATAAATCATGGGAGGAAGGTGTGGTACCTGAGGACTGGAGGAAGGCGGATGTGATTCCCCTTCACAAAAGTGGGACCAAGACAGAGGCAGAAAACTACAGACCTGTCAGTCTGACCTCTGTGGTAGGGAAAGTGATGGAGTCACTTCTGAAGGAAAGAATAGCTGAATACCTAGAGGCCAGTGGGGCACAGGACCCAATACAGCATGGGTTCACAGTGGGAAGGTCATGTCAGATGAATCTAATACATTTCTTTGACTGGGTGACCAAAGTAGTAGACCAGGGAGGGGCTGTGGACATGGCCTACCTAGACTTTAGCAAGGCATTTGACACAGTCCCACACAAAAGATTAATAGTCAAATTAACCAGCCTGGGAGCGGGTCTCAGGGTGGTAGCCTGGGTAAAACATTAGCTGCACAACAGGACACAGAAGGTAATTGTAAATGGAGTCCACTCTGAAGAAAAAGGGGTTACTAGTGGGGTACCGCAGGGTTCAGTATTGGGTCCAGTCCTTTTTAATGTCTTCATAAGTGACATTGCAGAGGGACTGGAAAGAAAAGTATGCCTTCTTTGCAGATGACACAAAGATCTACAACAGGGTTGATACACAAGGAGGTGTGGAAAGGATGAGAAGGGACTTGGCAAGGTTGGAGGAATGGTCAGAAGTATGGCAGCTAGGATTCAATGCAAAGAAGTGCGAAATAATGCACCTGGGAAACAAGAACCCAGGGGAAGAATACACAATGGGGGGGAGGTAGTAACAACAACAAAAAAGGAAAGGGACCTGGGGGTAATCATATCAGATGACCTTAAGGTTAGCAAGCAATGTGAGAAAGCAGTAGGGAGGGCTGGGGGTATACTGGGATGCATAGGGAGAGGCATCAACAGCAGAAAACAGGAAGCTGTTATCCCTCTGTACAGACAGTTGGTGAGACCCCATCTGGAGTACTGTGTCCAGTTCTGGAGACCCCATCTCCATATATATACAGGATAGAGGCAGTCCAGAGGAGGGCAACTAAAATGGTGCAGGGTCTGCAAGAGAAGCCATATGAGGAGAGACTAAAGGAGTTTTATATGTATACCGTTGAGGAAAGAAGGGAGAGGGGGGACATGACAGAAACTTTTAAGTACCTCAGTGGAATCCACAAAGTCCAAGAGGGTAGCATCTTTCAGAAAAAGAGACGTGCAAGAACAAGAGGACACAATTTAAAGATGGGGGGGCGGTTCAGGGGCAATGTGAGGAAGTATTATTTCACAGAAAGGGTAGTGGATGCATGGAACAGCCTTCCTGAGGAGGTTGTGGGGTCTAAAACTGTGGGAGAATTCAAGAATGCATGGGACAGACATAAAGCAATTTTTGTTGGGGGTAGGAAGAAATAGGCTGTTGGTTAACTAGGATCTGCGGCCTATCCTGTAGGTAGGGAAATGGGCAGACTAGATGGGCCAAGCAGTCCTTATCTGCTGTCAAAGTCTATGTTTCTATGTCTATGTTCCTCTCCCTCCGAGGAAGGAGTCGAGGAGGATGGGGAACTCGAATGTCCAGAAGACTCCTGCGTCGGTGAGGACAGGCGAAAGACCCGTTCATGCATGTACCTAACGTATGACGGGAAGGCCACCGCAGTGCCTCTGACCGTCCCCCAGGATAAAAGCCCCATAGGACCCACGTGGCCTGGGAGAGAGGGAGGTGGCTGCAGAGGAATGGGAGAAGGGCACCTGCAAGGAGGTGGCTGCCCTCTGCCAGGTCTCTAGAATCCAGGGAACGGAGTCCGAGCTAGAGGGATCTCTGAGATCAGACCGGGTCGCATGGCGGAACCCTGGGAATGCAAACTCCAGAAGAGCCCAGACGGGGAATCTTCCCTGTGATGCACCTGGGGTTGCATGAATCCAGAAGGGCAACCCTTGGTGGAGCCACCGGAGGGAACCCTGAAACCCAAGAAGGAGAGGCAGGGCTCAACGCTACAGCTCCTCCCTGCACCCCGTGGGGTGGCAGAGGAGTGCTGCCACCCATCGCCCCGACCCCTCAAACTCCTAGGATGCCCTCCTCCTCCTCCTCAACCCCAAAGAAGGAGTCCCCTGATCCAGAAGCCTCCTGAGGGAGGCCGCCAAAGTCAGGGCTTCCAATCCCCCCAGTTGTGGCCCCCCAGAGGAGACAATCCCCTCCCCAACTCCCGAGCCATCCTCCGCAATGGACCCCAGGCCACCCCCGGCCTTGGAATCCTCAGAGGCAGACTGCTCCGGAGATTCAGGAATGGGGGTGCTGGACCACCTGACACCATGTCCCACAGAGATCTCTGATTCCGAGGAATCGGGCAGCCAATCCGGGTCCACATCTGAGTCGACACCCTCCAAAGAGGAGTTGACCAGCAGGACCTCAACACTGGCCACCCCGAGAACACCCTGAGTGATGGCGCCGCGAATGGTGCGGCATCTCCAGCATCGCTAGCCATTCCCATCGCACTGCCCACAGCCCCGGAATCCAATGCAGACCCATCCACGGCCCTGGACGGGCCACCGGTGCCACACATGGCACCAGTCTGATCACTGCCGCCATGAACAGCACCAGGATCCGAGACGATGCAGCGAAGCAGCGTCGAAGGTCCGCCAGTGCCGGACCCAGCAACTGTGGGCCACGACACTGGGGGAGCCTGCATCTCAGGAGAGGTGATTGCCGAGGCGGGCAGCGAAGACATGACCACGGGAGGGGCCCTGCCACTCCTCCGACACCACAAAATAAGCCTCTTCCTCAGCAAGGCTTGAAGATGAGAAGGTCTCCTCCTCACCAGACTGTATAGATCTGGGAGGGGACCCAGAGAAAGGGTCTAACAACCTGGCCTGGGAGGCCCAAGAGCAACGTCGTCCTCCAAAAGTCGGCGGAGCCCTGCCGACTTTAAACGTGCAGATTTCTAGAACACGGCAATCTATGGAAAAACAGGCATCACATCTATCCATATCATGGTTAGGTTCGTCACAGAAAAATGCTGGCCACAGGAGCACTGACGCATAAGGGCACAGCCTGCTTTCAATTTACGCTTGGCTCCCAAACCTGACATGATGTGAAATAAAATAAAACACAGCAAAAGATCCCAGCACCATTAAACAAATAATTTGAACAAACTTACCAGACAGTAACGGCATCAGGATGTAGAACTGGGATGAGGAGTCGTCGAAAAAGACGATGTCGACCAGGTAGGCCTAATGGCGTACTACAAAAATGCTAACTCACGCAGCAGGTGCAGCCTGGACAGCAGGAGAAACATAACTGGGATGGAGGACGAGTCTGCAGCGCCTAACCGCCACCCCTCATGCACCACGCGGTGTGTCGCTCTCGTGGGCATTGCCATCGGTGCCCACTCCTCCCTCCAAAAAAACAAACAAAAAAAAAAACTTTCTGTAACGGGTGCGCGCTACCAGCTTACACCCAGCAGTAATGAATGGTGAAGATTGACAAGGGAAGATTGAGTGTTCAATTATTCTTGTGTTTCATATATGAATGTTCATAACTATATGGCTTTTTGCTAAGTGCGTTATAATCCAATAAACATAAAGTACAAAAAAGAAGTGCAAACACTGGGGTTTAACATTAAAGTGCCTACTCAACCCTAATTATAGTGGCGCTACCATGCCACTATAATATATTATAGGGACATAGTCATGCCCCTATAGTTAAGGTTGAGTAGACTGTTTAATGTTAAACCTCAAATTTTGCACTTTAATAACTTTGCAACCGTTCAAAAGGATTTGCACAAACTCTGGAATGTGCTGTTCTGTGGGGTAGATCTCTTGAAGTGGCAAGTTTCGTTCCAGTTGGATATGTGGATTCTGGGACTGGATAGTGTCAAAAAGTTAGAAATCATCACTTTTTGCAGTTTTTTCCTCATCGCCTTGCGCCCAGAGGGTGTGGAATTTTGCTGTGATATTTTTATAGTAGAAAGAACTTGAGTAACAGAACTGCCAGTGTTTGTTTGGTACAAAAATATTAACCTGTTGCAAAGTTATTCAGTTTTTAAGTTCCCATTATTATCTTTGGAAAGTTAATTTTTCAGGACAGAGGTAAAAAGTTCAACAAAGGAGTTGATCTCATGAAAAAGGATTTAATCTCGTGAGATCATTCTCTTTTTCATGAGAATAAAATCCTTTTTTGTGAGAGGAAAATCCTTTTCCGTGAGCCGCCATCTTGTTTTTTTTATTCCAGGAACTCAAATGCATGGAAAATACATAAAAATGTTGACATCATTTTACAAATTCAGCACCAGAACCTAGCTAAATGGGCCTGGTTTAGCTTGATTCTGGTGTTTGTTTTTCACAATTAAGTCCAGAAATACTTTTTCTGGGCAACCGAAATCCCAGGTGCCCAGCTTAGTGAGAGGGGCTTTCCACCATGTTCTCTGTATGAGAACAGAAGATTTTATTAAGTTCTACAGCCACAGCTGAACTCCTGCTGTTGTCTGCAGTGTGTCTTATAGGCTCCCTTGTTTTCCCTGGTGTCTAGTGGCACCCCTCGCTCCCCGATCACTGTCCTCCATAAATAAAACATTCCCTGGTGTCTAGTGGCATCCCCCCATCACTATCTCTATAATGTTTATTTGAGTCCCTGGTGTATAGTGGCACCCCCCACCCTCCCATCGCCTTTACCTCTTTTTTTTTTTTTTAATTTATATAATCCAACACAGGGATGCCCACCCCTGGTGTTGGATGCCCTCACCCCCCTCCCTCGCAGCCCATTGTTTATTTTATATTGCCAACATCGGGGAGGCCCAATCCCCATGTTGGTATTACAACCCCCAGTAGTGTGGGACACTGGGGAGCCAACCCCAGTGTCCTGAAATATTTATTTTTCTTTAATATCCTGTAAAAAAAGAGAACAGTCCCGATGTCTTTTTTCACCTGAAAAAAGAAAACGCCTCATGTCATCCCGCCTCCCCATCCCGACCCTCCCACTGAGCACCTACCACCCCACCCCCTACCCTATACTTACCACTGGAGGTTGTAGGCTTTGGAATTTTTTCACCAAATTTTTGACACATTTTGGGACCCCGCCTAATGAACACTGTTGCTGTCATTTTGTTAACTGGGCCCTGAAGGTGATTTCACTATTGCTGCACAAAATCACCTTTCAGGACCAAATAACAAAATTTCACCACTAGTGTTCATCAGATGGGGTCCCAAAAACACAATGTTGAAAATTTGGTGAAAACATTCCTAAAAATGGCCGAGTTATGAGCGTTCGTTGAAATTTTCTATGCACGCGCATAACTTTGGCAGTTTTCAATATTTTGAGTCCAAATGTTCAACACAGACATTTTTTCACACCACCTCATGCACAGTACTGCTATAGTTTTTCACATCCTGTCCAAAATGTATTTTCACAACTGTGGCACGAAATGGCGTTTTGGCACAGATTAGAAAAATGTTACCTACAGGATTTATGAAGTAGGGTCATAAGAAGACTAAATTGAAAATTTGAGGTCAAAATATGAAAAAATGCCAAAGTTATGACCATTCATTGCAATTTCACTACGCCCGTTCATAACTTTTGAAAGTTTAAATATTTTGACCCCAGATTTTCAACATAGCCTTTTTATTACCCCACCTCATGTATGTCACAGCTGTTATTTTCAAATCCTGCCTAAAATATTTTTTCGCTCCCTGTGGCGCAGACTGGCATTACAGTTGCGCAGAATTACGTTTTGGCGGGGATTTGAACATTTTCTGTAACCGGTACATGAAGTGGGGTAGTAAGAAGAATATGCTGACAATTTGGTCACTGTTGTCCTATAAATGGAAGCGTACGGCCCAGAGGGCCCAATGCTTCCACAGCTACATATTATTTATTTTATTTATGAAAGAATCGGAATTACAAACCTTTGAGCTACGAGCTCATTTACAGAGGGTCCTCGTTAATCAAAGGAGGGAAACAACTATATGAGTTGGGAATAGCAAAGGCAGCTAACAGGCACTGTGATAAACATATTAGTAACACATTAAGAAACTAATATAATACAAGAAATTGAGTGTTAAAGACAGAGGCAAATTGTAAAGTACAGTCTTAACACAGAGTACGTAAGGAACAAAGCACCGGCAGTATAAATAAGGTGCTAACAGTTCAGCTAGGTATTCACAAATAGCAGCTAAGAAGCCTTGTCGGAGGCAAGAGGATGCCAAGGTAGAAACATCTCAGTGAATGTGTAGCGGGCAATAGGTAAGAGAGTGGGGAGACCGATTCAGCAGAATATGTATGGATATAGTCTAGTAGGGTACACAGGTAATGCCCTGGGGGTTAGGTAGAGCAGTAGCAGTGTGTAGGTGGCACGATGGAATTTCAAAGTTTGGATTTGAGGTGACTAATACTGGTGAAGTTTGTGATAGCTTGAGGGAGCCCAATTAGCCAGGTGGGCATCCATATATATATATATATATATATATATATACACACACACACACACACATACACACTCATCTATGGAGGGATGGGAGCGCTGGATCCAAAGGACCCTGTGCTCCCACAGTAAAATAAGGATATTATTATACTATCTCAAAAAGTAAGGAAATAAGTTGCAAAAAACTTCGCCAATGCTCCAGTTAGGGTCAAAGCGACAAAAGTTAGGAAATGAGATGTTAGGGTTTCCCTAACACCCCACCCTCCCAAACCAGGCAGGAGAGCAGGTGTGAGGTGTGCCTTGGGCTTCTCAAGCCTAAAACTCACTCCATTCTCATAAAGTCTACACATCTGACCTTATTTACAAATGGAAAAGGGTGAGCGTTAGGCTTGAAAAGCCCAGGCACACCCCACACCCTTTAGGTGTAGTAAGACATTTTGCATGTTTCCAGGCCTTGTTTACAGCTGCAGGTCAATTTTAATGAATGGGGCTAAGGTGACTGTGATGCTGTGCTATACATACACAACGTGACATCTGTACTGCTGTGCCTACAGGTAAAAGAGGGACACTTACAATAAGCATGCATGAGAGCACAGGGCCCACATGGACATATAGCATTATGGACTGATGGCAGTGCAGGGTCTAAAGGGCCCTGTGCTCCCACAGTGAACTGAGGGTTAGTTACAATCTCTCTACACTAATGGACAGATGGGAGCGCAGGGCCCAGAGGCTATGGTTATACTTTCTCAAAAAGTAAGGAAATTCTATGCAAAAAACTTTGTTAATGCATGACTTATATTAAAAGGTCCAAATCAGACCTAGTATATCTCCAAGAGACCCATCTGAGCACTGCAGAACATGCAAAGCTTGCCAGATTGAGTAGTGGTCAGGTTTATCATGCTTCAAGTAAAGATGGCAGGAGAAGAGGAGTGACGATAATCAAGGCCACTGATTTACGGTGAATAAAACAATGAAATTCCATTTTCAAGACTTCAGATTCCGGAATTGCACTGGTGATTGTTGCTCTAATTTCCGGATTTTACTGGGATTCTGCTATCATTCTTTTAGTATGTGCATAAAGAATCAGAATTAATGAAGGCTTAATATACAGAGCCTTAAATAAAGCAAACTGAAACTAGTACAGGAAGGAATTATAAGAAAAATACAAGTTTTGTAGATTTACTGATCTGATATAAAATGCCAGATTCCATAAAATCTTTGTTTTTACTGGTTTTCAGGCAGCCCTAATTACGGAATTTTACCAGGTTTTCCGGTAAAATGAAAACAGTGGACCTGACGATAATCATACCATCACACACCCCTTTAAAGGTGAGCAAAACCTGGGCAGATCCGGAAGGGAGGCTGGTCATAGTACAGGGAATACTTAGCGAGAAACAGATTACCCTGGCAAATGTCTACCTCCCCCGGGCCTCCCAGTCCCACAACTAAAATCCCTGCTAAATAGGATAGTACAGGAAACTAATGGGAT
Organism: Neoceratodus forsteri; assembly: GCA_016271365.2. NCBI lineage: Eukaryota > Metazoa > Chordata > Ceratodontiformes > Ceratodontidae > Neoceratodus > Neoceratodus forsteri. The sequence goes on from JADMNL010000025.1 coordinate 355,006,911, forward strand.
ACTACTGCTAGCTGGGGACTTTAACCTCACGATGGATCCTACCATGGATTCCTCTCACCCGAGACACGCTAGACAGTCAGCAACACAAAAGTTCTTTAAGAGATTTGTAGCAGAGGTGGGATGGTGTGATGTTTGGAGGAAAACGCATCCTAAAATAAGGAGTTATTCATACTATTCCTCCACACATCGCACATATTCACGCATTAACCACACATATACGCAAATAGAGAACCTAGGGGATCTGCAGGACATTCAGCTAAGAGACATCTCCATATCTGACCATGCACCTCTGGTCTCCATTTGGGAAATGGGTCTACAACCTAAAAATACGCAATGGAAACTAAACACATATTACCATCGACAGCAGGCTTTTCGAGAATTTATCAGTGAAAAAATTATGGAAATAATAACAGATAACCCCCCTGGCAGATACCAGCCCGGCAATTAATTGGGACACTATTAAATCAGTCTTCAGAGGGCATATAATAAAGCACGCGGCGGAGATGGGCAGGCAGCGTAGGGAGCAATCTCTACATTTTCTTCAAAAGGCCCATAAACAAGGCGATACGGCGATATTTCCTCAATTGCAACAAACTAAGCAAGATCTGGACCGCTTAGTTCAAATACAAACTGAAATATCTCTGACTTTTTTTAAGACAGAAATATTATGAAGTTGGCTCATGGGTTACTAAGTTGCTAGCGTATCAGATCAGGAAGCAGAGAAAATTAGCCACAATCTCCAACATCAGACACCCTGTAAGTGGCCAACCACTATCTAAACTACAGGAAATAGCAGAAGCCTTCACTAAATACTACACCAGCTAATACACCCCTGAGCATGCCCCATCTACACAACAAATGTCAGCATATCTTCAAACACTCACCTTACCACGGCTTTCAGAAACTCACAAGGCATCCTTTATGTCCCCAATTACCAAAGGTGAAATATTTAATACTATCACAAATGCCAAAACCTTAAATCCTCCGGCCCGGATGGATACGGCGCTGAATTTTACAAAACCACCAAGGCACAAGTCGCACCCATGCTCCTCAACCTCTTTAACACAATACTTGAAGGTGACCTTCCCCCACCCTCCTGGGCTTATGCAACTATATCAGTCATCCCCAAACTAGGAAAGAATCCACAACTTTGTGATTCATATAGGCTTATATCAGTACTTAACCAGGACTACAAATTATTTATGAGTATTCTGGCACATAGACTAGACCAATTTCTCCCTCAACTAATACGTAAAGACCAAACTGGGTTTGTGAGATCCCGCTCAACAACTGACAACATTAAACGTTCCCTTTACATAGTTCACCATATGCAAACTTCTAGGTCCCTTCAGGCCTGATCAGCCAAGATGTGGAATAGGCATTTGACAGGGTTGCATGGCCTTTTTTATATCTCACACTTGATAAATTTGGATTCCCCCCTCTCTTATTAAGGTACTACAAAACATATATTCCACACCCAGGGCATGTGTGAAGGTAACCGGGCACCACGCTAATTATTTTCAGCTGCAAAGAGACACCAGACAGGGCTGACCATTATCCCCCTTACTATTTGCAATACTCATTGAACCCCTGCTGCAGCAAATTCGGGAAACCCAACTAATTACTGGAGTAAAAATAGGAGATACAGAACATCGTATCACACTGTATGCGGATGACATTTTATTATACCTCCAGAACCCTGAGCGATCCCTCCCTACATTGAAAAACATCTCGGACAACTTCAGCCAAGTGGCAGGATATAAAGTGAACGTAAATAAAACTGAAATATTAACCTTTAATTATACACCCCCCCCCTCCTATACCCAAACCAACATCCCGGGTAGATGGAAACTCCAGAAGTTATGATACTTGGGCATCCTGCTATCACATTCCCATACAACCTGTTATAAATATAATGATTTACCTTTCTCGATGCAGCTAAAGACAGACCTGGCCTCATGGGCAACTTTACCTTTAAACCTAGCGAGGAGAATTGATCTGGTTAGAATGGTAGTCCTACCAAGAGCATTATTTTTATTTCAAAATGTACCCTTACACATATCACTAAAAACCTTTCAGGAATGGAACCACCTGGTAGCTAAATTTATCTGGGCCAACCGTCAACCCAGGGTTCGCCTAAAAATACTGACCCTTCCACGTCAAGAGGGAGGGCTGGCACTACCAGACCTATAATTATATCAACAAGCATCGACACTGACATACGTAATGGCACGACAAAATAAGACAATTCACCCACATTGGCTAGAGATCAAGAGGACGCTGATAAATGACCGTAGGTACTTTCAGATTGTATATCAGGCAACAGGAGCTGAGGAAGTGTACTGCCCACCAAGCCCCTGGTTTATTTCTCAACTTAAAAACTGGCGATCATCAAAAAACAACAGCACCTAATCCCTTTTCAGGACCTCATATGCCCTATCTCTGGCCTCAGTGACTTAGCCCCAAACAACCTGGACGGTGGATTCCGCTCATGGGAAAAACTTGGTCTAAAATACATAACACAAATAGTGACACAGGAAAACATATGGACATTTGTGGAAATCCAGAGAAAATTCCCCCTTCCCCACTGTGACTTCTACCGCTATTTACAACTTCGACACTACATAGAAAGCCTGCCGATGACCCTTTGGGATATGAAACAATGCCCAACTCTAATTCACACCCAAATGCAACTGAATAACATTCTGAAACAAGACCACTTGGTCTCATTTTATTACCAGGCACTGAACACAGAGAGAGACTCCCTCACTGAACATATTCGTAGGCAGTGGAATCAAGAAACAGGATACGAGATCACCGTGGAAGACTGGCAAAGGGCTTGTAGCTATGCTGCCCAAGTGACGAGCTCACACCAGTGGCGTGAGTATGCCTGGAAACAATCAGATTTTTCAGAACCCTGGTGGTTACGAATCATTACTCCTCTGCCAATACAGCACATTGCTGGCGCCAATGTAGTGAAAAGAAGGCAGGCCATTTACATATAATGTGGTCTTGTCCGAGCCTTAAACCATTCATTTTATACCTCCAGACCCACCTACAGGAAATATTTGATCCTCAACTCCAATTAACAATGGAAATGTTTATGTTTTTCATTCTTCCCCAGATCATTTAGGAGTCCCGGTATAAGATACCTACTTACCCTCCTAATTACGGCAGCAAAAAAGGCAATCACAAAGCTATGGCTAAATAACAAAATCCCTACAATACAAAACGGGTGGGACATCACAAAACAAATCTATAATATGGAGAAAATAACCCATAACCTGAATGAACAAAAAGAAAAATTTACCACCAGATGGCTTCGCTGGCAGGTGTATTATATGCTGAAAGATGCTGCCTTTGTACCTTAGGAAAAGAGGCTCTCTCCGCCTACTGAAGCCAGCCCCCCAAACTCGAATACCTAAACATGCCTACTAAAAATAGCCTTATAATCTACTGCAAACTCAGATAATTAGGACCCACCCCATAGAGGGATAAAGGCAAGCAGAAGGTTAGCAAGGGAAACACAGGAATTATTTAGAGAAGGACCTGAACTCACTACCTTTAGATTGTAACCCAAAATGGGAGTTATTATACAATTGCACAAATACATCCAACATCTGGATCAGCAAGAATACACACTGATAGATCGAACAAAATGTGATAACTAGACTATCCAATAAAGATGATTGCGAATAGAATTGATAAGGAAAGTGATATGTTAAGTCGATATGAACTGATTGAGGGAGAATGACCAAGGTAATCTCTGGATCAAGGACTCATAAGCCTGAAAAGACCAGTCTTGTATCAACTAACACTTGAAGTCATTAATGAACTTATCCCCCTGCAATATATAAGCATAACAAAGAATTTGTATGTCATTCCAGATAACTCAAGGTGTTCCACACCTAGTTTTTATAAAACACTGCATAGCAGAAAATGGAATCTGTATGACCTGATGCTACATGTATGTATGTATATGTGTTGAAAAATCTAATAAAAAAATATATTTACAAAAAAAAAAAATGCACCATTAGAGTTCCTTATGATTACACTGTCTCAAAAAGTAGGGAAATTCTATGCAAAAAACATCGTTAATGGACCATTGGGGTTCCAGCGTCAAAAGTAGGGAAATGAGATCTTAGGGTTACCACCCCAAAGACCCCAACCCCACCCTCGACTTCCAACCCTAACACCCCACCCCTACCCTGTATGAAGGAACAGGTGTGAGGGGTGTGCCTTGGGGTCGCGAACCCTAATGCTCAACCCTATTCTCTTATTCTGTACCCATCTTAGCTTACTTACTGTTGAAATGTAACTCTTAACACATAGTTAAAAAGTCTATCATTAACATAAATGTAAAATCTACTCTTAAAGCCCTGGTCTGTGACTTTGGGTGCTTTTAAAATGTCTGGCATAAATGAAAGGTTTGAAGTATCTCCTTTCTTGCAATATTTATCTTCTTGGAGTGTTTATTCCTCTTTTTTGACATTTGATGACTGATGTGATACCTAGATAGGGCTGTGTGCTGTATACATGTCGTCGAGGCACAGGTGAGGAAGCATAGGAAAACCAGGAGCAGTTTCAAAATTTGCAAATAACATTTTATTATTAATAACAGCAAAATAAAAATAAAAATGTTCAGTATAACTACTTTCAATGGCAGTACAAACATAGAAAGCAAAGTCCTTTTTTTTCAATTTCAAATCTCAGTCTCTCTCTCTCTCTCTCTCTTACAGAACACCTGCAGCTCTTTTTATAACAAGTCTTTGCAGGAGCTCGTTAAGAGAACATTCTGCTTCTCACACAGTGTTCTTGTCAATTCCAGCAGGTGCAGCAAAAAGAACATTGTGACCCAGACCTGACCTCTTGTTTACATCTCTGCAAGAGGCTTAAAAATTGCATTTCAGGTTAACTGCTTAAGTTCCAATTAGCTTTTTGTAATCATTTCAACAGTATGACTATATACAGGTTTGAACAAAGGGATCCCAGTATCAATTACATTTCCACAAAATGATTCACATATATTTTTATACAAGCAGATATATGGGGGGGGAGGGAGGAGACAGAGCAGCAAGTGAGGGTAGAGAGATAGCGAGAGACAGAGAATTGCAAGACTGTCCTGGTGATCAAGTCCTATGTCTCACAAGAAAATCTGGTTGTGCAACCAGACAGAGATGACAGAAAAGAAGAGGATAGAAGAAAAAAATACTCACCTTAGTAATGTTGTTTCTTCTAATGGAGTCTTGCTATATTATAAACATTAGCAGTTTGTTCCAGCTCTAGAACTGCCCCGGAGTGAAATGGTTAAAACCATTTCAAAATAGAATTTTGGCACGAGAGCAGCTCTATCTGTGTCATTTCAAACTTGAACTGTCAGATCTTTACGAGCCAAACTCACTAAGGTCTGTGTGGAAGCTGTAACTCTACACTAGCCAAATGGCTACCTAAATAATAACAACCATTGATGGTCCCAACACCCAAGACTCAAGTCAGGGGACCAGAAATACTAACACCATTCTAATAATATGAAAATGGAACATAAGTATAATAAAACACACACACGTGTACACATACACACCCCCAAAGTCCCAAAGGGGACAAAATGCTAACAGGACATAAGTAGTGCCCACACTAAGTTGCCCGCACCCCACCAAGTAGAGGTTCTGAGAGGGGCAGGTTGGGGGGGAGGTCTATAATATAGCAAGACTCATTAGAAGAAACAACATTACTAAGGTGAGTAATTTTTTCTTCAAACAACATGAAGTCTTGCTATATTATAGACATTAGCAGAATACACAGCAGTACCTCCAAGGAGGAGGGGCAGAACTCACTTAGGGAATAGGCTCTGAAGAACAGCTGTGCTGAACGAGCATCTCTCCTGGCCTGGACATCCAGGGAGTAATGCTTGGTAAAAGTGTGTACCGTTTCAAGTAGCAGCCTGGCAAATCTCTAATAAAGGGATATCTCTGGCAGCAGCTAGAGACGCAGCTGTACCCCTGGTAGAATGAGCCCTCAAACCGGGGGCTCTGCCCACTTTCTGATAACAAAATTGGATACAAGAGACAATCCACCTGGCTATTGATCTCTTAGTGGCAGGTTGCCTTTCCCAACTTCACCATAGGTAAGGAAAAGTTGGAGGGATTCGAACCTGTGACCTTTGGTATGCTCTATATAATAACTAAGAGCTCTCTTAACATCCAGGCTGTGTAACCTTCTCTCACCCGAAGAGGAGTGATCAGTGAAAAATACTGGAAGGGAGATAGATTGATTAAGATGGAAATCTGAAACCACCTTAGGCAAAAACTTCCTATTAGTCCTAAGGACTACCTTATCCCTGTGGAAAGAAATAAAGTCAGTCTCCACTGACAAGGCTTGCAATTCACTTATGCGTCTGGCAGAAGTGACAGCCACCAGAAAAACAGTTTTCCAAGTTAGGTACTTAAGCTCTGCAGAAGACAGAGGTTCAAAAGGGGGTTGCATTAACTGGGCAATGCAAACATTAAGGTCCCAAGCAGGGGCCGGTTCCCGAAAGGGAGGATTAGTATGGAGTAATCCCTTAAAAAACTTGGAAAACCCAGGAAGAGACGAAAGAGGGGATGACTTTCCTGCTGACACAAAAGCAGACACAGCTGCCAAATGAACACTCAGGGTAGCTGGTCTGACCCAAGGAATTAAGATGTACCATGTAATCTAACAAAATGGGCAATTCAGCAGATTCTGGGAAATATTTTCCCAGCACACCAAATGGAAAACCTTTTCCATTTAGAACTATAAGTAGCCCTAGTGGAAGGCTTTCTGGAAGCCTTTAGATCTCAAGAACACCCTGAGAGAGGTGTAAATCAGCAACTCTAACTCCTCAAGAGCCAGGCCTTGAGGTTGAGGGATTTGAGGTCCGGATACCAAACCTTCCCTGAGCACAAGTCAACGAGATTGTGATTCCTGGGGAGGCACAGGGGAAGATGGACTGTCAGAGACAGAAGGAGTGGGTACCAGGGCTGCCTGGCCCAATCCGGGTAAGCAGAATCACCCTGCAAGGCTGAGATCTGATTTTGACTAGTACTTTGAATAGGAGAGGAAAGGGGGAGCATAGAGGAACTTCCTCCCAATCCAGAAGAAGGGCATCCAGGGAACTGAGCCCAGCACTGGAGGCCTGCAACAGAACAGAGGAAGTTTGTGATTGTCTGGGGCTGCAAAAGATCTATCTGAGGGATGCCCCACCTGGCAAAAACTATCCCCAACACTTGAGGATCCAGGGACCATTCAGATGGCCCTGGGAAATCCTGCTGAGGGCATCCGCTAGGACATTGTCCTTCCCGAAGATGAACTGCCAGGAGGGAAGTGTTCAGGGAATAGGCCAGAGACCACAACTTCATTGCCTCGGTGCACAAGGTCAAGACCGAGTGCCCCTTGTTTGTTGATGTACCACATTGTTGTGGTGTTGTCTGTTCTGACTTGTATCACCTTGTCGTGGACAGATGAAAAAGCTTGAAGAGCTAAAAGACAGCTCTGAGTTCCAGCAAATTGATGTGGAGCAGAGAATCGGGGACCAAACTCCTGAGGGAAAGGTCGCCCATGTGGGCTCCCCCAACCCAGAAGGGAAGCATCTGTAGTGAGAGTCAAGTCGTGAGAAGGGGAAATGAAGGGGACCCCACCTTAAATTGCTCTGATCCTGCCACCACTGGACAGCTAGGATCAAGGTTCGAGTCACTGGGACCAACTTGGAAAGGGGTCTCTTCTCTGAGACCAAAAGGTTCTCAAGTGAAACTGAATGTCTCTCATCTGAAATCTGGCTCCCTGCACAACAGCTGTGGATGCAGCCATGTGCCCCAGGAGCTGCAGAAAGTGTCTTGCTGGTCGAGAGACCTGCAGAGTGAAGGAAGAGGCCAGAGCCACTAAATTCCTTACCCTTTCTGGGGGAAGAAAGGCTCTGGCTAGCTTTGTGTCCAATTCTGCCCCTATAAAGGTGAGTACCTGGACTGGTTCCAGAACCGACTTTGGTAGGTTTAGCAGAAAACCCAGGGAGGTGAGAAGCTGCTGGGTGACCTGCAGGTGAGATTTACCTGTTCTGGGGACTGGCCTACAATGAGCCAGTCGTCTAGATAGGGAAAACAGCAATCCTCTGCCTCCTTAAGTGGGCCACTGCCACTGCTAGACACTTTGTGAATACCCTTGGAGCAGAGGTAAGGCCAAAGGGCATTGCTCTGAACTGGTAATGACCTGAGGGCAGCATGAATCTGAGGTACTTTCGATGGGATCTTCTGATTAGGACATGGAAATAGGCATCCTTGAGGTCCAGGAGGCTAGCCAGTCCCCTGGCCTTAGGGAAGGTAAAATCATTGCCAGAGTTACCATTTTGAACTTTGGTTTCAGAAGATGCTTGTTCAGATATCTGAGATCTAAAATGGGCCATTCTCCTGTCTTTTTGGGGTAAGGAAGTATCTGAATACAGACCCCTGCCCTGATGCAGGGAGGAACCCTTCTACTGCTCTGAGAGCTAACAGGGATGAGACCTCTGTTTCCAGAGCGAGGGTCTCTGAAGCACTTGTAGGTAGAAAAAGTCTGCTTCTCAACTTAGGGAAACTTTTGAAGCTGAGAACCAGACCCTGGCTTACTACTTCCAGAACCCACTTGTCTGAGGTTAAAGAAGCCCAATTCTGACTGAAGTAAGCCAGCCTGCCCCCCACTGGTACAGGAGAATCGGCCCTGGGTACCCCATCAGGGTGCCTGTTTCGCAGGAGCTTTAGGCTGGGGGATGGGAGCAGGTCTGCCCACCCCTCATCTGCCCCTGCCTCTGAAGAAGCCCCTCTGAGCATAGGCAGAGGAGGCCTGAGTCTGGTAGAAAGGCCTGTGAAAAGGCCTACCCCTACCCCTGGGGGCATGCCTTTGAAGAGTGGCTTGCCGCTCCTTAGCCTGGGCACTCTTGTAAGTAGTCCTATATTCATCCATCTTCTTCATGTAATTCTTTGTCTGCTCTCCAAACAGAGAATTTCCCACCACAGGAAAATCCATAGCCTTAGTCTGGGTATCCTGACAAACTAGTACACCTGAGGCAGGCCAACCTACTTAAAAGCTACAGATGTGGCCATGAGCCTAGAGGAAACATCATTAACATCCACAGCAGCATGAAACTGAACCTTAGAGGCTTCAATGCCATCAGCAGCCACCTGTTCTAGTTCACTAGCCAGCTGGCCATGGGCCTGCTTGGCCAATTGCATAATAGTATCCCATCTAGATTTCTGATACCTAGCTACATAAGCCTATATAATTTGCTTGCCTGAGTCCCAGAGAGGCTGCCATATACTGTTTTTTGCCATGGCATCAATCTTCCTGGAATCCTTGTCAGGAGGATGTGGAAGCCAAGGAATATTAGCTTATCACAGGCAGCAGCCTGAACTACCCTAACATGACTGCATTGCTGAGAAAGGAATTCTGTATCAGGGCCTGACAATGTATACCTTCTGTCCATCTTTTATCTACAGGAGGCACAGAATTAGGAGCTTTTAAAATTTTAATTGCTTGTTTCCTAAGAGACTTATGTAAAGGAACAGACAATCTCCTAGACTCTGGAATATCCATCATTTCTACAAAATCAGGCTCCTCTTGCTCATCCACAGCCTCTTCTAAAGGAAGCTGGAGGGTTTCAGCAACTTTTTTATAAAACATAAAATGAGATGGGGACTCAGACAGCATAGGGGGAGATTCTAAAGGTCTGTCTGGGGAGATGTCCGGTTCAATGGGCACACCCAGACCTTCCAAGCCACATTCATACTGTTCATAATCATCCTCCCCTTCCTCTGGTTCATAAAATTCCTCAATATCATAATCCTGAACCACTGGGACCGGACGAACCGACCTTTTACCAGATAGTGGTGGTTGGGACGGACCCTGAGACAGTGACTGGACAATTTGTATGGCTTTTGCTATCTCTGCAGCAGTTGGAGAAGGAATTTTGGACTCCAGACCTGCTGATTTTCTTGTTTTCTTTACTGGAATTGGTTCCTCAGAACCAGCTTTTCTTTTGCCCGAGGAAGTCTGGCCCTGGTCAGAGGGCACTCCCTCTGGTTCGGTTGGCACCAAACCGGGCTGGCCATCCGGTCAGCGGACTTTCTGGTTCTCTCTCCCTGAGCGCTGCCCAATCTTTTTTCCAGGGTGGCTGCAGGAAATTCTTACATACCTGGCAGTCTGACTGGAGGTGGTCAAACCTCAGACAATAAACATGTGGGTGTGGGTCAGCCTTGGCAAAGACTTCCCACAAACATCACAGTGTTGAAACCAGTAGGCCGGTTTTCTTTTGGGTTTCTCAGACATAATGCCAGCCTAACCAAAAACTTGCCCTTTAGCGGCAGTATGAGCCAGAACACCCTCTCGGTTCCCTAACGTGTCACGGTATTGAGGAAAAAACGTAATAAATCTGTTTTTTAGAACCGATAAGAACCTGGAACCGCACTCTAAAATAGTAACTTTTAGTTTTAAATGAGTTTTAAACCCACTGATTGGTTCAAAACCGAACCGATAACTTACAAGTTCCACACAGACAAAACCTTCATTTACTTACGTTACCACAGATAGAGCTTGAACCGAACGGTTTTATGGTTAAAATAAACTATTCTCGTTAAATCCAACCGAGAAAACACTTTTAAACAGAGAAATGAACCGAGCAGAAGGAGAAATCTCCGAGCGACTGTTCACTAAGGCGGAGTAAAGAATCTGACAGTTCAAGTTTGAAATGACACAGATAGAGCTGCTCTCGTGTCAAAATTCTATTTTGGAATGGTTTTAACCATTTCACTCCGGGGCAGTTCTAGAGCTGGATCAAACTGCTAATGTCTATAATATAGCAAGACTTCATGTTGTTTGAACAGACCCTTGCACTTTCTGCAGAACAACTGGGACAGGGCAGTATTCAACCCTGACAAAATACATTTTGCTCATTGTTCATATTTTTGTCCCTTGTTTTATGATAGTGATAATATATTACGATGGACTTGGTAGCAGACCTTGTTGTCAGACTTGATTTCCTGTGGAAATCAAGTTGACGATATCGATGGCGCAGCTGGCCGGCAAACATGGCAGATGCTTGCTAAGCACAGCTCCCTGGGACACCGAAAGTTTTTTTGTCCACAACAGCTACATATTGCATCTTTAGCAAGCCTAAACCCATCAGGGTAGTTGGCACTCTGCGATGGCATCTGGGAAATCTAAAAATAAGCAGGCTAAACTGTCTTTTAACTCCCGAAATCAACTTAAATTGAGGATGGACAAAGTGCACGATTCTGGGCCACGAGGCGCCAAGCCTGAGTGTGCGGGAGATCAGCACGACTTCAATATGAAAGCCATCACAAAATCCTTGGCTGGAGTTCCATCCACCCTGCTGCAGATGCAGCAAGAAATGAAGTCTGATTTTGTGAATGTTACTGCCCAACTGTCTCATCTTCAGATGGTGGTGACAGGTCTCACTGAAACTATGGCCACCCATGCCGGACTCGTCTCCACATTAGCAGAATTAAAAGAACACCTAGATGACCAGGAGATTATGTCCCAGCAGTCCAACATCAGGATCAGTGGCCTTCAGGAGGGGACTGAGGGCCAGGACCCAGGCAAGGGACTGCATCGCTGGTTGATGGAGCAGCTGGGCCTCCTGGAGGAGTGCATGGCCTTTGAAGTCGAAAGAGCGCACCGCATGGGTTCTCCTCCGAAACCGGGTGACAGATAGCGGCATTGCTTAGTGAAGTACCTTCACTACACTGATAAAGAGGCGATTTTGCAACAGGCAAAAAAAGCTGGTCCTGTAACATTCAGTAACACTGAGGACTATGTGTATCAGGACTTTAGTAGAGACCTTCAGTTGTGCAGGCAGAAATGTAACCAGGTCAAGAGCAGGCTAGACAAGCTTGGCTAGTCATTTGCCTTTTTTATACCCAGCTCGCCTGCGTGTAGAGAGAATGGGCCAAAGTCCGCGCTGTTTCTTGTGTCCTAAAGCAGCAGACAAACAGATCAAGGAGGAGGAGACCAGAAGAGAGAGGACGCAACATGCAACACCTTGACTGTTAACTACTGCAACCTAAGTAAGTACTGCTCTATTTCTGGTTACACCCTGGGGCTCTAATGTCCTCCTGTGCTAGAGAATGGTTGACACTTGATCAAGGGAACTTTGGCTGATGAGAACCTAATCACTTTCCGGCAGGTCCCTTCATCTGGCGACTCAATTCAGGAGTTCTGACTGCAGTACCTCCTGACCACGTCTAGGGACATGGGTAACGGCAGGATTTCTGACGATTATTTAGACTTGCATCATCTTGGAGATAAGACTGAGGCCTGCACGAATATGTGGGCCAGGCAAAGGTCTATTTCTACTAGATCTCTGGCTAATTTTTCCACATGCTGGGACTGGGGGAGGTTAACTGTGGCCCATGGTTCCCTTTCTTTAGCCACCATCGTGTTGCCTAACTACAGCAACAGGGACATAGGATGCAGTTACACTATTATTTGGCCCAGAACAATCAAATGAGTGGGCTGCTTCTTGTGCGCACAGATACCCCTCGGTTTATGTTCGAATAACTATTAGTGCCTTCGCTGTAAGCGTAGTACTGAGTTGGGCTGTTCCATCCCTATTGGATAACCTTGTGGTAGCTCTGACTGGCTCTACCCGACTGCACCTGAGGGTGCAGGTGCTAGTGGGGATGCCTCGACAATATCTTGGATTTCCTCAAGAATTCCCTGTGTCCTGGAGGGTGGTCTCCAGGTGCAATCCAACCAAGGGACTTTAGGACACTAAATGACTTAATGAGACAGCCATGTTAAGGCAGTACTTCAAGTCACTTTTTTTTTGTTTGTTTTTTGTCAGCGCTAATCCTGTACAGGATTTCATACTATTCTACACCCTGTGTTTGGAACTCGTAGTATATTAATGTTTGTCAGTGTCAGTGGCTCAGTAGGTAGCACACTCGCCTCTGAGGCCGGGAGATCAGAGGGCTGTGGGTTCAGTTCCCACATCTGGCACTTGGGTTAATATCCCAGTACTGACACTGTAGTGCAGCATGAGAGGGGTGCTGAACTTCTGAGGTGCTGTCTTTCAGATGAGACGTTAAACCGAGGTCCCATCTGCCTAGACTGGTGGTAATTCAGGTGGATGTTAAAGATCCCATGGCACTTATCGAAAAGAGTAGGGGAATTTCTCCGGTGTCCTGGCCAAATTTCCCTCATTCACTATAAATACCACCATCAGCTTAATCTGGTTCAAGGTCAGTTGGCATTCATCTGTATCCCCCTCCCCCGGGTCGTGCCTGAAAATTGGCAGGATTTGTCTAGTGCACTTACCCGGTCAACAAAAACTAAATAAATAAAAATGTTCCATTAACTAATAGTTAGCAGCTGTTATATTTTCACTGACCATGTCTGAAGTTGGTATCCCACCTCCTTAATGTTATCTTATGATGGGCCTCCAGTTCACCTTCTGCCTGCTGTTTGCAGTGGGAATGCTGGCAGGGATAGCCCTGCTTTGGGGAGGGGGGAGTTCAACTGTTCATGTTGGACATGTTTGGGGGGGTTGGTTTCGTTGGGGCAGTTGGGGGGTTTCTCTCAACTTAGGACGGGAACCTGTTTTCTGATTGACAGAGGGTTTGGTTGGTACTTCCTGTGTTTAGATGTGGGTCTGGGTGAGGGGGCTGTCTTGGTGGTATCCTTAAATGCTGAACCAGGTGGCTACCACAGCACCTCCCCGGGGTCTAGTCTGAACTCCAGTGATGAGCATACCAAGTGGGTAATTTCGTTCGGATCCCCCTGTTGGGGCCCTTGCGGAGGGAGGGAGGGTAGTTATTTTAATTGTTGTTATAGGTGGGGTAGTTCTTGTTTAACATTTGAGGAAAAAAGGATTCAAGATGTGCACAATAAGCATGCGGTGGTGTGTCTGTAGTGGACAATTATGGAGATGCTATAAAATGTGTGTCCTGGAATATTAATGGCCTCCAATCCATATTGAAGCGAGGGAGAGTTTCAGATGAAATACATAAGGTAGGAGGGCAAATCGTACTATTGTAAGAGATGTTTTCCCAAAAAAATGGCCCAATTTATGGGTGGCACTTGCATTTCGGCTACCTTCTCCTCTAAAGCTCGTGGAGCTTCGATTTGAATTTCTAAGGGAGTGCCAGCCCAAGTTTTGGATAGGGTGAACGATCAGGTGGGTAGATATGCTTTAGCTAGAGTAAACATCACAGGCCAGGGGATATTTTTGATCATCTCAGTTTATGTCCCAAATGTAGATAGTCCCGTTTTTTTCCAAAAGTTAGCCTTGGACATGTCATGCTGGGATGGTCAGTGGATACTGAGGGGGATTTTAATTGTGTTCTAGATTCAATACTGGATCATTCTAGTATGTTCCTGGCCCCCAAAACGCAGAATGCCAAGGCCTTGGAGGACCTTCAAACTGGGTTGGACCTGGTTGATGCTTGGCGACATGCCAATCCAACCGGGCGAGATTACAGTTTTTTTTCCTCAAGTGCATCATTCGTATGCCAGAGTCGATAGAATTCTGATATCTAGATCTATGCTGATGCGGGCAGGGAAGTCAGCCTAAACTCCAATCCTGGTCTTGGACCATGCTATTCACTATGTATCCTTTAAAGGTGCGGGGAGCCTCAGACCCCAAAGCAACGGAAACTTGACCCACTCCTCCTCAAAGATCAGGAATATTTACATTTTATGATTGGATGTATTCAGGAGTTTCTGCTGTTAAATGGCAGAGGGGAGACTTCTCACAGAACCAGCTAGGAGGCTCTAAAGGCCTTCGTTAGAGGCCAAACTATTTCCTTTGCTGCACACCGGAAGGGTAGCGTGGTTAGGGAATAGGCCTTTTTACGAACCAAGATTGAGGCGTGTCAAAGTGCGCATAAATGAAACCCCACTCCCTCTCTATACAATGTCCTCCAAAAGCCAAAATGGAAGTTTAATACATTGTCGAGTGCCCACCTTGAAAGAACCATTCTGTTGCCAAATGCAGGGGAATACCTTGATGGGGATCGAGCTGGCAAATTGTTAGGGTGGCAGTTAAAACATAGGGAGGCAGAAAGGAATGTAGGGCAGATATGTAATGCAAGGGGCGAGTTAGTGCAGCATACTGCTGAGATTGGGCAAGCATTTGGTGACTTCTATACTGCCCTATGCACAGCTGAATGTTGCCCTGTGCAAAGAGAGTTAGACTCTTTCTTTGCAGGCTTTCCCCTCAGAAAACTGACTGAAGCAGGGGCAGGGGTGCTGGACTCCCCTATCTCTAAGTGCGAAATACTTGATGCCCTTAAATCTCTTAAAAGTGGTAAGGCCCGGGGGGACGTGGCCAGCAGACGACAGCATCAGACGTCCTACAGAGGGGCTCCCTACCACTGCAACTTAATTAAATATAATTTAGATACTTTCCGGCTATTCTGGATTGAATCTTGACATCATTTTCATTCTCCTAGCTTTGGAGCTACGGAAGGTGACATTTTTGTAACTTGCAGCGGAACAGTTAAAGTATTAAAATGGGAAGACCTAAAACTGCGACACAACAGGGGCAACCGCATGGCACTGAGGGAAAGCCTTCCAACGCGGCAGTCCTTAAGGCCATAAAAGACCTAGAATTTTTATGAAGGAGCTAGACAAAAAAGTAGATGGATTTACAACCCGTGTGACGATGGTGGAAACCAAGCTTGAACTGGTTGCTTCCAACCCTCAGCAGGCAAAATAGCTGGCTGAAAAAGCAGTTACAGCCACCGCAGAATTAGTATCGGAAAATCGCCTGCTACTTCTTCGGCTAGAGCACCTCGAAAATGGAGCACGCTCTGTGAATCTCCGTATTCTGGGGGTACCACAGGAGGGGGAAGGATCCCACTTGTTGTACTTTCTTACAAGCATGCTAAATTCAACCATCGGATTTACCAGAGTCGGAGCCCTACTACAAGTTTATAGAGTCAACCCTCGTCTGTCGCCCTGCTCAGGAGGGGACACCTCGAACCATTCTACTGCTTACTGCCGGGCCCAATATCAAAGAAGAAATATTATCGTCAGCCAGGGAGAGAGGTCAGCAACAATTATCAGACAGTACTAGAATTTTTATCTTTCCTGACCTTTCATACGCAACCCACCAACACAGGAAATCTTTCGATGCGGTTTGTTCTGAGCTGAGACAACTGGGAATCGCACAAGCACTCTTATATCCTGCGAGGCTCCACAGATCCCATGCTGGTAAAACTTTCCTCTTTAATGATCCTCAAGAGGCCGGGAAAAGATTGCTGAAAATTAAAGCTGATTTTGAGAGACGACAGGCCGCAGAACAACTAGAAGATGAAGGGGATTGATTCGGGAGCACTCAATAACTTTGTCAGGCTTTACATAAAGGCTCCGAAGACACATTAGATCTATGATATAAACTGGGCTGTTAATGGGGGAATGATTTGATGGAATGGTGTTTTAGTTGCTTTATTTAGTGTCTAAATAGCCTCCTGATAACACGCAGTCAACAGCTACTAAATTAACCACGTTGGGTTAAAGGTAGCAATTTGTCTTTTTTATAAGTAGTTTACAACTTCTACAAGCAGTTCACAGCCTACATTTTATATTTTACTAAAATGTATGATGCAAGATTTAGAATACACTGAATTCAGTATTTACTAAAACATTATGCAAAGTTGTTTAGTGGTTATGTGGGGTTTAGATGTACAAGATGTCTCAAGGTTAATATGGAGCATATTTTCATGTACATGGTCTTATGAAAGGTCTTTAGAACCATTTCAATGGGCATTGTGCTCAGAGGCTTATAGTTATTTTAAATATACTGCATATAGTCCATGGTTTTGGTGCAGACGGCCATCTGGTACTACCATTATTGTAATTAAATGTAAAGTATACACTGATGTTTTTATCGGGACCACCTCCCTATGAGGTAGCAAAAGGTGATAAGTGACAAACTCCTATGTACAGGATTTCTTGTAATACGATTTCTGTCTTGTGACCCTGCTTTACATATTGACTGTGTATCTGTATATACCCAATAAATATAAAGTTTAAAAAAAAAAAGGGGTAAGGCTCCTGGCTCCGACAGGCTCCCCGTGGACTTCCTAAAGGCCTTCAGTAGTCATCTTCTGGACCCCCTATTCGATATGATCCAAGAAAGCCTTGCCAGGGGTGAACTGCCCCCTCCATGTGATCTGCTATCATCACAGTCCTGCCTAAGTCCGTTAAAAACCCCACCAAGTGTGCTTCCTATAGACCAATATCTCTCCTAATGGCTGATTATAAGATACTGGCTAAGGCACTAGCCATGCGTCTGGAGCCTCTGTTACCCAAGATAATCCACCAAAATCAAACTGGCTTTGTGAAGGGCAGAATGGGGAAACATAACATTAGGCGCACATTGAATACTGTATACAGGTGGGGTCAGACTAAATGGTTTCATGGGGTCGGCAGTGGTGGTCTTGGATGCTGAAAAAGCTTATCAACTCGTAGAGTGGGGGTATCTGTTCGACATCTTGTGCAGAATTGGGGTAGGGCCAGCCTTTTGTTCTTGGGTCCGTGCACTGTATACCTGTCCTCAAGCCCAAACAGTGGTAAACAGGACATTATCTAAGCCTTTTATCCTTGAAAGAGGCACCCAGCAGGGGTGCCCCCTCTCTTCCCTCTTATATGTTTTGTCTTTGGAGCCCCTGGGGGCAGCCCTTCAAGCTGACCCAAGAATTAGGGGGTTTGTTGGGGGGGGGCATGAGCACAAAACTGCCATGTATGCAGATGACTAACTCCTCCATCTGCAAGATCCAGTTGATGATCTCCCTGTGGTTCACAGTTTGATGCAGACGTTTGGTAAGATCTCAGGCCATAGGGTCAACTGGTCCAAGAGTGAGTTGCTCCCGGTGGGCACCCTGAACAGGGTACAATTAACAGCTAACCTGGGGAGGGTTACAAATGGTTTCAAATATTAAATATTTGGGAATGCAATTATCCGCCTCTATGGGCCTTCCACACAAACTGAATTTCAGACCCCTCCTCATCAAAACAGCAGAGGATTGTGAGAGCTGGACAGCCCTGCCTCTCTCCTTGTTGGGTGGAGTGGGACTGGTTAAGATGACAATATTGCCCAAACTTCTTTACCTGTACCAACCTCTCCATTAATCTTCCTCAGGTATTCTATAAGCAGCTAGAATCCATTGTGCATTAATTTCTTTGGCGGGTGGTAGAGCAAAAATCAAAAGGTCAGTATTACAATTTCCCCCACTAGATGGTGGAGCGAGACTACCTAATTTCAAAGCATATTTCTGGGCTGCCCAGCTGGCATTTTTGCCTACCGGAGCCACAGAATCAGAGTGTCCATGGCTGGGTTTGGAGGAGGATGTGCTGCATGGTAGCCTTAGACATGACACCTTGGCTGCTGCTCTGTGACCTATGGATGTCAATTCATGGCCAACCCATTTATGGCAACTACCAGGTGGGCATGGCTATGAGCTCACCAGTGTATTGGGTTACTGGCACTGTGTCCCCATATGTTAGCCTACTCTTAGCAATGCGGCGCAGAGGAAGCTATTCCCTGGTGGTGGTGCAGCGCCTCTGGGCATGGAAAAGGAAATGGATCTCTGCTGTCAAACAACTGTTTGACGGTGGGTCACTGAAAAGCTTCTCAGCACTTAGCAATGACTGGGGAATTCAGCCTGGTGACTTTTTTCTGTACCTACGAATACGCCAACAGTGTGGAGATACTTTATCACCACAACATGGGTGGTCAGAACCCTCCCCTTTCGAGGAAGAGCTCTTTAGGCCCCAACCCGGACAAAAATCCCTTTCTGTGTACTATCGCATCATTCAGGGTCACCTCTCTCATCAGTCTGTTAGTAGTCGAGATAAATGGGCCACGGATCTTTGCCGTCCCATAGACCGACATACCTGGAAATCGGCAAGTTCCCACTACTTGAGCTGCTCACGCAGCAATAAACTGTGCCAGATCCAACTAAATTTCATGCACAGAGCATACATGACCCCTAAGAAACTTCATAGCCTGGACACCTCAAGGTCTGAGTTTTGCCCAAAATGTGAAATAGCCGAGGTGGACTTTCTTCATTTGGCTCTGACCTGCCTTAGGGTCACCCTGTTCTGTCATTTGGTACATGATATAATGAGTAGGGTGCTGGGCTATGCTTTGGCTAAATCACCCCGGAACTGCTACTGGGTGCGGACCTGGCTCACCCTGACCGGAGGTTATATAATCCATTGTGTTCACTGGCACTCATCAATGCTAGGCGGACAATAGCCCAGGAGTGGATGTCATCGACACCTCCCTCTATTGCCAGGTGGGCGCAGAATTTAAGATCATGTATGACTATAGAGAGAGCCCAGATGGGGGTGCAGGGCAATCTCCCAAAGTTCTTTGAAACCTGGCAGCCACTACTAGGTGCAGTGGAGGCGGGTGACTTCCCCATTTGAGTCATAAGATATTCATGAGGCCAGTCTCTAACACTGTTGATTAATTCTGTTATTCATCTTAACTAACTGTAAAAACTGCTGTGCCTTGCTTGGTAGTTCATACATATTGTGTATTAGACCTTGCAATTCCCTTTTATACGATGCTGTAAGCTCATCTTAGACTCACTTTGACACTTACATTGTATGTTATGGGATGTCTACACTGTATTCCATGAACCATCTAAGATGTATGTCCTGTCTTATATTGCTGTATGTGCACATCTTTTTTCCACAATAAACTATTTTTAAAAAAAAAAAAAGTTGACATTTTAGATCCCACATTTGGGACAGCTGCAAGATCGAACCACCAAGGCACTTGAATGTATCCCTTCGCTACTACCACATTTCACTAGCATCACATGGGTGTTTGAACAAAATTACAACTTGGACATCTAAATGGACATTTAGTAATGTATGTTCCAACAGTGATATTGGGATCTTTTTGATGGCTTCAAAGGAGTAGTACACTCTCATATCTTGTAAATATTATTTGTTTCCTTGTCAACAGACAACTCTTTTCATATAGCTGTTGGGGATATATGTGTTTGCTTTAGTTTGTATTCACTCTTCACACCATCCCCTGTAACTATTTACTGAATTTTGTTGACTGGGTGAACCCACTGGGCCTCAAGGAGTTCCTTTTTAAGGGGAGACCCAGAATTAATTACAAAAAGTGATCAACAGAAACACAGTTACAAAGGCTTAAAAGCCCACATTTTAGAAACAACCCTACGTAATTGTTACTGCTGATAGTTTAGGCTATTCTTCTCAAACTTGAGAAGAAAGTCAAAACTATCAGCGGTAAAAGTTAGATAGGGTCGTTTCTACAATGTGGGCTTCTTAGCCTTTTTTGAATCCACGCAAGGAGGAGATTACCTGTAAAGAGTTTGGAAGGGCATTCCAGATGGGGGATGGAATTTGCAAAGAACATGTTGCTTGTAGAAGTTTTAACTTTGGGGACCTGGAGGAGCATTCTACTATCAGACCTGAGGGGTCGCATGACAGGTTTGTTCAGTATAAGGCCATGTAGGTCAGGAGGAGCAGATGGGCCTTTTAGCTTAAAGGGCAGGCAAAGTGAAACATATTCAATCCATCATTGAGAGAGGGCCAATTTAGTGAGTCAATAATTCTACAGTGGTGTTCACTGGGCAGGGCACCAGCTGCAAAACAAGCTATTGTATGATACAGGGATTTTAGTTTTTCCAAGTCAGAGCATCTTACCGAGAGAAGGACTGGGGCACCCATACAGTAGTGTGTGGGTAACAGAGTTGCGTTGGCTATACGTATCCGTGATTCTTTGGTAAGGTAGGGGCTTAGGTGGTATAGTAAACCAGCCTTTTGATGTAGAGTTTTTACAAGATATTCAAGATGGACTTTGAAGGAGATATTTTGATTGAGATGGACGCCCAGGTAGTTGACTGAATCAGCTGTCTCAATATGCATCCCACTCAAGTAAGTAGGGGTGAAAAGGTTCCTCCTTTTAGGACCTAGAATCTCTGGACCAAAGAGGATGGCCTTGGTCTTTTTGCTGTTGAGGACTAGCTTATTTGTAAGGAGCCATTTCTCCAATTGTGTATGTCTGAAGTTACTATTTTGTTCATTTCAGCGACATTGTTGGAACTGCAATATAGTACCATGTCGTCAGTGTATAGTAGTAGTTTTGCCCCACCACAATTAGCCGCTATTGCATTTATACAGAGAGAGGACAGGAGCGGACCCAGTATTGACCCTTGTGGGACACCATCACAAATCAGGCACCTGTTGTACAGGTCACCCCTCCATCTTACACATTGAGATCTATTTGCTAGATAATCTGAGAACCAGCATAAGGATAATTTATCTAGGCCTAGGGAGTTGAGCCTGGTTAGTAGTATCTGGTGATTCTTAATGTCAAAGGCCTTAGTTAGATCAATAAATACTGCTCCTGTCTTCAAGCCATTGTCTATCCCATCCAAAATGTCTGTGGTCAGTTGGACTACTGCAGTATCAGCTCCATGGTGTTTACGAAAACCATGCTGACTAGGAGAGAGCAGATTATGCTGCTCAACATAAACTGAGATTTAGTTATAAACTAATTTTCCAAGTATTTTACTCAGGGTACAAAGGACAGAAATAGGGCGGTAGTTTTCTATTTGTGGTTTTGTACCCCCTTATGAACTGGAGTTATGAGAGCCACTTTCCAAGCAGAGGGAACTACCTCTTCACGGATGGACCTACTGAGGAGCAGCATACTGGATAAGCAATTACAGGGGCGCCAGCACTGAGGAGCTTGGGGTCAAGTTAATCATATCCTGCAGAGCCAGTTATTTTTAGCCTAGTGCGGAGTGACAGAACTTCTTTTCGAGTTGCTAACCTAAAAAGGAAGTTAGGGCGTTGGAGGTTAGTAGTAGGGGGATTTGGGAGGGGTCGTGGGGGAGGACTGTGGAGGATTCTTCTACCTATCAAGATTAGTAAAGAGAATGTTAAATGCGATAGCTACTTCACTGGGACTTGCACAACTATTCCCTTCAATTTCTATGTTGTAGTTACTTTCTGTCGATCATCCTTTTAGGATGGCATTGATCTGAGACCAAAACTTCTTTTTTTTTTAACTTTCAATCTTTATTTATTTTCCAGAAACTCATCAAACATTCCATAAACATTCAACACGAGACTCAATTAACTATCTGAAAGATTATATAAAAAACTATTATTTACAATGAAGTTCTACATAAATACAGAGTGCTAACAAGTACATTAATTCTTTTCAGGTCATTAATACTGGGTTTGTTAAGGGTAAATTAAGCTATTCAGCTATTACCTTGTTTAAATACTCTACTGCCCATTGCCTCTCTTGGTTATGTAGCTTCACATACTTCCCTTCCCTCCCCCAGTACTTCAGGCGAGAGCTGACCCCATCTGGGATTTTATGGGATGAAATCAGGTCTACATAGAAATATATATATATATATAACCCACCTCCTCCAGGTGATCTCAAATGAGGCCTGAGTTTTGTTCAAAGCAGCTGTTAAGTGTTCCATCCCATAGATGTGTAACTCCTGGGTGGCGCTATCCCAAGGGCTACTACCCCTGCCTGCTTAGCTAGTAGCAGGTTAAGGGGCCTGGGTACTGAAACGGGTGCCTCCACCCAGAGGTCAGGGTTGTTAGTGGTCAAGCTAACCTGGGCACAGCCCTCCAGGACACTGTAACCCACCTCTTTCTCTTCTAGTGGCCTGAACAATACACAGTAATCACTTTTGCGATAACCCTTATTCACCATACAGTTACCCACACTGTTTGCACTTACCACCAGAGCTGGTTCTACCTGTTCGACCCTGGAAACCCCATGTAAAACAAGGTTAGGCACAGCAAACAACAACAGTACAGTGCCCTCAATACAGATTGGAACCACAGTCAGGTTAAATGGAACAAGAGTTAGATCTGATTTATTCAGGGGACTTGAACAAGGGAGGGGTGTACTCAGGTTGATTTGCTTAAAGGCTATATCAATAAAATAGTCATGCATGCTCTTCAGAGTCCCTACACAGTCACACACTCTGGATACCCAGGTGGGGAAGAAGTGGGCTAGCCAGGAACATTGCCCGGGGTAGGCCGGCGTTGCAGCAGGTTGGGGCCCTGTGATGGAAGAAAGCAACATGCACAACACACACTATTTGTAATCCAGAGCTGGAGGGCTCAGTTCGTGAAAGAAAAGGCAACAAGACAATCAAATGACAACACTTTAGATTTAGCTGTTGTTGCAGGGAGCTACCCTGATGTTTACTCACGATACCCAATAAAGGACACAGGCAGAACAAAATCGAGACTGCAGGTTGTTGAGCTGGAGTGCCAGGAGAAGCATGGCCCACACAAATCACCAAGGCGTCGTTCCTGTTCAAGGTGTTAAGCAGGGGGCTGATCCCCAGGCAGGTCTCTCGTTGGTGGCTTTCTCTGTGTAGCAGGTAGTCTGGCTGGGCCAGCGTGGCAAGGCCCAGGCCAAATGGAGATGAATTCGGATTCAGTCCGTTGGGCTGGATGCAGCTTCCAGCAAGCAGAACACAATTTAACACACAGTGGGGAACCAAATCACGACCCGCTAGCAGCACATAGTACATTTATATGTAAGGAAATTCTACTGTACCAGGCAGATTGTTATCCGGTCGCAATTACAGAGTCTCTGCACAAACCAGGAGTTCAGAGGTGGCTGGAGGTCCTGACAGGCCGATCGCATTCAGCAAATCTTCGGTCTTCTTCAGGTTTCAAGCCTGGTCACAGTTCAGTGGCATTAAATAATTCTCACAACTTGGATTCAGTCCGAATAAACTCTCTTTTCCCTCTCAGGGGCAGCAGGCAAGCAAGCAGGCCAAAACTCGGCCCTTCCACGGTCCTCCCACATGAAACTATGCAGAACGGCTGCTCGACTATCTCAAGCTGTTACTCCTTCTCTTCCCAACTCAGATCTGACTGAAATGGCCAGCAGTCTGGGACTTTCCCCAGAATCCAAAAGGTTTGGTTGGCTGATTCCTCGGTCAGTCACAACAAGGGCTCCCCCTCCAGGTTCATTTGGGCACCAAAAGCCCAAAACTACAATTCCTACAGAATTTACTCCCACAAATCCCCTAGGGCAGGCTCCATTTTAGAGTCCCCAAAGGCACTGATTGGTCCAATCTGGCAGTCCCGGACCAAGATGGTGGAGATAAACAGAAATGTCCATGCTGCAAAGAAGGCAGGTTAGACAAATTACAATATCATTACCACTCTAATATAACAAAGCTCCCTCTGCGCAATTAGCGATGGCAGAACGGAGAGATTATCTGGCAGCCCGGGCGGGACTTGAGCACAGAAACACTCAGCCCCCTCCCAGATTAATTATAACTGCAATCCAGGCAGCTCTTAAAGAGACAGTACACAGAGGCTATACAGGCACTCTCTGGCAATACATTTAAACTGTTAAAACGCAGGACACCAGCCTGGCAGCCAGCATCTAGGCAAGCCCAAGGAAGACTTTTTGGGAACCCCCATTTGTAGGGAGTTACAATGGCTATCATAATATCCTGCCATTGTGCAATGGTTGGGGGCTCCTGCAGCAGCCACTTTCTGGTAATCGCCTTCTGAGCTGCTGGAACGGAGATTCTAATTAGTCTTTTTGTTGGGGGAGCTTTAAACTCTCTAGGATAGTCTGAGAAGAAGTATAGAGTTGGAGAGTCTAAGATCTGGTGTAAATATCTCTTCGAGGGCTTTTTGCAGACCCTGAAAGAAGGTTAAAAGTCTGGGGAATGCCCACATTATTTACCCCAGAGACGCTCTGGGATGGCAGCCGCCTCTCCAGCAGCTGCTATTATGTGTTTGATGGAATTTTGCCAGGATTACTGGGGTCCTGAACTATCTGGTTGTTATTTTCCAGGAAAATTTCCTTCCAGCTTAGCGCTGTGGTCCCCCAGTGTGCCTTGCTTAGGTGAGTTTCCCACATCTTGTCTGTGATCTGGATATCAAGGTCAGCTCTCCACCTTACCCTGAGTGATTCTACTGCATCCTGTCCAAAGCTATTCAAGGTCCCATATATGTGTGAAATCAAATGGTCCATAGACATCCTCCCTTCCACCGCTGCCTGTATTAAAGTGATAATTCTCAGGGGTGGATCCCCTTGCCATAGGTCCTGTGACAGGGATTTTATGTAGTCTCTGACCTGAAAATACCTGAATCTGTCGCTAGGAGAAATCCCATATACTGTAATTAATTCTGCCAGGGTGAGGAAGGCACTATCCTTAATGAAGTGGATGACCAAGTGTAATCCCATTCTCTCCCATCTGCAGAAGGCCATATCCATCTTTGCGGATATGAAAGAATCTACATAGGGAACTGAATAAATAAACGGTCTCCATCTGGCCACCTCCCTCACCCTCAGGGCTACACACCAGCACTTCAGACTAGTTGCAGTGTAAGGGCTGTGCGTTCTCTTCCCCCCATTGTGCTTCCTCCTGATCCAATAGTACTCTATTCAAGTGGACCAGATCCTTTTCCCATGTTCTCTATACCTTTCCATTGTGCTAAGTAGTGTGGTTGTAACCAACAGACCACTGTCCTAAGTTGTGCTGCATAGTAATACTTTTTCAGGTTTAGTAGTGCTATGCCACCCTGTCTTTTTGACAGTTGGAGGAGGGTATACTTTATTCGTGGTCCTTGGTTTCTCCAGATAAATCTAGAGATCTGTTTATTTAGGGATTGAAAGAAGTGACCAGGAAGCTCCACAGGCAAGGCCTGAGTGAGATACAGAAACCTGGGAAGAGTCACCATTCTAACTGCTTCTATTATTTGGATCAGGAAAATAGATACCATCGTCCAACTCTCAAAGTCTGATCTGATCCTATCCAAAAGGGGGGGGGATTAAAATCATATATTTTTTAAATTACGTTTTTAAATTTTGTGAAGCGCCTTGATAATTTGAAAGGCGCTCAATAAATAAATATATTACTATTATTATTTATTTATAAGTTAGCCCCAGTTATATCCCTAGATATTTTAATTGCTGAAGGTTCCACTTAAAGGGGAATGTTGATGACATTTTTTTGGTTGGGTTATAGTTTAATTGCAACACTTTCGTTTTAGTGGGGTTAATTTTATATCCTGCCGTATCTCCAAAGTCTGTTAGAATCCTCCATAAGGGACTTAAGGACTGCTCCGGCTCCCACAGATATATTAATAAGTCATCTGCGTATAATGCTAATTTATGCCTTTTTCCTCCCATCTCTACTCCCCGTACCTCCTCCTCCTGTCTCACTGCCTGGGCCAGAGGTTCTAGGTAAATTGCAAACAAAAGAGGAGACAGAGGGCATTCCTGCCTAGCACCTCGTTTCAATGGTATGGGGGACGAGACTGAACCATTTAATTTTATATAGGCTTGGGGGTTTGTTTACATGTGATCTATAATTCGGACGAAAGGCCTAGTGAAACCCAACCTCCCCAGAGTAGCCCGTAAAAATGGCCACGCCACCTGGTCGAAGGCCTTCTCCACATCCAGGCTTATCAGCAGAAATGGGTCTCTACCGAAGCATAGTGGAGGAGGTGTAGTGTCCACATTATATTATCTTGAGTCTGCCTTTTCAGGACAAATCCCGTTTGGTCCTGATTAACCAACCTAGGCAGCATCTCTTCCAACCTTTTGGCCATAACAGCAGTGAATATTTTAGAATCAATGCTGAGGACCGAGATGGGTCGAAAGGAGGAACATAGCGACAGATCCTTCCCTCGTTTCAGAATACTGGTTATGGTAGCGTAGTTCCATGTAGATGGGATTTGCTCTCCCTCTAGAACGTCCCTACACACCTCTAGCAGGGTAGGGCCCATCTCTTTCTTAAATATTTTATAAAACTCCCCAGTATATCCATCTGGGCCAGAGCTCTTGTTGATTTTTAAATTTGAAATAGCTGTATTTATTTCTGTTAATGAGAGAGGCTTGTCTAGGGCTTGCTGCACTTCCTGTGAGAGAGCAGGGGGCCGCAACCTGTCCAGGAAGGCCTCTATCCTCTCTTTTTCTACCTCATGATCTGGTGTGTATACATTCTGGTAACATTTTTCAAAGGCCGCCATAATTTGTTGGGGTGATCTAACTATTAGGTTTGCTTCTGGGTTTCTAATCTCTGTGTGATTGATGACTGGGTTGTCTTCTGCCTAAGTCTATGTGCTAGAAGTCAGGTCGCCCTCGGTCCACTCTCATAATATTTCTGCTTCAGGCGCTGGAGCGCCTGTTTGCTTTGACCCAACCCGAAGCTCCTGAGACTTACCAGTAATGTCACTCCTGCTCTAATCCAGCTCCAAGACTGTCTCCTCTTCCCTTCCCCATATTTTTC
Organism: Neoceratodus forsteri; assembly: GCA_016271365.2. NCBI lineage: Eukaryota > Metazoa > Chordata > Ceratodontiformes > Ceratodontidae > Neoceratodus > Neoceratodus forsteri. The sequence continues at coordinate 355,034,216 of JADMNL010000025.1, forward strand.
CTTCTCTTTGTAAATAACTTCTTGACTACCAGCTCTCTTCCTTCTCGAACCTTGTTACTGACCATCCACTGTTGTTTTGCCAATTACCACCCCTGACCTTCCTTCTGTCAGTCTTTCTTGTTATTTTTGAACATTTCTCTCTATAGAACCTTACTATCTTATTAACCCTTTCACTTCACAGGTTGGGTCCGTGGTTTCTGCACTTATTATACATCTTACTGCCATTATCTGTATAATGCTTGCAATTATTTTTTGTAGTTTCTACCCACTGTATTTTTGTAGCACTGCTGTACTGTTCCTCTGTTTGTATTACTGTACCCATGTTGCTGTTGTTCAACTGTTCTATTTTTGTTGTTTCTACCCATTGTATTTTTGTAGCACTGCTGTACTGTTCCTCTATTTGTATTATTGTACCCATGTTGCTGTTATTCAGCTGTTCTCTTTTTGTTGTACTCTCCCGGGTCGTGCCTGAAAATAGTCATTTTATGGCTAGTGCACCTATCTGGTTAACAAAAACTAAATAAATAAATATCCAATATTTGCTATATTTTTTGTCTGGTGGCTTGCATGAGGTGGTATATGGCCATGTCCCCCGCTGCATGTTGGTTTTGCAAGTCTTTTAATTGTAGTTGTAGTTTGTCTAGTTGCTTTGCCTGTTGTCTTCTGTAGATAGAGGCACATTTAATAAGATCCCCTCTCAACACCACCTTCAGGATATCCCACAGGGTTGCTTTTTTTAATGTCTGGAGAAAGGGTTCCTCTCAAAATCTGGGGTATTCTCTCTTTTATCATTTCCTTAAAATCTTTTTGATTTAGGAGAAAATTGTTCAGTCTCCATATTGTTTCCTCTCTTTTTCTGGACCCATCTCAATCTAAGCATCACCTGAGAGTGGTCCAACAACACAGATGGGACCAGTTGGCATTCTTTTACTTGGCATTGGTGTTCTTTTGTGGCCAATATATAGTCTATTCTGGCATATGTGCCATGAGGGGCAGAGTAGTAAGCATAGGCCCACTTCCCTGAATTGAGAAATTTCCAAGTGTCTGTCCATTGCACCCCTCTGAAATATTCCATGGTCGCTTTTTGTGCAGATGTTCTTTTAGGGGGATGTGGGTTAGTGGTATCCCCTTGACCATATATTTGGTTATGGTCCCCCTACTATTACCATGCCTCTCTGATGTTCTGTGATCCTCTGGAGTAGGGAATTAACAGTCGTAGTGTTTGATCCTGGGGGCACATATGAGGCAAGCGCTAACCACTTCCCTCCCTGCATGCTCGTGGCCACCACCAGGCGTCCCTCTGGGTCTGTATAGGTAGAGTGTAACTGAAAGGGAGTGGACTTTGGGATCAACACTGCTGCGCCCCTTTGCGTCCCCCCCTCCTTGTATGAGGAGGCCATGACATGGGAGAAGCCAAACTTAGCTAATTTCGTGTGTTCTTCTTTATTTAAATGTGTTTCCTGTAATAAAATAAAAGATGTCTTCTGTATTTTTATTGAGGTAATTGCTCTGTATCTTTTAATGGGGTTGTTTAACCCATTGATGTTATGTGATATAACTAGAATTTGCTGCTTATCTTCCATGGGGCCCTAACTTTTTTTGGTAGGTGTCTTCTCTCCCAATATTTAGTTCCTCTATCCCCCCCCCCAAAATTTTCCCAGGGTCTATTATATTAAATGTCCTTTTTCTGTGTGTGTCTCTTTGGCGCTATCTGTAGAAATCTTCTCCTTTGTCTGCTTCAGACCTCCCTTAATGCACTACATAAATGTCTTTATTTTCCTATTTACCCATATACCCGACTCACAGTGCTTTACCTGTCGCACTTGTCTCATGTCATATGATGATGATATGAACTCTGGTTTACTATAAACAATCAACATAACATTAGAAAATATATAACTAACACATAAACATTTCTTAAGTAGTAACATATGTACATTTCGACACCCAAGGTAAAGGAGCATTTGTGCTTGCTCCTTAACAAAACAGCGTAGAGATCTGTGAGGGATTCCACACCCAGTGGAAAGAAAAATGGCCATGACTTGTGCCAGGCCTTCCATGTCCCAAACTACACTTGACCTGCAGAAGTCGACTCGTACTGCGATCAAAATTATCATCAGCCCAAGGGCCTGCCCAAAGCACCAGACCCTGCAATATCATAACTCATTCCAGAGCCCTATTGTTTTTCTGCTCCTCTCAAATGAAATGATCTGCTATATTTTCAGATCCCTAGTTCGCTAATGCCCTTCTGCTCTTATTAGCTTTCAGTGGAGTACCTTAATGATAAAGCCTTTGAGTATCTGGATCTGTACTCTAGAACCCTATCTGGTGTCTAGCCGCTTTACTGAGCTTTATCGTCTGCATTTTTAAATTCAAAAGGGAGTAGGCTAAAAACCCTTTCCCAAATCGATAAGGATATTCCCTCCCTCTGTATTCTCTTAAGTGATTAGCACCTGTAAAAGAGAAAAGTAAAAACATATTACCACTTTCTTAAGAGTTATTTTCACTTATTCATACCCCAGGTCTCGTAAGACGAGGGGGTATTATGGAGGCAACTGAAGCCTAGCACGTTCGGTCTTTATTTTAAAGCCAGTGGTGTACGTAGTCCAGATATGCCGTGCTGTGTGCCTCCAGGTGAAGGCCTCCCCAGCGAACAATCTCCATCTGAGTATTCAGTTTCACAGATGAGCCGGTATGTTAATTCAAAAAGAGTATGAAAAACAGCCCTGACAAAACATCCCACCTGATGCAAGCGGGAGGCAGCTGAGTGAGAGAGAACTCTCCCCCCCAATTAGGCCCACAATAGGGCCCCGGTCATGCCTTGGTGAGCAAAATCCAGTGGGTTAACTGTAAACCAAGTTTGTGCTCACAAGTTTTCAAGTGTCCACTTGTTTAGGGGACGGGTTGTTTTCAGGGCCCTGGTTCCTTGTGTTGCTCAGGAGGGCCTTGATGTCCTCCAGTGTCTTTGGGGCTACAGCTCGGGCCTTATTCTTGTGTGGATGTTTCTCGGCTGTGTTCCACTCAGAGCGTGATGGGTGTGTCCGTTGCTCTCTCGGTCCCTCCAACTCTGCTCCCCAGCCTCTGAATTGAAGTTCCCTCTGTGCCTCCATCAGGGTCTCGTATGTTCTTGTTCTGGAGTCCCAAAATACCTTCAATTTCGCCAGGTAAGGTGTCTGAAACTTGATGTTGTGCTTTCTCAGGGTTTTGAGTATTGGCGAGTAGGCAGCTCTTTGTTTGACTATCTCAGTGGGGTAGTCGTTGTCAAAAATGAGGCGCGATGCATTGTATTTCACTACTTTTTTGATCCATGCTGTTTTCAGAAGGAACTCCTTGTCCTGGTAGCTGGACAGCTTTAATACTATAGATCGGGGCCTCGCTGCTGGGTCTGTCAGTTTTGGAGCCAGGGAGCAATGAGCTTGTTCGATCTTGAAGTGGAAGTTAGGTGAAAGCTCTAAGATGTCTCTTAATAAATCTTCTAAAAAATCTTACATTTGCTGTTTCCGCACCTTCCAGGAGGCCATAGATGCAGATATTATCCCTTCTGGAGCGGGCTTCCATGTTTGTTATTGTATTCTGTACAGTCTCCTGGTGTGCTACCAGAAAATCGACCACTGCCCGCAACTGAATTGAGCTATCCTCCCCATCTGAGGCCCTCCTTTCAGACGTGTCCATTCTTTCTTCTACTTCCTTAATTCTGGACTTTAGAGAGTGGAACTCCTGTTTTGTTTCCGCTCTGAAGACTCTCAGTTCTGTGAGGAGAGTCTCGAATCGGGATCTGGAGAGTCTTTCATTTTCTTGGTCTGTATCAGACTCGTGGGACTCCTGATCCATTGGTGTCGAGCTGTGGCTAGGCCGCTCTTGGTCCGGCGATCTCACCATCCAGCATATTTGCTGCTGATTTGTTGCAGGATCTGCTATGCCTGAACCCTCCTTTGTTCTTTGTAGCAATTCCAACGTTTTTTTTTTCTGAGGTTTAGGATAAAAATTGGAGGGATTTGGTTCATAGGAGGTCTGGAGCTCTAAAAAGCTGTGCTACCATCAGGGTGATGATGTCACTGGAAGTCCCGAGACCAAAACATTTTAGGGTCCTTTTAAGTTACGTTCCTGTAAGTTTCTTAAGTAGCTTTGCTTTGTTTTAGTTTGTGTTTACATTGGTTACAAAGTTCCATGTACTCCTGCCAATCTTGGATGAGATTGGAGGATCTGAAGGATTTATATGCTTTGTCCATAATTTTAGGAGCTGTTTTATTTCTGGTTATCCACTTGGATTGTTGCCCTCTAACCTGGATTTGTTTGAGTGGGGCATGCTTATTTGCCACGGAAAGGAAGTTGTTCACAAAGAAGTGAAATGCTTCCTCGATGGTTTAGGGATCTCTATTTTCTGATTGTTGAAATCTCATTGTCCCTGAGAGCTGTATTAGCATATCAGAACATGATGTGTCAGTACCCTTTGGACTCCACAGTATGCCCATCTGCTTATTTACAATACAACAAGACAAACTGCAGCAAGATGTGAAACACCACATTTACCTTCAATTGGCTTTACAAACTGTCTTAGCTGTAATGCAAGGGTTTTTTGTCAGACTGAATGGGCCTTGTGGTCCTTATCTGCAATCAACTTTTATGTTTCTATGTTTTTCCATTAAACTGCATTCAGTCCATGTGATTCTAGAGTTTTTTTCAGGTTATGTGTACTTTCAGCATAGAGATGCATGGTGTAAATGGGTGCTGTGGCATCATGTTCTCATATGCTAATGCAGCTCTCAGTGACAATGAGATTTAAACAACCAGAAAATTGACTCCACAGGCTACTTACAGGGGTTGGTGTGAACAGTGAAAACAAACTAAAGCAAACACATGTATCCCCAATAGTGACATGAAAAGAGTTATCTGTTGACAAGGAAACAAATAATATTTACAAGTTATGAGGGTGTACTACTCCTTTAAGAGCAGCATTTACATATACATTAGTGATAGGCTTTCTCAGTATTTGTTAATATTTATCACGGGATCTATGATGTTACTTTTACGCCTACTTGTGTTGCACTATTTATTGAGCCCCTTGTTTGAATGAATTCACCCCTGATAAAGTTCCAGGAGGATGCAAAACCCAGTTGAGTGTTTTTATGGACTGTGGGGGTGGCATTACACCTTTCCTAAGCACATATTGTGATAGCGTGAGTATGGATGTTCAATAATATAGCCATATTACTTTAGTTTTGGAGTGCTCTATTTATTTATTTAGTTTTTGTTGACCGGGTAAGTGCACTAAACAAATCCTGCCTATCTTCAGGCACGACCCGGGGGAGGGGGATACAGATGAATGCCAACTGACCTTGAACCAGATTAAGCTGTTAGTGGTAATTTTTTAGTGAATGGCGGAAATTTGGCCAGGACACCGGGGAAATTTCCCTACTCTTTTCGATAAGTGGCATGGGATCTTTAACATCCACCTGAACTACCACCAGTCCAGGCAGACAGGACCTCGGTTTCACGTCTCATCTGAAAGATTCACAGCCGCTTGATTTTTGGGGCACAAGAGTGTGAGTCTTTTTTGATTTCTCTTGCTTATGGTTAGGCTTACGTACCTCAGCTAGTGGGTGATCTCTTGTGAGTGTGCTTATATATTTCTAAACCTACGTGTATTTTGTTTTTTTCCCCCTTGACATCGGCACTGCCAACCTCATTCCTATCCACCTCCCAGCCCCAACGGACACATCTCCCGATTTTATCCCTACCTTCCAGAGGGTCCACAAGGAATCCTTGGGCAAGGGGTCAGATACAACATGCTGCCATGGCACCACTGGATCACCTTTTAGATAAAGCTGAACTGAACCTTCACCAGGGCCTATGTTCAGAGTCAAAGCGGTAAGGGGAAATCTCCAGAGAAAGCACTGAGAATGACAGCAAGCTAGCACTGAACCATGGAAGTGAGCACTGATAGCTGGATAAGAGGCCTGCACTGACACAGCTACTGCGCAGATGCTGACTGTGGTCACGGAAAGAGAGACAGGCATGAACTCACCTTTTGCTGTGCAGTAAGAGATGCAGTTTATACACTCTCCTAGCTCAAAGCCAAGCTGCTCCTCTAACGACAGGACATAGTTATCATCCCGCTCCAGATCCCATAATCTAAAAAAGGAAACAGGAAAAAAATACTTATTCAATAAAGTCAGGAATACTGCATGTAGATAGTAGATGCACCCTTTGCAGGCTTTAAAATTAAAAGATTTGTGCCCTGGGGCGTGGCCAGCAGACAGCACAGTCAGACGTGTTCCACAGGAGCTCCTCAATACTGTCCTTAAATTAACTATTGACTTTTGTTATTTGTTGAATTTCTGTTTTCTTTGGTCTGGCATAGTTTGGTAGCACTCCTGCTTCATAGTTATACCTGTTTTAACAGATCACAACATAGGAAACCGCGACATACCGTCCAGCAAGATTCGGCCAAGGGGAAGGCCCAGCAGCCATTGGTGGTGCCCCATGGTTGCGGACCAGCTGCGGAGGGGAAGGATCCACTGGAGCCCACTAATAGTGCCTTGCTTCAAGCCATTCGAGATCTCGATGCCAAAATGGATTGACAGGACACTCGATTTACAAATATGGAGACTAGGATGGATGCCACCAACACTTTGGTGGCAGCGATCACAGGAACTGTGGTAGAAAATAAACTGTTGCGTCTCTGGCTGGAAACCCTGGAAAACTCGGTGAGAGCTCATATGACAGTTTCTGGCAACCTACCTCATATTATAATGATAGTGACTAGCGGCCCTCATATTAAGGAGGGCATTTTAACAAAAGCTAAGTTGAATGGCTCACTTAAATTGGCCACCAGAGACCGCATACATTTGTTCCCAGACTTAAGCTTTGCCACGAGACAGCGTCACAAGACCTTTGGCCCTGTCCAAGCAGGGCTCAGAGCATTAGGTATTAATCATTCATTATAGCTGTCTGCCAGACTGAGACTCAACTATGCAAGTAAAACTGTTCTGTTTTTGGACTCGACTGAGGCCGGGAAACGGTTGGACCTTATCAAACAGGACTTTGTACACCAGCCGGACGAACCAGTTTCAGAAGAGGAGGACTGTCTCTTTTATTCCCTTAATAGACTCTCTGCACATTTATTTTTAATTTGTTTCAGTTATGAGTGCAATATGTTTTCTCTTGCAATGTTTCTAGTACAGCATACTGGTAAGGAGTGCTTGCACTTTTGGAGCTGTAACAATGCTCAATCGCTCAGTCTTGGCTACATTTTTTTACCTTTATGGTCAAGATTCCCTGTGCTTGGGGTTTATGGCATTCTTTCGCGGGGGGGGTGGAGACCAGGGCCGCTCTCAGATAGAGGATGGACAGCAGAGCTCCATGTACGTCAGACTAGTCAGACCAAACATGCAGTATGCTGATGTATTTCACTCCTGGTGCGTATCAGGATATTACATTACTTGTGCTCAACGTGGCTGAGGGAGCGTTCTAGCTTGCCCCACACCTATGAGGTTTTTCTGTTGGGGCTGGGCTTTCTGGAAACAACTTCCTACCAGTAAGTTTATATATCTGCCCTTTACTCACTTTTGCTAAGGAATGGGCTATATATTTGAAATATTAGAATGCATGGGATAGATATAAGGGAATTCTGGAGGTCAGGGGTAAGGGGCAACAGAATTCTAGGAAAAAATAAAGTGAACCTACAAGCTGAAATGGGCAGACTGGGTGGGCCATAGGCCCTTTTCTGCTGACACTGTCTATCTATCTATGTATTACTTCAAGTTTTTTTTTACTACCCAGTTGGCCCTTTTATAGCACAGTTTTTGATATTCTCTGTGGAGACATGTATCTCAGTTTGATCAAGTGATATGTTTTCAGATATTACATGGACTTGTAAAACACCAACTGTGGTAACGGTGTTTAGTGCTGGCGTACCTGGTAAATTTGCGTAGGAGGTATTATCATTTATTTATTCCATGTGCACGCTGCATATGGTCTTTTTTTAGTTAGAACTTTAGGTAACAAATTTTACATGTAGCTGAATGAACCTCCCCTTATGATGTAACACCTGTCATAGTGTACATATCCTACCACTGTACTACTGCATGTTTCAACTGTATTGGATCGCTCTGACATGAATGTTCATGTTTTGTACACATTAGAAAATGAATAAACATAAAAAAAAAAGATTTGTGTCAAATTTATTACTTTACTTGCTTTTGTTAACCGGGTAAGCACACTAGACAGCCAAGTGCCTATTTTCAGGTGCGACCCGACAGTGGTAATGGCACAGTAGGCAGTATCTTCGCCTCTAGGGACAGATAATCAGAAGATCCTGGGGTAGTACTCATAACTGACAGTGTAGTACTGCACGGGAGGGGGGCGGGGTGCACTGTTGAGGTGCCACCCTTCAGATGAGTTGTTAAACCAAGGTCCCTTCTTCCCATTTCTGGTCACTGCCCAGCTGGAAGTTAATGATCCCATGGCCCTTGTCGCACTTATCAAAGAAGACTAGGGGAGTTTCCTTAGTGCCACGGCCAACATTCCCTCATCAATAAAACAGGTCCACGTAACCCACCACCCAGGACGCACCTGGAAACAAGCTGTCGCAGCTTAGTGTGCCTTTCCTGGTCAAAAATATAAATAAGTAAACAAACTGAAAAACATTTACTGGAGTAAAACAGCACTTGTGTCCTTGGTCCCTGAGCTAAGACCACTTTTACTGATAGCCCTCTGTTCCCAGGTCAGCTCAAGCAAAGTGCAACATCTCACTTTCAGTGGGAGTCGTGCTGCTCCACAGTCTGATAGCTGAGAAAGACTGAGGCACAACGATATTGAAATAATTTTCTAATAACCAAGAACACTTACCAACAAATAAAAATACTCAGAACAATTCAGCTTCTATATTATGTATTCTAGTTTTTAATATTCTGTATTTATTGCCCAGATTCTATATTACTTAAGACATTTGTCCCCAGACTACTACTCCTGCTTTTGCCTTGGATAGTCATAATAATCCTGTTTTGACGTCACATACTGTTGCTGCGGAAATTATTGTGCTCTCATAAAACTTCAAAGGAGGGGAAACGCAGGCAGTTAAAGTCTGAGACAATGAAATAGAAGTGGTTTTGTATCTGAATGTTATGCTTTTCAAAGTTTTTCTGGATACTAGAAAATCAGTTAAGTGACTTGTTCAACCTTCTACATTGTTTGTTTTTTTTCTTTCTCTGGAATGTATTACTTGTACCTCACATATTTACTGATGTATTTATTTATTTTGTTATATTTCTGCCTCCTTCTGCACCGGTCCCTCCTATCCCTCTGGCCTGCCAGTCACCCCCCCAATGCCTTGGCCTCCCTCAGCTATAGGCACCTACCTCTATCTAGCCTTAGTTGTGCCCCCCCCCCAGGCGGGGTCAGGGTGGGGTGGGAACCCATGAACTTCAGTGTCTCATCAGGTGGTGTCGGTGCCGAAAAGGCGGAGACCTGGGATGTACCATGGCCATCATGGAGGTGTCAGGGCCACTTTCCTTGGTTTTCTCTTGTCCTCTGGAATGTCGTTTAACGGGCGTCAAGGCAGGCCTGCGTGCATCCGCCCACCGACGTCAGTGACATCTCACCTTCCCATCAGCCCTTCCAACCGCACTACCACCTGTGGTCACTCAGTTGGTAGTACTGTGGCAGAAGACAGAACCCTCCTTCCCCAGAGGAGGAGAACGTCGAGGGATGCTCAACCCCCCTCCTCCTCCCCTGGCCAGCCCCCAATGACCCAAGCTCATTCCTGAACTCAGATCGACGGTATCGTGAGTAGGTAGCGCTACCGCTGTGCTGACAGGCTGACTTGTACCATGCTTTTATTGTCCCTACACATGCACCTGATGTTGTCAGTATATTTCTTTGTTATTGCTGTGTCACTCCCTACTGTAACCCTTCCCCTGTGTCACACTTAGAAATGAGTTCTGTGTGGCTATCCTGGTCAACACATTTTAATAAATAAACAAAGTAAGCTACTGACTCTGCTAGGATCTGAACCTGGGATCTCCAGGTTCCAAGTTCTTTGCTGTAACTACCACACCAAATCCGCCACCCATGAGTTCTCCAACAGCCTCCCTATACTATACCCCATTAACTACTGTTCTACAAGGTTCTACCACAATTGCACTCATTTAGCTAAAGCAAAGCAACAGTATCTGGTAAACAGCAGGTCTGCAGTCCAGGCAGGACTATCCCCACATTTGTTTCCCCCCATCCAACACCCAAACAATCAGGGCTACCACAGATGTACCCTTTTCTCCAGAGAGGAGGGCACATGAGCATCTGTCATCACAGCTGATGCCAATGATGCTTCTTAATCAGCAGGCAGGGGTGCACAAGCATCAGAAGACCTACTGCACCTCCCTTATCCAAGAGCCAACCACTTCGCCTCCACCAACTTTCATTTCTAGCCAACTCCTGTGTGGAACTGCAGAACACATGATCCCCATTCTCGAAATGGTAGCCCAATCCCCCCCACCACCACCACCACCACCACCATGCCACCACAAACTTATTTTTGACCTTTGACAGGCTGGGACACATACCTGACTACATTTTGCCCCAAATGCCTAGGCAACCTTATGCCAATATGTGCAAATAGGTTACTCACCTGAAAGAAAAATTACTCACCTTAGTAATGTTGTTTCTTCTAATGGAGTCTGGCTATATTATGACAGTAGCAGTTTGATCCAGCTCTAGAACTGCTCGAGGTGAAATGGTTAATACCATTCCAAAATAGAACTTTGAGCACGAGCTCTAAGAAGCAGCTCTATCTGTGTAATTTCAAACCTGAACCGCAGATCTTTACGAGCAAAAACTCACTAAGGTCTGTGTGGAAGCTGTAACCTACACTAGCCAAATGGCTACCTAAATACTAACAACCATTGCTGGTCCCAACACCCAAGACTCAAGTCAGGGGACCAGAACTACTAATACAATTCTAACTACATGAGAATAAAACAACAGTATAATAAAACACACCCCAAACCCCCAAAAGGGAGAAACGCTAAAAGGGCATAAAATAGTGCCCACACTAAGTTGCCCGCACCCCACCCAAGTAGAAGTTCTGAGAGGGGCAGGCTGGGGGGGAGGTCATAATATAGCAAGACTCCATTAGAAGAAACAACATTACTGAGGTGAGTAATTTTTTCTTCAAACAACATGAAGTCTTGCTATATTATGACAGTAGCAGACTACACAGCAGTACCTCCATGGAGGAGGGGCAGAACTCATTTCTAGGGAATAGGTTCTGAAGAACAGCTGTGCAAACCTGAGCATCTCTCCTGGCCTGGACATCCAGGGAGTAATGCTTGGTGAAAGTGTGTACCGTTTTCCAAGTAGCAGCCTGGCATATCTCTAATATAGGGATGTCTCTGGCAGCAGCTAGAGACACAGCTGTACCCATGGTAGAGTGAGCCGTCAAGCCAGAGGGGGGATCTCTGCCCAGTTTCTGATAACAAAATTGGATACAAGAGACAATCCACCTGGCAATTGATCTCTTAGTGGCAGGTTTGCCTTTTCCAACTTCACCATAGGTAAGGAAAAGTTGGAGGGATTCGACTCTGTGACCTTTGGTACGCTCTATATAGTAACTAAGAGCTTCTTAACATCCAGGTTGTGCAACCTCCTCTCACCAGAAGAGGAGTGATCAGTGAAAAATACTGGAAGGGAGATAGATTGGTTAAGATGGAAATCTGGAAACCACCTTAGGTAAAAACTTCCTATTAGTCCTAAGGACTACCTTATCCCTGTGGAAAGAAATAAAGTCAGTTTCTACTGACAAGGCTTGCAACTCACTTATCGTCTAGCAGAAGTGATAGCCCTCAGAAAAACAGTTTTCCAAGTTAGATACTTAAGCTCTGCAGAAAACAGGAGGTTCAAAGGGGCTGCATTAACTGGGCAATACAAACATTAAGGTCCCAGGCAGGGCCGGTTCCCAAAGGGTGGATTAGTATGGAGTAATCCTCTAAAAACTTGGAAAACACAGGTGAGTGGAAAGAGGGATGACTTTCCTGCTGAAACAAAAGCAGATACAGCTGCCAAATGGACTCTCAGGGTAGCTGGTCTGAGACCCAAGGAATTAAGATGGACCATGTAAACTAATACAATGGCAAATCAGCAGATTCTGGGTAAATATTTTTTCCAGCACACCAAATGGAAAACCTTTTTCATTTAGAACTATAAGTAGCTCTAGTGGAAGGCTTTCTGGAAGCCTTTAGGATTTCAAGAACACCCTGAGAGAGGTGTAAATCAGCAAACTTTAACTCCTCAAGAGCCAGGCCTTGAGGTTGAGGGATTTGAGGTCCGGATACCAAACCCTTTCCTGGGCACAAGTTAATAGGTTGTGAATCCTGGGGAGGCAAAGGGGAAGATGGATTGTCAGTGACAGAAGGAGTGGGTACCAGGGCTGCCTGGCCCAATCCGGGGCAATCAGAATCACCCTGCAAGGCTGAGATCTGATTTTGACTAATACTTTGAATAGGAGAGGGAAGGGGGAAGCATAAAGAAACTTCCCCGCCCAATCCAGGAGAAGAGCATCCAGGGGGACTGAGCCCAACACTGGAGGCCTGCAACAGAACAGAGGGAGTTGGTGATTGTCTGGGGCTGCAAAAAGATCTATCTGAGGGGTGCCCCATCTGGCAAAACTATCCCCAGCATTTGAGGATCCAGGGACCATTCGTGATGGCCCTGGGAAATCCTGCTGAGAGCATCTGCTAGGACATTGTCCTTCCCTGGAAGATGAACTGCTATGAGGGAAGTGTTCAGGGAATAGGCCAGAGACCACAACTTCATTGCCTCGGTGCACAAGGCCGAAGACCGAGTGCCCCCCTGTTTGTTGATGTACCACATTGTTGTGGTGTTGTCTGTTCTGACTTGTATCACCTTGTTGTTGACAGATGCAGAAAATGCTTGAAGAGCTAAAAAGACAGCTCTGAGTTCCAGCAAATTGATGTGGAGCAAAGATTCTTGGGGGGACCACACTCCTGAGTGGAAAGGTCGCCATGTGGGCTCCCAACCCAGAAGGAAGCATCTGTAGTGAGAGTCAACTTGTGAGTAGGGGAATGAAGGGGACCCCCAATCTTAAATTGCTCTGATCCTGCCACCACTGGAGGGCCTGGATCAAGGTTCGAGTCACTGGGACCAACTTGGAAAGGGGGTCTCTCCTCTGAGACCAATAGGTTCTCAAGTGAAACTGAATGTCTCTCATCTGAAATCTTGCTCCCTGCACAACAGCTGTGGAAGCAGCCATGTGCCCCAGGAGCTGCAGAAAGTGTCTTGCTGGTCGAGAGACCTGCGGAGTGAAGGTGGAGGCCAGAGCCACTAAATTCGTCACCCTTTCTAAGGGAAGAAAAGCTCTGGCTAGCTTTGTGTCCAACTCTGCCCCTATAAAGGTGAGTACCTGGACTGGTTCCAGAACCGACTTTGGCAGATTTAGCAGAAAGCCCAGGGAGGTGAGAAGCTGCTGGGTGACTTGCAGGTGAGATTTTACCTGTTCTGGGGACTGGCCTACAATGAGCCAATCGTCTAGATAGGGAAAAACAGCAATCCTTTGCCTCCTTAAGTGAGCCACTGCCACTGCCAGACACTTTGTGAATACCCTTGGGGCAGAGGTGAGGACAAAGGGCATTGCTCTGAACTGGTAATGACCTGAGGGTAGTTCGAATCTGAGGTACTTTCGATGGGAGCTTCTGATTAGGACATGGAAATAGGCATCCTTGAGGTCCAGGGAGGCTAACCAGTCCCCTGGCCTCAGGGAGGGTAAAATCATTGCCAGAGTTACCATTTTGAACTTTGGTTTCAAAAGATGCTTGTTCAGATATCTGAGGTCTAATATGGGCCGCCATTCTCCTGTCTTTTTTGGGGTAAGGAAGTATCTGGAATACAGACCCCTGCCCTGGTGCAGGAGGAACCCTTTCCACTGCTCTGAGAGCCAACAGGGTTGAGACCTCTGCTTCTAGAGCAAGGGTCTCTGAAGCACTTGCAGTAGAAAAATCTGGCTCTCAACTTGGGAAACTTTTGAAGCTGAGAACCAGACCCTGGCTTACTACTTCCAGAACCCACTTGTCTGATGTTAAAGAAGCCCAGTTCTGACTGAAGTAAGCCAGCCTGCCCCCTACCGTAAAGGAGAATCGGCCCTGGGCACCCCATCAGGGTGCCTGCTTAGCAAGAGCTTTAGGCTGAGGGGTGGGAGCAGGCCTGCCCACCCCTCGTCCTGCTTCTGCCTCTGAAGAAGCCCTCTGAGCATAGGCAGAGGAGGCCTGGGTTTGGTAAAAGGCCTGTGAAAAGGCTACCCCTACCCTGGGGGTATGCCTCTGAGGAGTGGCTTGCCGCTCCTTAGCTTGGGCACTTTTGTAAGTAGTCCTATATTCATCCATCTTTTTCATGTAATTCTCTGTCTGCTCCCCAAACAGAGAACTTCCCACCACAGGAAAATCCATAGCCTTAGTCTGGGTATCCTGTGACAGACTAGTACACCTGAGCCAGGCCAACCTACGAAAAGCTACGGATGTGGCCATGACCCTAGAGGAAACATCATTAACATCCACAGCAGCATGAAACTGTACCTTAGAAGCCTCATCACATCAGCAGCCACCTGTTCTAGTTTTTGCCAGCTGGCCATGGGCTTGCTTGGCTAATTCCATAACAGTATCCCATCTAGATTTCTGATACCTAGCTACATAAGCCATATAATTTGCTTGCCTAGTCCCAGAGAGGCTGCCATATACTGATTTTTCTCGCCATGGCATCAATCTTCCTGGAACTTTGTCAGGAGGATGTGAGCCAGGAATATTACTTTATCACAGGCTGCAGCCTGAACTACTACACATGACTGCATTGCTGAGAAAGGAATTCTGTATCAGGACCTGACAATGTGTACCTTCTGTCCATCTTTTTATCTACAGGAGGCACAGAATTAGGAGCTTTAAAATTGTTATTGTTTGCTTCTAAAAGACTTATGCAAAGGAATAGACAATCTCCTAGACTCTGAATATCCATCATTTCTACAAAATTAGGCTCTCTTGCTCATCCACAGCTTCTTCCAAGGAAGCTGGAGGGTTTCAGCAACTTTTTGCAAAACATAAAATGAGATGGGGACTCAGATAGCATAGGGGAGATTCTAAAGGTCTGTCTGGGGAATGTCCGGTTCAATGGGCACACCCAAACCTTCCAAGCCACATTCATACTGTTCATAATCATCCTCCCCCTCCTCTGGTTCATAAAACTCCTCAACATCATATTCTGAACCACTGGAACGGACGAAACGACCTTTTGCCAGATAGTGGTGGTTCGACGGAACCTGAGACAGTGACTGGACAATTTGTATGGCTTTTGCTATCTCTGCAGCAGTTGGAGAAGGGATTTTGGACTCCAAACCTGCTGACTTTCTTGTTTTCTTTACTGGAACTGGTTCCTCAGAACCAGCTTTTCTTTAGCCCGAGGAAGTCTCGCCCTGGTCAGAGGGCACTCCCTCCGGTTCGGTTGGCACCGAACCGGGCTGGCCATCTGGGTCAGCGGACTTTTTGGCCTCTCGTTCCCTGAGCCTGCCCAATCTCTTTTCCAGGGTGGCTGCAGGGAAATTCTTACATATCTGGCAGTCTGACTGGAGGTGGTCAAACCCCAGACAACAGACACATGTGGTGTGTGGGTCAGCCTTGGCAAAGACTTCCCCACAGACATCACAGTGTTGAAACCCAGTGGGCCCGGTTTTTCTTTTGGGTTTCTCAGACATAATGCCAGCCTAACCAGAAAAACTTGCCCTTTAAACGGCAGTGCCAGGCAAGACACCCTTATCGGTTCCGAACCGTGTCAAGGGTAATGGAAAAAACGTAATAACATCAGTTTTTTAGAACCGATAAGAACGGGAACTACACTCTAAAATGCTAAACTTTAAAATTAATGAGTTTTAAACCCAGCTGATCGGTTCAAAACCGAACCGATACAAGTTCCACACAGACAAAACCTTTTAATTACTTACGATTACCACAGACAGGCTTGAACCGAGCGGTTTTGCGGTTAAAATAAAACTATTCTCGGTTGAATCGGACCGAGAAAACACTGTTTAAACCGAGAAATGAACCGAGCAGTAGGAGAAATCTCCAGAGCGACTGTTCACTGAGGCAGAGTAAAGAATCTGATGGTTCAGGTTTGAAATTACACAGATAGAGCTGCTTCTTAGAGCTCGTGCTCAAAGTTCTATTTTGGAATGGTATTAACCATTTCACCTCCGGAGCAGTTCTAGAGCTGGATCAAACTGCTACTGTCATAATATAGCAAGACTTCATGTTGTTTGAACTATAGTTCTAGGAGTGTTATATGGTTCACATCCACACACTGGCAGTTCTTTCTTAAGAGCTGATTCACTGGAACATCTTTAAGCAAAGCTTCCCCCACCACCAGGATGGTATATCCCTCAGCTCCGCCCCATGACGTCAGACGCTGCACGCTGGAAGCAGGGATCCATGTGCTACTTGCCAGGGCACGTCGGGTGGGTGGTGTGGACATGAATCATGCACCATGCATAGAACTACAGTTACAGGTGATTAACCTGTTTTTCTAGGGGTGTGAATATGGTCCGCTTATCCACAGACTGGTAGACTTCCAGTGGTTCTCTGGGATAAGGGGGCAAGGTGCACACCCCTATCTGGCAAACAATGACTGAAGAACCAAGGTCCAAAAGGTAGCATCTCGATGAGACTCTAGTTCGATGCTGCAATGGGAGATGAAAGTGTGTGTTGACTTCCAGGTGGCAACCCTGCAGATCTTCTGGATAGGAATGTCCCTGAAAGCAACCACTGAAGCAGCGATACATCTGGTGGAATGAGCCCTGAGCCCAACAGGATGCTCCCTACCAGCCAAGCTATAACAGAGGTCGATACAGAATGTAATCCACCTGCCCATCATTCTCTTAGCTGCCAGTCTGCCAGGCACAGCTACAGCATATGTCACAAAGAGCTGGTGAGCCTCACCCCGATCACCAGCTGTGCACTCCACATAATAGGAAAGTGTCCGGTCCAAAGTATGGAGCCTGCAGTCAGCATCCAAAGATGGATTCATGAAGAAAACCAGAAGGTCCATCACCTGTTTAAGGTACAACTCAGAGACAATATTTGGGAGGAACTTCAGGTGGGGGCGAAGGACTACCTTGTTCCTGTGAAAGACCAGGTATGCAGGCTCCATCAAGAGCACCAGGAGCTAATTAATCTTTCTGGCTGATGTGACAGTCACTAGGAAGGCCATCATTCATGTCAAGTGTGACATTTCACACCTGTGTAGAAGCTCAAAAAGTTTGCCCATGAGCACTGCCAGAACCAGCAAGAAACCTCAAGGTGGTGGAGGTTCACACACTGGAGGGGGCAAGTGGTCACGGCCATTAAAAAAGTGACCAACCACCTTCTCTTACATCACTGTTGGCATACCAGTCCATACCTGGTATGCAGAGACAGCTGCCAGGTGCACCTTTAGGATAGTCGATCGCTGCCCAGCTAGGATAAGGACTAGAGGTACTCAAGGACACTAGCCACAGGACAGGCAAGGGGATCAAGCTCACTCCAACAAAAGGCAGCGCTCACAGCAAAGCTGGGTGCATGGCAAAAGAAGTCTAAAAGTCATCAAAAGAGAAGCCAGCACTCCTGATATCAGTAATAAAGTATTTTTACTTCAAAATTGTGAATACAAATTCAATGCAGAGTGAAATAAGCAACCTAACCCGGCAGCCCACCAGCCCCAGCGCTTCGAGTTACAATAACTCTTCGTCAGGGGGCATGGCTGATCCATTATCATGTGTGCTTTTTTTAAGGTTTGAAATCCAGGTGAAATCAATTTCAATAATGAACATTAACTGTGACAAGTAGTGTTTTAAATACCACACTGTGTTACCATACGTTGACCTAGTGATACATTAAAATGCATTGCCCATATTACATCTATTGTACTATTAGGACACATTAAAATATACAGACATTATAAAATGCTTATCATGCTCATAAATCACAATTTATTCGGTGCAAAATATTTCAAAAATTATTACAATCAAATACTATTATTTGTGTCTCTCCATTAGGAACATTTATACAGTAATTGCAATTTCTTTACCCCATCTACCATTATTACAGAGTTCTGCGTTTTACAACTCCAGTGTTACACCCAAGAATTTTTCAATGTGTGAGCAGACACAAATAGAGACACTGCATGCTTGACAGCACTGAGACCGTGACATATAGATTAAAATAGGCCATGGTGTGGCAAGCATCCAGGCTCAAAAATGAAACTGGCACCAAAGACATTTTTATGATGAATATAATTAGTCATTGTAGATCATTGATGGTGCACAGGATCTGTTCTGGAAAGGAAATGAATGCAGTTTGTAAGGCACTGACAGTTTCAGTGTGTGAGCAATGCAATGTTACAGCTGCATGAGTGACAGCTGGGGAACAATATGGTTTTTAAATTATACCCCAAGTGCTTGCCACACCATGGTCTATTTTAATCTATAGGTCATGGTCTAAGTGCTGTCAAGCATGCAGCATCTCTGTTTGTGTATGTATGTGTGTGTGTGTGTGTGTGTGTGTGTGTGTGTGTATGTATATATATATATATATATATATATATATATATAAAGGATATGCAGCGGTTCAGTGTGTGATAATGCATTTATCTTGTACAGTTTCCAGTGACCTCAAGTAACCTCACAGTGCCGAAGGCACAGTGAGAGGTCTGGTCACTGGAAACTAAAACTCATCATTATCACACTAATTCACTACATATTCCATTGTCTGTGAGTTTAGATGTTGTGTGAACATTTTGATTTTGGTAGGTGTAAATAATTTGTCAAAAAGGAAAAGAAAATTGAATTTTATGCTGTTTTGCTAATTATAAAAAACAAAATGGTATCTATATATGAAACACCACTCATTTTGTAGATATTTTTGAGCTGAACATTTTTGGAGTGCTCACAGTACCATGCTATCATTTTTGTTTTAAAGTTATTTATATTTGTTTGTCAAAAGTAAAAAAAAATTACATTTTCTTCTGTTTTCTTGCTAACCATATACAATATACAGGGTTTATATAAATGAAACAGTATTCATTTTGTAGATAATTTTGTGCTGAACAATTTTCGTTAACTCACAGTACCATGTTACCTTTTTCGTTTTTAAGTTATTGACATTTAAATATGGTTAGTCACTGGTTCTGAGGCCGAACATTCTAAAATGAATTCTGAGAGAACTGTGTAGATAAATGAGCTAGTGATGTAGTTACTGTGTGGATAAATGGGTGATGATGTAGTTACTATGTGGATAAATAAATTTATTACCATAGTAGCGAAGATAAATGGTTTATTCTACAGTTTTATCCTGACCCCTGTTGCATAAATATATATATATATATATATATATATATATATATGTGTATGTATACCACTGCATGGCATCACATCAACTGGGTCACTGTAACTGATGGTCCAGGTGACCTAGGTACTGGGGCCACTGGCGAAGCAGTCCTACTACAGGTGCCACATCCACCAGCGAACCCACTGGCTCTCTAGGCAAGACAAAAAATGTGCTAAAGGAGGTAAGTTGCCACTGTTACCATCGAAACTAGAACTGAAAAACAAAAAAAAACATTGCAGCCTTTTAGTACTGAGCTGTGCAAATTTTACTGGTGTACAAACAATGGTCCGAGTGCCTCGGGATGCACTACCCCTTCACATGGGAGCCCACAGGATCACACTGGTGCAAGATGCTATCTACCCCAGCAGCCTCAGGAAGTTCCATGCAGGGGGCGAGCACCCAACCTGAATCAATCTGGCAAAGGAGTTAAGATCCTGAGGGCTCTGAGCTGCAAATCTGGAGACCTGGGTTTGAATCCCACAGCTCCCACTTGCATGCTGTGTGACCCTGAGCAAGTCACTTAACTTCCTTGTGCTCCCAGGTTGCACCTGTAAACAAGCTTTCAGCTTAGTGTGTCTCACCTGGTTAAATAATTGGAAAAAAAAAAGATCCAATGCCTGGTCTGCAATGAGACAGGCCTTGGCCCACATGGCGTCTAGCTCTGCCCTGATGAAATGAATTACCTGTGAGGGAATCAGTTCAGACTTGGCCGGGTTGACCATAAGGCCCATGTCTCTGCAGGTCTAGAGGGTCAGATCCCTGGACCACTCCACAGCCTCTTTGGACTGCCCGGCTATCAGCCAGTCGTCCAGGTAAGAATAAACCCTGATGCCCTTGGTGCCACAGGTAGGTTGCCACCACTGCCATGCACTTAGTGAAGACCCTGGATGCAGAAGAGAGGCCAAATGGCATGACCTGGAACTGACAGACCACCCTTGCTGCGCAGAACTAGAGGTACCGCCAACGGGGTGAACAGACTGGGATGTGGAAGAACACGTCCTGGAGGTCCATGGAGCATAATCACATGCTCTGCCCCAGTGATGGTATGATCTGGTTCAGCGTGACCATCCAGAACTTGTGCTTCCTGAGAAACTGATTTAGATCTTGGAAATCCAGTAAGGGACCAGCCCCCCCCGGTCCGTTTCATACCTGGACACATACCCCTGACTTGCTAGGACACCTGGGACATAGGCTATTGCTCCTTTGGCAAGAAGCTGAGCAACATCCTCCCTGAGGGTGGACAGCATGTCCTGAGACACCAAGGACTCCCTCAAAACATGGGATCAGTAAGGCAGGAGAGCCTTGAAGTCAAGAGGCAACCCTCTGCTGACCACCTCAAGAATCCACTTGTCCATGGTAATTACGGACCAGTGAGGCCAGAAGTAGTGAAGCCAACCCCCCACAGAGAATCGGGTTAGGGTCTGGACAAGCAGGAGGTGGACACCCCTGAACCATCACTGAGCAGCTTTGAAGGTGGCACCGGCTGCTGCAGACACAGAGGCATGACTTCCCCTACCCCTGCCTCTTTTGGGCCCTAACCGGAGAATTTGGCCTTGGTGCACCAGGCTTGAAACTGCCGCTGTTGTGGCTGTTGCTACCAAGACTGCTGTGGCTAAAAGGGCTAAAACTGAAATGTATTCTTCTTTTGCTTCTGACCTTTTGGGTCCTTCTGGAATGATGTCACAGAATCTACAGTGGCATTAGACTTCTTGATCCTAGTGAGATGCCCATCCATCCTTGGGCCAAAGAGGTCCAGGAAAGGGACAGCGGCCAACTTATGCTAAGTGGCCACTGTGAAGTTGCAGAGCCTCGTCAGGCCCTGCCAATGTCCGGAGACTTCCGGTTGAGCTGTTGGCTGGAATGCAGCACTGAAAGATAAAGCTCCAGGGACCCGACTAAAAAACTCCCAGAATCAGTACAAAACAAATCAAAACCAGAAAAACCTTTTTATATAAGAGGCTATAGGAGTTACAGAACTGAATGGGTGCCGGAAAAAAGAAAAAAATCAACTGCTTTAGCTGCACAGCAGACCAGACAAGTGAAAGACTCTCAGACTGGTGATTCCAGCCTACTAGATATGGCGGAGCCCCCACTATCTCCTAATGAACAACCCAGCAATGCTGCAATCCTGGCAGAACTCAAAGGATTCAGAGATGAAGTTCGCTCCTTTCGCACGGAACTATCCACAGAACTGGCTAAAATAAATCAGAAGGTATCTGAATTGGAGTCGGTTCACACAGAAATTGATACAAGAACTGATAGCCTGGAGAGTGAGTTGCAGTGCATTTAATAAATGAACAAATGCTATTAGCAGACAAATGTGAAGACCTTGAGAATAGATCAATGAGAAATAATCTACACATTCATGCAGGAAGAGGACATGATATGCTTAAATTTGTGGATACTTTATTACAGGAGGTACTACAACTTAATCCAGCCACCAAACTAGACATAGAATGAACTCAAAGAGCCCTCACCCTGAAACCTCAACATACTGATCAGAGGCCACGCTCTATAGTGCTTAAGTTATTAAACTACATAGTAGAACAGCAGTTGTTGTCAAGAGCATGGCGCATGGGGGACATTCAATACAAAGGCAGACGTCTTTATTTCAATAATGACTACTCCCCACAAATAGCAGCAAGGAGAAGGACCTATGCCCCGATACTTCGCACCCTGAAACAGCAGCAGTTGAAGTTCGTTACACCATATCCTGCAAATCTTATAATAATGTTTCCTGAAGGCCCACAAACATTTGAAACTCCAGAGAAAGCCAGCAAAACTCTCCAGACCAAGAACATTGTGGTACTCCAGCGGATAATATCAGAAACCCGAGACCCAGAGGCACTCAAGTCAGGAATCGTGTGGGAGAAGGCGCAGAACATGCAAACCAGAAAGAGACAAGGCTACTCCACATTACTAGATGTTAAAAAACTTTTACTCAGGTTCCAGAGGTCTGCCCCAGATTGACTGTCTGAGAAAGGGGCTCTGGTAATCTTTCCAGACCACGATGAGAGTCTGGACATGCACTTACTTTTACAGCAGCTGTTTGAGCCATCTAAAACACTAGCTGGGGTGGTGCAATGCTATAAGGGCTGACTCTTTCTAATTTAGAATGCTAGTCAGAGATATTAATCAAGGGAAATGGGGGCTGAAGTACAGACTCAAGCGATCTATGCATAGTAATCCGATTTCTTTTTATTGTTTAATGTAAAAAAAAAAAGAGTCTGGGACAATTATGGTGACTCAACTGGACGTTATCTTACCCCTCCCCCATTTATATCTACCTCTGTAAATAGCCTCGGCTACCATTCCTCATTTGTTGATGAGCTCCCCTATTAAAACTAATTTTTTAAATAATACTGTTGGGTCCCATGTGGTGAGCTAATGGAGATGCATTCAGCTAGATGGCAACATAGCGACAGTCACGTGCAGTGGATATCGGGACAGCATCAATTTATTTGGTGCAGTCCAGAGCTGCGCGTGTTGTTTGCCTGCTCCTTGTTACTAATTTTTGTACATGGTGCTGGGGGCCCACGTTGGCCTCGTGAGCTTCCCCCACAGGGAAATAACATTCACCCCGGCACAGGAGTGAGTACAGATCCTTCCCTAGGGAGTCATTACAGACTTGTTCTGTAATCCATGTAAATAAGTTAATGTTGCACTGTTATGATGAGAAACCTAGGCATAAAAGTTACAAATTCTCCCCTGAATCAATATTCTTTTACTTTTGTTACTCCCGCAGGCTAACACAAATTAAGATATGTGTTAAACCTAGCTGGAAACAATATATGATTGGGAGTACCATCAAATCGCCACTAGAGGGGGATAAATACTGTCATCTATTACTGATCTTTTCTAAGGTATACAAATATGTTTTGAACATTTGTACCCTATCTTATGGGTATATTATTTTGTATATGTTGTTAAAATTAGGCAATGAGGACTTGAACATACAAGAGGCAATTTTGGTGCGTTTGCTTTGGACTGAAACTGCTTGCCAGCAATTTGGGCTGGGGATACATGGAGAGGAGATGTTTACTATATTGGATGACAAGGAGAACAGTTGGAAACTGGGCTTATGCAATATAAAATACTTGTTAATGATACAAAATGGGAAAATCATCACTGATATTGTCCCTTAATATTAATGGGATCCACAGCCCAGTTAAGACATCCCGTTTGATACAATTTATTAAAAGAGACAATCCTGAAATCATATTTTTGCAGGAGACTCACCTGTCCTCTCCTGAGCATGAACAATTCACCAAATGGGGGTTTCCCACAGTGATAGCTTCATCTTACAGCTCGGGTAGGAGATGGGGAGCGGCCATCCTGATCAGACGTGGGGTACCATTCGACGTCCATCAGAAGGTAACAGACCCAGAGGCACGATTTGCTATTGCAATGGGTATGCTTCATGCTCGCCCGGTTACTCTGGCATCCATTTATTTTCCCCATGGGACCTCAAACAGATTGGCTCAGACTTTTTTTGCACGGCTTTTGGAGATCCTCCAGGGGCAACTTCTGATGGGAGGCAACCTGAATACTACTCTGAACCCTGCAAGGGATGTCTCAGTCTATCTTCCTCACAGGGTTAACCCGCTTCAGAAGTACTTGCGGGGTACAATTGCTTCTTTGGGGCTGGTAGACATCTGGCGTCACTATTACCCCACACAGAGAGAATTTACCCATACAGTACCGGGACCGGGGGGGTGTCTCGACTGGATTATATGTTTATCACAGCAGAACATCTAGAAACATTACACGACGTGTGGCATGGGGCGACCATATTATCAGATCATTCCCCAGTATATGCCAAATTTGATTTTGGGGGGGACATAAAACGAACTTCTGGTGCTTCAACTTGATGCACTTGAGAGCTCCAGAGTTTAATCAAATGGTTAAAGACAAGATCCCACAGATCCTGGAGGAGAATGGTGACCCAGATGTTTTGGCAGCGATTCCAATGGGATACAGCTTAGGAACAGTGTTGCGTGGGGATATTGTGCCCTTATTCGCCGAGGCACAGCTATTAGCTCCAGGAGGAGTTGAAAGCACTGCAGTCTTTATATGCCCAGGGGGAAGGAACTGTAAAGGCACAATTACTAACAATAAAACAAAAAATTCAAAAATACCTACATCAGAAAGTAGAGCAACAGCTCTTTTATCTCAGACTCGCAGCACATGAGGGGGGCCCTAAAGGAGCCAGAAATCTGGCCCATAAACTTAGAATGCATAAGGCTAGTGCCTGTGTTATGGCCATGCAAGACCCTACTACGGGGAAGCTAGAACATCAACCTAAGATCATTAGACGAGTCATGGTTGAATATTATCGAGATTTATATAGGGCAGAGTCTGAAGACCATAGTCAACAGATAGAGGCATACCTTGACAACTTAAAGCTTCCCAAATTGACTGCCTCCCAGATAAACATTTTGAGTACCCCTACTACCTTGATTGAGATAGAGGGAGTGTTGTAGAGAGCTAAGACCCAGAGAGCTCCAGGACCAGATGGATATCCGTTGGAGTTCTATAAAACTCATAAAGAAGAAATACTACCACCATTACTCCAGGGTATCCATGAGATACAGGAAGGAGGTATTCCTCCCCCCTCTTGGCAATACGCAGTGATATCCGCCATACTTAAACAAAACAAAAACCCTACCCTACTCTCATCATACAGGCCAATTTCAATGTTAAATTTTGATTACAAAATGTATATGTCTGTGCTAGCACAGAGACTTGAAAACATTGTGCCTTTATTGATCAACCATGATCAGGTGGGCTTTATTAAGGGACGACAGGTTCATGATGCAGTGCGACGAACACTACTTAAAGAGTACGCAGCAACACGTTAGATTCCCAGGCACTCATTGGATTGGATGCCGAAAAAGCATTTGATAGGGTGGCCTGGCCATTTCTGTGGGCTACCTTGTCTAGTTTTAGCTTTCCCCTGGAGATCACACAACAATTGCAAAATATGTATAAACACCCTCGGGCTTACTTAAAATTAGATGGCTGTATCTCTGACCCTTTTCCTCTACAGAGGGGAACTCATCAGGGATGCCCCCTCTCACCCCTGTTATTTGCTCTGCATCTTGAGCCATTAGCCTGAGCCATTAGAGCTCACCCGGAGATTGAGGGCATACCTATGGGAGGCACAAACCGTAAAATTTCACTATTTGCTGACGACATCCATCTCACTTTATCCTCCCCGGATATATCGATCCCAAGGGTCTGGGAACAACTGGAGATGCACGGTAAAATCTCAGGGTATAAAATCACCCAACAAAAACAGTGGTACTACTGTGTAACTACATCCCTTCCCCTGCTTTAAACGTGCATTTCCTTAAGTGGTATAAACAATCAATGCAGTACCTTGGGATCCATCTTACTAAAAATCAGATACATGCAGATATTGCAAATATTGAACCCCTAACCCAAAACATAACTGAGGACCTCACACGATGGTCACAGATACCTTTACGTTTCCTAGCTCGAATAGAAACTATTAAACAAAACATATTTCCCTGGATTTTGTTCTATCTGCAGACACTCCCATTATTTCCAACATAGACTTATTTTCAAGCTTGGAATAGGTTGATCTCGCTTTATATGGCAGGGAAACCTCCCAGGATTCGGTACTCTCTATTACAGTCATCAAAAAGACAGAGGTGGGATTAAATTGCGAATCCTGAATTATGCCCGAGCTTCTAAATTAAAGATCTTACTCTCCTGGATGAACCCCAATTATATCATGCCCTGGAAGCAGTTTGAGATGACTTGGAATGGCATAGAAGACCTGACGGACTGTCTCTTCGGACATCCTCCTGGTTGCATGCCTCTCTCTAAATTCCCACAATATACTGCAGAGGTGTTAAAGCAGCGACTGACTGTACTCAATAAAAGATTACTGCCCATGGAGGCACTTTTTCTGAGATCCCTTGCGGTGAACAGTGCCTTTCCACCCAATTCTTTGGATAGATCCTTAACCCAGTGGTATAAATATAATATCAAACATATTTTTCAATTATTAGGTCCACAGGGCCTTTATTCATTTGTCCAGCTCCAGGCTCAGTATAAAATACCCCAGGGCTTCTTTCATAAGTATTTGCAGCTAAAATCTTATTTGTGGTCAATGGAGGAAACACTGGCAGCAGTGACTGAAAACCCTCTGCTAATAATAAAATTACTTCTATCACAGAGACCAGGTACCATTCTAGACCACGGTATAAGTCTGGCCTACCTTGCTTTGGGAGAGAAACAAGAAGACTCTACTGAGTCGATTACAGCCCGTTGGTCCTCGGAACTGGGGACTGACCTACCGGTTACTAACTGGAAGATGCCCTCCCCACTTGTGCTTAAGGACTCAGGATCCCCATATTGGAAAGAGTTGCATGGAAATTACGATATAGACTTTTCCGCACTCCTGCTGTGGTAGCTAGTTTCACAGGTGATCCTCAAAGAAAGTGCTGGGAGGGATGTGGAGCAGTACATGCAGACCAGACTCATATATTTTGGAGATTGCAGCATGCTGGGTCCTTACTGGAGGAGGTAGTGCGGAGCTGGTGGCAGTATATATGAAAACCCAGGTCTTTTTACCTCTGGGAATATACTGACAGCTACTACCCCATTTGCTCTAAAGAGTAGAAGAATGCATACCTGCAAACTACACTGCTAATACTGGCGGGTAATAACCAGACTGATATGAACGGGCATCCAACTAAGGAGAGTGGCTAAACTTGACAAAGAGATATATAGGATGGAGAGGATGGCGGCCAGAGTATGGGATAGAGTGGAGGTATTTGATACAAAATGGAGAAAATGGATTATGTATCAGTTAAGCACTTATTCAGACTTTGTTCCTTGAAGCTAATCAAATCAATACTGGAGAAATGTTAAACCGAGACTTGTCTAGTTCATGTGGTTAATTAGTCCTTAGAGTTGTTTTTTTTTTTTTTAAGTCCAATGTATAATTATATAAACTGAACAAATATACTGTATCTATGAAAAATGTCTTGTATGCTGTATAAATGTCCTCATGCCTAATGAAAATGTTATTATTAAAAAGGAATTGCCAATGTCCAAGGCCACCTGGAGTCGGCGTTCATCCGGTGCTTGACCTTGGTCTCTGATGACTTTTACTAGTAGCTGCTTATCAGCAGACTGGTAAGGCAGAACAGTATTGAGCACTCCCAGCAGAGAGTGACCAAAGTGAGCCATCATCAGGGTGTAACTCGCCTGATGGAGACCAAGACAGGCTGTGGCATAAACCTTCTTAGCCACGTGGTCAAGCTTGTTTGACTCCTTGTCAGGGGGCTTGTCCATGTCCCTAGTAATTCCAGATTTCCAGAAGACAGAGTCAGATACCAGACCCTTGGCTGAGGGGTGGTCAGAGAACCCAGAGAGAGAGAGAGAGAGACAGAGCCAGTAGGGACCACATATTTGTGGACCATACCGGCTGAGGATGCTGGGCAGGAGGCTAGATGCTGCCAAAGCTCCAGGGCTGGTCCCATAATGAACAACTTCAAAGAACCGCACACAGACGTGGTAAGTGTAAAATGCATCAAATAATGGAGACACACTCCAATATGTGGTGCAAGAAATGTTAATGCTGAAGTTAAACAACAATTTAAACAGCACTCTAACAAGCAAAACAAACCAACTGACTACCGACCGTAAACAGGTACTCCTGTTTGGTAGAGTGCTGTGTCCCAGAGCGCGGTTCTTTGAAGTCGTTGTTTGTTACTCCAAGGGACTGACAGCCCTGAACCAGCACCCTGGCCAGTACTGGCGAGCACAGCACTTCCTTGTTCTCTTCTGGTCCCATAGTGGCCCCAGCCATGGAAAGGCAACCCCCAGAGATTCATCCCTATCCAGCATGTCAGTGAAAGGGTATTTAGCCCTATTTTTGAACCAGCTCCAAAGGAACCTTCATGACTCCGACATCAGTTGGAGGACAGCCCCAAAAGAGATCAGCCCATGATCGTCGGCTAGTTCCTCAACCGATTCCCAGTCGAACATATGTGTCCTCGACGACTGCATAGCGGACCCATCAGTCATCCAAGGACTTGTCGAAGATGGCCTTTACCGTTTCCTGCCGTGAACCACCCTGCAGTCATCCGAACTGGTGATTTCCACAGATAATTGGTCTAGCAAGTTGGACGTAGTATGGGAGTCCTTAGAAGGTACTCCCCACAAGGGCTGCTGTGGAGGTGGTTTCACTTGCAAGGGTGGAGAGACAGGTGTCGGCAACAATTGTCTTGGAAGGACCGATATGGGCTTGACCGGCAATGGCCAGTCAGTCATGGGGTAGGGGGTAGAGCCCTACCCTGCCCCACTAAGGCCCATCACTGCCAAAGGAACTACTTGTACTGCTGCTGCTGCATGTGCCAGCAGAGCCTCTCGTTATCTGAGAATGAAGATGACAAGAAGCATCGACGGTGATGCCTCCCAGTTGAGTGGGACTGAGAAGTTGAGGAGTGAGTCGATCTCGACCTCAACCATCAACTTGGGACCAATGTCAAGGAGAAGAACCCAGAGGTGCCTTGTAAATGAAAGGCACTGGTTTCGACTGCATGACTTGTGGTGGAGGCTGATTTCAAGTGGTAACACCTATGGACACTGACCGCTCCTTGTCTTCCTGGAGGAGGACCGGGAAGATCTGGGTCTTGGAGACCGACTCTTCATCGACCCCCACAGACAACTGGTGGAACAGGCTCGAGAAATATCTCAACCACCTGATCAACTAGTGTCAAGGTCATCAAGCCTAACAGATGAACCATGGAGCCAGCAACGTGCCCCTCCACCAACTGTGGCTTTGCCGAATCCGAGCACCCAGTAAGTTTCGAGTGGTTGAGAGAGTCAAGGGAGCAGGAGGACTGTGATCTCTCCCAGTCCCGTGACCAATGGCGGTGTTGCTTATGTTTCTTACTTTGATAGGCAGGACTCTCCCGGAAGGTCTGGAGGGCCTGATACATCTCTCAAAACTCTCCTGTGGGAAGAACACTCCAACAGTGGCCCCAGCCAGGAGCAGCGCCGAGATGCCCCCCCACGGCCTTTGTGCCATCTCTTCCATAGCTGTGAGCTGGCCATGGACCCCGCCGCAGCCAAGACCACCCTGCAGTCACCCTTAGGCCATAATTTTGGGTCTCAGTCACCTGGCCAGCAGAGGAGAAGACCAGCCTTACGGTCTTCATGAGATGATGGTAGCGTCACCTGATAGAGGCTGCAACCAACATCATGTGCCATCAACAGGCAGTAAAGGCACAACATGTATTGGTTGATCTGCGACATCTTCTGCCAGCAAGTGACACACTGCTTGAAGCCAGGAGCTTGATTTGCTTCCTTGTGTTCCACTGACCGATCATCCACCGGGAGAAGTACTGAGGAATATACAGAAATCAAAAGTTAGGAAAAATAACCAAGGTAACCAATGGTGCACTTATTAGGCACTACAATGCGTAGAGCTACAAAGGAGACCAAACTCTTCCAGCGGAAAAGAAGATCTGATGTCATGGGGAGGAGCTGAGGGGCAAATCACCCAAGTGGTGGGAGGAGCTTTGCTTAAAGATGTTCAGGCGAATCAGCTCTTAAGGAAGAATTGCCAACACGTGGATAAGTGAACCATATCTGTGCCCCTAGAATTACTTTTTTCCCCCACCCATTTAGTTTTTTGTAAGACTAGACACATATCGACCCCTTCTGGCCCTGGGTAACTACTAGGCCCCCAGCTGGCCTCAAGCGCCCCCCCCCATGGTTTGATCCCTACAGGGAGAGAGCTGCCCCCTACCCTTGACATCCCGGGATACAGACTCGGAGGCAGGCTCCATGGTGTGGGCGCAGGTGTACCAGGGCCATCATATACACAGTGACCAAAGATTTTCTCTATATTTTCCCACTTCCTTCACTCACATGATGGCACTGCCTGCTTACTGCTGCCTGATTTGCCACAGGGATCGTTGTGGCACCAGAGTCAATGTCCTCCCCTCCCAGGCTGGTAAGAGCTGCTATCAGCAACACTGCCTCCCAGCTTATCCAAGCACCCGTGTCCCAGAGTACACTCCCAACACAAGGTCACCAGCATGACAACACAATATGCTGCCACTGTCCAACAAGATGCCTATGCATTTTTTTTATCTACCTTTTTACCCATGAACAATCGACCTGCTCCTCTGTTCTGGTTTGTACCAGATCCCCGACCATGTGCACTGCTCTACCATTCCCACACTGTCTTGACCATTGGGGATCTATGCCAAGGTAGGGCCAGAGTGCCAATGACTGTCATTTAGATTGCACGAGGTACATCAGGTTTTACCGTGCAATGTTTGTCCCACCCATCACCTGTGGTGGTGGCCAGAGAGCCAAGGCCACGCATACATCATTCCCCTGCAGAGGGGGAATGCTCCATGGCCCGCCGCACAGGTCACTGCAGTGGTGGAACCCGGTGCCAACCCACATGGCAACACCTCCCCAGCCCCCCTCCCTGAGCCATCTTTCTGACTCCCGAGTCAGGTCCTGAACCTGGGTAGCTGGTGTGGGAGCACAGATCACTATCCACCAGGCCACAATGATTCAGGGCCAGCAGGGTAGTTCCTACGAAGATCAGTTTAGGGCACTGAACATGTACTTGTCGGAGGCCAGACAATAGAGGGGCAATATGACTGAGACATTCAAATTCCTGAAAGGAATGAATAAGCTAAACAGTGACGAACAATTCAACAGGACTAGCGAATCTAGAACACAGGAACAAGAGTGGAAACAGGCAGGGGGAAATTCTGGGGGGACGTGAGGCAATTTTATTTTGCAGACAGTGGCTGAGCTGTGGAACAATCTGTGGCTGAGGTGGTGGGTGCCAAAACCACTGATGATTTCAAGCGCAGCTGGGACAGAGCAAAAAGCTCAGTATCTACTCAGGGGGTAGCAGTACATCAGGGAACATGGGAGAGAGTAATGCAGACAAAAATCTCATCTACACAAAGATCTTGGGGTAAGACAGGGTATTCCAAGTATACTGTATGGACTGATGGTCTTTTCCTGCAGTCACTGTCTATTTTTTTATCGGGTGGCCTGCCCAAGTATTTAATTTTTAGAAAGGGTCTCACCAGAGGGGCAGCGTGGGGAAGCTTGTGCTGTGGCTGCACGTGTTCTGCCTGCAAAAAATAAAGTTATTTGCTTTACCTGCAATAAAAAAAGGGCTTCAGCTTCACATACCATCTGTGTGGGGTTTTCTAAATGCACTTAAAGATCTAAAAGGAAATTTCTTACCTAATAACTATCTCTCCTGTTGCTGTACCAAGTAGACCACTGTCTATCCAGATAATGTTAGCAGGAGCACCTGTTTTTCCACTCAGTTTTACCTAGGAACAGAACACTTGGTTAATGTTTTATTTCAGACTTTTCATACAAGCAGTCCAGATATTTAAACCTGGACATACAGAAAATGCTGGTGTGCTTCTTTTCCAAGACGTGACACGTGAAACTGAAAAATATTTTAATTATTCAAAAATATGAAACAAAACTACCTTGCATGCTTGCTTGGTCATACTTTGTCTCACTAATTTATATCAGTACAACTACAGCTGAAGAATCTGGCCCTAGTCACTGGTCATATTTCAAATACTAAAGCTGGAACAAAGTCGAGGGGTGAGGGCTTCATCATTCAAACCAAAATTATGCTTAAACCAAATGTTATTTTAAACTGCATAGTTGTACCTCAAACTAGTGGGCAAAGCACTCCTTAGGCTCTTCCTCAAGTTCTGACCACACAGCTCTAAAGAGGCCACCTCTCACATTCATGTATGCAATCAATGAATTCTCCTTGGTTTTTATGTCCCACAATCACCCTTTTAGGCAGGGTCAGCCATAGAGCTGGCTATAGTACCTCCAATCACGAGGTGGTGGTGGGGTGGAATCCTGTATTTCATGGTGTCACAGTTGGATGGGGTGAGCACAATGGTGTCATCTACTTAGTCCCACCCTTTTTCTGATTTTCTTCCCTTTCCCTTCATTTTCCCAATGAGGCATGCCCTCAAGTTAAATCTTTCGATGAAGGTGGACGTGGTATGGGTCAATACCCATCCACTGCACTCTGACTCTGAATGCAAGTACCCACTGATGCCCTTTTAAAGGACGGCAAATTCTTGTCTATAAAACTCCCTACCCCAGGCAGAAGGATCTGCTTTGCTCCAGACAGAAAGAATCTGAGTCAGATACCAGTCACTGTCTTGGTTGCCTGAGGTATGATGCCCTTAGCTCAAAGCACGAACCCATGGGGCTGCCAGTGACTCAATGGAAGCACTTTGCGCTCTGACCCAGGTTCAGAAGTAAGCCTGGGCCCGAATGGGTTATGCGGCAAGCTGAGAAGGGAGACAATCTGGCTCCAGCTCACAGCTTGACTCATGATGAGCCGGGAGCTTGCTCCATTGTAAGGGATGGTGTATGCCTAAAGTGCTGCTGTGTCCGGCCAACAGAGGCTATGCTGGCCAACTAATGTGGAGGGAAGAGGGAGGGACCAAAGGGGAGAAAAAAATGGGAAAACCCAGTGCCACGGCTGCTAAGTGTGATGGTCTCTGCAATCCTCGGGTTTCGCATCATGTGGATCCCTTCCAGCTATGACAGGGGGGGGGATGCAGTCGGGACTGGGGACTGACGGAGGCCCAAAGAAAGGAGCAGGTGGCAGTCCGGGCCAAACAGCCATACAGAAGAAAAAAAGCATGAACACATGTCGCCAGCATGGTAAGCAGAAAAAACAAGTAACTAACCTGTAAAGTACAGTTACGTAATAACTTACAGTAACAGTAGATCTTCGAGAGAGGCTCTTGCAGTAGATAATTACAAATAGGACTGAAGCCTGCAGGCGTCAGGACCCCACAGAAAAATTTCTAGCTAGCAGTCTCTGGCAGGGGACCGCCCCCACGTCAGGTGATCGATGTCAGTATAAAGGGGCGGTCCCCCACACCAGTTTTCCAGTTCTTTCATGCCAAAGGCCAAAAAAGGCAAGACGAGAGAGAAATGGATGTTTCCTTCACTAGAAAAGGAGCTGAAAAAGCTTAGGAGGATGGAGGGCGGGAAGGTATTACCTACTGCAAGAGCCTCTCTCGAAGATCTACTGTTACGGTAAGTTCTTGCATAACTGTACTATCTTACTTTGAGAGGGCTCTTGCAGTAAGTAATTACAAATAGGACTGTGTCCCAAGCAGTCTGGAATAAGCAGAAGCAAACAGGAGGAGGAAAACTACCCAATAGTAGACCCTCTGGCTGTGAAGGTCTTAGGAAAGAAGACCTTGCAAAACAGCCAACCCGAAGCCAGCTCAACGACGAGAAGCAATGTCCAAACTGTAGTGTTTCGTAAAGGTATGGACGGAAGTCCAAGTTGCAGCTGCACAGATGTCTGCCGCTGACACATTCTTGAAACAATCAGCGGAGGCAGCAACCCCTCTGGTACAGTGGCCTCTGACTTGACCCGGCAGGGTCTTGTTGTACTTGTCATAACAGAAAGTGATACAATGAGCCAACCATTTAGATAGGCATTGCTTAGAAACAGCATTGCCTTCTCTTTAAGGAGCAAAAGAGACAAACAGCTGATCAGTCTTTCTGAGATCCTTTGTCCTGGTGGTGTAATATCTCAGAATTTGGTGAACATCCAAAGTATGCAAGAGGTACTCCCCTTGATTGGAGTGCTGCGTAAAGAAAGCAGGCAGCTCTATGGATTGATTCAGCATAGATTCCGCTACCACCTTGGGAAGAAACTTTGGGTTGGTACACAGAGGCACATGTTCCTTGTGAAAAATCAAATACGGGATTTTGCACATCAGGGCCTGGAGCTCGGAAATCCTTCAAGCAGAAGTAATGGCCAGAAGGAAGAGAGTCTTCTATGAAAGGAACTTCAGGTCTGCTGAGGATGCTGGCTCGAAAGGAGGCAGAGTAAGCTTCTCAAGGATAAAATTCAAATCCCAAGGAGGGGCAGGAACCCGAATGGGGGGTCTCAAGTGGAGGACCACTCTAAGAAAAGTCTTGGAGACTTCCAGTTGCGTAGAAGTCCTGTCCCCAAAAGGAACGTGTTAAGCTGAGATGGCCGCCATGTGAACCTTCAGAGAGGAATGACTGAGACCCAGTTCAAAGAGGTGTCACAAGTAATCCAAAGTCGCAACAGAGCACAAGAAAGGCTAAAATCTTTGAGCGGCCCAAATAGAGAACCGTTTCCATTTCATGGCATAGGTAGATCTAGTGTAGGGCTTCCTGGCCTCCACCAGAATCTCAGCCACCAGCAGGGAAACCCCAAATCAGGCTTGAGCTATGTCTGCAGGAGCCACACGTGCAACTGAAGGGACTTGAAGCCTGGATGGACCAGGGTCCCCTGATCCTGCGTCAGCAAAAGCTGCGATAAAGGAAGAGGAGGTTCCTCTGACTACTGTTGCAGAAGAAAGAACCAAACTTGTCTGGGCCAGAAAGGAGTGATGAGAATCATGCGAGCTCCTCCAGAGCTGTGTTTCTGTAAGACCCTCGGAATCAAGGGGATCGAGGGAAAGGCATAGACGAATCTTCTCTTCCAGTCTAGAGACAGAGCATTGCTCCAAAAAACGCCGCACCCTGGAGCAAGTGAGCAGAAGGCAGGAAGTTTTGCGCTGAGAGAAGACGCAAACAGGTCTACCTGAGGGGTTCCCCAGTGTGGAAAGATGTCGTCTGCTACCCCCTGATCTAGTTCCCCACTCGTGGGCGTGAGCAGACGACCGACTGAGGTGGTCTGCCAATGTGTTCTCAACCCCTGGGATGTGAATGGCCGTGAGGTGAAGGTTGTGCTGCACTGCCCATTCCCAAACTTGCAACGCCTCCCTGCAGAGAGGACAGGAATGAGTTCCTCCCTGTTTGTTGATGTACAGACTACACACATATTGTCTGTCTCTGGAGCAACCAGATGTCGGGAAGCAGATAAAGATGCAGAGCCTGAAAAGCATAAGCATGGCCCGAGCTCGAGCACATTGATGTGGAGAGATTTTTGAGACTGGGACCAGGCCCTGGGTCCTGTGAGGCCCGAGATGGGCTCCCCAACCCTCGCCCGAGGCGTCTGTAGTCAGCGTCTGGGAGGGGGGCAGAAAGACAGAAGGGAACTCCCCAGCAAAGGTTCTCCTGAACTGTCCACCATTGCAAGTCCCAAGCCATAGGATTGGAGACCAGAACTAGTTGATACAGGTCGTCCACCAGCTGATCCCACTGAGACCGAAGCATCCACTGAGAGATTCTCATGTGGAGCCAAGTGCGAGGGACTGTCGGGTGATAACCCGTCATGAGCCTGAGGGAGGCAAAGGACCAGACCTGGTGTGACCCACCTGCAGCTGGACAACAGGTTGACCTGAGCCTGGGTAAAGCCACCCTGTCCAGTGGCAGGAATGCCATGCTGGAGAGTCGTGTCAGGATCGCCCTGATAAACTGGAGCCTCTGGGATGGGATCAGGTCAGACTTGGCCTGGTTGATGGTAACACCCAGGCAGGCAAAACCTGCAGGGGTGAGGAAAGGAGGTACAGGTTCCTCCTGGGCCAGAGGGCCGCCCAGGAGCCAGTCGTCCAGGTAAAATCTGCACCTGGAGTGCAGGTGAGCCGCTACCACGAAAGGCATCTGGTGAATACTCGGGCGCTGAGGAAAGACCAAATGGGAGGGCCCAGAACTGGTAGTGGTCCCCTGGAGCATGACCATGAGGTATTTGTGGTGGGATGGGCGAATAGGGATATGCAGGTGGCATCCTGCATGTCAGTGCCACACAACCACTGTCGGCCAGGAAGGGTAGAAGACTCTGCAGAAGGCATCACTGAACTTTTGTACTCCACAAACAAGTTCAGGGGAGCTGAGGTAGAGAATCGGCCTCACATCTCCTGACTTCTTGGGACCAGGAAGACGACAAGATAGTAAACCGTCCCCGAAGATGGGAGAATGGGCTCTACGCCTCCTTCAGAAGAAGAGAGGATATTTCTTCCTGAACCAGAAGATGATGTTCTGGGAAGTAAGATGACCTGGTGGGGGGTTCGAGGAGGGTTCCAAAGAAACTCTATTGAGTGTCCTTCTGCGATCAGCTAGAGCACCCAAGTGTCTGAAGTGATCCTCTCCCAACCCGGTAGATGGAGGGAGAATCTCCCTCCTACCAGTTCCTCTGGAAGGCCCAGAGGGTGTGGGAGAGGAAAGGAGTCAGGAGGTGTGGGGCAGCATCGCCCCCGCTGCTTTTTTGGGGTGGGGAGCTTGGCAGCCGGAGGGGCATGACGTTTGTTGGCCCGCATTCCCTGAGGTTTCGCCTTTTGCCGAGAACATCTGCGAAAGGGACACTGACCCTGAGGGGGTCTGTACATGGAATCAATCAACTTAAGTGCAGTACCCTTCTCCTGAAGATCGGTGATGATGTCCTTTACATCGCCACCGAACAGCACTGAACCCATGAAGGGCACATCCTGGATAGCAGACTGCACCTCCGGGACCAAACCTAACACCCAGAGCCAGGCAGGATGCCGCAAACCCATGAAGCGAAACCGAGCTCCGACCAGCAGCATCCACTGCGTTGTACGTGGCATGAAGCATATGCCTACTGGCTAAACATGCAGACCGGACTAGATCCGCCACTTCCTGATTCGTCTGAGACTCAGGAAGGGAGTCCAATTTAGCCTCCACCTCGCTAAGGATCGCTTTCTGGTAATCTCCCATATGACCAACGTAATTCAGGGCCCTAATACCAAAAGTGGAAGAAGCATAGACCTTTTTCCCGTACTGGTCCAGAAGGCGGGATTCCTTGTTGGCTGGTGACGAGCTCAAGTGCTTGGGGTTAGCCGTCCGGACGTGAGCAGCACTAGTCATGATCGAATCAGCTCGAGGGTGTTAATTTAAAGAGTCAACACCCTCCTGATAAAGCCTGTTCAACTTCCTAGGAAGGGGGGCTAATGCCGATGGTTGCTTCCAAATGGTGGAAACAAGGTCGCATGAGGCTCAATCCAGGGTGGCACCAGGGTAGGAGCAGTCTCGGACAGATCCAGGTGTGCAGCGAGTTTCTTATGCTGTGGATCCAGCTCCAAGGAATGCCACTGATGAACTGCCTGGATTTTATGCAGCAACTCCGTAAAGGAAGGAGCCTCCGGAGGAGACTTCAGGGAATCCTTGGCCTGGGCTTGTCGGTCGTGGCTCATCGTCTGGGTCAGAACGACCATCGAAGTCATCCGGGTCTCCGAGGAAGATGGAAACAGAAGAAGGCTCCTCCTCCCGACTGGGGATGAACGGACCCCTTAGGAAGCCCTCGGGAGCGTATCCTGCCCTGCCCTGGAACCAGAGGGCTCACCTCTGGTATCTGGAGGTGGGGATGGGGTCTCTCATCTCCGATGTAGGGGGCCCGGAACCGGGACTGGCATCGGAAGACAGCTCTCTACCTCCCTAGTGAGCTGAGCCTTGGCCTCAGCCACCAGGTAGCCAAGTCTCCTTCAAGTCCACCGGTGGCGGAGGGGCAGTGGAGGTGGAGGAGGAGGAGAATCCGGATACTGAGGGTATCCGTAAGGCACCGTATCTGTGTTCAGATGGCGGGAAGCCCAGCGCCAGGGTACTGGGGCACTGTGTACTGCAGCATTGGGTAGGCGTCCGGGTACTGGGGTGCCGGATACTCGGAGCCTGGGTATGATGCGTCCAGATAGGACAGGGTCGGATACCCAGGCACCCGGCGCTCTGCAGGAGCAGAGGCCCGGAAACGGCCCAGGGCAGGCCCAGAATGGGAGGCCCAGGCGGGTAGCAGGCCGGCGTCCGCAATAGGATATTGTCGGCATCGCCGGGTAGGCGGCACTGGCGTCTGAGGATCCCGGTGGGTCATCTGGCCCAGTGGGAGGGGAGACAGCGGCAGCATACCCACCTCCCCGTGTCACCCGGGAAGAAGGATTACCATCCCGGAGTACTAACAGAGGAGGCATGGCACCTCGGGTGCATAGGCGTAGTGGCGAGCTTGGGACGATGGTTAGGCCCAAAGGGTCCAGCGTCAGCTCTAATGCTGAGTGGACGTCGGAGGCGCGATAAACCGTCTTATCGGCAGGATTCAGGTTGACGTCGGGGAGCACGGCATCGGTTATCAGACCCAGCACCGAAGGCCGCGAATGAGAGGCGGCCTTGGCGGCATTTTGGAAGCCGTGTGCTGCCCAGGAGGTTGGGTGTCATGCGGCTCTACCGGGTGGGCGTCGAGACTCGTCCGCTTATCGAGGCCGCTCGAACCAGAGAGTCGCACAGCGACCTTACTGGAATAGCTGCCTCCTTAGACCTGGAGGCTCCAGAGGGTCCTGGCGCGAGCCCGGCGGGAGGATTGGCGCGCAGTCTTGGAAGCCTCAAGGCGCCCCCCCGACGGAGCTGCATCCAGGGAGGCGTTACCTGCAGCACCGTGACCCCAGTCGAGGCGCAGCGACCTCGATGAGGAGTCCCGTCCAGGTGCTTTTCGTGGTGGCTCACCAAAGAGTTGAAGTTCACTTGCTTTTTTCAGTTTCTTCTTTCCACGGAGGTCATTTTGTTTAAGAATGTGGGCCTCAAGGGACTGCTGCCTCCACTTCCGGGTGGCCGCGTTAAACTGCTGGCAGAGCTGGCACTTCTCGATGGGATGATCGGGGCCTAGACAAAAAGGCACTGGGAATGTCCGTCCTTATGCAGAAGCTGGGCGCCGCAAGAATCGCACTTGTTTTTGTGCTCGGAGGGAGTCGGGGACGACATACACGGCAGCTGTAGGTAAGGCTGACGAAAATCAGGAAAAAGTAGAAAATAGGTGGTAAAACTACTGAGGACTGACTGCGAAGCAGTGAACTTAACCGCGAGGCGCTGCACAAGCTTACGGCGGGAAAGAACTGGAAGGTGGGCGTGAGGACCGCCCCTTTATACTGACGTCGCCTGGCGTTGGTCACCTGACGTGGGGCGGTCCCCTGCCAGAGACCGCTAGCTAGAAATTTTTCCGTGGGGGTCCTGACGCCTGCTGGCTTCAGTCCTACTTGCAATTACCTGCAGGAGCCCTCTCAAAGTAAGATCTGTAGTTCTAGGGTGGTATATGGTGTACATCCACACTTCTGGCAGAATTTCTCTCCCCTTTAAGACTTGCCAGAAGGTCTTCAATCTGGCTCCTCCCACTCTTCTGGGTGGTATCCTCCTCAGCACTGCCCATGACATCAGATCTGACCCACTGGAAGCCAGAGCAGTGTGCAACTCACCAGGGGAGGTCGGGTGGGTTGTGTGGATGTACACCATATACCACTCTTAGAACTACAGTTACAGGTGAGGAACTTGTTTTTCTAGAGGTGTGGATTTGGTGTACTATCCACACTTCTGGCAGACTCCTAGCAGTTCTCCAGGAGGAGTGGGCAAGGCGCACACCACTTATTTAGGGAAGAGCAACTGGAGAACCGAGGACCCGAAACCAGCATCCTGATGTGGCTCAAGACCAATGTGGTAATGGGAGATAAAGGTGTGAGCTGACTTCCAGGCAGCAGCCCTGCAGATCTCCTGGATTGGGATGTCCCTGGAAGCAGCCACCAAGGCAGCGGTATGTCTGGTGGAATGAGCCCTGAGCCTTACAGGAGGCTTCCTATCAGCCAACCTATAGCAGAGGTTGATGCAAGATGCAGTCCACCTGCCAGTACGCTTTGCTGCCAGTCTGCCAGATGCGTCTTCAGCATAAGTGAAAAACAGCTAGTGAACCTCTCCCCAAACTCCAGCTGTG
Organism: Neoceratodus forsteri; assembly: GCA_016271365.2. Lineage (NCBI taxonomy): Eukaryota > Metazoa > Chordata > Ceratodontiformes > Ceratodontidae > Neoceratodus > Neoceratodus forsteri. Next base: position 355,074,332 of record JADMNL010000025.1, read on the forward strand.
CACTCCTTCTAATAGGCAAGTGCTCACCTCAGGTCCAGAGTATGGAGCCTGTGCTCTGCCTCAGAGGTGTGGCTGAAGTACACTGGGAGACTGATCATCTTGTTAAGGTGAAACTCTGAGACAACCTTTGGAAGGAACTTTGGGTTGGGGCAAAGGACAACCTTGTACCTGTGGAAGACCAGGTAGGGAGACTCCACCAAAAGTGCCTGAAGCTCACTGGTCCTTTTGGTGGAGGTGATAGCCACCAAGAAGGCAGTCTTCCACAACAGGTGTGACATCTTACACCTGTGTATTGGTTCAAATGGCCTGCCCATGAGCATTGCCAGCACCAGCAGAAGTCCCAAGGTGGTGGTGGTTCACGCACCAGAGGGGAAATGTGGTCAAGGCCCTTAAAGAAGCACCCGACCACCTTTTCATGCACCACTGTTGGCTTACCAACCCATGCCTAGTACGCAGAGATGGCTGCCAGGTGCACCCTAACGGTGTCGACTGAAGGCCCAACTGAGAGAGGTACCATAAGTAATCAAGGATGCTAGCCACGGGACAGGACAGGGGGCCAAGCTCTTTGCCCTGGCACCAAATGGAGAATCTCTTCCATTTAAAGGCATAGCAAATCAATGAGTCGACTCCTTCTGAGAGGCTTCCACCACATGTAGGACCTCATCGGAGAGACCCAGAGCCTAGAACTCTAGCCACTCAGGAACCAGGCTATCAGTTGCAGGGATTGAAGGGCCGAGTGGAGGACCTTCCACTGAGAACATGATAGTAGGTCCAGGCGAAGTGGCAGATGCCACATAGGCCTGCTGCTGAGGCTGGTAGATTGGGGTACCAGAACTGGCATGGCCAGTCCGTAGCCACCAGGATCAACCATGCCTTGTCCCTCCAAGCTTTGATCAGGACCTTGTGGATCAGAGGAAAAGGAGAGAGGCATAAAGGAGACCCAGGGCCTCATAAAGGTATCCCTCTGCAGCATTCCCTGCTGAGGCGGGACGGGCACAAAACAGCCTCAGCTTGGTGTTCTCCCGGGAGGCAAACAGATCCACCTGAGGAGTGCCCCACTGGGAGAACAGACGTCAACTACCTCCTGATGGAAGAACCACTCATGGGATGCCTTGTCCACTTGGCTGAGGGCGTCTGCCAGCCAACTGGACACTCCATTCACTTGAATGGCTAGTAGGTCAAATCAGAGGCTGAGCACAAGGGTGCAAATGTGGAGAGCTTCCCTGCACAAAGGTAGGGAATGAATCCCATCCTGTTTGTTGAGGTAGTACATGGTCATCTTTTTGTCCATCTGGACCTGGAGGACCTGACCCCGCAGATGTGGAGCAAAGGCTGTCAGGGCCATGCAAACAGCTTGAAGCTCCAGCATGTTGATGTGACACTGGGACTCCTTGGGGGACCAGAGGCCATGGACCCTGTGTTCCAAAGGTGAGCACCCCAGCCCATCAGGGAGGCATTGGTCGTAAGAATGACTGTCGGCTCTGGGCAGACAAATGGGACTCCTTCCTGGAGGTGCGTCAGGACCAGCCACCACTGGATGGCATCCCACATCTGCTGGGTCACCATGACCACTTGGTCGAGGTGGCCTTGATGCTGGGACCATCAACAGGCCAATCCCTACTGCAGGAGGCGCATCCTCCAGCGGGCCTAACAGACCACAGTGGTGCAAGCCACCATGTAGCCCAGAGGGATCAGGAAGTCGATGGCAGGGCACAACTTCCCAACCTGAAATGATCGGGTAAAGAAGGAAAGATCCTCCGCCCTGTCCACGGAGTTGGGCTCAGGCTTGACAAGAGTCAAGTTCCACCCGATGAACTGAATCACCTGCAATGAGTCGAGTTCTGACATGGCATCACTGACCAGGAGGCCAAGGTCCAAGCAGGTCTGGGGGGCCAGGTCCCTGGACCACTCCACCTCCATTCTGGAGGGGTCTGCAATCAGCCAATCTGGGTACAGGTACACCCGGACCCCTCGTCGCCTCAAGAAGGCTGCCACCACTACTATACATTTCATGAAGACCCTGGGAGCTGAGGAGAGGCCAAAGGGCATGGCCTGGAACTCATAAGGGGTCCCCACCACGCGGAATTAAAGGAACCGCCAGTGGGAAAGATGGATGGGGACACGAAAGAAGGTGTCTTGCAGGTCCAGGGAGCAGAAGAAAAAATGACTCACCATAGTAATCTTGTTTCTTCCCAGTGATACTCAGGTATTCATAGCTTCTGCAGTGTCCCTTTAAGACTGAGCTACCTGAAGAGATGGAATGCTATGCAAATGATGGAAACTTTGCATGTGTTTATTTTCAAACACTGCCTCTAACCAACTGCCTTGGTTCTAAACCTTCAGATTTCCTTGGAGCCTGGAAAGACAGGTCTCAGAACTAAAAATTATATCTACCACCCAAGTGACTGGAATTATAATAATAATAAAGTAATACCCTATAACAATCCTCCAAATGGAGGTCAAAAACCCCAGAATTGAGGATAACCAAAAACAACCACACCCCTGAATGTCAGAATCACCTGAAGGGGAAGAAGAACAAGAAGAACATGAATTACAAACAATAGTGCCTGATTGTGGCACCCACATAGTAGGCCAGATACATACACCCAGGAATGCAGAGGCTACTGGTTCTTGAAGGGGAGGCAGGGTAGGTAGTTATGAATACCTGAGTATTGCTGGGAAGAAACAAGATTACTATGGTGAGCAATTTTTTCTTCTAACCCCAGTAATACTCAGGTATTCATAACTTCTGCAGACTATGAAGCAGTACCTTTGGAGGTGGGCACAGAACCTATTTTGGAAACAGACTGTGCAGGACTGCTGTGCCAAACCTGGCATCACTCCTGGACGAGATGTCCAAACTGTAATCATAGGTTCATAGGTAGTTACAAGTTTGAGGGACAAGCCCATTTAGAACTCGCCACCATATATCCTAATGATGGAATGAGAACTTTGTTTCACCCATCTATTGATCAAGCCTGAGTTTAAATTGGTTAATGTTATCACTAGAGACAACAAAAGGTGGAAGAGAGTTCCATAATGATGGTATCCTCTGAGTTATAAAATTCCTTAATACAGTAATGCTTTGTGAAGGTGTGTACTGATTTCAAGGTAGCTGGTTTACAGGTATCCATTAATGGAACATCCCTGGCAGCTGCTATGGTAGCAGCTGTGCCCCTCGTGGAATGGGCCCTCAACCCTGTTGGGTGTTCCCTTCCAGCTTTAGAACAGCAAAACTGGATGCACTGAACTATCCAGCAAGAAACAGACCTTTTAGATGCTGGGTTACCCTTGCCCATATTCTCATAAATCAGGAACAGTTGTTTTCTGTCCTGCCTATGGTCCTTAGTGGCTGTCAAGTAATAACTAAGGGCTCTTTTAACATCCAAACTATGCAGCCTCCTTTCACCAGAGGTGGAGTGTCCAGTAAAAAATACAGGTAGGGTAATGGTTTGGTTCAGATGGAAATCCGAAACCACTCTGGGGAGAAATTTCCTGTTTGTTCTCAGGACCACTTTGTCATTGTAGAAAGAAATGTAGTCCTTGTCTACACAAAGAGCCTGAAGCTCACTGATTCTTCTAGCAGAAGTCATTGCCACTAGAAAAACTGTTTTCCAAGTGACAAACTTTAGATGAGCTGAAGATATAGGCTCAAAAGAGGGTCCCATGAGCTTGGCTATACACACATTAAGATCCCATGCAGGCACTGGTTCCCTGTGAGGGGTGTAAAAAGGAGAGAGGCCCTTAAAGAACCTTCTGAAAATAGGATCTGAAGCCAATGAGAACTTTTGCTTGGCTGAAATGTAAGCAGAAGCTGCAGCCAAATGTACCTTCAGTGTACTGGCCTGAAGCCCAAAGAATGTAAATGAGTAAGATAGTCCAGTATGACTGATATCCCAGCCTGTGTTGGTTCAATATCCTGTGTGGAACAACCAGATGGAAAACCTTTTTTCCATTTTGCAGAATAAGTTTTCTTAGTGGAGGGCTTCATGCAGCCTTTCAAAATATCCAGAACACTTTCAGAAAAGTTTAGTCCTGCATATTCTACGTCCTCAAGAGCCAGGCCTTGAGCCTGAGGGATCTGAGGTTCAAGTACAGTAGCCTCTCCTGACTGGAGATTAACACACTGTGCCTCTTGGGAAGGTGTATTGGTTCAGCCACAGACATGGAGAGCAGTACAAAGTACCATGCTGCCTAGGCCAATCTGGTGCTATTAAGATCATGGATGCTGACTGGGACCTGAGCTTTAGCAAAACTCTGTATACCAGAGGGAAGGGAGGGAAAGCATATACAGTAGGTACTTCCCTGACCAATCTAGAATTAGGGCATCCAGAGGGATTGTTCCCCTCTCTGGTGGTCTGCAAAAATATTTCAGCAGGTGGTGGTTCTGGTGGGATGCAAACAAGTCCACCTCTGGAGTGACCCACCTCTTGAAAATTACCTGCACCACTTGCCCATTCAGGGTCCATTTGTGATGGGCCTGGTTGATCTGACTCAAGTTGTCTGCCAAGGTATTGTCCTTGCCAGGCAGATAAATGGCTTGGAGAGAAATTCCCAAGGAGTAAGCCAGACTCTATATTTTCATAGTTTCTGTGCAAAGAGGACTTGACCTTGTCCCTCCCTGCTTGTTTATGTAGTACATGGAGGTGGTATTGTCCGTTCTGATCTGTACCACCTATCCCTGTAGCAGAGGCATGAAGGCCTTCAAGTGCTAACAAAACTGCCCTGAGTTCCAGCATGTTTATGTGCAAGAGTGACTCTGCACTTGACCATGTGCCTTGGGTAGTGTGATCCCCAGATGGACACACCACCCAGGAGTGATTCATCCGTTCGCGAAATTACTTGATGGGGACTCCTGTTGGAAAGGACCCCTTCTCTTAGGTTGCTTTCCTCTTTCCACCATTCGAGGAATGTAGCAAGTTCCTGTTACTGGAATCAATTTAAAGGGTCTCCTTTCTGGTATCAGTGAGCCCTGAGATGAAACTGGATTCTCTCATCTGGAACCTGGACCATAGTACTCTGCCAGTGACAGCCGCCATGTGCCCAACAGCTGAAAGAACTGTCTTGCAGTTTTGACTTGTTCAGGACAAATGAACCTGCCAAGTGTTGAATGCTTCTTATCCTGTCTAGTGGCAGGTAAGCTCCTATAAACTGCAATATCCAACAGGGTAGCAGAACTGACTTATTTTGATTTACTATGAATACCAGAGACTCCAGGAGTTCCTGAGTAAACAGCTGCTCCCTGACATGGCTGAGGGACTTTCCCACTACCAGCCAATCGTCTAGGTACGGAAAAACAGTGACACTCTGCTTTCGAAGGTGTGCCACCACTACTGCCAGGCACTTTGTAAACACCCCTGGCACTGAAGTGAGGCCAAATCGTTGTATTGAGAACTGATAGTGACCTGAAGGGAGTCTGAACCTGAGGTATTTTCTATGAGACCCTTTATGGGGATGTGGAAATAGGCATCTTTGAGATCTAGCGATGCCAACCAATCTCCTTTTTGGAGGGTTGGCAGAATCAGTGCCAAGGTTACCATTTTGAACTTTGGCTTTGTTAGGTATCTGTTTAAGACCCTGAGGTCTAATATGGGCTGCCACTACCCATTTTAATTTGTGGTAAGAAAGTATCTTGAATAAAGTCCCTTTCCCTTTAAACTGGTTGGCACTGGTTCTACTGCTTGAGCAAGAATCAGCTTTTGAACCTCTGCTTCCAGGAGTTTTCTTTCTGTATTTGAAAATGGTTCAAAAACTCGAGTTCCTAAGGGTGGAAGGGATTTGAAAGTCAGAGACAGCCCCAGACAAACTACCTCCAGGACCCACTTGTCTCTGGTGATGTTTTTCCAAACATGAAAATAGTGAGCCAGTCTGCCTTCTACAGGCAGTAGGGCGGTGGCCTGTAGACACATCAGGGTGCCTATTTGCTTGGGAATGAGCCTGGGGCTGGGAACCATGCTTGGAAACCCATATGCCCCTTCCCCTAAAATATCCTTGCTGTGGATACTACTGGTATGGGGTTGTAGCCATGGGTTGAAAGAACAGCCTGCTTTGAAAGGCCCTGTTCCTGTCTCCCCTTTCATAGGGTCTAGTGGATGGGGAAGCTTTTTCCTTTCCAAAATTGCTTCTATAGGTGGTTTTCTATTCATCCACCTTTTTCAAGTAAGCCTCTGTCATTTGCCCAAAGAGGGAATGTTCCTCAAGTGAAATCTAGTGTTTTGGACAGAGTATCCTGGGTTAGGTTTGTGCTCTCAACCAAGCAAACCTTCTCTGAGCCACAGTGTTTGCCATTGACCTGGCAGCTGTGTTGTTAGAATCCACAGCCATTTGAAATTGATACTTGGCTCTTCCAGACCAAATCTAGCTGTTTCAGCTAAGTCAGCTGAGACAAGGAGACTGCACTTTTAGACATGGCAAGCACTGATTGCCAGAGTGGTTTCTGGTAGTGTGCAGCATAGGCCTGGAAATTGGCCTGTCTGATAGCCAAGAAGCCAAAGGTAGCCTTCTTGGCCATGCTATCTATTTTCCTTGAATCTTTGTCTGGAAGATAGGAGGCTAGTGGGACCCTTGCCTTGTCACAGGCGACCTGCACTACTCCTTGGTAGTCATGGTGAGAGAATAAAAATTCTGCACCCCGTCTTTCAGTTGGCACTTTTTGTCCAACCTCTTGTCCAAAGGTGGGACAGTACTAGGAGTCTCCAGTATTTTTAAGGCATCTTTTATAAAGAATTTATTGATGTGGAGAAGAAGCTTTTTGGTGGGTGTTAACCCCAACATTTCCATATACTTTACTTATGGGGATGTCTAAGGCATCCACCATTTTTCTTATAAAAGTGTAGTGAGAGGGAAAATCCTCTGATGTCCTAGAAGGAGAACCAAATTCTTGTTCAGAGGAAACCTCTGGTTCGATGGGGTCCCCTTCCTCCTCCTCCTCAAGGTCCAGGTACTCCTCTTGCTCATAAACAGAAGACTGAGAAGAAGAGCCAATCTGTCTGGCTGGTGTCTGAGGCAAAGGGGTAGTCAGCCCTTGTGAAGCCTGTATCACACGGAAGGCCTGTGCAATCTCTTCTGCACTTGGTATTTGTATTGCAGGTACAGAAGTCCCCAAAGGCTTATCAGCAGGGAGTTCTATGTGCTTAGTCTTTTTAGACTTGTTTGGGGAACAGAGGTCAGCCAGTTCAACAAGCCTCTTTGAAACTGCTGGAGTACCCGTCTCAGGGTGGCAATTACAGTAGTTAAAATTGATGTGGTTTCTCCCAAAGGCATAGTGGGTGTTGGCTGATCAGAGCCAGAGGACCCTTTAGAAACAGTCATCTTTTCTTTAGCCTTTCAAGGCATGTTTCCACAGTTTTTTCTGGAAAAGTTTTACAAATATCACAGTCTGTTTTAAATGTTCAAACCCAGACAGACCACACAAGGATGTGCTTGTCTTCTTAGCAAAAATCTCACACCACAATCAGTACATGGTTTAAAAGAAAAATACTCACCATAGTAATGTTGTTTCTTCTAATGGAGTCTTGCTGTATTCTGACATAATGCAGCTAGCCCCAACCACTTGAACTGCCCGGAGAGGAAAGAAGTTAACTATGCAGAAGCATAGAATGTTGAGCTCGAGCTCGGTTTACAAACCTCTGTCTGTGGTACTTCCCAGTGTAACCGTCAGATTTTACTGGCAACCTAACTAACTGAGTACTAAACTATGAAATTGTTCAAATATATAAGCCAAAGGCAACAATTTGGGTCCAAAGACTCAAGTCGAGAACCCAAGAAGAAGCAGTGACGATAATAAATATATATATATATATATATATATATATATATAAACACAAGAAAAGAACCCATAAAACAACTACCCCCACCCTAAAGAGGAGGGTACAAGGTACCCCTGAGGGTGTGTACTACTGTACCTGCCAGCCCACTTCCCAAAAACTAGGTTCTGAAAGAGGAGGCGGAGGGAGGTCAGAATACAACAAGACTCCATTAGAAGAAACAACACTACTATGGTGAGTAATTTTTTCTTCAAACAACATGAAGTCTTGCTGTATTCTGACATACGCATATGAACTACCAAGCAGTTCACGATGGAGGAGGGAATGCAGAACCTACTTTGGGAACAAGTTCTGCAGCACTGCTGTGCCAAACCTAGCATCACTCCTAGCCTGGATATCCAGAGAGTAGTGCTTGGTGAATGTGTTGCTATTTTTCCAGTGGCTGCTTTGCAGATCTCTAACAAGGGTATATCTCTGGCCACAGCCCAGTAGCAGCTCTTACCCCTAGTCGAGTGAGCCTCAGGCCTGAAGTAAGTGCTTCACCCAATTTGCTGCACAGCAGAACTGTATACAAAGACAATCCACCTGGCAATAGTTCTTTTAGTAGCAGGGCTTATCTTTCCCCCACCTCACCATAGAGTGAGAAACAATTGAAGACAGTCATTTCTGTGTGCCTTAGTATGCTCTATGTAGTAGCTAAAGGGTCCCTTTAACATCAAACTGTGTAATCTTCTTTCTCCTGAAGAAGAATGGTCAGTGAAAAACACAAGGAGAGACACAGATTGGTTCAGATGAAAATCCTGAAACCACTTTGGACAAGAACCTCCTATTGGGTCTTAGGACCACTTTATCCCTACAGAATGATATAAAGTCAAGTTCAACTGACAAGGCCTGTATTTCACTAATCCGCCTGTCAGAAGTAATAGCTACCAGGAACACAGTTTTCCAGGTCAAGTACTTCAATTCGGTCAAAGCCAGAGGTTCAAAGGTTGGCTGCATAAGCTGAGCAATGCAGACATTAAGATCCCAATCCGGAGTCGGTTCCCTAAAGGAAGGGTTAATATGAACCAGACCTTTGAAAAACTTACAGAAAACATGATGAGATGCCAGGAAGAGAGCCCTTCTCTGCTGAAAGGAATGTAGAAACAGCTGCTAGGTGAACCTTCAAGGTTGCAGGCCCTAAGGCCTAGACCATTGAGGTGAAGACCAGATAATCTAAGGCTGTGGAGATGTCTGCAGACTCAGGCACAATGCTTCACAAGACACCAAATGACAACCTCTTCCATTTGGAATTATAAGTTTTTCTAGTGGAAGGTTCCTAGAAACCTTCAAAATATCAGAACTCCATGAGAAAGATGCAGGCCTGCATATTCTAACTCTTCAAGAGCCAGACCTTGAGATTGAGAGACTGGAGTTGGGTACAGATCCTTCCTGGGAGGAGGACAGGAGATTGTATCTCCTAGGAAGAGACAGGGGATGTGACACTGTCAAGGACAGCAGCAAGGACACCAAGGCTGTCTGGCCCAATCTGGAAGCCTCCAGGCTATCACTGTGCAGGGTTGAGTTCTGATTTTGATCCAGGACTCTGAACAGCAGAGGAAGGCATAGAGAAACCTGTCTTTCCAATCCACGTAAGAGCATCCTGGGGCACAGTCCCAGGAGTGGAATCTGCAACAAAACAGAGGAAGCTGATGATTGACCGGTGCTGCAAAGAGATCTATCTGGAGTGCCCACCTGGAGAAAATGACCCACAGAATGTGAGGGTCAAGGGACCATTCGTAATATCCCTGGGAGATTCTGCTCAGGGCATCTGCTAGTACACTGTCCTTCCCTGGAAGGTGAACTGCTACTAGGGAAGTCTGAACAGAATAGGCCAGAGACCACAGTTTCATGGTTTCTGTGCACAAGGCCGTGGACTGAGTGCCTCCCTGCTTGTTGATGTACCACATTGTGGTGGTGTTGTCTGTTCTGACTTGGACCACCTTGCCCTTGACTGAGTCTGAGAAGCTCTGAAGGGCTAGGAAAACTATCCTAGAGTTCCAGGAGGTTGATGTGAAGACTCCTGTGGAGACCAGACTCCTTGAGCTCTCAGGGCTCCCAAGTGGGCTCCCCAACCTAGAGGAAGCATCTGTAGTTAGAACTACTACAGGGGACTTCAGGAAGACATGGGACTCCTTGTCTGAGGTTGTCCTGGTCCTGCCACTACTGGAGAGCTTGTACCAGAGTCTGAGTCACTGGAATCAGTTTGGTGAGGGAGTCCTTTTTCTGTGACCAACAAGACCTTAGGTGGAACTGAATGTTCCTCATCTGAAATCTGGCTCCCTGTACCACTGCAGTGGAAGCTGCCATGTGGCCCAGGAGTCGAAGGAACTGTCTTGCTGGACGAGAGACCTGAGGTCGAAAAGAGGAAGCAAGATCTACTAGGGCCTTCACCATACCGGGAAGGAAAGCTTTTTGCTTGGGTAGTGTCCAGTTCTATTCCTATGAAAGTAAGGCGTTATACTGGTCCGAGGACAGACTTTGGAAGATTGAGGAAGAAACTCAGGGAACTAGAGCAAGTCCTGGGTGGTTTCCAGAGCTGACCTGACCTGGTGAGATGACTGACCAACAAGTGTGATCATCCAGATATGGGAAAATGGTGATACCTGTCTTCTGAGGTAAGCCACCACTACTGCAAGGCACTTTGTGAACACCCTTGGAGCTGATGTTAGGCGAATGGCATGGCCCTGAATTAGTAATGGCCTGAAGGCAACTTTCCGAGACCTGAGGTATTTTCTGTGGCAGCACCTGATAGGGATATGGAAGTAGGCATCCTTGAGGTCCAGGGATGCTAGCCAATCTCCTGGCCTTAGAGAGAGAAGGATTATTCCCAGAGTTACCATTTTGAATATGGGTTTTCAAATGTGTTTGTTCAAATACCTTAGGTCTAGGATGGGTTGCCACTCCCCTGTTTTCTCTGGGGTAAGGAAGTACCTGGAGTACAGGCCTTTTCCCCTGTGCTGAGTAGGAACCTTCTGTATAGCTCTAGAGGAGCCAAGAAGGAAATCTCTGCCTCTAGGGCAAGGGTTTCTGAGATGATGCAGGTGGGAAAAGACCTCAGCCCCCTCTTTTTTTGGGAATTTTTTTGAAGCTGAGGGCCAGTCCCTGACACTACTTCCAGGACCCACTTGTCTGAGGTCACAGACTTCCGGGCCTGAAAGCAGTAAGCCAGTCTGCCTCCTACTGGGATTGGGGAGTCGACCCGGGCTGACACAACAGGGTGTCTGCTTGGCAGGAGCCTTAGACAGGGAGAAGGGAGCAGCTCTGCTCATCCCCCTCCTGCCCCTCCCTCGGGAAAAAACACTCTGTGGGAAGAGAGTGGAGGCCTGGGCTTGGTAAAAAGGCCTGTGAAAAGGCCTGCCCCTGCCCCAGACTGCTGCTTTTGTGGAGTGGCTTGCCTTTCCTTGGCCTGTGCACTCCTGTAAGTGGTTCTGTGTAACCTCCCTACAAATGGGGGTTCCTAGAAGCCTCCTAGGAGCTTGCCTAAGTGTTCCCCCTGCCTGCTGGCATTCGGCGTTTAAGCCGTTTAAATGGCACTGTGAGTGCTTGTAGAGCCTCCACATGCTGTCTCTTTAAGAGCTGTCTGCTTGCAGACATAATTAGTGCTGATGGAGGGGGACTGGTGTTTCCTGCTCGAATCCCACCTGAGCTTGGGGTGTAATCGCTCCGTTTTGCAGTTGCTGAACAGCATAAAGGGGCCCATCTGAAAGATGTAGCTGTTTGTCTGTAATCCTTTAAAGCATTAGGTGAAATTGCAGTTTGTTTAACCTGCCTTTATTACAGCTGGGACTCTGTGTGTGCCCCTCCATTTGGACTTGAACTGCTGTGCTGGAGCCAATTGGGTTAAAGGAACCCTAAAATGAGGCTGCTTGGGCCAACCAGAATTGTGACTCTCACTGGAGCGGATTACAAAGGGGAGTATATGGCTAGCTCATGGGAATTGCAATTTGGGCCTTGGCACCTTTTGCACCAACAGAGGGAGTTCTGGAGTGATTGACAGCCGAACCCTCCAACTGGACCTGTTGGAACCTAAGGGAAATGCCCTGAACTGAAGCTGGAGAGGCAGATCGTTGTTGCCTGTGAAGGGTAGGAGCTCTGTGATTTTCTGCGGTGTACAGTTCGGCAGAGGCGTGAGAGAACATGAGAGTTGGCTACGGCCGTTGTAAGCTATAGTGGGACTGAATCCAAGTTTACTGAGAGAAGGAAGGCTGAAGAGTGAATACCAGGCTCACCCTGTAGAAGACTGGAGATATTGCTGAATGCTTTCGGTCTGTCAGGAACTGAAACTTCTGTGTGCTCTCGGGTATTTTGCAGTAATTGCGATTGGGATCAAGGAGCAGCCTGCCTGGTATAGTATTTTCCTTTTACATATGAATGTGCCTACAGCTTGTGGGGAATTGCTGTTTCTTGTCCCCTGTCCTGTGTGCTGTGTAGTGAAGCAGGAAACAAACCCCAGCGTGTTTCGGACTAAATCCGTTTGCTATCAACTGCCTAGGGGTCCAGCCACAAGGGCCTTGCATCCATGTCTTGTGGTTTCTGGCAATCCAGAAGAACATCCACCATCAGGTTCTCAGCTTGGTATTGTGAGTACAAATCAGGCTATTCCCTACAGCCTGTTTTCAATCACAAGTGTGTCATCTAATTATTGCTGTTTCACTTCTTCATGGACTGAGCCATCCGGCTCCGGATTACAATTGGGTGTTGTGCATATATTTTCTTCTACAGGGCCCCATCCATCTGCCTGCCGGCCAACCCCAGGCAACAGACCTGGCTAGCCCCCTCCCCAACCTGGGTACCCAGAGTGTGACTTTCAGACCCTGTATGTGCACAGTACTGTGATTTATTATTGCCAATTAACCTGATTTTCCCCCTCCCGTGTTCCATTCCCTAAAATAAACAGTGTCAGTGGCTCAGTAGGTAGCACACTCGCCTCTGAGGCCGGAGATCAGAGGGCTGTGGGTTCCAGTTCCACATCTGGCACTTGGGTTAATGTCCAGTACTGACACTGTAATGCAGCATGAGAGGGTGTTGCATTTCTGAGGTGCCCGTCTCGGATGAGGACGTTAAACCGAGGTCCCATCTGCCTGGATTGGTGGTAGTTCAGGTGGATGTTAAAGATCCCATGGCACTTATGTCGAAAGAGTAGAAATTTCCCGGTGTCTAGCCAAATTTCCCTCATTCACTAAAAATACCACCAACAGCTTAATCTGGTTCAAGGTCTGTTGGCATTCATCTGTATCCCCCTCCCCCGGGTCGTGCCTGAAAATAGGCAGGATTTGTCTAGTGCACTTACCCGGTCAACAAAAGCTAAATAAATAAATAAAGCAGATTTGATGTTCTTGAGCTTTATACTGTCTGAAGTGTCAGTACGTAGAGAACAAGCATTGTATTGTGCTGTGCATGTTGTTTAACCCTCGTTTTGGGGGTCCTCGGGAGAATCAGTCTCGGGGTAAGTGGTACCTTATGGTGACAGTGTGTATATGTGGAGGTATTGGGACTGTAACTCCTGTATACTGTGTGAGCCACTAGAAGGAACCAAAGGGGGTCACGGTGTCCCAGAGGGCTGTGACCAAACTAGTCTAACCACTACAAACCCTGACCTCTGGGTGAAGGCATCCGTCATAGAACCTAGGCCCCTCAACCTGTCCATAGTCAAGAAGAAAAAATTACTCACCTTAGTAATGTTGTTTCTTCTAATGGAGTCTTGCTATATTATGACAATTGCAGTATGACCGCAGGTTAGAACTGCTCCGGAGGTGAAATAGTTAACTTTTCCATGCAGGCATGGAACCTAGAGCGCGAGCTCGATTAGAAACTCTGTCTGTTGTGCTTCAAAGGTAAACTGTCAGATCTTTACGAGCTAAAACTCACTAAGGTTCTGTGTGGAAGCTGTAAACCTGCACTAGCCAACTGGCTACTAACATAAACACTCATTTTTGGCCTAAAACAAAGACTCAGAGTCAGGAGACCCAAAAATTCAAAAACACAACACCAATTCACCAAAAGGTAATTGAAAACAACAAATTGGGCATCAAAAGTGCCAACCCTGTGCACCCACCACATCCCAAAACAGAGGTTCTGAGAGGAGGGCAGGCAGGGAGGAGGTCATAATATAGCAAGACTCCATTAAAGGAAGAAACAACATTACTAAGGTGAGTGATTTTTCTTCAAACAACATGATCTTGCTATATCATGAGGCAATTGCAGACTACACAGCAGTACCCCATGGAGGAGGAGCAGAACCTACTTAGAAATAGAGGCTCAAACGCGGCTGTGCCAAACCAGTACATCACTCTAGCCTGGATGTCCAAGGAGTAATGCTTGGTAAAGTGTGAACTGTTTTCCAGGTAGCTGCTTGACATATTTCTAGAATAGGAATGTCTCTGGCAGCAGCCAGAGAAAGCAGCTGTACCTCTGTAGAGTGAGCCCCTCAGGCCTGAGGGAGGAACTTTACCCAACTTCACATAGCAGAATTGGATACAAGAGACAATCCACCTGGCAATGGATCTTTTAGTGGCTGGCTTCCCTTTCCCAACCCAGCCATAGGTAAGGAACAGTTGGAGGGAGTCAAACCTATGACCCAGTCTTATTACCCAGAGTGAAGGAGTAAACTTTTCCCGCATGGTCCAGAAGGCGATTCCTTGTTGGCTGGTGACGCAGCCTGGCGTTTAAGCAGCTGTCCGGACGGAGCAGCACTCAGTCATGATCGAATCAGCCTGAGGGTGTTAATTTAAAGAGTCAACACCTCCGATAAAGCCTGTTCAGCTTCCTAGGAAGGGGGGGTAATGCCGACGGTTGCTTCCAAATGGTGGAATGTCGTGATGAGGCTCAATCAGGTGGCACCAGGGTAGAGCATCTCGGTGATCCAGGTGCAGCGTAGTTTTTATGCTGTGGATCCAGCTCCGGAATGCTACTGATGAACTGCCTGATTTTTTATGCAGCAAATTCAGAAAGGAAGGAGCCTCCGGAGGAGACTTCTTCAGGGGAATCCTGGCCTGGGCTTGTCCGGAGGCGCGGCTCGCCGCTCTGGTCGGAACGACCATCGGAGTCATCCGTCTCGAGGAAGATGAAGAAGAAGGCCTCCTTCCGCACAGGATGAACGGACTCTGGGAAGCCCTCGGGCGATCCTGCCCTGCCAGTTTGGAACCAGAGGGCTCACCCTGGTAATCTGGAGGTGGGATGGGCCTCTATCTCCGGCGTAGGGGGCCCGGAACCGACCGGCATCGGAAGACAGCTTCACTTCCCTGTTGAGTTGAGCTGGGCCTCAGCCCACCAGGTAGCCAGAGTCTCCTTCAGTCCACTGTGGCGGAGGCAGTGGAGGAGGAGGAGAATGTGGATACTGAGGGTGTCCGTGAGGCGGTTCGTGTTCCGGTGGTGGAAGCCCAGCGCCGGGCATTGGGCACTGTGTACTGCAGCATTGGGTAGGGCTATGCCAGGTACTGGGGTGCCGGATACCGCGGCCTGGGTCGATAAGGCCGATAGGACAGGGCTGACCCAGGCACCGCGCCTGCAGGAGCAGGGCCGAAACGCCCAGCGGCAGGCCCAGAATGGGGTTCGCTGGTGGCAGGCCCGGCGTCCGCAATGTGATGTTGTCGTATCGGGTGGGCCGCACTGGCGTCCGGGCGCCGGTCATCTGCCCAGGGGAGGAGATCTGACGTAGCATACCCACCTCCTCTGTCACCTGGGAAGAAGGATTACCATCCCCGGATTCATAGAGGAGACGCTGGCGCTTTGGAGTGCAACAAAGCGTGGCGAGCTTGGGACATGGTTAGCCCAGCGGTCCGGCCCGCTCTAATGCTGTGGACGCCGGAGGAGCTCAACCGCTTTATCACGATTCGGTTGACGCCGGGGAGCCGCATCTGATTTATCAGACCCAGCACCGGACGGGAGGCCGCGAATGAGGGCGGCCTTTGGCGGCATTTTGGAGGCGCGCTGTTGCCCAGGAGGGTTGGGCGTCTTAACGGCCTTACCCGGCGGGCGCGAGAGGAGCTGCGCTCGTCTGAGGCCGCCGAACCAGGATGTCGACAGCGTGACCTTACTGGGAATGGCTCCTTAGACCTGGAGGCTCCAGAGGGTCCTGAGCGCGAGCCCGACGGGAGGATTGACGCAGTCTTGGAAGCCTCAAGCACGCCCCCGACGGAGCTGCCTCCCGGGAGGCGTTACCTGCAGCACTGGTGACCCCAGTCGAGGCGCAGCGACCATGAGGAGTCCCGTCCAGGTGCTTTTGTGGTGGCCACCAAAGAGTTGAAGTTCACTTGTTTTTTCAGTTCTTTTTCCACGGAGGTCATTTTTGTTTAAGAATGTGGGCCTCAAGGGACTGCTGCCTCCACTTCCGGGTGGCAGCATTAGACTGCTGGCAGGCTGGCACTTCTCGATGGGATGATCGGGCCCTGAACAAAAGGCACTGGGAATGTCGTCCCTTATGCAGAGCTGGGCGCCGCAAGAATCGCACTTGTTTTGTGCTCCGGAGGGATTGGGGGCGACATACCACAGCAGCTGTAGGTAAGGCTGACGAAAATCAGGAAAAAGTAGAAAATAGGTGGTAAAACTACTGAGGACTGACTGCGAAGCAGTGAACTTAACCGCGAGGCGCTGCACAAGCTTACGGCGGGAAAGAACTGGAAGGTGGGCGTGGGGGACCGCCCCTTTATACTGACGTCGCCTGACGTTGGTCACCTGACGTGGGGCGGTCCCCTGCCAGAGACTGCTAGCTAGAAATTTTTCCGTGGGGTCCTGACGCCTGCTGGCTTCAGTCCTACTTGCAATTACCTACTGCAAGAGCCCTCTCAAAGTAAGATCTGTAGTTCTAGGAGTGGTATATGGTGTACATCCACACTTCTGGCAGAATTTCTCTCCCCTTTAAGACTTGCCAGAAGGTCTTCAATCTGGCTCCTCCCACTCTTCTGGGTGGTATCCTCCTCAGCACTGCCCCATGACATCAGATCTGACCCACTGGAAGCCAGAGCAGTGTGCAACTCACCAGGGGAGGTCGGGTGGGTTGTGTGGATGTACACCATATACCACTCTTATAACTACAGTTACAGGTGAGGAACTTGTTTTTCTAGAGGTGTGGATTTGGTGTACTATCCACACTTCTGGCAGACTCCTAGCAGTTCTCCAGGAGGATGGGCAAGGCGCACACCACTTATTTAGGAAGAGCAATTGGAGAACCGAGGACCCGAAACCAGCATCCTGATGTGGCTCAAGACCAATGTGGTAATGGGAGATAAGGTGTGAGCTGACTTCCAGGCAGCAGCCCTGCAGATCTCCTGGATTGGGATGTCCTGGAAGCAGCCACCAAGGCAGCGGTATGTCTGGTGGAATGAGCCCTAAGCCTTGCGGAGGCTCTCACAGCCAACCTATAGTAGAGGTTGATGCAAGATGCAGTCCACCTGCCAGTCCGCTTTGCTGCCAGTCTGCCAGGTGCATCTTCAGCATAAGTGAAAACAGCTGGTGAACCTCCCCCAAACTCCAGCTGTGCACTCCTTTAATAGGCAAGTGCTCACCTCAGGTCCAGAGTATGGAGCCTGTGCTCTGCCTCAGAGGTGTGGCTGAAGTACACTGGGAGACTGATCATCTTGTTAAGGTGAAACTCTGAGACAACCTTTGGAAGGAACTTTGGGTTGGGGCAAAGGACAACCTTGTACCTGTGGAAGACCAGGTAAGGAGACTCCACCAAAAGTGCCTGAAGCTCACTGGTCCTTTTGGTGGAGGTGATAGCCACCAAGAAGGCAGTCTTCCACAACAGGTGTGACATCTTACACCTGTGTATTGGTTCAAATGGCTTGCCCATGAGCATTGCCAGCACCAGCAGAAGTCCCAAGGTGGTGGTGGTTCACGCACCAGAGGGGAAATGTGGTCAAGGCCCTTAAAGAAGCACCCGACCACCTTTTCATGCACCACTGTTGGCTTACCGCCCATACCTAGTACGCAGAGATGGCTGCCAGGTGCACCCTAAAGGTGTCGACTGAAGGCCCAACTGAGAGAGGTACCATAAGTAATCAAGGATGCTAGCCACAGGACAGGACAGGGGCCAAGCTCTTTCCTGGCACCAAATGGAGAATCTCTTCCATTTAAAGGCATAGCAAATCAATGAGTCGACTCCTTCTGAGAGCTTCCACCACATGTAGGACCTCATCGGAGAGACCCAGAGCCTAGAACTCTAGCCACCTCAGGAACCAGGCTATCAGTTGCAGGGATTGAAGGGCGAGTGGAGGACCTTCCACTGAGAACATGATAGTAGGTCCAGGCGAAGTGGCAGATGCCACATAGGCCTGCTGCTGAGGCTGGTAGATTGGGGTACCAGAACTGGCATGGCCAGTCCGTAGCCACCAGGATCAACCATGCCTTGTCCCTCCAAGCTTTGATCAGGACCTTGTGGATCAGAGGAAAAGGAGAGAAGGCATAAAGGAGACCCAGGGCCTCATAAAGGTATCCCTCTGCAGCATTCCCTGCTGAGGGGACGGGCACAAAACAGCCTCAGCTTGGTGTTCTCCCGGGAGGCAAACAGATCCACCTGAGGAGTGCCCCACTGGGAGAACAGACGTCAACTACCTCCTGTTGGAAGAACCACTCATGGGATGCCTTGTCCACTTGGCTGAGGCATCTGCCAGCCAACTGGACACCCATCCACATTGAAATGGCTAGTAGGTCAATCAGAGGCTGAGCACAAGGGTGCAAATGTGGAGAGCTTCCCTGCACAAAGGTAGGGAATGAATCCCATCCTGTTTGTTGAGGTAGTACATGGTCATCTTTTTTGTCCATCTGGACCTGGAGGACCTGACCCGCAGATGGCAAAGGCTGTCAGGGCCATGCAAACAGCTTGAAGCTCCAGCATGTTGATGTGACACTGGGACTCCTTGGGGACCAGAGGCCGTGGACCCTGTGTTCCACAAGGTGAGCACCCCAGCCCATCAGGGAGGCATTGGTCGTAAGAATGACTGTCGGCTCTGGGCAGACAAATGGGACTCCTTCCTGGAGGTGCGTCAGGACCAGCCACCACTGGATGGCATCCCACATCTGCTGGGTCACCATGACCACTTGGTCGAGGTGGCCTTGATGCTGGGACCATCAACAGGCCAATCCCTACTGCAGGAGGCGCATCCTCCAGCGGGCCTAACAGACCACAGTGGTGCAAGCCACCATGTAGCCCAGAGGGATCAGGAAGTCGATGGCAGGGCACAACTTCCCAACCTGAAATGATCGGGTAAAGAAGGAAAGATCCTCCGCCCTGTCCACCGAGAGTTGGGCTCAGGCTTGACAAGAGTCAAGTTCCACCCCGATGAACTGAATCACCTGCAATAGTACGAGTTCTGACATGGCATCACTGACCAGGAGGCCAAGGTCCAAGCAGGTCTGGGGGGCCAGGTCCCTGGACCACTCCACCTCCATTCTGGAGGGGTCTGCAATCAGCCAATCTGGGTACAGGTACACCCGGACCCTTCGTGCCTCAAGAAGGCTGCCACCACTACTATACATTTCATGAAGACCCTGGGAGCTGAGGAGGGCCAAGGGATGGCCTGGAACTCATGGGGTCCCCACCACGCGGAATTGAAAGGAACCGCCAGTGGGAAAGATGGATGGGGACACGAAAGAAGGTGTCTTGCAGGTCCAGGGAGCAGAAGAAAAAATGACTCACCATAGTAATCTTGTTTCTTCCCAGTGATACTCAGGTATTCATAGCTTCTGCAGTGTCCCTTTAAGACTGAGCTACCTGAAGAGATGGAATGCTATGCAAATGATGGAATCTTTGCATGTGTTTATTTTCAAACACTGCCTCTAACCAACTGCCTTGGTTCTAAACCTTCAGATTTCCTTGGAGCCTGGAAAGACAGGTCTCAGAACTAAAAAATTATATCTACCACCCAAGTGACTGGAATTATAATAATAATAAAGTAATACCCTATAACAATCCTCCAAATGGAGGTCAAAAACCCCAGAATTGAGGATAACCAAAAACAACCACACCCCTGAATGTCAGAATCACCTGAAGGGGAAGAAGAACAAGAAGAACATGAATTACAAACAATAGTGCCTGATTGTGGCACCCACATAGTAGGCAGATACATACACCCAGGAATGCAGAGGCTACTGGTTCTTGAAGGGAGGCAGGTGATGAGTTATGAATACCTGGTATTGCTGGGAAGAAACAAGATTACTATGGTGAGCAATTTTTCTTCTAACCCCAGTAATACTCAGGTATTCATAACTTCTGCAGACTATGAAGCAGTCACCTTTGAGGTGGGCACAGAACCTATTTTGAACAGACTGTGCAGGACTGCTGTGCCAAACCTGGCATCACTCCTGGACGAGATGTCCAAACTGTAATCATAGGTTCATAGGTAGTTACAAGTTTGAGGGACAAGCCCATTTAGAACTCAGCCACCATATATCCTAATGATGGAATGAGAACTTTGTTTCACCCATCTATTGATCAAGCCTGAGTTTAAATTGGTTAATGTTATCACTAGAGACAACAAAAGGTGGAAGAGAGTTCCATAATGATGGTATCCTCTGAGTTATAAAATTCCTTAATACAGTAATGCTTTGTGAAGGTGTGTACTGATTTCAAGGTAGCTGGTTTACAGGTATCCATTAATGGAACATCCTGGCAGCTGCTATGGTAGCAGCTGTGCCCTCAGGAATGGGCCCTCAACCCTGTTGGGTGTTCCTTCCAGCTTTAGAACAGCAAAACTGGATGCACTGAACTATCCAGCAAGAAACAGACCTTTTAGATGCTGGGTTACCCTTGCCCATATTCTCATAAGTCAGGAACAGTTGTTTTCTGTCCTGCCTATGGTCCTTAGTGGCTGTCAAGTAATAACTAAGGGCTCTTTTAACATCCAAACTGTGCAGCCTCCTTTCACCAGAGGTGGAGTGTCCAGTAAAAAATACAGGTAGGGTAATGGTTTGGTTCAGATGGAAATCCGAAACCACTTTGGGGAGAAATTTCCTGTTTGTTCTCAGGACCACTTTGTCATTGTAGAAAGAAATGTAGTCCTTGTCTACACAAAGAGCCTGAAGCTCACTGATTCTTCTAGCAGAAGTCATTGCCACTAGAAAAACTGTTTTCCAAGTGACAAACTTTAGATGAGCTGAAGATATAGGCTCAAAAGAGGGTCCCATGAGCTTGGCTATACACACATTAAGATCCCATGCAGGCACTGGTTCCCTGTGAGGGGGGTTAAAAGGAGAGAGGCCCTTAAAGAACCTTCTGAAAATAGGATCTGAAGCCAATGAGAACTTTTGCTTGGCTGAAATGTAAGCAGAAGCTGCAGCCAAATGTACCTTAGTGTACTGGCCTGAAGGCCCAAAGAATGTAAATGAGTAAGATAGTCCAGTATGACTGATATCCCAGCCTGTGTTGGTTCAATATCCTGTGTGGAACACCAGATGGAAAACCTTTTTTCCATTTTGCAGAATAAGTTTTCTTAGTGGAGGGCTTCATGCAGCCTTTCAAAATATCCAGAACACTTTCAGAAAAGTTTAGTCCTGCATATTCTATGTCCTCAAGAGCCAGGCCTTGAGCCTGAGGGATCTGAGGTTCAAGTACAGTAGCCTCTCCTGACTGGAGATTAACACACTGTGCCTCTTGGGAAGGTGTATTGGTTCAGCCACAGACATGGAGAGCAGTACAGAGTACCATGCTGCCTAGGCCAATCTGGTGCTATTAAGATCATGGATGCTGACTGGGACCTGAGCTTTAGCAAAACTCTGTATACCAGAGGGAAGGGAGGGAAAGCATATACAGTAGGTACTTCCCTGACCAATCTAGAATTAGGGCATCCAGAGGGATTGTTCCCCTCTCTGGTGGTCTGCAAAAATATTTCAGCAGGTGGTGGTTCTGGTGGGATGCAAACAAGTCCACCTCTGGAGTGACCCACCTCTTGAAAATTACCTGCACCACTTGCCCATTCAGGGTCCATTTGTGATGGGCCTGGTTGATCTGACTCAAGTTGTCTGCCAAGGTATTGTCCTTGCCAGGCAGATAAATGGCTTGGAGAGAAATTCCCAAGGAGTAAGCCAGACTCTATATTTTCATAGTTTCTGTGCAGAGAGGACTTAACCTTGTCCCTCCCTGCTTGTTTATGTAGTACATGGAGGTGGTATTGTCCGTTCTGATCTGTACCACCTATCCCTGTAGCAGAGGCATGAAGGCCTTCAATGCTAACAAAACTGCCCTGAGTTCCAGCATGTTTATGTGCAAGAGTGACTCTGCACTTGACCATGTGCCTTGGGTAGTGTGATCCCCCAGATGGACACACCACCCCAGGAGTGATTCATCCGTTGCGAGAATTACTTGATGGGGACTCCTGTTGGAAAGGGACCCCTTCTCTTAGGTTGCTTTCCTCTTTCCACCATTCGAGAGCATGTAACGGAGTTCCTGTTACTGGAATCAATTTAAAGAGGGTCTCCTTTCTGGTATCAGTGAGCCCTGAGATGAAACTGGATTTCTCTCATCTGGAACCTGGACCATAGTACTCTGCCAGTGACAGCCGCCATGTGGCCCAACAGCTGAAAGAACTGTCTTGCAGTTTTTGACTTGTTCAGGACAAATGAACCTGCCAAGTGTTGAATGCTTCTTATCCTGTCTAGTGGCAGGTAAGGCTCCTATAAACTGCAATATCCAACAGGGTAGCAGAACTGACTTATTTTGATTTACTATGAATACTAGAGACTCCAGGAGTTCCTGAGTAAGAAGCAGCTGCTCCCTGACATGGCTGGGGGACTTTCCCACTACCAGCCATTCGTCTAGGTACGGAAAAACAGTGACACTCTGCTTTCGAAGGTGTGCCACCACTACTGCCAGGCACTTTGTAAACACCCTGGCACTGAAGTGAGGCCAAATGGTTGTATTGAGAACTGATAGTGACCTGAAGGGAGTCTGAACCTGAGGTATTTTCTATGAGACCCTTTATGGGGATGTGGAAATAGGCATCTTTGAGATCTAGCGATGCCAACCAATCTCCTTTTTGGAGGGTTGGCAGAATCAGTGCCAAGGTTACCATTTTGAACTTTGGCTTTGTTAGGTATCTGTTTAAGACCCTGAGGTCTAATATGGGCTGCCACTACCATTTTAATTTGTGGTAAGAAAGTATCTTGAATAAAGTCCCTTTCCCTTTAAGCTGGTTGGCACTGGTTCTACTGCTTGAGCAAGAATCAGCTTTTGAACCTCTGCTTCAGGAGTTTTCTTTCTGTATTTGAAAATGGTTCAAAACTCAGAGTTCCTAAGGTGGAAGGGATTTGAAAGTCAGAGACAGCCCCAGACAAACTACCTCCAGGACCCACTTGTCTCTGGTGATGTTTTTCCAAACATGAAAATAGTGAGCCAGTCTGCCTTCTACAGGCAGTAGGGCGTGGCCTGTAGACACATCAGGGTGCCTATTTGTTTGGAATGAGCCTGGGGCTGGGACCATGCTTGGAAACCCATATGCCCCTTCCCCAAAATATCCTTGCTGTGGATACTACTGGTATGGGGTTGTAGCCATGGGTTGAAAGAACAGCCTGCTTTGAAAGGCCCTGTTCCTGTCTCCCCTTTCATAGGGTCTAGTGGATGGGGAAGCTTTTTCCTTTCCAAAATTGCTTCTATAGGTGGTTTTATATTCATCCACCTTTTTCAAGTAAGCCTCTGTCATTTGCCCAAAGAGGGAATGTTCCTCAAGTGGGAAATCTAGTGTTTTGGTCAGAGTATCCTGGGTTAGGTTTGTGGCTCTCAACCAAGCAAACCTTCTCTGAGCCACAGTGTTTGCCATTGACCTGGCAGCTGTGTTGTTAGAATCCACAGCCATTTGAAATTGATACTTGGCTGCTTCCAGACCAAATCTAGCTGTTTCAGCTAAGTCAGCTGAGACAGGAGACTGCACCTTTTTAGACATGGCAAGCACTGATTGCCAGAGTGGTTTCTGGTATTGTGCAGCATAGGCCTGGAAATTGGCCTGTCTGATAGCCAAGGAAGCCAAGAGGTAGCCTTTCTTGGCCATGCTATCTATTTTCCTTGAATCCTTGTCTGGAAGATAGGAGGCTAGTGGGACCCTTGCCTTGTCACAGGCGGCCACCTGCACTACTCCTTGGTAGTCATGGTGAGAGAATAAAAATTCTGCACCCCGTCTTTCCAGTTGGCACTTTTTGTCCAACCTCTTGTCCAAAGGTGGGACAGTACTAGGAGTCTCCAGTATTTTTAAGGCATCTTTTTTAAAGAATTTATTGATGTGGAGAAGAAGCTTTTTGGTGGGTGTTAACCCCAACATTTCCATATACTTTACTTATGGGGATGTCTAGGTATCCACCATTTTTCTTATAAAAGTGTAGTGAGAGGAAAATCCTCTGATGTCCTAGAAGGAGAACCAAATTCTTGTTCAGAGAAACCTCTGGTTCGATGGGGTCCTTCCTCCTCCTCCTCAAGGTCCAGGTACCTCTTGCTCATAAACAGAAGACTGAGAAGAAGAGCCAATCTGTCTGGCTGGTGTCTGAGGCAAAGGGGTAGTCAGCCCTTGTGAAGCCTGTATCACACGGAAGGCCTGTGCAATCTCTTCTGCACTTGGTATTTGTATTGCAGGTACAGAAGTCCCCAAAGGCTTATCAGCAGGGAGTTCTATGTGCTTAGTCTTTTTAGACTTGTTTGAGGGAACCAGAGAGTCAGCCAGTTCAGCAAGCCTCTTTGAAACTGCTGGAGTACCCGTCTCAAGGGTGGCAATTACAGTAGTTAAAATTGATGTGGTTTCTCCCAAAGGCATAGTGGGTGTTGGCTGATCAGAGCCAGAGGGACCCTTTGAAACAGTCATCTTTTTCTTTAGCCTTTCAAGGCATGTTTCCACAGTTTTTTCTGGAAAAGTTTTACAAATATCACAGTCTGTTTTTAAATGTTCAAACCCCAGACAGACCACACAAAGGATGTGCTTGTCTTCTTTAGCAAAAATCTCACCACAATCAGTACATGGTTTAAAAGAGAAAAATACTCACCATAGTAATGTTGTTTCTTCTAATGGAGTCTTGCTGTATTCTGACATAATGCAGCTAGCCCCAGCACTTGAACTGCCCCGGAGAGGAAAGAATTAACTATGCAGAAGCATAGAATGTTGAGCTCGAGCTCGGTTTACAAACCTCTGTCTGTGGTACTTCCCAGTGTAACCGTCAGATTTTTACGAGCAACTAACTAACTGAGTACTAAACTATGGAAATTGTTCAAAATATGTAAGCCAAAAGGCAACAATTTGGGTCCAAAAGACTCAAGTCGAGAACCCAAGAAGAAGGCAGTGAATATAATAAATATATATATATATATATATATATATATATAAAAACACAAGAAAAGAACCCATAAAACAACTACCCCCACCCTAAAGAGGAGGGTACAAGGTACCCCCTGAGGTGTAACTTACTGTACCTGCCAGCCCACTTCCCAAAAACTAGGTTCTGAAAGGAGGCGGAGGGAGGTCAGAATACAGCAAGACTCCATTAGAAGAAACAACACTACTATGGTGAGTAATTTTTCTTCAAACAACATGAAGTCTTGCTGTATTCTGACATACTCATGAACTACCAAGCAGTTCACGATGGAGGAGGGAATGCAGAATCTACTTTGGGAACAAGTTCTGCAGCACTGCTGTGCCAAACCTAGCATCACTCCTAGCCTGGATATCCAGAGAGTAGTGCTTGGTGAATGTGTTGCTGTTTTTCCAGGTGGCTGCTTTGCAGATCTCTAACAAGGGTATATCTCTGGCCACAGCCCAGTAGCAGCTCTTACCCCTAGTCGAGTGAGCCCTCAGGCCTGAAGGGGGTGTTCCACCCAATTTGCCACAGCAGAATTGTATACAAGAGACAATCCACCTGGCAATAGTTCTTTTAGTGGCAGGCTTATCTTTCCCCACCTCACCATAAGTGAGAAACAATTGAAGACAGTCATTTCTGTGTGCCTTAGTATGCTCTATGTAGTAGCTAAGGGTCCCTTTAACATCCAAACTGTGTAATCTTCTTTCTCCTGAAGAAGAATGGTCAGTGAAAAACACAAGGAGAGACACAGATTGGTTCAGATGAAAATCCTGAAACCACTTTGGACAAGAACCTCCTATTGGGTCTTAGGACCACTTTATCCCTACGGAATGATATAAAGTCAGGTTCAACTGACAAGGCCTGTATTTCACTAATCCGCCTGGCTGAAGTAATAGCTACCAGGAACACAGTTTTCCAGGTCAAGTACTTCAATTCGGTCAAAGCCAGAGGTTCAAAGGTTGGCTGCATAAGCTGAGCAATGCAGACATTAAGATCCCAATCCGGGGTCGGTTCCCTAAAGGAAGGGTTAATATGAACCAGACCTTTGAAAAACTTACTGAAAACATGATGAGATGCCAGGGAAGAGCCCTTCTCTGCTGAAAGGAATGTAGAAACAGCTGCTAGGTGAACCTTCAGAGTTGCAGGCCTAAGGCCTAGACCATTGAGGTGAACCAGATAATCTAAGGCTGTGGAGATGTCTGCAGACTCAGGCACAATGCTTTTCTGAGAGCACCAAATGCTGAACCTCTTCCATTTGGAATTATAAGTTTTTCTAGTGGAAGGTTTCCTAGAAACCTTCAAAATATCCAGAACTCCATGAGAAAGATGCAGGCCTGCATATTCTAACTCTTCAAGAGCCAGACCTTGAGATTGAGAGACTGGAGATTGGGGTACCAGATCCTTCCCTGGGAGGAGGACAGGAGATTGTATCTCCTGGGAAGAGACAGGGGATGTGACACTGTCAAGGACAGCAGCAAAGGACACCAAGGCTGTCTGGCCCAATCTGGAGCCACCAGTATCACTGTGCAGGGTTGAGTTCTGATTTTGATCAGGACTCTGAACAGCAGAGGGAAGGCATAGAGAAACCTGTCTTTCCAATCCAAGGTAAGAGCATCCTGGGGCACAGTCCCCAGGAGTGGAAGTCTGCAACAAAACAGAGGAAGCTGATGATTGACCGGTGCTGCAAAGAGATCTATCTCTGGAGTGCCCCACCTGGAGAAAATGACCCACAGAATGTGAGGGTCAGGACCATTAAGTAACATCCTGGGAGATTCTGCTCAGGGCATCTGCTAGTACACTGTCCTTCCCTGGAAGGTGAATGCTGCTACAGAAGTCTGAGACAGAATAGGCCAGAGACCACAGTTTCATGGTTTCTGTGCACAAGGCCGTGGACTGAGTGCCTCCCTGCTTGTTGATGTACCACATTGTGGTGGTGTTGTCTGTTCTGACTTGGACCACCTTGCCCTTGACTGAGTCTGAGAAGCTCTGAAGGGCTAGGAAAACTGTCCTGAGTTCCAGGAGGTTGATATGAAGGAGAGACTCCTGTGGAGACCAGACTCCTTGAGCTCTCAGGGCTCCCAAGTGGGCTCCCCAACCTAGAAGAGAAGCATCTGTAGTTAGAACTACTGAGGGGACTTGAGGAAGACATGGGACTCCTTGTCTGAGGTTGTCCTGGTCCTGCCACTACTGGAGAGCTTGTACCAGAGTCTGAGTCACTGGAATCAGTTTGGTGAGGGAGTCCTTTTTCTGTGACCAACAAGACCTTAGGTGGAACTGAATGTTCCTCATCTGAAATCTGGCTCCCTGTACCACTGCAGTGGAAGCTGCCATGTGGCCAGGAGTCGAAGGAACTGTCTTGCTGGACGAGAGACCTGAGGTCGAAAAGAGGAAGCAAGATCTACTAGGGCCTTCACCCTTACCAGGGGAAGGAAAGCTTTTGCTTGGGTAGTGTCCAGTTCTATTCCTTATGAAAGTAAGACGTTATACTGGTCCGAGGACAGACTTTGGAAGATTGAGAAGAAACTCCAGGGAACTGAGCAAGTCCTGGGTGGTTTGCAGAGCTGACCTGACCTGGTGAGATGACTGACCAACAATTAGTGAGTCAGTCCAGATATGGGAAAATGGTGATACCCTGTCTTCTGAGGTAAGCCACCACTACTGCAAGGCACTTTGTGAACACCCTTGGAGCTGATGTTAGGCGAATGGCATGGCCCTGAATTGGTAATGGCCTGAAGGCAACTCGAACCTGAGGTATTTTCTGTGGCAGCACCTGATAGGGATATGGAAGTAGGCATCCTTGAGGTCCAGGGATGCTAGCCAATCTCCTGGCCTTAGAGAGAGAAGGATTATTCCCAGAGTTACCATTTTGAATATGGGTTTTCAAATGTGTTTGTTCAAATACCTTAGGTCTAGGATGGGTTGCCACTCCCCTGTTTTCTCTGGGGTAAGGAAGTACCTGGAGTACAGGCCTTTTCCCCTGTGCTGAGTAGGAACCTTCTGTATAGCTCTGAGAGCCAGAAGAGAGGAAATCTCTGCCTCTAGGGCAAGGGTTTCTGAGATTGATGCAGGTGGAAAAGACCTGGCCCTCTTTTTTGGGAATTTTTTTGAAGCTGAGGGCCAGTCCCTGGCTACTACTTCAGGACCCACTTGTCTGAGGTCACAGACTTCCGGGCCTGAAAGCAGTAGCCAGTCTGCCTCCTACTGGGATTGGAGTCGACCCGGGCTGACACAACAGGGTGTCTGCTTGGCAGGAGCCTTAGACAGGGGAGAGGGAGCAGCTCTGCTCATCCCCCTCCTGCCCCTCCCTCGGGAAAAAACACTCTGTGGGAAGAGAGTGGAGGCCTGGGCTTGGTAAAAGGCCTGTGAAAGGCCTGCCCCTGCCCCAGACTGCTGCTTTTGTGGAGTGGCTTGCCTTTCCTTGGCCTGTGCACTCCTGTAAGTGGTTCTGTGTAACCTCCCTACAAATGGGGGTTCCTAGAAGCCTCCTAGGAGCTTGCCTAAGTGTTCCCCCTGCCTGCTGGCATTCGGCGTTTAAGCCGTTTAAATGGCACTGTGAGTGCTTGTAGAGCCTCCACATGCTGTCTCTTTAAGAGCTGTCTGCTTGCAGACATAATTAGTGCTGATGGAGGGGGACTGGTGTTTCCCTGCTCGAATCCCACCTGAGCTGGGGTGTAATCGCTCCGTTTTGCAGTTGCTGAACGCGCAAAGGGAGCCCATCTGAAAGATGTAGCTGTTTGTCTGTAATCCTTTAAAGCATTAGTGAAATTGCAGTTTGTTTAACCTGCCTTTATTACAGCTGGGACTCTGTGTGTGTGCCCCTCCATTTTGGACTTGAACTGCTGTGCTGGGCCAATTGGGTTAAGGAAGCCCTAAAATGGAGGCTGCTTGGGCCAACCAGAATTGTGACTCTCACTGGAGCCGGATTACAAGGGGAGTATATGGCTAGCGCTCATGGGAATTGCAATTTGGGCCTTGGCACCTTTTTGCACCAACAGAGGGAGTTCTGGAGTGATTGACAGCCGAACCCTCCAACTGGACCTGTTGGAACCTAAGGGAAATGCCCTGAACTGAAGCTGGAGAGGCAGATCGTTGTTGCCTGTGAAAGGGTAGGAGCTCTGTGATTTTCTGCGGTGTACAGTTCGGCAGAGGCGTGAGAGAACATGAGAGTTGGCTACGGCCGTTGTAAGCTATAGTGGGACTGAATCCAAGTTTACTGAGAGAAGGAAGGCTGAAGAGTGGATACCAGGCTCACCCTGTAGAAGACTGGAGATATTGCTGAAATCGGCTCGGTCTGTCAGGAACTGAAACTACTGTGTGCTCTCGGGTATTTTGCAGTAATTGCGATTGGGATCAGGAGCAGCCTGCCTGGTATAGTATTTTCCTTTTACATATGAATGTGCCTACAGCTTGTGGGGAATTGCTGTTTCTTGTCCCCTGTCCTGTGTGCTGTGTAGTGAAGCAGAAACAAACCCCAGCGTGTTTCGGACTAAATCCGTTTGCTATCAACTGCCTAGGGGTCCAGCCACAAGGGCCTTGCATCCATGTCTTGTGGTTTCTGGCAATCCAGAAGAACATCCACCATCAGGTTCTCAGCTTGGGTATTGTGAGTACAAATCAGGCTATTCCCCTGCAGCCTGTTTTCAATCACAAGTGTGTCATCTAATTATTGCTGTTTCACTTCTTCATGGACTGAGCCATCCGGCTCCGGATTACAATTGGGTGTTGTGCATATATTTTCTTCTACAGGGCCCCATCCATCTGCACCTGCCGGCCAACCCCAGGCAACAGACCTGGCTAGCCCCCTCCCCAACCTGGGTACCCAGAGTGTGACTTTTCAGACCCTGTATGTGTGCACAGTACTGTGATTTATTATTGCCAATTAACCTGATTTTCCCCCTCCCGTGTTCCATTCCCCTAAAATAAACAGTGTCAGTGGCTCAGTAGGTAGCACACTCGCCTCTGAGGCCGGGAGATCAGAGGGCTGTGGGTTCAGTTCCCACATCTGGCACTTGGGTTAATGTCCAGTACTGACACTGTAATGCAGCATGAGAGGGTGTTGCATTTCTGAGGTGCCCGTCTTCGGATGAGGCGTTAAACCGAGGTCCCATCTGCCTGGATTGGTGGTAGTTCAGGTGGATGTTAAAGATCCCATGGCACTTATTCGAAAAGAGTAGAAATTTCCCGGTGTCTAGCCAAATTTCCCTCATTCACTAAAATACCACCAACAGCTTAATCTGGTTCAGGTCTGTTGGCATTCATCTTATCCCCTCCCGGTCGTGCTGAAAATAGGCAGGATTTGTCTAGTGCACTTACCGGTCAACAAAAGCTAAATAAATAAATAAAGCAGATTTGATGTTCTTGAGCTTTATACTGTCTGAAGTGTCAGTACGTGAGAACAAGCATTGTATTGTGCTGTGCATGTTGTTTAACCCTCGTTTTGGGGGTCCTCGGGAGAATCAGTCTCGGGGTAAGTGGTACCTATATGGTGACAGTGTGTATATGTGGGGTATTGGGACTGTAACTCCTGTATACTGTGTGAGCCACTAGAAGGAACCAAAGGGTCACGGTGTCCCAGAGGGCTGTGACCAAACTAGTCTAACCACTACAAACCCCTGACCTCTGGTGAAGGCATCCGTCATAGAACCTAGGCCCTCAACCTGTCCATAGTCAAGAAGAAAAAATTACTCACCTTAGTAATGTTGTTTCTTCTAATGGAGTCTTGCTATATTATGACAATTGCAGTATGACGCCCAGGTTAGAACTGCTCGGTGAAAATAGTTAACTTTTCCATGCAGGCATGGAACCTGCACGAGCTCGATTAGAAAACTCTGTCTGTTGTGCTTCAAAGGTAAACTGTCAGATCTTTACGAGCTAAAACTCACTAAGGTTTTGTGTGGAAGCTGTAAACCTGCACTAGCCAACTGGCTACTAACATAAACACTCATTTTTGGCCTAAAACAAAGACTCGAAGTCAGGAGACCCAAAAATTCAAAAACACAACACCAATTCACCAAAAGGTAAATTGAAAACAACAAATTGGGCATCAAAAGTGCCAACCCTGTGCACCCCCACATCCCAAAAACAGAGGTTCTGAGAGGAGGCAGGCAGGGAGGAGGTCATAATATAGCAAGACTCCATTAAAGGAAGAAACAACATTACTAAGGTAGTGATTTTTTCTTCAAACAACATGAAGTCTGCTATATCGCGGCAATGCAGACTTACACAGCAGTACCCCATGGAGGAGGGACAGAACCTACTTAGAAATAGGCTCTGAAGCGTGGCTGTGCCAAACCAGTATCACTCTAGCCTGGATGTCCAAGGAGTAATGCTTGGTAAAGTGTGAACTGTTTTCCAGGTAGCTGCTTGACATATTTCTAGAATAGGAATGTCTCTGGCAGCAGCCAGAGAAGCAGCTGTACCTCTGTAGAGTGAGCCCTCAGGCCTGAGGGAGAACTTTACCCAACTTCTCCATAGCAGAATTGGATACAAGAGACAATCCACCTGGCAATGGATCTTTTAGTGGCTGGCTTCCCTTTCCCAACCAGCCGCAGGTAAGTAGAACAGTTGGAGAGGAGTCAAACCTATGACCCTTGCACGCTCTATGTAGTAATCAGGGCTCTCTTCACATCTAGGCTGTTGCAATCTTCCTCCCCAGAAGAGGAGTGTCTTGTAAGTACACTGGAAGAGAAATAGATTGTAAGGTGGAAATCTGAAACCACCTTAGGCAGAAACTTTCTGTTAGTCCGAAGGACTACTTTTATCTCTCTGAAAAGAGATAAACTCCTGCTCCACTGACAACGCCTGTAATTCACTTATGTGTCTGGCAGAGGTGATGGCCACCAGAAACATAGTTTTCCAAGTCAAGTACTTGAGCTCAGCTGGCGAGCAAAAGGCTCGAAAGGGGTTGCATAAGCTGAGCAATGCAACTGATAAGATCCCAGGCAGGGGCAGGATCTCTGAATGGAGGTTGGTGTGCAACAACCCCTTAAAAAACTTGGAAAATACGGGATGAGCTGAAAGAGAAGAGGATTTACCTGCTGAAATAAAAGCAGACACAGCTGCCAAGTGCACATTTTGAGGGTAGCTGGTCTCTGGCCCAGAGAATTCAGGTGGACCATATAATCCAGGGCCGTGGGAAGATCCAGCCAGAGCCTGGGGAAATATGCTTTTCGAGCACCATATGGAAAACCTTTTTCCATTTAGAATTGTAAGTAGCCCTGGTGGAGGCTTCCTAGAGGCCTTCAAAATATCCATTACACTCTGGGACAGGTGTAAATCAGCAAATCCTAACTCTTCAAGAACCAAGCCTTGAGATTGAGGAGATTTGAGATTCGGGATACCAGACCCTTCCCTGGGCACAGGTTAACAGATTGTGATTCTTGGGAAGGCACAGGGGAGGATGGACTGCTAGGGACAGCAGGAGTGGGTACCAGGGCTGCCTGGCCCAATCCGGAGCTATCAGAATGACTTTGCAGGATTGGGATCTGATTTTGACTAGCACTTTGAACAGGAGAGGAAAGGGGAAAAGGCATAGAAACTCCCCTCCCAACTGAGGGCTAAGGCATCCAGTGGGAGAGAGCCCAACACTGGGGCCTGCAGCAAAAGAGGAAGTTGGTGATTGTCTGGGGCTGCAAAAGATCTATCTGCAGGGTGCCCCATCTGGCAAATACTACTCCCAAGACCAGGGATCCAGTGACCATTCAGTGGTGGCCCTGGGAAATCCTGCTGAGAGCATCTGCCAGGACATTGTCCTTGCCTGGGAGTGAACTGCCATGAGGGAGGTGTTCAGGAGTAAGCCAGAGACCACAACTTCATCGCTTGGTGCACAAGGTCGTGGGCCGAGTGCCCCCTTGCTTGCTGGAGCACTACATTGTAGTGGTGTTGTCTGTTCTGACCTGAATACTCTTGTTCTGAACAGATGTGGAAAAAGCTTGAAGTGCTAGAAAACTGCTCTGAGCTCCAACAGGTTGATGGAGCAGAGATTTCTGGGAGACCACAGACCTGAGGGTGAGGTCGCCCATGTGAGCTCCCCAACCCAAGAGGGACACATCTGTAGTAAGGATTAAAGAATGAGACTGAGTGACAAAAGGAACCCCTTGTCTCAGATTGCTCTGATCCTGCCACCACTGTAGATCAGGGTTCGAGTTACTGGGATCAACTTGGTAAGAGGATCCGTTCTTTGAGACCAAAAAGCTCTCAAAGGAACTGGATGTCCCTCATCTGAAATCGTGCTCCTTGCACCATTGCTGTGGAAGCAGCCATGTGTCCTAGGAGCTGCAGAAAATGCCTTGCTGGCTGGGAGACCTGCAGGGTAAATGAGGAGGCCAGGGAGACTAGGGTCTTTGCCCTGTCCAGGGGAAGAAGGCCCTGGCTTCCTGTGGTTCAGTTCTGCACCTATGAAGGTAAGAAGCTGGACAGGCTCTAGAACTGACTTTGAGAGATTCAGAAGGAAAACCTAGAGGTAAGCAGTTGCTGCGTTATCTGAAGGTGTAAACTGACCTGGTCTGGGACTGGCCTACTATGAGCCAATCGTCCAGGTAAGGAAAGATGGCAATCTCTTCCTCTTAGGTAGGGCAACTGCTACCACCAGGCATTTGGTGAATACCCATTGGGGCAGAAGTGAGGCCGAAGGGCATTGCTCTGAACTGGTAGTGGCCTGAAGGCAGCTCGAGACCTGAGGTACTTTCGATGGGAGCTTCTGATGGGAATATGGAGTAGGCATCCTTGAGGTCCAGGAAGCTAGCCAGTCCCTGGCCTTAGAGAGGGTAGAATAATTCCATGAGTCAGCATTTTGAACTTTGGCTTTAAAGGTGCTTGTTTAAATATCTGAGATCCAGGATGGGCCGCCATTCTCCTGTCTTTTGGGGTAAGGAAGTACCTGGAGTACAAACCTTTGCCCTGGTGTAGGAGGAACCCTTCACAGCTCTTAGAGCCAGGAGGGTAGAGACCTCTGCCTCTGGCAAGTGTCTCTGATGGAGTTGTAGGAAAAGATCTGCTCTCGCTTTGGAAATTTTTGAAGCTGAGAACCAGTCCCTGGCTTTCTACTTCTCCAGGACCTACTTGTCTGATGTTAGAGACTTCAGTCCTGGACAAAGTAAGCCAGCCTGCCCCTACAGGTAGAGAGAGGAATCGGCCCTGGCAATCCCATCAGGGTGCTTGCTTGGCAGGGGCTTTGGGCTGAGGGGTAGGAAGCAGACTGCTTGTGCCCTGCCTGCCTCTTCCTCTAAAAACCCCTCTGAGCATAGGCGGAGGAGGAAGCTTAGTTTTAGTAAAAGGGCCTATGAAAAGGCCTGCCTGCCTCTAGGTAGCTGCTTCTGAGGAGTAGCTGCATTTCCTTAGCCTGTGCACTCCTATAGGTGGTCCTATATTCATCCATTTTCTTCATGTAATTCTCGCTTGTTCCCAGACAAAGAATTTCCACAACAGGAAAATCCATGGCCTTAGACTGGGTATCCTGAGACAGGGCAGTACATCTGGAGCCAGGCCATCCCAAGTAAATGCCACAGATGTAGCTACGACTCTTGATGAAACATCATTAGAGTCCCACTGCAGCATGAAATTGCACCTTGGATGCCCTGGTCACCATCCATAGCCACCTGTTCCAGCTCCCTGGCAAGCTGGTCAGGGACTTGTTTTGCTAGGGCTAGCACAGTATCCCATCTGGATTTCTGGTACCTAGCAGCATAAGCCATATAATTTGCTTGTCTGAGTCCCAAAGATGCTGCCATGTACTGTTTCTTTGCCATAGCATCAATCTTCCTGGAGTCCTTTCTCAGGAGGGTGAAGCTAGGGGAATATTGGCCTTAGCCACAGGCTGCAGCCTGCACTACCCCCACATGGCTGCATTGTTTAGAGAAATTCAGTGTCGGAGCCTATAAGGTATACTTTGTCCATCCTTTTATCCACAGGAGGTATAGTGGAGGAGTTTTAAAACTTTTACTGTCTGTTTCTAAAAGATTTATGCAAGGAATAGACAGTCTCTAGACTCTGAATATCCATCATTTCTACATAGTCTGGCTCCTCCGGTCATCAACAGCTTCCTCAACTGGGAGCTGGAGAGTTTCAGCCACTTTTTTATAAAACATGAAATGAGAAGGGACTCAGAAAGTCTTGGAGGAGAAACCCTTAGGGGTCTATCTGGAGAGATGTCCGATCAATGGGCACATCCAGATCTTCGTAAACCAAATTCACTTCCCTCATATTCTCTTCCCTCTCCGGGTTCATAAAATCATCAAAATCATACTCTTTGAACATGTGGAACTGGGCCGAACTCGAACGCTTACTAAAGGTGTCGGTTCGTCGGAACCGGAGAAGACTGAACAATTTAATTGCTTTAGCTATTTCCTCAGCAGTTGGGGAGAGAACTTTTCTAAACTAGCTGACTTTCTAGCCTTTTAATGGAACTGGCCCTCAGAACCGGCTACGCTTGCCCGAGGAAGTATCGCTGGTCGGAGGGCACTCCTCCGGTTCGGATGGCACCGAACCGGCTGCCATCCAGGTCAGCGGACTTTGGCCTCCCTTTCCTGGAGCCTACCAACTCTCTTATCTATGGTGGCAGCAGGGAAATTGCAGACAATCTGCAGTCTGAATTGGGGTGGTCAAGCCCAGACAATAGACACAGGGTGTGGGTCAGCTTTTTAGCAAAGCTTCTTACCAAAACATCACAGTGTTGAAACTCTGTGGTCCGCTTCTGTCTTTTGGGTTTCTCAGACATAATGCCAGCCTAACCAACTTGCCCGCTTAAGCAATCCACAAGCTAAGACAGACCCTTTATCGGTTCCCAACCGTGTCACTGTCGTGGAAAAAACGTAATGAAATCCGTTTTTTAGAACCAATAAGAACTGGGAACCGCACTCTAAAAAGGGCTAGTAAATTTTAAATACAACCTGATCGGTTCAGACCAAACCGATAACAAATTACAAGTTCCACACAGAATAAAATAAAAGTAAGCTATCTATTACTTACAATACCACAGACAGAGCTTGAACCAACCGGGTTATGTTTTAATTTGCTAAAAACGAAAATAACACTTAAAAACCAACAAAATGAACTCGAGCAGAAGGAGAAATCTCCGGAGCGACTGTTCAGTGAGACGGAGTAAAGAATCTGACAGTTTACCTTTAAGCACAACAGACAGAGTTTCTAACTGAGTCCTCAGAGCCTAGGTTCCATGCCTGCATGGAAAAGTTAACTATTTCACCTCCGGAGCAGTTCTAACCTGCGGTCATACTGCAATTGTCATAATATAGCAAGACTTCATGTTGTTTGAAGGCAGGGGTAGTAGCCCTTGGGATAGCGCCACCTGGAGGTTACACCTGTATTCATCCATTTTCTTCATGTAAGCCTCTGTCTGCTCCCCAAACAGACAGTTACCCACTACAGGAAAATCCATAGCCTTGGACTGGGTATCCTGTGAAAGGCTAGTACATCTGAGCCAAGCATGTCTTCTAAAAGACACAGATATAGCCATGACTCTTGATGCCACATCATTAGAGTCCACAGCAGCATGAAACTGTACTTTCGATGCCTCAGTTCCATCCACAGCCACCTCCTCCAGCTCCTTGGCTAGCTGGGGGAAGGCCTGTTTGCCAGTTCCAGAACAGTATCTATCCCATCTAGACTTCTGGTACCTGGCTGTGTAGGCCATGTAGTTTGCCCGCCTGAGTCCAAAACAGGATGCCAAATATTGTTTCTTGGCCATGGCATCAACTTTCCTGGAGTCCTTGTCTGGGGGTGTGAAGCCAAAGGGATGTTAGCCCTGTCACAGGCTGCAGCCTGCACTACCCCAACATGGCTGCTATGATTATAAAGGAACTCCGTACCTGAGCCTGATAACATATACCTACTGTCCATTCTTTTATCCACAGGAGGTAATGAGTTAGGAGTTTGTAAAATTTTCTGTGTCTGTTTCCCCAAGGACTTATGAAGAGGGATAGACAATCTTTTGGACTCTGGGATGTCCATCATTTCCACAAAATCAGGCTCTTCCTCCTACTCAACAGCTTCAACCAAGGGGTGCTGGAGGGTTTCAGCCATCTTCTTGTAGAACAGGAAGTGTGAAGGGGACTCAGAAAGCCTGGGAGGGGAGACATTCGAGGGCCTGTCTGGGGAGATGTCCAGTTCAATGGGCACATCCAGACCCCCCAGGTCATCATCATCTTCATCATCGGGATAGTCTTCGTCTCCCTCCCACTCCTCATAAAAGCATCTGGATTGTAATCTGAAGGAGACGGATCCGACCAAAGCGACCGCCTAACCGGTGATACCGGTTCGGACGGAACTGGGCGAAGCAATTGAACAATGCTAATCGCTTTAGCTATTTCATCCACAGTTGGAGTATGCAGTACTGGATCCAAACCGTCAGACTTGCATTTCCTTTTTGACAGAACTGGCCCCTCAGAGTTGGCTCTCCTTTTTCCAGAGGAGGTATCACCTAGGTTAGTAGGCACCTCCTCAGGTTCGGCAGCAACCGAACCGGGCTGGCCATCCGGATCTATGAATTTCTTGGCCTCCCTTTCCTTCAGCCTACTCAATCTTTTTTCTAGAGTGGCTTTGGGAAAGTTTTTACATATTTGGCAGTCTGACTTGAGGTGGTCAAACCCCAGACAATAAACACAGATGAGGTTGGGGTCAGCCTTTGCAAAGGCCTCCCCACACTCAGTACAGTGTTGAAACCCAGTAGGACTAGTTTTCTTCTTGGGTTTCTCAGACATGGCCAACCTACCAAATTACCCTACAGTAGCTTATAAGCCAGGTAATGAATCATCGATCGGTTACAAACCGTGTCATGGGTTTTGAAAAAGAACCAGAAAAGGCCCAGTTCTTTTGAAACCGATCGGTACTGGAACACCACTCTAATCCCAGAAATGCAGAAAGTTACACAGAAGAAAAAACAAGGTCGGTTCCAACCGGACCGACCGACAAGAAACCGAGGAAAAGAAAAATTTCCACACTTTTATATAAAAAAAAAAAAAACACAGTCACTACCTATGTATTACACTAGCTGTACCATAGACAGAGGCTGGAAATCCGAAAAATAACAAATAGATGCGGTTTAAACCAAATGCTTTTTACTTTACCGAACCGAGCAGAGGAATCTCCGGAGTGACTTCACTGTTAGGCGAAGTAAAGAATCTGACAGTTACACTGGGAAGTACCACAGACAGAGGTTTGAAAGCCAAGCTTGAGCGCAATGTTCTATGCTTCTGCATAGAGTTAACTCTTTCCTCTCCAGGGCAGTTCAAGTGCTGGGGCTAACTGCATTATGTCAGAATACAGCAAGACTTCATGTTGTTTGAACCAGGTTCACCGGTTCTTCTTTTGGTTTTTCAGACATTCTGAGAGGAAGAACAGAATTAGTAAATAACTGCTAAATAAGAAAGGTTTTAAAACCTTATTTAGCGTTATTGATCGGTTCCTGAACCAAGAAAAACTTATTGGAACCGGAACCGAACCGAGAAACCAAACTGGAGTTAGTGATTCATGAACCGGGATTAGCGGTTCAAATAAAATATAAAAACTTTAAATTTAAATAAAACTGACAGAGTTCCTTAGTCAGGGAACTCTGAAAACACTAAAGAAAGCCCCGGTTCCCCACTGGTTATACCGAACCAGGAGAAACCGAGAAAACAAAGAATTTAAAACTAAAACAACTGTTTAATGACTAATAACACTAGTTAGAGGCAGTATAAGAAAAAGGATAAAAAAATACTTATGTATTTTAAGAAATTTTAATGCATCAGGACTAGATGATGAGGACAGAAACTCCGGGCTTCTAGTCTTGACAGGTGGAGAGTGAAATCTGAAGGTTTAGAACCAAGGCACTTGGTTAGAGGCAGTGTTTGAAAATCAGCACGTGCAAAGATTCCTTCATTTGCATAGCATTCCATCTCTCGGGTAGCTCAGTCTTAAAGGGACACTGCAGAAGTTATGAACACCTGAGTATTACTGGGGTTAGAACCACATTTTCAGCACCAGGGGAGGAATGATCTGGTTCAGAGTGACTATTTTGACAAAAGCAACTCGCAGAAATTGGTTCAAGTCGTGCAGATCCAAGATGGGGCGCCAGCCCCCCGTCTGTTTGGAAACCAGAAAATATCTGGAGACAAAGCTT
The DNA here is from genome assembly GCA_016271365.2 of Neoceratodus forsteri. Classification (NCBI taxonomy): domain Eukaryota; kingdom Metazoa; phylum Chordata; order Ceratodontiformes; family Ceratodontidae; genus Neoceratodus; species Neoceratodus forsteri. The sequence continues at coordinate 355,113,518 of JADMNL010000025.1, forward strand.
GGGTTGGCTGGTGGAACCGGAAAATGAATCACCACCTCCTTCTGGAGGAGCTGGATGATGTCCTCCCAAAGGGCAGACATATCTGTGGATACCACATCATTCTAAGGAGTGCGGGCTTGGCTGGGTGGGAGAGCCTCGAACTCCAGAGGCAAGCCCTGACTGACAACTTCTAGTACCCACTTGTCTGTGGTAACACTGGATCAGGCAAAAAGAAAGTGGTGGAGCCGGCTGTCCACAGGAGGGTCCAGGGGAGACAGGACAGGCATGGAGGGGGCACCCACCGTCACTGGGCAAGTTTGGAGGTGGAGGCACGGCCAGCAGATGACGCTGCTGGACCTCAACTGCCATGCTTCCGGGACACAAAAGCGACCAACTTAGGCCTGGGGCGCCAGGACTGCTGGTGCCCAGCTGGGGTCTGGGAAGGTTTGGCTGCAGGGGCCAGGTGAGGCCAACAGGACTTCTTTTGAGGTTTGGAGCCCTTGTCCTTTCTGGCTGAGGTGAGAGAGTCCAAGGTAGCACTGAACTTCTCAGTCCTAGTGAGATGACCATCCACCCCTGGCCTGAACAAGTCAGTGCCCAGGAAGGGGACATCCACCAATTTGTGCTGGGTATCAGCTATAAAGGTCAAAATCCGCAGCCAAGCTCGGCAGCGCATAGCCATAGCTGCGGCCACAGACCTGGCACAGGATTTGCCAATGTCCATGGCCGTCTGGAGCTGCTGTTTAGCCACAGCACGGTCCTGGTCCCAGACTTGCCTGACCATCAACTGAAGGTTGGCTGGGAGCTGAGAGAGCACTTCGTCAAGGGTGCCCAACAAGGCATTTATTTATTTATACTTTCGGAGAGACCTTTGAGCGTGAGCTCTTTTACAAAGGTTCCACGTCATGGTGGACAAATATGACAATACACATATACAGTTTTTTTACAGAAAGCCTGCTCAATTGGCATTCAGCTGTCTTTTAGGTTGAGCCAGTTTGTGCACTCATACAAGGCACAAGTGTGAGTGTATTTATCTGCAGACAGGGTGAGATGACATGCCTTATTCAGTGCCATTTGGACCCTTTTGAGTGCAGTATCAGAGGCTGCACCATAAACCACAAGCCCGTAGTCAATTGTAGAGACAATGGAGCTGGAGAAAGAGGTTCTGATTGCTTCTGGGGTGAGGGATTTCTTGTGTCTATAGAGGACTCCGATTTTTGTGTTAACTGCTCCAACAAGGGAGTCTATGTGGTGTGTATAAGTGAGTGAGTCATCAATGGAGACCCCTAGGTACTTGAACACATGTACCTGCTCTATCTGCTCACCAGCTGTATTAGTGATTTCGAGCGAGGTGTGTCTATGCTTGTGGTTAGGGCTAGAATGAAGCATGGCCTTTGCCTTCTTGTAATTCAGCAGCAGCTTTTGTCTACTGAACCAGTCCTCGAGTTTACTGAAGGAGTCCGCTAGATCAGATTGGATGACTGCAGGGGAGGTACTGCTGCTTAGCAACACGGCATTGTCTGCATATAATATAAGTTTAGAGTCACAGAGCCAAGGGTAGCTCATTTGCAAATAGGCTGAAAAGTAGGGGCCCTAGGATTGATCCTTGAGGGACTCCTAGGAGTACTCCTTTGGAGCTGGATAGTGTCTGCCCGATTTTGACTCGCTGACTCCTTTGTGTCAGGCAGTTATTGAACCAATTTAGAGCATTTGGTGCTATGCCCAATCTTCAGAGCTGATGTAGCAGTAGTGGGTGGTTTACGGTGTCAAATGCTTTGGTGAGGTCAATGAAGATGGACCCCACCAATTTTCCTTCATCCAGCGCCTTGTGTGCAAAGTCAAATACTCAACAGTGCTGTGGTGGTGCTGTGTTTCTGCCTGAAACATGTTGGCTTAGGCAGAGCAGATTGTACTTGTTTAGGTGTTCTGTGAGTTGATTTGCCACGATTTTTTCCAGTGCTTTGGATAGAGAGAGAGAGGATATTGGCCTGCAGTTGGCACCAGTGCCTTATCACCATTCTTGTACACTTGGCACAATTAGAGTCCAATATCTATCCTTCCTCTATCCAAAGCACTGGAAAAACTGTGGCAAATCAACTCACAGAATACCTAAACAAGTACAATCTGCTCTGCCCAAGCCAACATGGTTTCAAGCAGAAACACAGCACCACCACAGCACTGTTGGAATACTCTGACTTTGCACACAAGGCGCTGGATGAAGGAAAATTGGTGGGGTCCATCTTCATTTACCTCACCAGGGCTTGTTTCCATACCTCAGGAAATTGAGCTAGAGCTAGGATTTATTGAATAGCATTGTTACGGGAGTGATCATAACATCGAGAGTGAGGGATAGTATCTTCATGTCTAGTCCGTCACTCCCCAGTCTGGTTTTGCCTAGGACTCTCCTGACCACCGTTAGGACCTCCTGCGCCATTACCTTCCTAAAGTAGAAGGCAGGGTGGTTTGTTGCTGGCAGGCTGGTGCTGCCTAAGTCCTCCCCAGGCTGGAGGTAGTCTGGAGGCAGCACTGGGGACAGGTCAGTAAAGGCTTGGTTAAAGGCATCAGCTATGGCTTGCGGATCTGAGGAGGGTGTGTTATTTATATTGACCATCTTAGGGTGTTGCTTCTGATCTTTTCCAAGGATGGATTTAAAGTTGTCCCAGAACCGCTTTCTGTCACCCCATGCGTTGTTAAGTTGTGTCTTATGGAAGTTAGCCTTTGTGAGCCTGATAAGCTTGGTGCAGCGGTTTCTGGCAGTTTTGTAACACTGTAGGTCGTGCTTGCTACCTGAATTTAAGGCTCTTTCCCAGAGGCAATCCCTCTCCTTTAGGAGGGAGAGGAGTTTGCCATCAATCCAGCCATTGACCTCCCCCCGAATTGTCCGTTTTATGTGTGGTGCACAGATGTCACAGATGGAATTGAAACCCTCAGCGAGAAAACTAAGGGCTTGGTCCAACGTAGGTGCTTTACTTATAAGGGACAAACTGTAGGCAGACAGGGCTGATTTGAAGGATCCAAGTTTGCCTTTCCGCAGAACTCTGTTCTCTATGAGGCAGTGTGGGCATTTGGCAAGTTTAGCGGTCCATACAAAGGAGATCGGGGAGTGGTCACTCAGCACGTCCGGGAGAATCCTAATATCAGAGAAACTTGTGGGTGAGCTAGCCAGGACCCAGTCAATGAGGGTGCTGGTGCCAGCTTTGTAGTTCTGCCTGGTGGGGTGTGTCACAAGTTGCGTGAGATTGTGTGAGGAGACTATGTCTCTGGAGGGTGCCGCCTCCTTACATAACCAGTTAATGTTAAAGTCACCGGTTAAGATAGTTCAGGGCCCTTCTTGAGAGCGCTGATTTCTTCTATGACAAGGGGAAGCCCTTCCTTGGCTTTTTTTGGGGTTGGTTGTGGCGATAGTGATGGTCTTGACTTTTTTGCCCAATTGCATTTTTGCTGCGAGTAGCTCATAGTCCTCCATGACTTTGGAGTTGGGAGGATGAAGCAGTTAAGTGAGTTTCTAGCATATAGGAGGCAGCTGCCATCTTTCTTGCTTATTCTATCTAGCCGAAGTGTTTGGAATCCTTCAATAGAGACCTCATCATCCTTGACCTTACCTGACAGCCAAGTTTCGGTAAGGCAGATAATGTCAGGGGTATGTATGGTCATCCAGGCCTGGAGCTGATCCAATTTGGCAGTCAGGCTGCATATGTTAAGTGATGCTATCTTAAGGCCCCCCTAGTCCTCTGGGTTGTTGGCCCAGGGTTAAGGTGAACATTTCCAGAGAGTAGCAGCAGCATAAGAATAACCTTTCTGGTTGATAGGCTGTTGTCTATCATCCCCCGCTTCTTCAGTTTCCTGCACTTCATGTGATGGAGGTTTCCAGACGCCACTGTTAACTTATGGGGAAGGTTAGCTGTTAGGGTTATGGTCTGTGAGGTTGGTTTGGCAATGACTGTAAGTGGGAGGGTCGGGGGGGTGAGGAGCTTATCACGACTGGGTGTGGTAGGTGCCATGTGAATCCTATCCTTCCAGCAGGCATCCATTTGGTAACCAGGCATGGGAAGTAGGCCATCACTAATGCCAAAGTAGCCTGCCTGAGGCCAAGAGATGAGGCCGCATACACTTTCCTTGTCGCATGATCCAATTTCTTGGATTCCTTGTCGGGGGGTTTGTCAATATCCCTGACACTGCTTGTCCAGAAGAACACCAAGTCGGCCACTAAACCCTCAGTCGAGGGGTGTTCGGTGAACCCAGAGAGGGAACCTGTGGGGACCACATACTTGCGGAGCATATGAGCCGCGGCAGGGCAGGAGGCTGGGCATTTCCAGAGCTCCAACATGGGCCCAAGAATGGCCTCAGCTACCAGGAAGGCAACCCCAAAACAGTCGTCCTGGCTGAGGATTTTGGTGAAAGGTTGCTTAGCCCGTTTCTGAACGGGCTCCAGTTGGATTCCCATAGCCTCCAAAATCAGGCAAAGCATGGCCCTGAAGGAAGTAGGACCATGGTCAGTTGATAAATCCATGGAGGAATCTTATGATTTTGAGGATTCGCCGAAGACCGCTGACCCCCTAGTCCCCTTACTTGAGGGGCTCGTCAGCCTAGTGACCATAACCAACAGCTGCCAAGAAAGCCCAGAAGTAGTACTGGCATCCCCTTAGGCTGGAATTTACAAGGGTTCCACCCGAATGGGTGGAGAGGCTAGAATCGGCTGTGCCAGAACTGGTTCGAGCTGAGGAGGTGGCAGCCAAGGGAGTGCTGGGGAATGAGCCGGTCCCAGCTTAGGCCCAGCACCCAACAGGAGTTGTTGCCACATGAGCTCCTCGTAGTGCCATCACAACTTGCAGTGGAGCCAGTCCTCACCTGAAGAGGAGGAATAGTGTCTATGCCACTTTCCCGAGTGCTGAGAGTGAAACTGCTGACTTCTGTGAGGTCTACTCCACCTTGAGCTATGGGTACTCGACTACCGGTGGACCAGACGGCAGGGAGAGGCAGGAACCGGTGAGGGATGCCTGGGGTCACCTGCAAGCTCAGAGTCCGGAGAGCTAGGGACCAGGTCAGGAGGCTGATCTGACCCCCCCTCCCCCAAGGTCTGGAATGTCAAGACTGGAGTCCTGGAGAGGGAAGTTTCCGTCTCGTCCTGCGACAACAGGTCGAGTGGGTTGAAAAGAATCTCGACCAACTGGTTTGTCTGCATCTCGACCAACAGGCCCCATGGGGACACCGTGGGGCCAGCAGCCTGGACTGAAGCACTGGCTGAAGCCGAATCATCAACAAAGGTCAATGATGCAGGAGCGCAGAAATCCCAAGGCCCAAGAGTGCTCGCGATCCCATGACCTGCAATGGGACTTTTTAGCGTTCACCTTGGAGTCCTTCTTGAATTTCAACCCATGGGAAGGGCCCTCCCCGAGGGTGAGAAGAGACTGGCATAAGTCCCAGAATACCCCAGTAAAAGAGGTGCCAAAGCCCAGTGAAGCAAGCACAGACACCATAGAAGAGCCAGCAGTCACCTGGGTGGCAGCGTTCTGAAAAGCTGCCAATTGTTCAGCGGACCCCCCAGCCACAGAAACCACCTGGTGGGTGTCCTTGGACCGAACAGGAGGATCCCACTTGTCCAGGTGACTCAGCAAAAGTCATGCATACTGGTCCTCCAGGGTGAAGGAAGCAAACTGCGGCACAGGCTGCAAGCCTGGGAGTCATGTTCCTGGCCCAGGCAGTACATGCACGTGGCGTGAACCTCCGTGCACGACATCTTCTGTCTGTACAGACAAAGCTTAAAACCGGGCACCAACTTCAACGTTGTCGAGTCCATGATGGCAAACATGGTGAAACCGCAAAACAATCTGAAGACCAAATGTAAGTTTTGAAAACAAAGATAGGCCTATGGGCTGCCCGCGGCGCAACTGGATTTCAGTCTCGGCGGCATGTGACCCTGGATTCGGAAGCAAGCCCGGGTCGTCTGAGGAGCTGGCGACGAGAGAGAGGCTGTAGTGTTCCACAACAGCTTGCCTTCTCAGGGGGAGGGGGAGGATGTGGCTCGTCTGCTGACCCTGGCGGGCGGGGGTCTTGCAGGGCGTCCGGCACTGAAGTGCCTGGCTAGTCTCAGATGGAGGTCTGGAGGCTATGCGGCACCAAGGGCATTGGCAGCAAGAAGTAGATGTCACGGAAGGGTGTAGTGCCATGATGTCAGGGACTCGCGACACCTGCAAGAACACCGGGGAAAAGCCTGCCGGCCCTGAGGAGGCAGAGTTTCGAAGAGCTAGCCCTCATATACAACCACCTGTATGGCCGCCCAAGGGTCTGATGACATGTGAGTGTCGGGGTGTAAGGGCCCCATCCTGTCACCACCCCGGGGGTAAGCCGAGGCTCCATGGGAATCTGGCGACGGACCAGGTAGGTGGCTTGCAGTGGTAGACTCTGTGATGCTCCCAAAGATACAGGGCCAGTGGGGAGTAGGGGGATAAAAAGAAATTTCAAAAAAAAAAGATAGGGCCTACAGGAATGCAGAGCACTGTGGAGGGAACCTGTCTCTTCCAGCAGAAAGGAAGATCTGACATCATGGGGCGGTGCCAAGGAGGATACCACCAGATGGGTGGGAGAAGCCAGCTTGAATACCTTTCGATAAGTCTTGTGACTATCTGCAGCAACAGCAGGGATCCTGTTTTGTATGTGAGCCAACTGGGCTCCTGTGGACTAATTTGGGCATCTGTTTGGTGACTGTCTGCCTGGGCAAACCCTCTTTGCAGCCCTGATCCTCCATTCAGGGAGAGAAGGTGACAGCTAGTGGGCAGTCCTGTGCTGTCATTGCAGCAGCTTTTGAAAGATGCGGGATTCAATCAAACTCAGTGACTGTTTGCAGCAGCAGGAGGGATCCTACTTTGTGTGAGCCAATCGGACTCCTATGGACTAATTTGGGCATCTGTTTGGTGACTGTCTGCCTGGGGCAAGCCCTCTTTGCAGCCCTGATCCTCCATTCAGGGAGAATGTGACAGCTAGTGGGTGGTCCTATACTGTCATCGGAGTGGCTTCTGAAAGCCCCGGGATACCATCTTGCACTCAGTGGCTGTTTGCAGCAGTAGGAGGGATCCTGCTTTGTGTGTGAGCTGATCCGGTTTCTGTGGACTAATTTGGTGGGTGACTGCCTGGAGCAAGCTCTCTTTGCAGCCCTAATCCTCCATTCGGGGGAAGAACATGACATCTAGTGGGCAGTTCTGTACTCCCCTATTGTTCTGTCCTGTACTAGTGGTCCTCCACTGCGTCCTTTGCTAAAGGGGCACGTAGCTTAATCATACTGTGAGCGTCAGCATGGGGTGGCAGTCAGCAGGTGACTCTGTTCACTTACTAGGATATTTCAGACTTCTGCATTGTTGCCATGTGTGTGTATTATACTTTGTTATAACTTGCAGTTTTATTTGAGTCTATTCCAATATCAATTTATTGTTCTAACCGCTGGTTAAATGTGTATGTTCACACTTACTTCAAGCTCCCGAACTCTTGCTGTTAAATTTTAAGCTAGGGTTATTTGTGTTCAAAACTGCTCTACTACAGGTATTTGCTTATTTATATTCCAAGTGATGTTTACGTGCAGAACTGTTCTGCTAAGTCCTGTATTTACTGATGTTTAGGGATTAGGTTTGTGATCCATGGTATGTGCGTCTGTTTATCATTCAATTAATGCACCTGTGTATAGTTTCTCTTCTGGTTTATCTGCCCTTCCGCCTCCCTAATTTGCTATTCCTCTCTGTGTCTGTTACATCTTATTTCCAGTTTATCCTTTCCTGTCATTGTTCAGAGTATTCAACCTTTAGCTCTTCCACCTCCTTTATCTTTTCACTATGCTGTTAATATTTTTTCTTTTTCTTATTCCTTACCTGCCTTTCTTCTCCCCTCCACAACCTGCTGTAATTTCCTCTTTCTACTCTTTCCCCCTCGTCTTCATCTACCTTCCCCTGCTCCTCAATTCCATCTCTCATCCATTCCCCCGGCGTCCCTTGTGCCAATTTCTTCCTGCCCCTTACCTTCATCTAGAAACCCTTTGGTGTCTTCTGTCCCATCTCCCTTCATATTCTTTTTCTTCCTCCAGTCACCCCTCTTTGAAGCAGTATAATGATGTTAAAACCCCTTGTCAGCTTAATACTTTTGTTAACAGGTGACACTGAGATTAATCTTGGTCCCAGTGCACCCTCACCTTTGCTACTCCCCAAAGGGTTGAGGATGGCTCATTTAAACATCCGAAGCCTTCTCCCTAAAATTAACCAATTATCACCCATCGTGCTTAATCTTGAGCTGGATGTTCTAGCTATATCTAAAGCCTGGCTTTCCTCTAAGGTCCCGAATTCAGCTGTAACTATACCTGGATACACCTGAGTCAGGCAAGATCACTCTACAAGAGGAGATGGTGTTGTAGTTTACATTATCAACTAGGATCTAGTGTAGTACTGTTCTCACTGTTTCCCCCCCTCATCCCATGAGCTAATCCTTCTTAAACTCTCCCTTCACTTCTCTATTCCCATCTTTATTGCTGGTGTTTATTGTTGTCCTGGTGTAGCCTCTGCTTCAGTTACTGAGCTTCTTTGAGCGGTGAGTTACTTATACTTTGTGACTTTAACTTAAATTGGATTGCTTCTGCAGCTGACCCAATTAATGACTGAACCCACCCATTTAAATTTAAATTTTAGATCCTTAAACCACTCTCTGATTGACTGGATCCTCACTTCTCATCCCCACTGTGTAGTTGGTGCAGGTATTCTTCCGCATGCACTCAGCGATCATCACATGGTTTACTGCGTGTGCAAACTACACCGCCCTAAAGCTCCTTCTAAATTCATTTACCTAAGGTCTTTTAAGTCACTTGACCTCTCCTTGCTGATCTTTGGTCAATTGATAGGTTTCCCATCTCTGCAGCCTGTAATATAAATTCTGCCCTACATTACTTTCAGTCTGAATTCTTGGCTATATGGGATAGTCATGCTCCCCTGCGTAGAAACAGTGTGCTGGATTCACACCATCCCTGGATAACGGCTGAGGTACTTACTTGTCTCCGCTCCAGAGACCTTGCCTGGAGTACTTTTAAGCTCACTGGCCTACTACAGTTGTCTCCGTAACACTTGCACTAAAGCTGTCAGACTTGCAAAGTCTGAGTATTTTGGTTCCACACTCCAAAGTTTTGGAAGGTTATCAATTCCCTTTTCTCCCCTCAGACCCAGTCTCCCCTGCCCAGTCTAAAGATTGGCGACTCCCTTATTTCTGACCCTTCTGCTGTTGCCAGCTCTTTTAATTCCTACTTTACTACCTGTGCCCTTTCTCTTATCTCTTCCTCCACCACCCCTCCTCTTTCCCTTTCCCCATCTTTTTCTTCTCCTCCTCCTCCTCTTTTCTCCTTCTCCCCTGTCACCCCTGCTGTTTCCCCTAAAAGCCCTGCTTTCCTTTAATCCATTAAAGAGTGGTAGTCCTGATGGGCTTGATCTTAAACTTCTCCTTCATTCTACATCTGCCATTGCTCTTCCAGCTACCTTATTTCTAAATCTTTCCTTTCCCTTTCTACTGTTCCTAATGTCTGGAAATAGGCTACTGTCATACCTATTCACAAAAGTGGTGATCCTACTTCTCCTGGTAACTTTCATCCAATCTCTCTCCTTCCTACCTTGGCTAAGTTACAGGAGCGTGTCGTTCTATCTTGGTTTACTTCCTTTCTTGACAATTTTTCCTTTTTACACCCCTTCCAATCTGGCTGTAGGAAAGCCCACTCCAGTTCAACCTCCCTCCTTCGGCTCACTGATTCCATACTTACAGGCATGGATAAAGGACTGACGACTTCTGCCATTTCTGTTGATCTCGCTAAAGCTTTCGACATTGTGGTGCATCCCCTTCTAATGGACAACCTTAAGCTGCTGGCCTTTCTGACTCTTCAGTCAGCTGGTTTTGTTCTTACCTTAAAGGCAGATCTCAAGCTATCCAGATGCCCCTCAAGCTAGATCCACCAGAAGCTCTACAAAAAACCCATTCCTAGTCCCTCACTGTAGGACGTCCTTGGGGCAACGTGCATTCTACTATAGGGCCCCCTCTCTGGATGAATGACCTACCTGTAGATATCTCCTCGGAACTGAAAATAGGCCCCTTCAAATAGACAGCTACTCCTCTCCTCCTGTGTCTGCGATTGCTTATAACCCTCCTCACCTCCCCTGCTCTCCTTACACCCCCTACTTTTTCCCCCTACTAGCTTTCACGGACAGTCTTTTCCAACGGCACTTCCCACTACCACCACCCCTTCCTCCTCCATATCTTCTCCCCCATCTCTAAAATGCTGTGTCTGTATCTGCCTCCTGATAGGTCCCCTTCATCTCTAAAATGATAGGCTTGTACCAGCTCCTGAGTGTTCTCAAATATATTGCTGCTCTATGTTACTTATCGTACTATCCTAATGTAATATACGGTCTGTTGCTTATCTGCTTGTAGTGACTCAAGGTATAGTTGTCTACCCTCTGTATGTCTTGTACCCAGCTCTGTACCTCACGTATCCACTTATTTTTTTTAATTAGTATTGTACAGTTAACTTGTATTTTGACGTGGAGCCTTTGCAAAGGAGTCTTTGACTCAAAGGTTTGTAATTCCAATATGTTCAATAAATATATGAATGAGTAAATCCATTTCACCTTCTCTCCCCATTAGCTCAGGCATCCCTCGAGGGTCTGTCCTGGGTCCTATTCTCTTCTCCATATTCCTAAATGACCTACCCTCTATCTGTTCCTCTGTGTCCATTCATATGTATGCCGATGACACAGTTCTTTTTGCTTCTGGCTCCTCTCCCCATGATCTTACCGCCAGACTTCAGCTGGATTTTGACAACATCCAGCATTGGTTCAAGGTAAACCAACTGTCTCTTAATGCGAAACAAACAGTCTCTATGACTTTTGGTACTTGTCAAAGGCTTGCCAAACGTACTTTTCCTCCCCTATTTAATACCCTTGCTGGTTCTATACTTGGTGATGTCACCTCCTTTATGTACCTTGGGTCTGCCTTGACCGGCATCTTGATTTCTCTGTGCACATTGATGCAATTCACCATAAGCTTCATCCTAAGCTTGGTGCTTGTACAGGAACAAAGCGTGTACTCTGCTCCCCGAGAAATTGTACTAAAAATGATCCTTCCTCCCTAAAGTCTCTTCTTTCTGACTTTTGTCATCCTACTTACAACTGCCTTTGACCCCTCTTCCCTTCTCTCTTCTCTAGTCTTACGCTCTCTTGCTGTCCTGTTTTTGTTTTATTTCTGTGTATATTGAGAATGCTTTCCTAGTAGTGCCTTCATTTACTTTTTGCCTTACATTCTTGATTTTGCTTGTACTACTTATTTGTATTTATCTTATTATTATTATACTGTTAGCTATCTCCCCCTCTCCTCCCCTGACCCCCAGAACTCATCTGGAAATGAACTGTTATCAGCTCAGTATGTACTTCCTGGTTAAACTTTTAAATAAATAAAGTCTTAAAAGGAAAAGGAATTCTGACAGAAGTGTGGATAGTACACCATATACATGTCCCTAGAAGAAGACATTCCACCATTAATTACTGAAGACAATCACCTAAACTGGGCTCGTTACCCCTCAGACTTTTTACTATCCTTGAGTCCTCTCCATGCTGGATGGCGCACCGCTTGAAGCTGTCCCAACTTTCAAGCATCTCGGTGTGTGGTTAGACAGCAGGCTTGACATCTCCGCCCATAATGATGCCATCTATGCCAAACTCCGTCCCAAACTCGGTGCCCTGTACTTCAATAAGGACCTCCTCTCTTCCCAGGTCCGCTGATCACCAAAATGGTTCTTCTGGTTTTCTACTATGGGGTGTGGTTTATGGCACAGTCTGCTCCACCTCCCTTGCCAGACTGGACACCCTCTGTAATGCTTTCTGCCGCTTTGCTACCAACTCACCCTTTCATACCCACCACTGCTCCCTTTACTCCTCACTACCCATCCTCCCTCTCCCCTCACGTTGCCAGTTCTACTTTTCTTCCACAATCTCTAAACACTGGTTTGGGTCCCTCTCCTCGTACCTATCCCCTACTCCTCCTCCTACTCACTGCACTCTAGGGACCTGCGCATCTTCTCCCTTCCCCACCCACACTCGTTAGCTGGGAAATCCTTCTCCCACTGCTTCCCCTCCCTGTGGGACCAAGCTAACCTCCTCCACTCATTTTTACTCTTCTTTTCCCTCCATTAGATGCCAGCTAAAACTCCTCCCTACTCCACCCTGCTCCTGCCAACCCTCTTCCTGAGCCCTTCCATACCCTTCCTGGCTTTGACTTCCCTCACCCCCCCAAAAAATAAAAACCTCATAGTTTTGGCAACTTAGTTAAATGTTTATCATCCTGTTTTAACTACTCCTTTCAGCACCAGCTTAGTCCCTCTCCATACTGGCACCGTGCACTTCTTGAGCTTGTCCAACTGCACAGATGATGTGTATGCTGCTAATTTATTTGTTCTCAGTTTGCAATGTTTTGTCATTTTTGCCTGTAGTGCACTCAAGTTATGTACTTTATGCCATTGTCATTGTATCCACATCACCTTACTGATTGTATTTTGTCTGTAATTATGTTCTCCCCTTCCCCCCGGTCACACCTGGAAACAAGCCTCAGCTTAGTGTGCTGCTCCCATTTACCAATTTTTCTATAAATAAATCATCCTCTGCTTGTGACATCACAAATGACTTAATTATTGCAGATAATTATGTATTCACAGTGGATATACTGTAAGCATCACAAGCAGATGACATCTAAGGGAAAAAGAGCTTGTTTTTTATTCAAATGTCTCCAGTAAAACATACAAACATACGAAGAAGCCAGCAGAAGAAGGCCATTTGGTCTATCAAGTCTGCTCGTATTGCAAGGTCCACAGCCTGAGATAATATCCCTGCCCTCCCTACCCATTCCCCTTACCCTCCACTATGCCTGTCCCAGCATCTCTTAAAGCTGCCCACTGTCTTCAATGAGATTACCTCTTCTGGCAGAGCATTCCATGTGTCCACCACCCTCTCTATGAAGAAGTACTTCCTGAACTCCCTCCTAAACCTCCCACCCTCCAAGTTAAGACTGTGCCCCCCTCGTGTTATGGTTGCCACTCAGCTTAAAGAGACTCTCCTTATCAACCTTACTTATCCCTTTCAAGTACTTGAAGGTCGCAATCATGTCCCCCTCTCGCTCCTGTCTTACAGGGAGTACATGTTCAGTGCCCTCAACCTCTCCTCATATACCTTACCCTGCTGACCCGCTATCATCTTTGTACCTTCCTCTGGACCTTCTCCAGCAGGTCAATGTCCTTTTTGAGGTGTGGGCACCAGTATGGAACTCCATACTCTAGATGTGGCCTTACCAGTGACCTGTACAAGGGCAGTATAACCTCCTCTTTCCTACTACTGATCCACCTAGATATGCATCCTAGCATCTTATTTGCCTTTGCTGCTGCTTCTTGCACTGCGTGGAGTGCTTCAGGTCACTAGTGATCATCACTCCCAGGTCCTTCTCCTCCTGTGATACAGATACCAGGACTCCATCCAGGTAGTACTCTGTCCTAGGATTCTTGGCTCCAATATGAATAACTCTGCATTTCTTGGCTTTGAAGCCAAGCTGCCATATCCTGGACCACCTCCCTAGCTTTTCCAGAACTTCCTGTAGGTCCTGTATCCCTTTAGTTGTGTCCACTCTCCGACAGAGTTTGGTGTCATCCGTGAATAGGCACATTTTGCCTTTAATGCCATCTCCAATGTCATTGATGAAAACACTGAACAACACCGGCCCCAACACCGAGCCCTGCGGGATCCCACTGGTTACCTGTCTGGTGCCAGATAACTCTTCCCCCACAATCACCCTCTGGGTTCTGTCCTTCAGCAAGTTTTCCACCCATCCGGCCATCTTTTTCCCAACCCCGAGATCCACCAACTTCCTGATCAACCTTTTGTGGTGCACAGAGTCAAAGGCTGTGGAGGATGTCTACTGCTTCGCTTATGTTTACTGTCTTAGTGACACAGTCAAAAAAGTCAATCAGATTTGTTTGACACTCCCCCATGAACCCATACTGCCTCGCATCCCAGAGACCATGCTCCTCTAGATATTCCACCAACCTCTCCCTTAGTATGGTCTCCATGAGCTTGCCCACAATGGAGGTCAGACTGACTGGTCTGTAATTCCCTGGGTCTCCTTAGGACCGCTTTTGTGGAGTGGCACTATATGTGCTGTTCTCCAGTCCTGTGGTACTATGCCTGCCTCTAGTGAACTATTAAATAGGTCTGCCAGTGGTCCTGCCAGCTCCTCAGCCAGTTCCTTTATTACCCTTGGATGTACTCAGTCTGGGCCTGGTGATTTGTCCACCTTCAATGCCAGCAGCTTCTCCCTCACTCTATCCTCCTCTATCACTACATCTGTGTTCCCCTCCCCCCCGCTCCTCTTTTCTCTCCTGAGGGTACTGGTCCGTCCTTCTCCCTGGTGAAGATGGAACAGAAATATTCATTTAGTATCTTTGCTTTTCCCCCATTATCCTCCACCCACACCACACCTTTCTTAAGCCTAACAATCCCTTCCTTCTTGTCCCTTTTCTCACTTATACAGCAAAAGAAAGCCTTCTCCCCCTTTTTAATTCCTTCAGCTATCTGCAGCTCCTTCTCTGCCTTTGCTCGCCTGACTTTCTTACTTGCCTCACTAGCCAACCTTAGGTAATTTTCCTATCCACCTCTCTCTTGGTCTTCCTGAATTTTCTATAGGCCAACTCTTTCCTTACTGCCTGGGCAACCCCAGAACTGAAACCAGATGGACGCTTGGTCCTTGTGTTCTTCCTCCTGAGCCTAACGCACTCATCTTGGCAACCCAGTATTCCTTCCTAATGATGGACCACCTTGTTTCACCCCATATCTGCTCTGATGCCCGCCAGATGGCTTCTTAGCACTTAGCCCATTTTCCTGAAGTCCGCCCTCCTGAAATCCAAGATTTGGTCTTAGTCGGGATGCTTTCCTTGCCCATATCTCAACTGGAACCACACTGTGCAATGGTCACTTCCACCCAGTGGCTCCCTGACAAGTAACCAGAAATTTAAATTTAGGGGAAATACTAAGCAGCTGGAGTTCTGTGGATGCCAACTATGAATCTTTTGCTGGAAACTAGAAAATCTCTTTAAGCTTTTCACAAATACAGCTATGATTTGAGACCATGTCAATAAACCACCTTCAGGAAGTCCCACATCTGTGCCCCCACCTTTTCTGAATCTCAACAGAGTTCAGTGATCTTTTTAAAACCCGTGATTGAATGGTACCTCCATAAGGCTTCTGGATCTTCAGAGGACTTACTGTGGTACAAGCAATTCCCAAATGCCAACATTACGGACACCCAAGGGGTGGAGGCAAAGCCAACTACTTTTCTAATAATCTCCCAAACAACCTAAAGTCCACAGAAATGTTTCCAGAAGGTGATCCATGCGATCTTTGACCCACCCCAAGTCAACAAACCCAGTCCTCAAAGTGGCAAGCTCCCCCATCGTTGACCCTGCAAAGTTGCTGTATCGTCCAACAAATTTTTCACCTCCCCCTCCTCCTGTTCCTCCCTGTTGACCTTCCTACCCTCCCCACTCCCCCTCCACTTCATCCTCACCCTACAGCCCCAACCCTTTTCTTCTTGTCTCCTATTTCTCCTGCTGCTACCCTCTCTGCATTATGCTCTCTAAACCCCTCTAACAGCAACAGCATGGAGGGGCTCTTACATCTCTCTGCCCCTGCAATTACTGTCACCACTGCTATCTTACTTAATATGTTTTTCCAGTTCTGAACAGTACTGAGCGTCAATCCTCCCCTTTCAAAAATGCAGCTCCCTCTCCTCACTGAAGAACAACTGGCCTATCTCTTTCATTCCTGAACTGACTGAAGTTCAAGAAAACTTGTCCTTTCAGCTTTCTTCTTTCTAGGACTACTCCTCTATCCTCTCCCCCTTTCAGTCCGATTTCCAAAAATCCCATTCCACTTTTTCCTCTCTAACTCTGGTCATGACCCTATTCAGAAGGGGATGGACCGGGATGTGGTGATAGCAGCTATTAATGTTCATCTTGCCGTGGCTTTTCACACTGTGGCCCCACCCTATCTTCCTGTCAAATGGTTCTGTACCTACCAAATGGTTCAGGCAATAGATGTCCTATCTCCTCCACCCACTCTGATGTCCCACAGGGCTCTATTTTGGGTCCAATCCCTTTTCCCGTCTTCTTAAATTATCTCCTCACTGTCTCGGTCATCTCACACATTCAAATGTAAGTGGATGACACAGTACATTCCTCCTCAGGTGCCTCAGCCCAAGCAGGGATTGTCTCCCCAATGGGACTCTGACAACATCCAGTGCTGGCTCCACACAAACCAGCTCTCTCTCTCTCTCTCTCTTTCTCAATGCCAAAAAGACAGTCTCCATGACTTCAAGCACGAAGCTGAGGTTCAATAGGCTCCTTTCTACCCCAGTCATCATGACTCGACAGTGCTCCCATTGAAGAACTCCTTCACTTCAAGTACCTCAGTGTCTGGCTGAAGCCAAGTCTTGATCTCGCTAACATCAGCACCATGCATAAAAGGCACTGCCCCATTCCTGGTGAACTGTAATTCAACAAAGTCCTGCTTACACTCCTGGTCAGCCACAAGGTTATCCTCAAGCAATTCTAGCTGTTTCACTACACAGATATGGTCTATAGTGCTGCCTGTACAGTACCTCTAAAATGTCTCTGTTCATGTTTCTCATGTCGCACTCTGTTCCTACCTTAATGGGCTCCTGTCCTGTTCCCTCAGAGCTGATACTGGGAAGGAAAAAGGTTCAGGTTTCCCATAGAAACACAGAAGTTGTCGGCAGGGCCCGGTGGCACTGAGGGTTGAGGAGCTGGATGCCACGCCTCGCGCTACACTGGCGACCGAGTCTGAGAATGGACCTGGGTTGTCGGGGGCCAGCCCGGGGGTGGAGCTGGACTGAGCTGCTAACAGCAGCTCTCCTCTCCTCTCCTGGGGTGGGATTCAGATGCGCTTCACTATGAAGCGGTGTGAGGAAGGAAGGACGCTTTTAAGCACTTGGCTGGAGCTATGTTCTCAGCATGACTCCATGCCTGGGCTACGACCCTTCACGTTGGCATCTTCAGGGGGTGGGGACTTGGGATCCATAGCTAAATATGTTACTATGAAAAACCCGTACCCCTGCCATGCCATGTGATCTTCACAAGGGTGGATATTTTCGGATGAGTGGTACTCTGCCACCGAGCCCTGCCGGCAGTGGGATAAAAACGTGTGTGTATATATATATATATTGTTGGCAGAAAAAGGCCCTGTGCATCTGCCAGCCCTATCTAATGTTGAAATGTTGACTGTCAGGGCCCTAGTGGCCCTTCACTCCTCATTTTCGCCTCCTTCTTGTTTTATCCATATAACGTTTTACTCCCACTGTTGAGCTCTTCAGCCCACCCCACCCCCCGGGCTGGCACCCACCTCCTCTGGACTTACCTGGGGCTTGTTCCCACACAGACTGCCCCCCCTGTGGCTGGGTGGACAGGGGAAGGACGTCCTCCCCCACCCAGTATCTATGTCCAGTTTGGCTCCAGGTATCCAGGTGATGGTGCAGGTCCAGGGAGAGGTTTGGCTCCAGGCATCCAGGTGATGGTGCAGGTCCAGGGAGAGGTGCAGGGCTTCATCCTGTGGCAGGATCCCTTTTCTGTTTTCTCCCAAACCTCTGCCACAGCTTCACTTCAGAAACATGCAAGTGGAGGTGTGCACGTCCCATATATCCACAGCCCGACCCCTGAGTTGCTCGTTGCCTGCATTGTCACCATGCCTCCACCTGGTGGAAGTCAAAGGCCGATATGGCTGCCACCCCTTCCCTCAGGAGAGGAGAGTCATCCTTGGGAGGCGCAATTCTCTCCCACTTTGCCAACTCCCAGCAACTCGTGTTCATTCCTGAACATGGGTCACCAGAATGGTAGGAGATAAGGCATTAGATGCCCCAGCCCTCTGAACCACTGGGCCGGCCCACTTCCTACTTTTTGCTGCCATCTTTATGAGCCCCATATATCTGTTCCTCCCATGTTTGAAAATCCCCTAGTGACTTCGCAGAGACTACCTCCTTTGGTAGTCTAATACGCCCCTCTATCACTCTGTCCATGAAGAAATGGTTTCTGATGTTCATCTCAAATCTCCCACCCACCAGCTTCATTGAGTTACATAGATATACATAGATACACAGATACATAGACAGTGTCGGCAGATCAGGGCCTATAGCCCACCCAGTCTGCCCACTTGAGCTTGTAAGTTCAGTTTGTTTTCCTAGAAGTCTGTTGCCCCTTACCCCTGACCTCCAGAATTCCTTTATGTCTATCCCATGCATTCTTAAATCCCGTGATTGTTTCAGCCCCCACCACTTCCTCTGGCAGGGTGTTCCACTTGTCCACCACCGTTCTGTGAAGAAATTCTTTCTCATGTTTCCTCTGAATCATCCTCCCTTCAACTTCATCCCATGCCCTCTAGTCCTGGAACATCTTTTCGCTTAAAATAGTGTTTTCCTGCACCCTGTTCCTCCCTGTAAGATACTTGTATGTCTCTCATCATATCCCTCTCTCTCCTCCCTCTCCAGGGAGTACATGTTCAGTTCCTTCAACCTGTCTTCATAGGACTTGTGATGCAATCCATGCACCATCTTTGTTGCCCTCCTCTGAACCTTCTCTAACCTGTCTATGTCCTTACGTAGGTATGGTCTCCAGAACTGTACACTGTACTCCAGGTGGGGCCTCACTAGTGTCTTGTATAAGCGGAATTATGACTCCTCCTTTTCCTGCTGGGGATGCCCCCCTGCCATACATCCCAGCAACCTATTTGCCTTTACCTGCTGCCTTGTCACATTGTTTCCCTACCTTGATGTCATCAGAGATGACAACCCCAAGATCCCTTTCCTGCTTGGTGCATGATATATCCTCACCCCTAACTGATATATTGTGCCAGGGTTTTTGTGCCCCATATGCATTATCTTGCACTTCTTTGCATTGAATTTCAACTGCCAAACCCTGACCATTCTTCAAGTTTCTGCAGGTCGCTTCTCATTCTGTCTACACCTCTGGTGTGTCTACTCTGTTACAAGCTTTGTGTCATCAGCGAACAGTGAAATTCTGCCTTCTAGGTCCTGCGCAATGTCACTGATGAAGATGTTGAATAGGACCAGTCCCAGCACTAATCCCTGTGGTACCCCACTGGTCACTCTTCCCTCTGTGGAGTGACATCCATTTACCACCACCTCTGTGTCCTGCCACCCAGCCAGTTACCTACCCACCACACTACTGTCCTGCCTACACCCATATTCCCCAGTTTGTGTAATAGTCTTCTATGTGGCACAGTGTCAAAGGCCTTGCTGAAGTCCAGATAGGCCATGTCCACTGCCCTCCCTGATCCACCTCCCTAGTCACCCAGTCAAAAATTCAAGCGAGGCTGGTCTGACATGACCTCCCCTGGTGAAACCATGCTGCCTTGGGTCCTGTAGTCTATTGACAACTAGATGTTCCACCAATCTCTCCTTCAGTGTGCTTCCATGATCTTCCCCACTACCGAGGTGAGGGCTGACTGGTCTGTAGTTCCTGCTTCCTCTTTGTTCCCACTTTGTATAAGGGGACTACATCTGCTGTCCTCCAGTCTTTGGGTACCTCCCTGTTTCCAGTGATTGGCTAAACAGGATAGCCAGAGGTTCAGCACCACCTCTCTTAGTCTTTATGGGACCCTGGGTGCACCCATCTGGCCCTTATTGCTTTATCAACTCTTATTATTTCCAGTTCCTTCAGGACCCTTTCTCGTGTAAAGGACTTGTGTCCATTTCTGCACCATTCTCACCCCTTGTACTCCCTTCAGACCCATTACCCTCCTCTTCCTCAGTAAAGACTGAGCAGAAATACCTGTTCAATATGTCAGCTTTACTGTTGTCATCCTCCACGCGCCCCATCCTCCCCTTCAGTCTCACTATTCCTCCTTTGTCTTTCTTTTTCACTTATGTACCTGTAAAGGTTTTGTCCCTCTACCCACTGATTTTGCAATGTGTTCTTCTGTCTGAGCTTTGGCTTCCCTTACTGACCTCCCTGCCTCCCTTTGCTTCTCCTGGTACTTCTCCCTATCCCCTTCTGCCTGTGTCTTTTTGTATTGCCTGAATGCAATCTTTTTGGCTTTCACTTTCTTTGCTACCTCTTTGGAAAACCATAATGGTCTCCTCTTCCTTTTCCTCTTGCTAACCTGCTTAATGCATAATTCTGTTGTTCTTGTAATCCCCATTTTAAATCAGTTGATCATGATCTGTTCTCTATCTACTTTATTTATCCCATGGAGGTATTTGTACATTTCTATCATGTCACCCCCCCCTTGTCTCCACTGTGTGCGTGTTGAGATAATTCAACCTCTCTATAGAAGTCTGTTCCTGCCGGCCACAGATGGTTATGGTTATGCTCCTCTGCACCACCTCCACCCTATTCTTGTCTTTCTTCAAGTGTGAGTCCTAGAAATGCACATAGTACTCCAGGTGAGGTCAAACTAGACACCTGCACAGTGGCAGAACTCCACTCCCAGCTTCCCTAGCCACAGCTGCATTCCTACCTTCATCAATTCCTGCCCTGTTCCATCGGGGCTGATGCTGTACTGGGATAGCTGCATGTTCTCAGTGACCACAACTAGGACCTCCTTCCTCTCCATGTACATGAGCTGCCGCACAGGACCATCAGCATACACGACTTGGGAGCTCTTTCCTTTCTCGTCCACATAGTGCACTGCCCCTACAGTAGACAATGCAGAAACATCATAAGTTTTAAAAAAGTTGTGGGATTTCATTGCTGTTGAATATGTGTATACTTTTATTTAGTAAATGTATCACTAATGCTTCTGTACTGCTTGTCACCTGTAACCTCTTGCTCCAGGACATGGTCGCAAAGAAAACGTTACGTACCCTGTAACTATAGTTGTTGTTCTTTGCCTGATCTCCCTTTGCAGCCCCCTTCTAATGACCCCCAAGCCCCATCATTCTGGTTCCCCTGGGACTTACCTTCACCTATGCCCTCTGCCACTTTCCCCGTTGCTGTGGCGCACATGTCAACATGCATGTGTGGAGGCGCGAGCATCCTGCAGATGTCCTGCAGCACTCTCCCCTTGTTGGCACCCAACAGTCCTGCACTACTCTCGGGCCTCCACCCAGGGGCAGTCGTTCAGTGGGAACATCAGTCCTCCCTCCCTATGGATGCTCAATCCTCTCCCTCCCCGGCTGACCCCTGGTGGCCCAATCACACCCTGAACATGGGTCGCCAGCATGGCAGGAGGTAAGCACGGATGCCCCAGCCCTCCACGCAACTGGGCTGGCCACTATAGCTCTTCTAATTGATGTTTTCATCTGATTACCACTTTAAGCAGATAGCCTTCACATGCTCTCTGCCCTGGAATGTTCAGAGTAGTATGAACCAATCTAAACACTGATCACTTGACCCAGAGCCTTAAATACCAGATCATTCAGCATTAAAGACCAGAAGGCTTGAAAGTACTACTAATAAAACAGTATATTTGGAAAGAATAAAACAAATAATTAAAAAAAATTTGAATCAAGATTTCCATAAAGAAAAACAAACACAGCAAATTACAGTAAACAGAACTAATCCTTCATATGTCTGGGGGATCTATACTTATCCAAGCAGGGGAGGCAGGGAGGATAGTGGTAATCAAATGAAAACATCTATTAGAAGAACTACAGGTACAAGGTAAGTTACTTTTTCTTCTTACAACGTCAATGTTTTCTTCTGCTTACTATTTAAGCAGACTCCTAGCAGTACCACATGGAGGTGGGAAACTAGGATTACTAATGGAATTTTTTTTTATTGAGTCTTGTATTACAACACCTTTGAGCAATACAACTCATTTACAAAGGTTCTATGTCAGTAGCACAAAAACAAACCAAGGTAAACAATAGATAAGTAAATAGCAGATATCAAGAATATACTTAAAAAATGAATACATCAAAAGCAATCAAAATAGCACTGAATGTTGCTCAATATAACAGTAGAGTGTGCTAGAAGAGAAGGCAGCCTGGGAGATCTTGTCAAAATCTAAGACAGAAAGTAATGGAGTTTAAGGTGGGGGATGGGAGAAACAAGAGGGAGAAGGAGATGAGTTGCGCAGGAGGTGGGGAGGGAAGGAGCTGAGTTGCAAAGGAGATAATGGGGATAGAGAGATGAGAGGATGGGGAGGTGGAAGGAAGGAAATGGGGTGTGTGCAGATAGAGAAGGGGGAGTGCTGGTGAAGTGAGGGGGAGGAAGACAAATTAATAGTATAAGTAGATGAGGTGGTATTTAGTCAGGAGAGGGGGCAGCCTAGCAGGCCTTGTCGAAAACCCAAGGGAGAGAGTAATATGGGTGGGAGAGAGGTAAGAGAGAGAACACAGGGAGAAGGAGGGTAAGAAGTTGCAAAAGAGGTGGCATGAGATAAGAGAATGGGTGGAGGGTGGAAGAGGGAAGGTGAGGAGGAGCAAGGGAAGAACTTGAAGATGTATGAGCAGAGAAAAAGCAGGGGTAAGGGGTGGAGGGGAACAGGCTTAAGGGTAGGATCGAAATGAAGTGCTGAGAGTTAAAAGTGCTGAGAAGGCATAAGTACAATGACAAAATAAGCAGAAGGCTGCTAAGAGCGGCAGTCACATATACTGTTTGCTAACAGATGTTGTTGGAGTTTGTGTTAGAAAGGGCTGAGTTTTGACTCAGCAGAGATGTCCCTACCCAGGGAGTTTAGCCAAAAGACCTCTGACCTAAGGTGGTGCGGCATCTGGGAACAGTAAAGACCTGAACTGCCAAGCTGCAAGTATGTTGGGTACTGTGACAAGGGCTAAGGAGCTGTTGGACCCCAAGGGGTAACAAACCAAGGTGAGCCTTCTTGGCAAGTAAGCAGGTTTGATATTGGATCTGGCTGAATAATTGAAGCCACCCAGTCTGAGCATATAGGTCACACGTGTGTGTGAGGCGGGCAGCCCCAGTAACGAGTCTGCATTCTTTGTTAAGCAGCAACAGTGATCCTGTGAAGTGATGTAGCAGAGGCAGGGCCATAAACAACCAGCCCATAATTGATGATGGTAATAACTGAACAGAAAATTGCTATTCTTAGTGCCTTGGGAGTGAGGCTATGCTTGTGCCTGTGGAGCAGGCCAATCCTTATGTTGACAGCTCGAGCTACGTTATCAATATGTTGCTAGTAGGTGAGTGAGCTATTAACAGTGACCCCTAGATAGTTGAAGGAGTGGATCTGTTCAAGTGGGGTGCCAATGCAGTTTGTGATGAACAAGAGTCTGGACTTGTGTTTCTTATGGGCATTGTTGAAAAGCATCACTTTGTTCTTTTTATAGTTTAGCACCAGTTTTTGAGTGCTGAACCACGTTTCCACTTCTGAGAAACTATGTTGAAGGTTATCCTGGAGGCTCTTAGGGTCAGGGTTACTAGAGTAGATCACAGCATCATCCGTGTAAAGCAGAATCTGTTCATGATAGGCTTGTGGGAGGTTATTCAAGTAGATACTGAAGAGAAGGGGCCCCAGTATAGATCCCTGAGGCACTCCAGAATGGACTGGCTTCCTTTTGGAGAGGACATTGGTTAGCTTGACCTGCTGCGAACGGTCTTCTAAGTACCTTCTAAACCAGCTGACAGCATTGCTCAACACCCCTGCGAGTGATAATTGCCCGAGTAGCAGTGAGTGGTTCACAGTATCAAAGGCCTTTGTCAGGTCAATAAAGGCAGCCCCAACCAGACAGCCTCGGTCGAGTGCGTTAGGTATGAACCAGTGAATTCTAACAGTGCAGTGGTAGTACTATGACCTTTTCGAAAGCCATGCTGCCGGGGACATTGGATATTGTATTTGTCCGGGTATTCCACAAGCTGACCTGCAATTGTACACTCCAGTGCTTTCAATAGAGGAGGTAGAACAGAGATTGGCCTGTAGTTTGTGTGCTGGCCCTATCTCCACCTTTGTGCACCGGGGTTACTAGGGCCTGTTTCCATTTTTGGGGGAATTGTCCAAGCCTTAGAGAAAGGTTCAGAATCTTGGTAAGATGTGTAAGAGTTTCCTCGAGGGTGAGGGCAAGAAATCTGAGATCTAGATTGTCCCCACTGAATCTTGCTTTACCGAGCACTTTGCATATGTACTCTCTAGCCTCATGCTTAGTAACCTCTTTGAAGTAAAAGGGGGGGGGAGCCTGCTGCTGAGCATCACAGACTGGGGAGGTGGCAGGGGCAGAGACTGAGAAAAAATCTGGGGGGAGGACACTGCTGAGGTCTGTAAAGGCATCATTAAAAATATTGGCTATGGCCATTGGGTCAAGAGTTGGGCTTCCATCAATGTTAAGCATGGTATGGTGGGTGCTCTCTTGAGGTCTTTGCCAGTGACTTCCTTTATGTTGTTTCAGAAATGTTTACTGTCACCCCAAGAGTTGGAAAGTGGCTCCCTAAAGTAGACTTTTTGCAAAACGGATGGCTCTGGTACAAATATTTCTGGATTTTTTATAAGCCTGAATATCTGCTTGCTTACCTGTGGCTTCGGCCCGGTGCCAGAGGTGGTCCTTAGTCTTCATAAGTCCCAGTAGTTCAGGTGTTATTCAAGGGCTGCACACCCCCTTAACTTTCTGCTTCATTAGGGGGGCATGGATATCACATGCAGCATTAAAGCGGTCGATGAAGAAATCAAGTGCCTCGTCAATGTCATTGGTAGAGTCCAGTGGTGACCAATCCTGGCTTCGAAGGTCTGATCTGAGTGGTTCTAGGTGTCCTGGAGTTAGGACCCTACTGAGAATAACCTTAGGTGGTGATTTGCTGAACTTGTTGGACCAACTACAAAGTACAAGGGAGTGGTCGCTTAGGGTGTCAGGGAGTACAGAGACATTTGTGATTCGTTCAGGGTGACTAGACAGAATCCAATCCAGTAAGGTACTTGATCCAGTTCTATAGTCAATTCTGGTTGGGATGTTAACTAGCTGGGCAAGGTGCAAAGGCGGAGATAGCATCCTTAATGTGTCCAATCTCAGATGAGAGCCAGTTTATATTGAAATCTCTCAGTATTATGGTTTCAGTGTTCCAAGGCACACTCCGAATATATTCCATGAAGTTATGAATGCCAGAGGCAGATTCTTTGGGTGGTATGTAAACAGATAGCACAGTTAATGTTTTCTTTTGGGCCACTAGGAGTACCTTGATGGCCAGCGCCTTAGAGAAGTTTCCTATACAGGGCAATTCAAGGGTGTGACCCATTAGAGTTTCTTTTAAGTAAATAACACTGCTACCACCTCTTTTAGTGAGCCTATTCTGCCTAAAAGTAGAGAAGCCAGGTATGGTGATAGCAGAATCAGGGATTTTGGGTGACAACCAAGTTTCTACAGCAGAAAGAATATCAGGGTTGTGTTGTGTAATCCATACCCTGAGGTTGTCTAACTTACGTAGAAGACTACCTGTACTGATAGACACGAGGGAGGGTGTACGGTCCATTGCCCCAGCAGGGCCAGGGTTAGGGTGCACATTTCCAGACAGGAGCAGAAGCAGTAGAACTAATTTTAGTAGGTATGCCTTTAGTTTAAAGTACTGTTTCCATTGTCTTCTACAGGAGGAGGTACTGTTAAATTTACTGGTTGTTGCTCTGAAGTTAGAGAAAGTAAGCAGGTATGAGAGATGATGTTGGAAGCTAGGTGTTTATCTACCAGGGGGTAGCAGTGGTGTACTTAGACCAGTTACTGAAACCGTTTTTCCATGGGTTTGAAGCTGATGTGCCAGTAGCATAGTGCACATACCCTGAGAATACGAGATGACCTTGGGCCTGTTGCACTACCTCAAGCAGGCCAGTTTGGTGCACCAGAATTAACAGGATAGGTAGGTGAGGTATAGGAGTGAGGCAGACATCCTCATAGGGTTTATCTGAGTCAGATATTTCAGGCCTGGAGAGCTGGAGCTGATCCCCAATACCCTCCTCGAGTTCCAGAGCTCTCACAGTTAGAAGCAGAAATTGAGTGGACAGGAAAGGACCTACCCACTACAGTCCTGCTAGACAAAATTAGGAGAGGCGTAAGCAATAGAGCATTTAATAGAGAGCGGGGTGGGAGGGTGGGGCAGAAAATAGCCAAAGACAAGCAGCAGCTCTTAAGAAGCTAGTACAAATTACAGTGATTAAATTCAGGACAAGTAGCAACTCCAGGGAGCTGGTTCAAATTTAAGGGGCTTAAATTCAGCTGTCCAGGCTTGAGTGCGCCTGAAAGGCTACAAGTTCAGAAGGGAGCTCGCCCCATACCTTCGCTGCAGCAGGCTGGTTCCACTGGGGGATTCAGCGGCCATCAGAGCAAGGGGGCTGGGGAGGACAAAAGCCATAAACTAGCCCTCAGACCCTTCACTGTAGCAGGCTGGTTCTAAATTGGTTCTGAAAGACAGATGCCCAAACCTAGCATCCCTTCTGGAGAGCATAATGGGATGCAAAGGTGTTGGCTGCGGACCAAGTTGCAGCCTGATAGACTTCCAGCAAAGGAATGCACTTCTACTTGAATGAGCCCTAAGGCCAGAGGGGGGATCTTTGCCAGCTTCACTGTAGCAGTGAGAAATGCATGATACCAACCAGTGAAAAACAGTCTTTTTAGCTGCTGGGTAACTACTAGCTACTTCACCATATGTGACAAGTAAACAGAGGTTATTTACATGTAACCATAGTACTACTATGGGTATTCAGTTCACTAGCCACACTTAGACAGATCCTTCTGGATGTAGCTTAGTCACTGAACATCTTCAAGCTTGGTTCTTCCCACCACCCGTGGTGTCATCCTCCAGCTCCGCCACTTGGTTTTTTGCTTATTTTTTTCTGTTTTGTTTTCTATTCACCCCTGCCGACCAGCCCCCTTCTATAGTCCCCCCAGCCCCGTCACTCCAACGTCCACCGAGACTCACCTCGGTGGCATGGAGGTGCCCAGGTGGCAGGGTGCAGAGCCTGTGGAGGACTGGCGTTATCCTGCCAGTCGGCACCATTTTTCCATCTGTTTTTTCTCTCCCGTCTCCAAAGCGTTGTGCATGCACATGTAGAGGCATATGATGCCACAGACCCACAACCCCCTCCCAATGCGTGCCTCATCCCATCCTGCACCATCACTGGATCACCAACTGGTGGCGGCCATGTGGCGGGAGCAACAAGGACCCACCCTGGGAGAGGAGAGCTGCCTCCCGGCTGCTCAAACCAGCTCTCACCCTCCCCCCCAGCTGACCCCAATGACCCAGTCTCATTCTCGAATCAGGGTCGCCAGCGTAGCGTGAAGTGTGGCATCCAGGGTCTCAACCCTCAGCACCACTGGACTGGCTCTAGCTCCACCACTTGTGATGGCAAATCCTGCACACTGGAAGCAGGGATCAATGCAGTTGCCAGGAGAGGTCAAGTGGGTTGTGTGGATGTAAACTGAATACCCATAGCAGAAATGAAAATTGCATACTTACCATAACTGTTGATCTTCAGAATATCTTCACTACTGATTACCACCTACGGGACTGAGGCTGGAGGTACTAGGACCCCATGGGAACAAAGCTTTTGTCATGAAGCAGGTCATGGCTATTGAGCACAGCTCCTGCACACCCCCTCATGGTACCGCATGCCAGCAAATAATTGCTTCCAGACCCAGACCCATGAGTGGAAACCAATGGTGACAACTGATTCTTGGAAGATCTATGGTTACAGGTAAATACCCTCTATTTCCACCAACTGGGATTCAGTTCAGAATCCACACACAAGAAGATCCTAGCAGTCCTCTGGAAGAAGGGGCAAGGCCCGCACACCACAATATGGCGAACAGAGACTGGAAGACTGAGTCTCCAAACACAGTATCACGATGACTGAACATGTCAATGCTGTTAGTGGGATTTGAATGTATGCGCATTGCACCAGGTAGCAGTCCTGTAGATCTCCTTGACCGGGATGCACCTCACAGCAGCAACAGACACAGCAGTAAGTCTGATGGAATCAGTCAATTGAACAAGTAAGTTTTAGGAGTAGACTTCAGAGGGCATTGTAATTTCCTTCTCTGATAGCTCCAACGTTGTCAATGGGGAGTTAAAAAATATGGGTAATGAACACCCCTACTGCGGTAGTGATACAGCCCAAAGCTGTCAATCAGCATAGAACCTTGACCACATGAGCATTCTTAGATCACTAATTCTTTAGTCACCTTTGTCCACATAGTACCTACTGTGTGTGTGTGTGTATGTGTGTGTGTGTGTGTGTGTGTGTGTGTGTGTGTGTGTGTGTATATATATATCTATACTTGTATACATTGTTGTGTGTGTGTGTGTGTATATATATATATATATATATATATATATATATATATATATATATATAAACTATATAGGCATGATAGTGCCCTATAGTTAGGGTTGAGTAGCATGTTTAATGTTAAACCTCAAATTCTGCACTTTAGTAACTTTGCAACCGATCAATGGATTTGCTTAAAAATTGATAAGCCCTATCCCGTGGTGTAAATCTGTTGATGGGGCAAGTTTCGGTCCAGTTGGATGTGAGGATTCTAAGATACGGACAGTGCAAAAAGTCATTAAGTCGCCACTTTTTGCAGTTTTTTACTCATTGCCCTGTGCCCAGACAGTGTGGAATTTTGGTATGATTTTTTTATGGTAGAACCAGCTTGGGTAACAGAACAGGCATGCTTAGTTTTGTGAAAAAATATTAATCTGTTGCAAAGTTATAAGGTTTTTCATTTCCCATTCTTTTCAATGGGAAGATCACTTGTCAGGACAGATGGTAAAAGTTTGACCAAGGATTTGTTCTCGCGAAAAAGGATTCACTCTTGTGAGACCTGTTCCTTTTTCGTGAGATTTAAATCCTTTTTTGAGAGACAAAAATCCTTTTCCACGAACCACCATGTTTTTAGTTTTTTTTTTTTCATTTTTCAAAAGTCACAAAAATGACATCCTGAAGCGAGACCACCATACCTAGCTGGCTGATCGGAACCACCTTAGGTGCAATCTGCACTTCAATGTTAGAAATATGCCTATAAAATGTGTTTTATTTACTGTTAAGAATCTTTTTTAGTGACCGTGTGATATGAAAAAGAACCTTTTTCGTATCATGAGTCACGAAAAAATAACCTTTTTCATGACTTGACAATCCTTTCCCTGTATTTTCCCTGGTGTCTAGTGGTATCCAACACCCTCTGATCGCTGCTCCCTCTTTTTTAATACATTCCCTGGTGTCTAGTGGCATCCCCCACCCTCCGATCACCATCCCCTACACCTCTTATCATTAATGTAAAATATCCGACACTGGGATGCCCACTCCCAGTGTCAGATGCCTCCCCAACAGCCTGTTGCTTTATATTATAAAGCCAACATCGGGGGGGCCCAATCTCTGTATCGGCATTTACTACACCACTCCCAGCAGTGTGGGACACTAGGGAGCCCACCACCAGCGTCCCAATATATTTAATTTATTTATTTAGACCTGCAAAAAAGGAAATGCCCCCCCCCAAAACAGTCCCTTGCCGTTTTCCCCCTCCTCATCCCTACCTACCACCCCACCCTTACCCCATACTTACTACCGGAGGTCGTAGGCTGTCATCTTCTGTGGACCAGGGCACATCTGTACTCTTCAAAGCCGAACCGCGAATTGAGGAATCAAGGTAAGTGCCGTATAATGTATTTCAATGCCATTTTGAACTTAGGTTCATAACTTTGCCATTTTTTTTGAATTTTTTCACCAAATTTTCAACATCGCTTTTGGGGACCCATCTCATAAACACTACTGTGGCTTCATACGTGGCAGATCCTGCCAAACCAACCTGGTCGAGTTCTATGACTGGGTAACTAGGCAACTAGACAGGGGCCATGCAGTGGATGTCCTGTATCTGGACTTCAGTAAGGCATTCGACTCAGTGCCACATGGAAGGCTGGGAAGGAAGTTAGTAGGCACAGGGGCGGGTGCAAAGCTGGTGAGATGGGTAGGAAACTGGCTGCAGGGAAGGCAACAGAGGGTGGTGGTGGGTGGGGAGCTCTCACACCCAAGGGCAGTGACGAGCGGTGTTCCACAGGGCTCAGTGTTGGGACCAGTGTTGTTTGGGATATTCATTGCAGACATATCATGGGACATCAAGAGCAAGATCAGTCTGTTTGTTGATGATACCAAGGTAAACACGGTGGTGGATGACCTAGGGGGATGGCAGGGGTTGCAGGATGATCTGGCAAAGCTTGAAACCTGGTCAGACACCTGGCAACCGGGCTTTAATGCCAAAAAGTGCAAGGTGCTGCATTTTGGGATGAAGAATCCAAGGAGGAGTTACCAGCTAGGGGGAGTGCAGCTAGCCCAGACAGAGGAGGAGGAGAAGGATCTGGGTGTGCTATTACAGGGTCAATGAGCAACTCGGCACAATGTAGGAAGGCAGCTGCAAAGGCCAACAAAATGCTGGGTTGTATTGCAAGGGGTATATCCTCGAGGAGGGAGGAGGTGATTCTGCCACTGTATAGGTCGTTAGTTAGACCACACCTGGAGTACTGCGTGCAGTACTGGCGTCCGTATCTGAAGAGGGACATTAAGTTACTGGAGGGGGTGCAGAGCGACAAAGATGATCAAGGGGCTGGGGGACTTATCATACGAGAGGAGGTTGAAGGAGTTGAACATGTACTCACTGGAGGAGAGGAGAGGAGAGACAGGGTGACATGATTGAAACCTTTAAATACATGAAAGGAATAAACAAGACAGGTACAGAGGGGCTGTTCAAAGTAAGGGAGGGGAGAG
Organism: Neoceratodus forsteri; assembly: GCA_016271365.2. Taxonomy (NCBI): domain Eukaryota; kingdom Metazoa; phylum Chordata; order Ceratodontiformes; family Ceratodontidae; genus Neoceratodus; species Neoceratodus forsteri. The sequence goes on from JADMNL010000025.1 coordinate 355,144,264, forward strand.
CCACCAGGGGCCATGATATGAGACTGGAGCGAGGAAGGTTCAGAAGGAGATGAGGAGACACTTTTTTACAGAGATGGTGGTGGCTGGGTGGAATGCGTTACCTGCTGAAGTGGTATGCAGTAGAACAGTGGACTGCTTCAAATGAGGATGGGACAGGACAAGTGGGAGGGTTAATGAAGTGGAAGGGAGGGGCAGCTACAGAATAAGGGGTGCTAGCTGCACATTCGAGCAGACTTGATAGACCTCTAGGCCTTTATCTGCTGGCAAATTTCGTATGTTCGTACTACAACTGTCATTTCGTTAATCGGGCCTGGAAGGTAATTTCGTGGTCGCTGCACAAAATCACCTTTTGGGCCCAAATAACTAAATTTCACCACCAGTGTTCATGAGGTGGGGTCCCAAAAAGGCTATGTTGAAAATCTGGTGAAACAATTCTTAAAAATGGCCAAGTTACACACGCTTGTTGAACTCTTTCTACACACACATATAACTTTGGTAATTTTCAATATTTTGAGTCCAAATTTTTAACAAAGACATTTTTTTCACCCCACCCCACAGCTGTCATGTTTCACATACTGTCCGAAACGTGTTTCCGCACCTGTGGCATAGAACAGCGTTTTGGCACAGGTTTGAAAATCTTTACCTATGGGGATAAAAAGAGATTCTAGCCGTATTGGTCCTTGGAAAACAGGAGATGCTGGAAGGTTTGATACCTTTTATTGGACCAACAAGAGTCTTTTATAAAGAAGTAATTCTACGCAAGCTTTCACGGCCTCACAGGTCCCTCCTTCAGGTGAATCAAGAAGGAACCTGTGAGGCCCCAAAAGCTTGTGTAGAATTCCATCTACCTATGGGGTTATGAGATAGTGTCATAAGAATACTATGTTGAAATTTGGGGTCAAAATATCAAAAAATGCAAAAGTTATGATCATTCATTGCTATTTTGCTATGCCCGCTCATAAGCTTCTGAAATCTAAATATTTTGACCCCAGATTTTCAACATACCCTTCTTATTACCCCACCTCATGCATGTCATAGCTGTCATTTTTCAAATCCTGCCCAAAATGTGTTTTCACATCTGTGGCGCGGAATGGCACTGCAGTTGTGCAGAATTACACTTTGGCGGGGATTTGAACATTTTCTGCAATGGGTACATGAGATGGGTTAACAAGAAGGCCATGCTGACAATTTGATCACTGTTGTCCTACAAATGGAAGCGCAGGACCCAGAGGGCCCTGTGCTTCCACAGCTATACACACACACACATATATATATATATATATATATACACACACACACACACATATACACACACACACATATATACATATACGATCTATGGAGGATGGGGCATAGGGTCCTTTAAAGTGCTCTCACTTATCTGAAACCTCATTTATCCAAACAATTTCACTGTCCCCCAGCACATTCGGATAAATTAGGTTATACTGTATATGTGTGTGTGTGTGTGTGTGTGTGTGTGTGTGTGTGTGTGTGCAAAGTTAAGGTTGAGTAGCACTTTTAAGGTTAAAGGGTCAAATTTTGCACCTTAATAACTTTGCCATCATTCAACAGATTTGCCTTATATTTGGTATGCATGATTGGGCATGGTAGATCTTGAGATCTGCCAAGTTTCGTAACAGTCAGATATACGACTGCGGAGTTATTAAGCAACAACCAATTGCACAATTACGCTTTTTTGTGATTTCTTTGCTCTCGCCTACAGGTCTCACGGTTTGTGCGACCGGTCCAAAAACTTCAGAGAACGTGCAGCTGGGGTCCCCGATGTGCCTTTTGAAGATTTCATGAAAAAATATTGAACGGTTCAAAAGTTATTCAAAAAAAGTTCCCATTATAAGTCAATGGGAAAAGTTAACAAAATATTCAACACTTTCGCAAATGCACTTTTTAGTGTCGCAAATGGCCCTAGTAGTGTCGCAAATCTGCCATTTTGTTTTCAGTTGGTGATCAGCAAAATACTTGGCATTTAAATTTGGGACCCTCTAGGACACGATTCTTTTTGTGTTCACCTAGTCGGACCCTGAGGATGCTAGCCATGTCTTTATTTTGGGGTTAAACACCCCAGAAGAAAAAATTACTCACCTTAGTAATGTTGTTTCTTCTAATGGAGTCTTGCTGTATTCTGACCATAGCAGTGAGTCCTAACCTTTGAACTGCCCCGGAGATGAAAGAGTTAACTTTCCATGCCAGGCATGGAACGCTGAGCTCGAGCTCGGTTGAGACTCTGTCTGTTGCTGTTTGAACTCAAACCGTCAGATCTTTATGAGCTAAACTCACTGAGGTCCTGTGTGGAAGTTTAAACCTACACTAGCCAACTGGCTACTAAATATAATAACAAATTTTTTGGTCTCAAAACAAAGACTCAAGTCAGGAAACCCAAAAAATGAAATAAACACAACACCCTCCACCCAAAGAAAAGAGGTGATAATGAAAAAGGTGGGGCACCTCCTAAATGCCAACACTGCTGCTACCCACATCCCAAAGACAAAGGTTCTGAGAGGAGGAAGGTAGGCAGAATACAGCAAGACTCATTAGAAGAAACAACATTACTAAGGTGAGTAATTTTTTCTTCAAACAACATTAAGTCTTGCTGTATTCTGACAGTAGCAGACTACCAAGCAGTACCTCCATGGAGAAGGGACAGAACCTACTTACGAAATAGGCTCTGAAGCACAACTGTGCCAAACCGAGCATCACTCCTAGCCTGGATATCCAGAGAGTAATGGCTTGGTAAAAGTGTGAACTGTTTTCCAGGTAGCTGCTTGACATATCTCTAAGATAGGAATATCCCTGGCAGCAGCCAGGGAGGCAGCTGTACCTCTAGTAGAGTGAGCCCTCAGGCCTGAGGGTGGAACCTTACCTAGTTTTTCATAGCAAAATTGAATGCAAGAGACAATCCACCTGGCAATGGATCTTTTAGTGGCAGGTTTTCCTTTACCAACCTCACCATAAGTGAGGAACAGTTGGAGGGAGTCAAACCTGTGACCCTTGGTACGTTCTATGTAGTAGCTAAGGGCTCTTTTCACATCTAAACTGTGCAGCCTCCTCTCACCAGAGGAGGAATGGTCAGTGAAGTACACAGGAAGAGACACAGATTGGTTAAGGTGGAAGTCTGAAACCACCTTAGGTTAAAACTTCCTGTTAGTCCTGAAGACCACCTTATCTCTATGAAAAGAGATAAAATCAGGCTCCACTGACAGGGCTTGTAACTCACTTATGCCTGGCAGAAGTGATGGCTACCAGGAACACAGTTTTCCAAGTCAAGTACTTAAACTCTGCTGAGGACAAAGGCTCAAAAGGGGGTTGCATAAACTGAGCAATGCAAACGTTAAGGTCCCAAGCAGGGGCAGGGTCCCTGAATGGTGGATTGGTATGAAGCAATCCCTTGAAAAACTTGGAGAATACAGGGTGAGCTGAAAGAGAAGAGGGCTTACCTGCTGAAATAAAAGCAGAGACAGCTGCCAGATGCACCCTTAGTGTAGCTGGTCTGAGTCCCAAGCTATTCAAATGGACCATATAGTCAAGGACTGTGGGCAGATCAGCAAACTCTGGGGAAATATGCTTCCCAGAGCACCATATGGAAAATCTTTTCCACTTGGAATTATAAGTAGTTCTAGTGGAAGGCTTCCTAGAAGCCTTTAGAATATCCATAACACCTTGGGAGAGGTGTAAATCAGCAAACTCTAACTCTTCAAGAGCCAAGCCTTGAGGTTGAGAGATTTGAGATTCGGGTACCAAACCCTCCCCTGAGAACAGGTTGTAATTCCTGGGAAGAGACAGGGGAAGGTGGACTGCTAAGGACAATAGGAGAGGATACCAGGGCTGTCTGGCCCAGTCTGGAGCAATCGGGATCACCTTGCAGGGCTGAGATCTGATTTTGACTAGCACTTTGAATAGGAGAGGGAAGGGGGAAAGCATAGAGGAACTTCCCTTCCCAACTGAGAACTAAGGCATCCAGGGGGACTGACACCAACACTGGGGGCCTGCAACAAAACAGGGGAAGTTGGTGATTGTCTGGGGCTGCAAAAAGATCTAGCTGTGGGGTGCCCCATCTGGAGAATATCACTTCCAAAACCAGGGGATCCAGTGACCATTCGTGATGGTCCTGGGATATCCTGCTGACAGCATCTGCCAGGACATTGTCCTTGCCTAGGAAGTGTACTGCTGTGAGGGAAGTGCTCAGGGAATAAGCCAGAGACCACAACTTCATTGCTTCTGTGCACAAGGCAGTAGACCGAGTGCCTCCTTGCTTGTTGATATACCACATTGTGATGGTATTGTCTGTTCTGACCTGAATAACTTTGTTCTGAACAGACTTGAAAAAGGCTTGAAGTGCTAGAAAAACTGCTCTGAGTTCCAGCAGATTGCTGTGAAGCAGAGATTCCTGAGGGGACCACAACCCCTGAGTGGTCAGGTCTCCCAAGTGGGCCCCCCATCCCAAGAGGGAGGCATCTGTAGTAAGGATTAAAGAGTGCGACTGAGTGACAAAGGGAACTCCCTGTCTTAAGATTGTTCTGATCCTGCCACCACTGCAAGACCTGGATCAGGGTTCGAGTCACTGGAATCAGTTTGGTCAGAGGGTCCTTTTTCTGAGACCAAAAGGCCCTCAAGTGGAACTGAATGTCCCTCATCTGAAATCTTGCTCCCTGCACCACTGCTGCAGAGGCAGCCATGTGCCCCTGGAGCTGCAAAAAATGCCTTGCTGGTTGAGAAACCTGAAGGGTGAATGAGGCCAGTGTGATAAGGGGCCTTTGCCCTGTCCACGGGAAGGAAGGCTCTGGCCCTTTCTGTATCTAGCTCTGGGCCTATGAAGGTGAGGAGCTGAACAGGCTCTAGAACTGACTGACAGATTCAGAAGGAAACCTAGAGAGGTGAGCAGTTGCTGAGTTACCTGCAGGTGTAACTTGACTTGGTCTGGGGACTGGCCTACTATGAGCCAGTCATCCAGGTATGGGAAGATGGCAATCCTTTGCCTTCTTAGAGAAGCAACTACTACTGCCAGGCATTTTGTGAACACCCTTGGAGCAGAGGTTAGGCCGAAGGGCATTGCTCTGAATTGGTAATGGCCTGAGGGCAGCTCGAACCTGAGGTACTTTCGATGGGAGCTTCTGATGAGAATATGGAAATAGACATCCTTGAGGACTAGGGAGACTAGCCAGTCCCCTGGCCTTAGAGAGGGTAGAATTATTCCCAGAGTCACCATTTTGAACTTTGGCTTTAAAAGGTGCTTGTTTAAGTATCTGAGATCCAGGATGGGCCACCATTCTCCTGTCTTTTTGGGGGTAAGGAAGTGCCTGGAGTACAATCCTTTGCCCTGGTGTAGGGGAGGAACCCTTTCCACAGCTCTGGGAGCCAGGAGGAAGAAGAGACCTCTGCCTCTAGGGGCAAGTGCTTCTGAAGGATTTGCAGGTGGAAGGATCTGGTTCTCAGCTTTGGAAATTTTTTGAAGCTGAGAACCAGTCCCTGGCTTACTACTTCCAGGACCCACTTGTCTGATGTTAGAGACTTCCAGTCCTGGACAAAGTAAGCCAGCCTGCCCCCTACAGGTAGTGGAGAATCAGCCCAGGCAATCCCATCAGGGTGCCTGTTTGGCAGGGGGTTTAGGCTGAGAGGAGGAAGCAGGCCTGCTTGTACCCCTTCTGCCTCTCCCTCTAAAGAACCCCCTCTGAGTAAAAGCAGAAGAGGAGGCCTGGGCTTGGTAGAAAGGCCTATGAAAAGGCCTGCCCCTGCCCCTGGGATGCTGCCTTTGAGGAGTGGCTTGCCTTTCCTTGGCCTGGGCACTCCTATAGGTGGTCCTATATTCATCCATTTTCTTCATGTAATTCTCTGTTTGCTCCCCAAACAGAGAATTACCCACAACAGGAAAATCCATGGCCTTAGTCTGGGTATCCTGTGACAGGCTAGTATATCTGAGCCAAGCCATTCTACGAAGTGCCACAGATGTAGCCATGACTCTAGATGAAACATCATTGGAGTCCACTTGCAGCATGGAATTGCACCTTGGATGCCTCAATACCATCAGCAGCCACCTGCTCCAGCTCCTTGGCAAGCTGGCCAGGGACCTGTTTTGCTAAAGCCATGACAGTGTCCCATCTAGATTTCTGATACCTAGCAGTATAGGCCATATAATTGGCCTGTCTGAGTCCCAAGGATGCTGCCATGTACTGTTTATTTGCCATGGCATCAATCCTCCTGGAGTCCTTGTCTGGGGGGTGTGAAGCCAAGGGAATATTAGCCTTATCACAGACTGCAGCCTGCACTACCCCAACATGGCTGCATTATTGTGCAAGGAACTCCATATCTGAGCCTGACAGAGTATACCTCTAGTCCATTCTTTTATCCACAGGAGGTATAGTATTAGGAGTCTTTAAAATCTTAAATGTCTGTTTCCCAAAAGATTTGTGTAAGGGAATAGACAGCCTCCTAGACTCTGGGATATCCATCATTTCCACATAGTCAGGCTCTTCTTGGTCATCCACAGCTTCTTCCATAGGAAGCTGAAGGGTTTCGGCCACTTTCTTATAAAACATAAAATGGGAGGGGGACTCAGAAAGCCTAAGAGGAGACACTCCTGAAGGTCTGTCTGGGGAGATGTCCGGGTCAATGGGCACATCCAGACTTTCAAAACCACATTCACTTTCCTGATACTCCTCTTCCTCCTCCTCCGATTCATAATATTCCTCTAAATCATAATCTTGAACCGGTGGAACTGGCCGAACTGAGCGCCTTCCTGATGGTGCCGGTTCGGTTGGAACCGGGGAAAGCGACTGCACAATTTTTATCACTTTGGCTATTTCCTCAGCGGTTGGAGAAGAAACTTTTGGGTCCACACCAACTGATTTTTCCTTTCTTGTTCTCTTAGCCGGAACTGACTCCTCAGAATCGGTTCTCCTTTTGCCCGAAGAAGTCTCGCCCTGGTCAAGGGCACTCCTTCTGTTCAGTTTGAACCGAACCGGGCTGGCCATCTGGTTCAGCGGACTTTTTGGCCTCCCTTTCCCTGAGCCTACCAATTCTCTTCTTTAGGGTAGCTGCGGGAAAACTTTTACAAATCTGGCAGTCTGCATTGAGGTGGTCAAACCCCAGACAATAAACATAGGTGGTGTGGGGTCAGCCTAGCAAAGACTTCCCCACACACACTACAGTGTTGGAACCCAGTGGTCCGGTTTTCTTTGGGTTTCTCAGACATTGTGCCAGTCCTAACCAAACTTACCCTTTTAATGGCAATCCGCCGAGGCAAGACACTCTTATCGGTTCCTAACCGTGTCACTGGTCATGGAAAAACCATAATAAAATCTGTTTTTTTAAAACCGATAACCACACTCTAAAAGTACAGATAAAGATTTTACAACAACTTTGTCGGTTCAAACCGAACCGATGAACCGCTTACAAGTTCCACACAGAATAGAAAACAAATATAACCTGTCTAGTACTCACGAATACCACAGACAGAGACTGAACCGACAGGTTGCGGTTTAAATTCAGTCGAAAACTGAGAAAAACGGTACTTTAACCGACAAACTGAACCGAGCAGAAGGAGAAATCTCCAGAGCGACTGTTCAGTGAGGCGGAGTAAAGAATCTGACGGTATGAGTTCAAACAGCAACAGACAGAGTCTCAACCGAGCTCGAGCTCAGCGTTCCATGCCTGGCATGGAAAGTTAACTCTTTCATCTCCGGGGCAGTTCGAAGGTTGGGACTCACTGCTATGGTCAGAATACAGCAAGACTTCATGTTGTTTGAAATATGTTTTTCAAATTTCTGGAAACAGTAGTGTTGCAAAGTAGTGTCGCAAGCACGACACTTTCGCAATTGTTTGCAAAAGTGTTGCAAATTGCGACACTACTTTTCAGGCTATGGCCAAAATGACAGGAATTCTTTGCCACCCTGCTGCAAACAAACGGTTTGGTCTTTTGGGCTGAAATTTGGAGAGAAGGCAGCCAACATCTCACAGTTGTGCCTTTTGGTGGTTTGGTGAAAAAATATTGCACAGCTGCAAAGTTACGGTACTCCAAAGTTGGCGTTTTTTCCCATAGACTAACATGGTGGCGTACACCACGCCTTTCGGGGCTCGTATCTCGAAAACCATGCGAGATACCGATTTTTTGTTGTGAGATGCATAGCCCAATGGGCTACATAATAGCAAAAACCTAGCCAGGAAAATCAAGATTTTTGTGAAATTAAAATTTTTTTCTACGTCATGCAGTTGCTGAGATATTAGCAATTAAGTACTTCCAATGCTCATTTTAAGCTTTGATCCCCACTACAATGCATACATTCTTTGTACACACTGTGTTTCTGTATGCACCTGTTTGGCAAAAACAGGGTATGTGCTTCCGTTACTGTTACAGTTACTGTTTCCACTTGCATTTATGTCCCGTTTGCGTTACTCGTTACCGTGTATGCCACCGTGCATTACCCTTCTGTGCATGTCAGCGCTTAAGTTTTCTGTTAGTTACCATTTCGCGCTTTTCACTACTGTTTCTGTTTATGCTTTTGTTTGTGTCACCGTCGCATTGCCATTTGCGTTTCCAGCAGCCCTTTTGTTTGCGTTCCATTTCTCTTATTTCTCTTTCGTTTGCATCTTCCTTGCTGTTACTGTTACCATTTATTTGCTTGTAATTGCGTTCCTGTGCCCGTAACGCATTACAGTTTATGCTCCATATGCGCTATGCTTACTTTTGCGCTTCTCTTTCCTTTGCTGTTATTGTTGCTGTTAACATTACAATTTGCATTTACAATTGCGGTACTGTGCCCGTGCACATTTCGGTTTGCACTTCCGTATGCGCTTCTGTTCCCGTTTCTCTTTCCTTTGGCATTATTCTTCATGTTAACTTTACCATTTGCATTTCCAATTGCGGTACCATGCCTGTGCGCGTTATGGTTTGCATTTACGTGGCACTTGCATTTGCGTTTCCATTTCTGTTCCCTTTCGCGTTTTTTTTGCTGATGACACTTAACATTTCCATTTAAAATACCGCCACATCACTGCTCGTTTACACAGTCTGCATTTTGTACGCCTCTTCAATGTCCTTTTGTGTCACTGTTCACTTTGGTGTCACTTTGCGCTTGCATTTCTATTAATGTTTCCTTTACCATTTACGTTTGCGTTATCATGTGCGCCACTGTTCGTGCTTCTATTTGCGTTGCTGTTCCTGTTACCATTCACTATTTCTCGTCATCATTCTCAAAAACAAGGAAATTAGAGGCAAACACTAGTTTAATGCATTGTTAGGTTGTTCTACAGCGACAAAGCGGGAAAATCGGTGTTAGGTTGAAAGCCCCACTTGAACCCCCCAGCCTCAACTGGTATTGGTGCACGTTGTCGTCGGCCTAACTCTCACCCCATTCTCCTATACCTCTGATTCTTCACACATGTGATGGGGTGAGAGTTAGGGCCGATGACCCTAACGTGCAGCCCGATGCCGTTGGGGTGGGCTGGGAGGTCCAAGGGGGCTTTACCAACCCTAACACTGAATTTCCTCGCTTTGTCGCTGTGGAACAACCCCTAACTAATGCCTTAAATGGAGTTTTTGCTCTAATATATATATATAATAATATATACATATATATATATATATATATATATATATATATATATACACACACAGACACACACACAGACACACACACACATATACATATACACACATATATACACGTATCTACAATGGGATGGGAGTGCAGGGTCTAAAATAAGGATACTATTATACTATCTCAAAAAGTAAGGCAATAAACTGCAAAAAACTGTGTTAATGCATCAGTTAGGGTTCAAGCGACAAAAGTAGGGAAATACCCCCCACACTGCATAGAGACCAAGAGGCTCCAGGGGAGGCACTGGAGTTGTCAGCCCTAACACTCACCCTATTCTCCTATCCTGTACCCACCCAGCTTATTTTCAGGATTGGAAACCCTAACACCATATTTCCCTATTTTTGTCACTTTAACCCTAACTAATGGATTAATGCAGCTTTTTTGCAACACAACACACACACACACACACACACACATATATACATTTATATATTTTTTTCAGGGGAAATGTGAGGAAGTACTTCTTCACAGAAAGAGTGGTGGATGCCTGGAACAGCCTCCCAGCGGAGGTGGTGGGGGCAAAAACAGTAACAGGATTCAGAACCACATGGAATAAAAGCAAAAGGGAGCCTTAGTGGTTAGGAAAGGGCGTGTAAAGCCCGTGACCAAGTAGGATCTGCGGTACAGTACATAGGAAAAATGAGCAGACTGGGTGGGCCAAGCTGTCCTTATCTGCCCTTTAAATTCTATGTTCCTGTGTCTGTGGAACCAGTAACCTCCTTGTCACCAAGGTCAATGAAATCTCTCCTTAACACGGATGACCTATCCCATTCTGGAGATCTGGCTGAGAGAGTCTTGCTGACCAGTTCATCTGTCATGCTTCTTAAACATCCAGCCACAGATCCTTTGACAGAGTTTGCATGCTGCTGATAACACTTGTAACATAAAGAAGTTTAAACAGTAATAACACTGCATATAACTGAAGAGAACAAGTTAAGCACTAACCTGTAATGGTGCAGCACCACACAATGTTCAAAACCACAAACTATTAACCTGCATGCCTGTAAGTCCAATAAAAATACTGTATAAATGCTTCCATTGTTGGCAGACAATTCCAGATAACCAGCAATAATCATATACAAATAATCTTTGCTGAAATCCAAAGTCCCTAGATACATATTGGACAATATTCTCCAACAGGAGCCAGGGGAGCTGACCCAGTGGTGCAGAGGCGTCACGAACGCCTTACCTCTTCCCATACCAGCGACCCAGGTTCAGGAATGGACACGGGTTACTAGGGGGTTGGCTGAGAGAGGGAGGATTGAGCGTCTGTAGGCCTGCTCTCCTCCCTCGGGAGGGGGGATGTCGTGCCTTGCCACTTGACTGCCACCTGGAGGAATCCAGGTGGTGATGCATGTGAGCCACAACCAGTGGGAGTGCACATGTTCGCAGCAGTGGGGGCGTCTCCGTGGAGGCAGAGCTCGCACAACATGCTCCTTGCATGCCCATGCTGCCCAAGAGAGAAAAACAGGAGGAAAAATGGAGGACGGGCTTATGAAGCCCTGCCTGTCACACCGATGGCCTGCTTGGTCTCTCCGGATCTGGGGACGGTCTGGATTAGTGTTCCAGGTGGGGGAGGACGGCCCTCCCTTCCTGGCCCTGACGCGTGGGGTGGGCAATCAGTGGGGGATTAGATCCCCCAATACTAGAGGAGACTCGGGACAGCTGCAGCTGATGGGGACAGGGCTGAGTACAGCTGCTCATCCTGCCAAGGTGGATAAACACCTCTATGGAAAAAATAGGATCCAGGGGCTCCTGGGGAAGGCCCCATTGATAACGCTGGCAATAACAGAAAGGAAAATTATGTTAAGTATGAAGGAATTTCTCCTTTCTGTATCACTGCGCATTGTCAATGTGGAGTAAATACATATGGGTTCTAAAAAGCAGTACCCATTCCCAATTTGAGCAGGGGAGAATACGTCCCATATGTAACCCATACAGGCAACATACTGTATAATAATCATCTGCTAACTACCGCTTGTAAGACTGCAGCCAAAGGCTGCATTGGTGGATCTCTGAACATCCAATCTGTAGTGCTTAGTAAATGTATAAATGGAGGACCACATTGCCGCTTTGCACAACTAAGATGCCTCCCTTATCTCCACCAGCAAGTGCTCTGATGGACTGAGCCTGGATGACAGCAGCAGCTTTCTTCTTCTTCTTCTGTAGCCGCTAACGCCTTGGCAATGCAAGCCTTTACCCGCCTAGCCAAGGTGGCTTTAGAAGTCTTCTGACCCTTCTTAGCTGCTCCAAAAAGAACAAGCAGATTTTTGGATTTTCTGAACTCTGTTGTTCTTTTTAGGTAAGTCCTGATTGCCCTATGCAATCCAACTTATATAGTTCATTCTCTTTAGGATTTACTGGCTTGGAAGAGGACGGTAGACTGATTTCCTGATTTACATGAAAGGTTGCAGGGATCTTAGGCACAAAGGATGGAACAATCCTTAATACCACCTTTACTTTATATATGATAAGGTAAGGCTCATTATGGGGCAGTGCCTGAAGTTCCCCAATCCTTCAGGCTGAACAGACTGCAATTAAGAAACGCATCTTGTAGGACAGGATGTCCAAAGGCACTAACAAGAGAGATTTGAAAGGTGTCCTACAAAGAGCATTCAACACCAGGTTCAGGTCCCATGGGGGGACCGGAGATCAAAACAATGGTCTGCTTCTGCTGACCATCCTAAGAAAACAGATAACATCCAAGTTGGTTCCCAGGGATGAGACCATGGAACTTACTAGAGCTCCTCCAAGCGCAGACACCTGGCTTGCAGGGCGCTCAACGCGAGACCTTTGTCTACCCCCACCTGCAAGAAATCCAACATCTAGAGGACTGTAGCTTTAGGTCTGATGCTTCTCTCTCTGGCCAAACCACAAAAGGTATTCCATACACGGTCATAAACTACAGATATAGAAGCCTTCCTTGAGGCCATTAGGGTATCCACCACTTTCTCGAATAAACCCTGCTTTAATAATCTCCTCCTCTCAGGAGCCAGGCCGTCAACTGCATCATCTCTGGATCTGGATGCAGAATGGGACCACGAAATGGAAGTTGAAATGGGTCCTGTAGAGCTACTGTAGATTCACAATGTCTGAGAACCACGGCCTTCTTGGCCACTCTGGGGCCATCAGAAGGAAGCTTCCTCTTCACTGTCTTATCTTGAGAATTACAGTGCCTTCAGAAAGTATTAGCCCCCCCTTGGATAATGTCACATTTTGTGATGCTGCAAACTCAAATTAAAATACATTAATATGGGATTTTTTTGTCACGTATCTACACAAATTACTCTATAATGTCAAAGTGGAATGAAACTTCTGGAATTTTTTGTACATGTAATTTAAAATAAAAACCTGAAATGTCTTGATTTGATAAATATTCACCCCCTTTGCTATGACACTCCAAATTGAGCTCAGGTGCATGCAATTTCCTTGTGAGATCACTCTAAAACATGAATGGAGTCAACCTGTGGTCAGGTCAAATGGTTGACATGATTTCAGAGGAAATACACCTGTCTATATAAGGTCCCACTGTTGACAGTGCATGTCAGAGCAGAAACTCTACCATGAAGACCAAGTAGTTGTCCGTAGAACTCCATGATAGAATTGTGAGGAGGCATAGATTTGGGGAGGGGTTGAAGAACATTTCTAGGGTGTTGAAAGTTCCCAGGAGCACAGTCAAGTCCATCATTAGGAAATGGAAAGATTACGGAACCACCCAGACTCTTCCTAGAACAGGCCGTCCTCCCAAACTGAGCAACTGGGCAAGAAGGACCTTGGTCAGGGAAGTGACCAAGAACCCAATGACCACCCTGACAGAACTACAGAGTTCCATGGCTGAGATGGGAGAACCTGTCCAGAGGACAACAATTTCTGCAGCACTTCACAGATGTAGCCTCTATGGGAGAGTGGCTAGATGGAAGCCACTCCTGAGAAAAGGCCACATAATAGCATGCCTGGAGTTTGCAAGAAGGCAAGTGGCAGACTCTGAGACCATGTGGCAAAAGATTCTCTGGTCTGATGAAACAAAAACTGAACTCTTTGGCCTGAATGCAAAGCGCTATGTCTGGCGCAAACCGAACACAGCTCATCACCTGTGTAACACCATCCCTACCATGAAGCATGGTGGTGGCAGCATCATGTTATGGGGATGCTTTTCAGCGGCAGGGACTGGGGCATTTGTCAGGATAGAGGGAACAATGAATGGAGCCAAATACAGGCACATCCTTGAGGAGAACCTGCATCAGTCTGCAATAGACCTTGGGCTGGGGTGAAGATTTACGTTCCAACAGGACAACGACCCCAAGCATACAGCCAAAGCAACACCGGAGTGGCTTCAGAACAAGAAGGTGAATGTCCTTGAGTGGCCCAGCCAAAGCCCAGACTTGAATCCCATTGAGAATCTGTGGAAAGACTTAAAGATTGCAGTTCACCGACACTCCCCATCCAACTTGACAGAGCTTGAGCAAATCTGCAAGGAAGAATGGGCGAAAATCCCAAATCCAGATGTGCAAAGCTGATACAGATATACCCAAGAAGACTCAAAGCTGTAATTGCTGCCAAAGGCGCTTCTACAAAGTACTGACTCAGGGGAGTGAATACTTAAGTAAACAAGATATTTCAGTTTTTAATGTTTCATAAATTTTTGTTACACAATATAAATATTTTTGGCCCTTTAAATTGTTGAGTATGCTGTGTGAATCAAGGGGGGAAAAATCATTTCAATGCATTAAAAATTCTGCTAGTAACATAACAAAATGTGACAAAATCCAAGGGGGGTGAATACTTTCTGAAGGCACTGTACCTTGGAAAGTAACAGTAGCGCAGGGAACAAGTAAGCTCTGAAAAAAGCTCATGTCTGGGTCAGAGAATCCACGGCCTCTGCCTGAGGACACTGGTATTGGCTGCAGAACCTTGGTACCTGAGGATTTTTCTCTGATGTGAAGAGGTCGCACTGAGGATGACTGAATCTTCTTCACAGAAGCTCAAACACCTCTGAGGTCAGTGTCCATTCCCCTGGGTAGACTGTCTCTTGAGTTAGTCAACTGGCCTGCACATTCAGTTCCCTTGTTAGATGAACTACCGAGAGGGTCAGAAGGCTTTATTTCTGCCCACAGTAGTCCCTCGGTTGCTTATGCTAGCATTCCCTGAGTTCTTGTGCTTCCTTAATTGTTTATGTACGCCATGGCGGAAGCATTGTCCGACCCTACCTTCACAGCCCTGGACTGTACCTGACTGTGAAAATGAAGAAGGGCGAGAAACACTACCCTCATCTCCAACACATTTATCTGAAGCTGCTACACCTGGGGTCCAGACCCTCTGGACTGGGACTTGGTCCAGATCCACACACCAGTCACAACAGGCTGGCGTCAATCGTTAAAATCAGTTCTGTTGGGACTTCCAAGACAGAACCCCATGCTGAGGTTCTCAAGGTCTCCCACCAAGCTAGTGACAGCAGTACCGATCACAATAGCGAGATCAGAGCCTGATAGTCTTCTGAGGCCAGGGACCAGGCCTCCAGAATCCTGTTCTGGAGGGGCCACATATGCAATCAAGCCCGTGGCACTAACTCAATTGCTGCAGTCATCCGATCTAGAATCTGGAGAAGCCTGCGAGCAGAAACCGACAACTAGTTTCTCAGCCATTGAACCTCTCACCTCTGAAGAGAGGAACACTTTCCTCTCGTCTCTCTGGAACACTGCCCCCAAGTGTTCCAACCTCTGAGACAGGATCAGGGCGCTCTTCTCCCCACTGATGACCCAACCACATGTCTTCAGCACCTCCAAGGTCCCCGACACTGACCGTTGCGCCACTGGAGTAGTCAGCACTTGATTGATCAAGTCGTCCAGGAAGGTATATACGTGATGTCCCTCCTGTCTCAGTTGCGTCACTAACATGATCCAAGATTTTCGAAAACACCACAGGTGCTGTCGCCAGGCCAAAGGAAAGAACTCAGTACTAGAAATGCTGTCCTTGAATCCCAAACCTCAGAAATTTGTGGTGCAGCTGGCAAATTGGGATGTGGAGATAGGCATCCTTCAGATCTATGCACGCTAAATAATCTCCTTGCTTGGACAGCCCATATGATAATGCGCAAGGACTCCATCTTGAAGGTTTTGTGATGGACAAACTTGCTTAAATTTTTCAGGTCCAGAATCGGTTGGAAACCCCCCACTTCTTAGGAACCACAAAATAAATTGAGCAGAATCCCAGGCCCTCCCCTCTGTGGAGGACTGGGACAACTGCCTCAACCTGTATCAAGTGTTTTTTTTTTTTTTTTCCTCACCCATTTCCCCCCACGCACCCTTCCACATAGTTATTTCCCCACTATGACCAGGGTTGTGACTTCTACTATTGTTATACTTTATATGATTGCTATTTACTGCATGTAACTTTATTCCGTAAACCACTGTTGTATTGTGTTCTCTTTTTATCTGTATTGCACCTGTATGTTACCATTGTTGTATCTCACACTGTAACCATGTCTACCCTCCCTGCGACAAGTTGCCTTTGTAAATGAGTCCCTGACTCAAAGGTTGTAAATCCCACTTTCAAAAATAAATAAATAAATAAATAAAATAAAGAAGGTCTGAGTTACTGCTGCCTTTTCAGTGGATTTTGAGGTATAGGAGATTGCAGGAAATGAAATCTCGTGGGTACTATATTGAACTCTATGGCATAACCCGTAGCCCGGACTTCCAGTGCCCATACGTCTGACATTAGTGGGACCATTCGCTGGTAAAAATTCCAGTCGTGGGCCGCCCGTGGCGCTGGATGACACACTGCCCACGCCGGGCGACCCGGTTCAGGAACAAGCCTGGGGTCATCGGGGTCGGCAGGGAGGAGAAGGATCACGTCCGTAAGCTGCCTCCTTCTCTGGGGAGGGGCAGGACACCTTGGTGGCCTCTAACGGTGGCTGGGGATGACGGCAGGCCATTGACAGACTTGGGGAGTAAGCAGACTGATGCTGGAAGTGGCACGGGGCGGTAACAAGCTGCCATGTCCCTTGGCATCATTGCACGTACAGACGTCCACGGGGGGGAGAAGAAAATAAAAAGGGAAAATGGCTCCAGTCATGGCGGCATGATGGCCGTCTCAGGGGAGATCGTTTGGCTCCAAGGTGCGTGGCAAATACTGGATCCTGGTTCCGGTGGAAGGGCTTGGGGTAGGTCTCTCCACCACAACGCCGTGTGGGGCAAGCCATGGGGGTAACAGCCGCAATACCTACATAGGAGCTGGAGGGATCTTCAGGATGGCAGCCTGAAGACCAAAGGGATGCCAGAACGTCAAGGTAGGCAGACTGGGGTCAGGGGGAGAAAAAGGATTAACACAAAAAAATTCTACAGTCTTCCAAAAATGGAAGGGGGCACAGATTCACCCAGATACCTTCATTGTGATACACCTCCTCTTCTTCCTGTACCTCCATTACATCTGAGGGTGAAGGATCCTCTATTGCTGTTGCCCTTAAATCCAGAACAGGCCCCCCTATTCCTCTGGCTTCCAAAATTCTGAAAGAGTCCAAACTGCCTCTAGACTGTCACTGCCGAGCAACCTCCCAACATTCAGTTTACCTTCTGTTGTTGCCTGGACACTGGAAAGTTGTCCCTTCTTTTCCAGGATGTGCTTTAGGATGTCATCCAGGCCAGGGCGGTGTAATAATCCTCCTTCAAAGGACAAGTTAAACCGCTTTGACTTGGATGGCTGGTCCATGACCCAGTGCCAGAGCTAGACACTTGCACAGCTCCCACAATACGATAAGCGGAGTGTACTGACATTCTTAAATTGTCCACTGTGACATCCCCCAGAAAGGTGGAAGCCATGGAGACAAGCTGCAGAATGTTTTCCCCTTCCAACTCTGGAGGGACGTAGCTACCCAAAGCAGTGACCCATGAGTTTAATGCTCTGGACACAACAAAAGATACATATGATGTGCGAAGATTTACTCCATTCGAGGCAAAAGCTCTTCAGCACAAGGCATCCACCCACTTATTGTGGGGGTTGGTTAGGGCTGACGAACCTTCAGTAGGTATGGTTGTGTGCTTAACAGAATCATGAATGGCCTTATCTGCCAAAGGAGGAACCTCAGACTTCTTAGAGCTCTCCTCCAGAACAAATAACATCTCACCCTTGGTCTAGGGAGCTGCTTGTGCTTATCCATCCCAGCCTGTTCCTGTTTAATAATCTGGTCGCAGTGCATAAAGTTTGGGAAACACCTTGGTGCAGAGGAAGAAGTGGACAGAACAGGATTTGTATTCAGGGACTCCAAGACTGGCACCTCCTTCAGCTGCATTGTCCAACAAGCCTCCATTATAAAATACAATAGAGACTTTGTATCAAATAGGGGAGGGATAAAATTATTTTCTTGGGCTTCATCCACTTCCCCTCCACCTCTTCGGAGGGATATTCTTCCTCATCTGATAGTGTCATCGGGTCATGATTTTCCCCGTGTTCCCCTGTATCCTCATCTTGATCTTCCACATTGTCAAGGTTGGGACTGCCTGCAAATTTGGGTAAACGGAATTGCTCTGCTCTGGTGCACCTGAACGTGCCTGTAAGGACCCTCCCCTGACCTGAGGAGCCTGCATTGAGTATGGGTGTGTTGGTGGGAATGTCCTGCGGAACATCAGAACTCAGCAGTTCATTTAAGAGCAGTAAAAGGCCCACATTGCCTTTGTTATACTGGTATGTTCAATGCATACATTGCTATGCAACTGCTATCTATAAGTATTCTCTTAGTGTACATATTTACAAATGTATCTTATTCTACTGTATGTAATGCCTTTATTTTAATAATGTTATCCTGTGTTTAATCATGTACCTGTCCAGGTCCATCTTGTAAATGAGTTTACTCAAAGGTGTTTCACCTGGTAAAATAATGATTTTTGATTGATTTGACTGATTGAAAAGCGATCTACGCAACTCAGCCTTGCCATTGCCAGTCAGTATTCCAGATGCCCCCCCCCCCCAGCTCTGGGGTTCAGCAAGGGGGAACCGAAATACACATGTTAAGACTGTGTTACACAATTAGGGCAGTAAGACCCCACATGGGACGGTCTCATCATCCTCCTGCAGGTCTTGCATCTCTTAAACACGATAGGTCTT
The DNA here is from genome assembly GCA_016271365.2 of Neoceratodus forsteri. NCBI lineage: Eukaryota > Metazoa > Chordata > Ceratodontiformes > Ceratodontidae > Neoceratodus > Neoceratodus forsteri. The sequence goes on from JADMNL010000025.1 coordinate 355,162,971, forward strand.
CAATAAGCCATGGTGCCACGTCTTAACAGCCAGTATCCCAAAAAGGCAATGCAATTAAGATGCCTGCTATAATTAATATGCAAACTATATACAAACCCCCTACAGTCTAATGTTGCTTTATGGTTGTAACAGCGAACTGAAGGAAGGCTACTGTTTACAACTGTCTTCTCCTATTCCCCTGAGCTGAGCACTATAAACCTGAATCTATTCCTAGTCTGGAACCAAACCTACTGGAAGTGTTTATAGATACAGTGCCTGAATCCTAAGCGCTTCCCTACCTGAGTGCTGCCGTCAGAGCAGCAACTCACTGTGCCCCACATGTGCCGGCACAAAACACTCACCCAGCTGCTCCGGGAACTACACCTCTCTGCCATGGCCTCACCACACAAAATAAGATGGCAGCCTCACTAAGAAAGCCATTCTACATCAGCTACTATGCCGGGTGAGCAAGGAGGAGCATGCACAGATGCCCACTACTGTGAGGACATCATGCAAATGTGTGTGACATCACAACAATGGGTGGAAGCACACCCAGCAGTCAGCCAGCTACATGGCTATTTAGCACCTAAGGAAAAGGGTGCAAAGAAGAGCCACAATCTGTCGCACCATAAAAGAGGCACAAACACATGCTGGCAAGCTGCCAGCAATGGCAGGTGAACCACGTGGCTCGGGACGAGTGGGGACTGACGTGCTGGAGAACTCTTGCTTAGGGGGTTCAAGAGCACTTGCTTAAGAAAGATAAGGGAAAAAAATAAATACACTGTTTAGCCTGAAGCTGTTTCTCCCAAATGGTCCCCACTGCAAATGGAGCACAGGCAGACCAACAGCACTTAGGGCACTACACTGTTCAACGCTGTACAAATTAAAAATGATTCTGCTCAGTCTGCCTTAAATCCTAGGTAGAAGAGGGAGAGGGAGGGAGGATCTGATGCTAGAAGAGTGCTATGATTAAAAAAGAGAAGAAAGGATTAGTAAGAGACCCACAAGCTAACTGCCTAACTGTGCCCCCCCCACCAAATAAGTTAAATGACCTACCTGAGGCACCAGGCTAAGGGGATTGGAAACCTTGTTGCAAACCCTGGGCCAGATATTCAAAAGGGTTTAGCGTGGCGCAACCACTCAAAATCTTGGCGTATATTCAAACTTCTGGAATGTATGCAGGCGCGGTTAGGGGGTGTGCCCATGCATACCTGCACAGCCCGATATTCAGCCCGGATGTGCTGAGCCATGCATGCGCAACCCCTACTTGCGCTGCACAAAGCTGAGCAAAAAAAAAAAGGAGCAAGGGCTGGCAACCACACAGGTGAGCTGCCATACTGCAGGGTGCAATACAGCAGCTGCCACCTGTGGGTGGCCACCCAAGCTCCAGCTGCACCTCCGTGGTGGCGCCCTCCCCCCCAATGCCTGATTGCGGGCATCAGTTAAAAATAAGACAAAATCCTATATCCCTAGTGGTCCAGTGGACCGCTGTCTGCCCGTTCACAGTATTCAGTAAAAATAAGCAGTAATCCTATATCCCTGGTGGTCCAGTGGACCGCTGTCTGCCTGATCGCGGGCTTAAGTATATAAAAAATGGAAATCTTATATCCCTGGTTGTCCAGTGGACCCCCCTCCCACTGATCCCCAACACCTCGCTCCCCCCCCCGGTCATCGGCGGGCGGCAGCACCCCACCTGCCTGCCGCCCACCGACTGACACCATTGGTAGGGCTGTATGCCCATTGGTCCACAATGTGAGCCAATGGGCTGCGGCCCGTACTGTACTACACATTCCAGATATGTGCATCCTTTTCTATTAGCAATAATAATGCCCCAACTCAACAATAACATTATAAATAAATAACTAACTTACTGTGTTATAAGAGAGAACAAAGGAGAAACTAGGTGCTGTCACTAGCTAGACACAAAGTTTTTTAGTTCCATAACTGGAGTATTGCCCCAGCTTACTCTACTGATGAGTACTCAGCTGAATGAGGTATATTCCTGGTGCTCGCCAGAACACTCTTATGTCACCATCTGCGCGCCCTTGCACTCCAACCCCTTCCTCCCAAACTTGCCAACCAGATAATGCAACATTAGACATCCAGACCTACAGACTAGGGGCTTTAACATTAACAGAGAAAAAAGCAGCTGTCCCTTTTTTATGGTTGTTTTTGAGGAAAATGATAACAAACAGAACACACATGTCTATAATAATGTCTGCGTTCACAATGAAAAAGTCTCTTGAGCATGCAGGTGTCCAAATGTAAATTAAAGTTTGATTTTCCACACCATTTGGTAGGAAAGTACTGAAGCAAAGGACTAAGTAGCCCTCTACTGGATGTTCTAGGTATTACAAAAACTAAAATTCCACTCAGACTATACTAATGAAGGGTTCCATGTGATTACAGCGCATGCACAAAATACTAAAGTCAAAACAGTGACATAGAGAATGCAAAATAGGTGATATGTCAAAATAGCGCTATGCCAGAAATAGCTCAAGCAATAACAGCACACAGAAGCAAATGCCGAAAATACCAGGTGTCTCCAACTGTCATATGCGGGGAACTGTGCCCCCCGCACCCTCTCACAGGGGGCTATGCCCCCTGGGCCCCCCCATCTTAAATATACCAACTCCGAGGCACTCACTGATAGTGAGGATTAGGCGCAGTTCTCATCAAGGCGCCCATTCAGACAGGTCGCTATTATGTACCCTGGTTGCCACTGAAACAGCACTGTGAGTCGGGTAGCTATTTCCTTCATATCGCTATAATGTACTAGTCGCTCAAATGTGAGTCACCATTCCAGGCTCACCCAAACTGTTTCGCTAGTTCCACTTTTTTGTTTTCATATGATACCCTAACAAAGTAGATTTATTTATTTCATTCTAGTTGACCAGGAAAGGAGGGCTAAGCAGTTCTGCCCATTTTTAGCCTTGTCCCAAGGGTAGGGGGATACAGATGCAATACTGACTCAGGTTACGCTGTTGGTAGTATTATTGTTTTAATAAAAATAAAAAAACACACATTATCAGTATATGGTTTGCTCCCGGACCCGCACTCTAGATAAAAAGGGTATAAACCGGGAGATTTACTCTTTACATGAATTACTCTAAATCTGGGGTGGTAGATTCTACATATTTTACGTTTTCTTTGGTTTTATCTGCAGCAGGATCACTAGACTCCTAAGGAGAGGCCATTATGTCCTGAAAATGCTTAAGGCGGTTTTCTACAGTTTTTCAGGAAAAGTTTTACAGACCTCACAATCAGCCTGGAAGTGTGAAAACCCAAGACAAAATAAACACAAATCATGTTTATCAGCCTTAGCAAAGATCTCCCCATACATGGTACAGTTTTTGAATCTGGTAGGCCCTGTTTTTCTCCTTGGCTTATCGGACATAACTTGTTTTGTAAAATTCAAAAAGATAAACTTAAGTTCGGTTTCCAACCAAGGTTAAAAGAGGTGAAACCCAAGTAAGCGGTTTACAGAGTAAAGTGGTCAGTTCCTGAACCTAGAAAAAAAATGCAAATCTGTCAAATTAAACGAAACCACACAACAGCCAAGGAGGAGCCCAACTTAAGTTTTTAAATATATTTTTTAAATGAAAAGCTAACAAAATAAGCTCAGAGAGCCGGTTCCTCAACAGTTGCAAAGAACCATTGAGGAACTGCTAAATGAGATAAAAAAACAACTAAAAACTAGAGCAAACTATAAAAACGAAGTAAAGGCAGCAGTACTAATCCAGAAATAAAAATGAATACTTATTCTCAGTCACGCTGAGAAGCAGTCTCCGAGGCATCTAACTAGGTAGGCGGAGAATGAAATCTGACCATTATAGAACACAGCAGCTGGTAAGGGCAGCACTTTGAATGGTGGTATGAGCCAATAGATGTTACATCATTTGCTTAAATTCCGTTCATCTCCAGGGCAGTTCAACACAGGAGGATGATTGCTAGAGTTAATCATATTGAATAATTCCTGGGGTTAGAACTTACCGTAACAGCAGATCTTCAACGGGATCTCATGCAGCAGGCCATCACAGGTAGGACTCCGCCATCAGGCACTAGGACCACATGGAAACTTTTCTAGCTAGCAGTCTACCAAAGGGGGCCACCCACCTCTGACATCACTCACTGATGTCAGCTACTCTATATAGGTGGGCAGCCCCCAAGTCCTCCCCAGTTCTCCTGCCGGAGACCCCAGAATATCCGGCTGAGGGAACCGAGGAGGAACCCGAGGTTCCAAGGAAAAGGAAGGAAAAAAAGGGAAGGTTGAAGGTCTTCTCTTGGAGAGGAAGGGTATACAGGATAAACAGGCCCAGGAAGAAGGAGGGAGGGAAAGGAAAGGTCTGCTGCAAGAGATCCCCTAGAAAATCTACTGTTCTGGTAAGTTCTTACGTAACTGTACTACCTTACATCGGGGGAATCTCTTGCAGCAGACCATCACAAGCAGGACAAGTAGCAAGCAGTTCCAAAACAGACAGCACTATTAAACTTGGTGAAGGTGAAAAACACCTAAGAAAGAAGACCCTGTAACACAGCCAGGCCAAAACTGTCTCGATGCCTAGAGGCAATGTCCAGGCTGTAGTGCTTAGTGAAAGTGTGAACTGAACTCCCAAGTGGCTGCTGTGCAGATTTCTGCAGCTGACACATTACAGAAACAGGCTACCAAGGCAGCCATCCTCCTGGTGGAATGGCCATGAATACCACCAGGAAGCTCCTTATCATACTTCCGGTATCAAAAAATAATACAGTTGGCCAACCATTTGGACAGACACTGGGTGCACCCTCTTTTCCTGGGGTGAATGAAACAAACAAACAAACAACTGAAAGGACTTCCGAACCTCTTTAGTCCTGTGCGTATAATAATGCAAAATTATATGCACATCCAATGTATGGAGCAATGCTTCCCCTTGATTGATATGCTCTGGAAAATGTACAGGAAGATGAATGGATTGGTTCAAAGTAAACTCAGATACTACTTTAGGGAGAAACTGAGGATTAGTACATAAAGACAACCCGTCTTTGTGAAAAAAACAAGTAAAGCTCCTTACACATGAGGGCCTGAAGCTCAGAAATTCTCCAGGCGAAAGTAGCAGCAACTAAAAATAATGCTTTCCATGACAGATAGCATAGCTCACAACTTGCAGCCAGTTCAAAAGGAGGCAGGGTGAGCTTTTCCAACACAAAGTTGAGATCCCCAGTCGGGACAGGGTTATGGATCTGGGGTTTCAGATGTAGAATGCCTCTTAAAAAGGTATAGGCCATATTAAGCTGGGCCACCGCTCACCCATCCACATGTACATGGTACACAGAGATGGCAGACAGATGTATCTTAATGGATGAGTATTTAAGGCCTGCATCTGAAAGAGACAGCAGGTACTCCAGGATCTGGTTAACTGGACACATGAAGGGATCCAGGTGGTGCAAAGCAGCCTAAATGGCAAAGTACTTCCATTTAATGGAATAAGTGGCTCTGGTGGAGGGCTTGTGAGCCGCCACCAAGAAATCTGCCACCTTGGGGGAGACCCCAAAGTGAGAAATGGTTACATCTTCAGGAGCCACACATGAAGGTGGAGCGACCTGAGGTCCGGATGGACCAGGGTGTCCTGTTCCTGGAACAGCAAGCCTGAGCATAGTGGGAGAGGAACTGGAGGTTCCACTGCCAGTTGCTGAAGCACTGGAAACCAAATCTGGCAATGCCAAAATGGAGCAATGAGAATCATAGTTGCCCCCTCCATCTGCAGTTTGACGAGAACTTGCTGCACAAGAGGGAAAGGAGGAAAGGCATACAGAAACCTCCCTTTCCCGGAGTGGGGTAACGCGTCTTGCCAGAAAACTCCAGGCCATGGAGCAAGCGAGCAGAAAAGTGGCAGTTTTGCGTTGAGTGGGGACACAAAAAGGTCCAACTCTGGGTGACCCCAGCGGGCGAACAGGTCTTCCGTGATGGAGGACAGAAGCTCCCACTCGTGTGTTTGAGACTGGGACCAGCTTAAGCTATCCACTAAGATGTTTTGCCCACCTGGGACATGCACGGCCAAAAGAGGAAGGCCATGGTCCAGAGCCCAATACCATATTTGCATCGCCTCCTGACACAGGGGATATGAGTGGGTCTCCCCCCCATGCTTGTTGATGTAATGGACCACGCTGGTGTTGTCTATCTGGACCAGCAGCAGACCCAGGGAGAGATGAGTCTGGAAGGCCTGAAGGGCATACAGCACAGCTCGCATCTTCAGAACATTTATATGCAGATGGCCTTCAGCCGCTGACCACTGCCCTTGGGTTTGGTGAGCCCCCAGATGTGCCCCCCATTCTGAACTGCATGCGTCCATAGTCAAGATTTGCTGAGGAGGGGGAATAAGGAAGGGGACCCCTCAGAGGAGTTTTCTGGGCTCCAGCCACCTCAATAAAACCCTCTTTACTGGGTCCGAGACCTTAACCATCTGGTCGAGATTGTCTGTACACTAATCCCACTGAACTCTGAGTGTCCACTGAGGAACTCTCATATGTAGCCTGGCCAGAGGGACAGTTAGTGTGGCAGCTGACATATGACCCAGCAGGCGTAGGAACAAGCAGGCAGGGACATGATAAGAGGAGTACAGAAGTCTGGCCAGCTCCATCAAGTGGTCTGCTCTGTCCTGGGAGAGGAAGGCCATTGCCCTGGGCTGTGTCCAGAACTGCCCCAATATACTGAAGGTGCTGAGATGGAGAAAGGAAAGACTTGGCCACACTGATGGTCACCCCAAGGTCCTGTAAAAGGCTGTGGGTATGCTCGAGGGTTTAGCAGTAGGCACTCCCTGGATGGGGCCGCTAGGAGACAATTGTCCAGGTAGGGAAAGACATAAAATCCCTGGCGCCAGAGGACAGCCACTAACACAGCTAGGCACTTGGTAAAGACCCTGGAGGCTGAGGACAAGCCATGGGGAAGTGCCCGAAACTGGTAGTGAGCACCCTGGAAATGGAAGTGTATATAACGCCTGGAGAGGTGCATATTTTGATGTGAAGGTACACATCCTGCATGTCCAGGGAACAGATCCAGTCCTCCTGCTGTAATGGGGGGGGGGGAGAAATCCTTGCAGCATGACCATTCTGAACTTCTTCTACTGAATGGAGAGAATTAGTTCGCCGAGGTCTAGGATGGGCCTGAGGTCTTCCATGCCGCTTGGGGACTAGGAAGAAATGGAAATAGTACCCCGTTCTCTGCTGGGATAGTGGCACCGGCTTTATGGCTCACTTTCACAGAATGGCATGGATTTCCTCTCAGATCATGGGAACATGATGTGGGGGTAATGGACAGAGACAGGGGGGTGTCTGGAGTCCATTCCAGAAACTCTAGAGAGTGCTCATGTTCGAGGAGGCCTCCTGACAAAGCTCTAAGGAGTGAAGTGCTGAGGTATCTGGATAACGGTTCCCAGCTGTTCATCTTTCCAGTGCTGCATGTGTTCACTGTGTGTGCTCTGCATAATAAACTTGCAAGACTGAGCTTGGATTTCACGTCTCTTTCATTCAACACTGCATCTCTGGAGTGCCACTCGTTCTGTATTTCTTGGTTGCTGGGGCTAGCAAAGCCCACAGTGGCACTCCACCTGCACTGGAGAAAGCACTGCGTTTCTTTTTGTTGGTGTTCTAATATTGCAGCATGTGACCTAGGTAATTAAGGGTCCGGCTGGCAAGAATACAGGAAGCAAACATCCGTTTGCCAAACAGGTCCAAACAGCAGGATTCCCTGTCTGGGGGCAGGGAACTAAGGTGTTTGGGCCACTTGGAACGGTCATGGGCGGCATTAATGACCACCAAGGTAGAAGACTTGGTTTGCTGGCCAAGGCACCTAGCTTCACCTGAGCTCTTTCCTTCTAAGACTGCTTGAAAGGCAGAGTAGAGAAACTTACCAGAGCAAGGGAAAAGGATTAAGACTTAGTTTGGCTAAGCAGATTTACTGTGTGGTGGTGTTTTTTATTTTTTACTCACAGGGATTGCTACTGTTTGTTGCTAACATTTCATTGCTTTATTTTTTCTCTGATTCAAATTGTTGTTGCTGGTATACCTTCTTCTGCATTATTACAAGGTGTGCCTACAGGTGTGTGCTAACAGATTACTGCTGTAATCTTCTGATTCAAATTGTCTTTTGCAAGGTATATCTTCTGTTACTGCTTTATTTTTCTCTGGAGCAAAGTGTTTCTTACAGGGTATATCTTCTCTGAAATTATTACAGGTGGTGCTTTACAGGTTTTACAGTTTTATCTAACATTAGGATAAGCTTTCAGGGTTACTGCATTTGTTGTTGACTGAATGTTTCTGCTCTTACCTCCTTGTTCTTTCATCCGTGGTTCTTCTTTTAGGCAGGAAGGGCCCAACCACCCACCCCATCCCAACCATCCCACGCTACACTCCTTTTATAGGGTACCACAGTTGTGACATTTCCTGTGGCAGAGCAGGAAGGGGTGGATCAGTGGGCCTCCCAAGGTGATCTCATTTACAGGGCACTAGTAATTTAACTTGTTATAACAAGTTAAACAAAGCACAATTAAACCATTACTTGCATTTTTTTTCCTTCTAATTACTCTGACTAGGTTACAAACCCAGCAACTTATTTGGAATGGATTTCATTAACTGCAGGTACTGTGGAACAATTTTCAGAAGGACATTCTTACAGGATTTAGGACACTGTCCTACATGCTGGGCCTTTGGAGATCTTAGGTCTTAGCTCCGGGCAGCATGGGCAGAGATTGCACTCCAAATTTCATATTGAAGAGGAAATACATTATAAGAACCACCCGCCATTTCCCCAGCATCCAACAGAAAACCTCAACCGCAGAGGGTAGTTGGTCCAGGAGGTTGGCAGGTGGTTAGGAGGAGCAAATCAGGTGCCCCATCACTCTCTGCTCTCCAACACATTACCTCCAAAACCATATAAACACTACAAACAGGTATCTGCCTCTATCTCTGAAATCAAATAAAGAGGCAGAAGATACTGCTGAGCAGGACATCATGCACAGGAGCTAGCACAACAATACTCACCCAAATCAGGAACCAAAACTAAACAAGCACAAAGGAAATCCAAAAACTTCTGATCATAGGAGACTCCATGATTCGGGAGTTGATACCCATCTCCAGCTAGGGTGATGGTCAGATGTCTCCAGGTACATCAGCATGGAGAGACACTGACCGCATTGCTAAAATTGTTCACAAAGCAGGAGAAAACATTGATGTCCTAGTACACATAGGGACTAATGATCTCGCCAGCCGGTCAGTTGTGGAGACCAAGGAACACCTGACTAGGCTGGGTGACAAACTATCATCTATTTGTCGGCATCTCCTTCTCTGAGATCCTGCCAGTCTGGGAGAAGGGAGCAGATGGACGGAAGGTCAGAGAAGGGGAGATAGGGGAGCTAAACACGTGGCTCAAGGACTGGTGCCAGAAAAAGGACACAGATTTGTAGGGAACTGCAACAGTTCTGGGAGCGAAAGTTCTTTAAATTTGATGGACTGCATCTGACTAAAGAGGAGTCAGTGCATTGGGGCAGAAGTTTGACGCTTTTGCAGAATATTTAACTAGCGAGAGGGGTGCAGCACCTCACGTCAAATGGAAGAACACCCTCCCCTCAGCTAGTGGTCAAACTGAATTCAGCGTGTTTGCTGCCCATTTGCATCACCAGGTAAGAAAAAGGTTTGTCTCCCCATACGATGCACAGGGTAATGCCAAACCTCACCCAACAACTAACACACCAAAATCTGGCCAATGGAAAATCATGTACACAATGCTCACAGCCTGGGAAATAAGATCCCAGACCTGCAGGCAATAATGTCAGAGGCTAAACTGGACATAGTAGCAATTAGTGAGACGTGGTTTACCAGTAACCACACTTGGGAGACTTCAGTACCTGGCTATGTATTGTTCAGAAGAGACCGAGGTGCAAAAGGGGGGAGGAGGGCCCTGTATGTTAATGAAAATATCAAAGCTACAGAAATTCAGAATACACATAAGGAGCCAGAAGAACTGTGGGTCACCCTGAAACAGGAAATGGGACAGCCATAAGAACTGGGGTTGTCTACAGGCCCCCAGACCAGAGGGAGGACATAGACACATTACTGTTAGAAGATATACAAAACATGACAGCTAAAGGGAGGTTCTGATAATGGGAGACTTCAACATGCCAGATACAGATTGGTCAATACCAGCAGGAACATCTGCCAGAACTAGACTCATAGTGGATTCCCTGCAGGGAGGGCCTCAAACAACTGGTACAGCAACCCACAAGAGACAGGGCTATCCTAGATCTAGTACTGACTAACAAAGAAGGGATCACAGATCTCCAGGTAGAAGGTCACCTGGGGCCAGTGACCATCACATGGTATGGTTCAATTTGGCTACTACATCTAAATCATCCCATTCCAAGGCAAAAATATGGGACTTCAGAGGAGCTGACTTTGATAAGATGGCCAACAGAGTTAAGCTAGCCCTGGCAAAAAGAAACACAGGTGAGGAGGTACAGGCAAAGTGGGCAAGCATTAAGGATACAATACTTGAAGCAACATCCCATTGTGTTAGACAGAAAAGGAAGTGCAAAGAAGAAGGAAACCACTTTGGTTCTCAAATACAGTAGCAGAAAAGGTCAGAGCCAAAAGGCTGGCCTTCAGAAAATATAAGGGAACACAGCGGGATGAAGATAGGGAGGCATACCAAACTGCCCTAAGGGAAGCAGGTAAGGCAGTAAGGCAGGCAAAGTCCCAAACTGAGGAAACACTAGCACGAACAGTAAAAGAAGGTGACAAGACTTTCTATAGATACATTAGTGAAAGGAGAAAGTCCAGAGGGGGTATTGCTAAGCTTAATGGAGAAAAGGAGCATGTGAGGAGGAGGACCCTGTAAAGGCATCTATCCTAAATAGATACTTCTGCTCAGTATTTACTGAAGAGAAGGTAGGGCAGGGCCCACAGCTCAGACATCATGGACACAGGGGAGGGAGGTGAGCACTACTCCCTTCACAAAAGAAAGGGTCCACAAGAGCTTGCTAAGCTCAGGGTGGATAAGGCAATGGGACCTGATGGCATACATCCCAGGGTACTTAAGGAGCTAAAGGAGGAACTAGCAGAGCCATTAGCAGAATTGTTTAGTGAGTCTCTGAGCACAGGAGAGGTCCCAGAAGACTGGAGAAGGGTTCATGTGATCCCACTCACAAGAGTGGTAGCAGGGAGGAGGCGGGAACTACAGACTGGTCAGTCTTACCTCAGTAGTGGGCAAGATTATGGGGCACTCCTTAAGAAAGGATAGTAACACCGGACCTGAGAGATCCAAGACAGCATGGGTTTACAAAAGAAGGTCCTGTCAAACTAATCTCATAGATTTCTTTGACTGGGTAACCAGAGTGGTGGACCAAGGGGAGCAGCTGATGTCGCCACCTTGACTTCAGCAAAGCTTTTGACACTGTTCCACATAGAAGATTGATAAATAAGCTAGGTAGGCTCGGTGGTTGAAGTTGGTCAACTGGGTGGCAAACTGTTGACTGGCAGAAAACAGAGAGTGGTGGTAAATGGTATACAGTCAGAAGAGATGCAAGTCACAAGTGGGGTCACTCAGGATCAGTCCTGGGCCAGTCCTATTCAACATCTTCATTAGTGACCCTGCAGATGGACTAGAGGGTAAGGCTTGTCTGTTTGCAGATGACACCAAGATCTGCAACAGAGTAGATGATCCAGATGGGTGGGCAGAATGAGAAGAGATCTGGATAAACTAGCAGAATGGTCAGAAAAGTGGCAACTGGGATTTAATGCAAAGAAGTGCAAAATCATGCACATAGGGAAGAGAAACCTGAAGCCACTTATAGGCTGGGAGGGAGTTTCTAGCAGTCACAAAGGAAGAAAGAGACTTGGGCATCATCATCACTGATGACCTAAATCATCCAAGCAGACCTCTAAAGCAGTAGGTAAGGCTAGGGGGTGTTAGGGTGTATTAGTAGGGGTATCACAAGTCGTAAGAGGGAGGTAATAATCCCTCTGTACAAGACATTGGTTAGGCCCCATCTGGAGTACTGCGTGCAGTATTGGAGGCCACACCTTCACAAGGACATTAACCAAATTGAGGCAGTCCAGAGAAGGGCAACCAAAATGGTGCAGGGACTGCATCAGAAGACATATGAGGACAGATTAACGGAGCTCAATATGTATACCCTTGAGCAAAGGAGGGAGGGAGAGAGGTGATATGATCGAGGCATTCAAACACCTTAAGGGCATAAACAAGGTGAAAGAGTCTAACATGTTTAAATATAAGAAAAATAGCAGGACAAGAGGACACAGCATGAGATTAGAGGGAGGCCGATTAAGGGGGAATGTGAGGAAATTCTTTTTCACAGAAAGGGTGGTAGATGCATGGAATGGCTTACCACAAGAAGTGGTGGCTATGAATACAGTGCAGGGCTTCAAACAGGCATGGGATAGGCATAAGGGAGCAATACAAATGACTATGAATAGATAGGTCACTGACAGAGCAAAGGCCGATGGCACATTTATAAGGTAGAAAAAGAAATGGGCAGACTGGATGGGCCTTGCGGTCCTTATCTGCCGTCAACTTCTATGTTTCTATGTTTCTATGTAAATCCACCTGTGCCTGTTCCCCTAAGAAAGGTCTGCCCTCTGGGGCACAGTAAAGCCTGTCTGCCTTGTGAGACATGGCAGGGAGGAGATGGAGCCGATGCCAGGCTGCCATCGTAACATCTTCATAAGCGCAATCAGTGAGGGAACCACCAATGGTGGGGCATCAGGCTTGCACAGGTATATGGCCAGCTGCCTACACTCAGGGTCTTGTTCTTCTGAGCCAAAGTCCATCACTGCCTGAATGCAGAACATGACCGCTGAAAAAGAGGGATCGACGGGGGGACTGTGGAACGTCCTTGGAATGAAGCCCCTTCAAAGGACCCCGAAGAGTGAGAGGGGTAACCTGAATCGCCTTCCCCTTCATCAGGAGCACCCTCATCCATGGAATCAGGGACAACCCGGTCAGGGTGGTATTTATCCCCTTTGTCGGCTGAGGGAGAAGGGGAGAATAGACACTGGGGGCTGGGCAACGTAGGCCCCTGCAGCGGATCCCTCGGAGAAGGCAGATGGGCCAGTGTCAGCACTTGCGAACGTACAACTCCCCAAAGGGAGGATACCAATTCCTGAACGTCCACCATGACCGACATAGGGACGGAGGTGGATAGGGATAACCTGGAAGAGCCCCTGGCGTAGGTATGGGGAAGCCAGGGTAGGGCACCGGGTATGGATAGAAAGGTTGGGTGTAGGACGATGAGGCTCCTGCAGTGGAGCAGGCAGTGTAGGGGCCAGCGAAGGGTGAGCCCTGCGTGGGGTAGAGCGGGGGCTGAGAGTCAGCGAAAAGTCTATCTCCACCAGGGCATGGACCTACATGAGGTGTCCGACGCCAGAGAGGTGGGTGACAGGAGGGGTGACAACGATGCCCCTGTGTCTGTAGCACCCATGTCGGCGATAGGGCCGCTGACAGGGCCACTCTGCTGTGTGCTCAATGAAGAGATGGGCCTGAGCAGCAGGGGCCAGTCGGGCTGGGAGGATCCCTGGCCTGATGCTCCTCCTCCTTCGCCTGCAACAGAGGTAGTGGTGGGAGGAGGAGGCACCACCATTTGCCCTGTAGAAGGAGGGAGCATTGGTGGGATATGGGGCCAATCCCCCTCCCCGGAGAAGGACCCCAACACAGTCGAGAGGGAGTGCGGTGACAGCGAACAGGAAGAAAAGGATTGGATTTATGTTTTTCTTTGTCACGGTGCTTGTGCTTCCCTGAAGTTTTGTCCTGGGGCTGGGCTAGAGCCAAACCTGAGGACTGGGCCCGAGAGGCTGAAGGCTGGGCCTGGGCAGCCAAAAGTTGGGCCTGGGAGGCCTGGAAAGACCATACCTGCAGCTCCTGCTCCACTGAAGTGAACTTCAGCTTGAGTAAGTGCTCCTTGAAGGTCCGATGGCGGCAGCAGCGGGTGGTGGCACTGAACCTCTGGCAGAACTTGCAAGACAAGACGTCGTGGTCTGCACCAAGACAGAAAAGGCAAGCTGAGTTGCCATCCTTCTTAGGAATCTGCAGGCTGCAAGCACACTTGTCGAGATGCTCAGACATCAATGAGGAAGAAGAAGAAGATGACAGAAAAGAAAAGAAAAGAAAAACCATCCAAGGATTGGGAAAAACTAAGGTGAGAAACAAACAGAAAAAGGTGCGAAAATGGCGACTGAAGCAGACGTGGTTTCCTTGCAGATCCAAAGTGACTAGGTTGACGGCGGGAAAGAACTGGAGAGGATATGGGGGGCCGCCCACCTACATCGAATAGCTGACGTCAGTGAGTGACATCAAAGGTGGGCTTAATAAAGGGAAGGTGGGTGGGCAGAAAGGAACAGTGTAAAAGCAGGATACTGAATAAATACTTCTGTTTAGTATTCACAAAGAAGAGGAGGGGGAGGTACCTAATCGAATCACCAGAAGCACTCTGGATAGGGGGGTCGATACCAGTCCTTTCACAAAAGGGTTTTGAAAGAACTCCTAAAACTGATGGTGGACAAAGCAATGGAGCCTGACGGGACACACCCCAGAATTCTAAAAGAACTAAGGGGAGAACTAGTGACACCACTGACTACCCTTTTTAACAAATCATGGGAAGATGGTGTGGTACCCAAGGACTGGAGGAGGGTAGATGTGATTCCCCTTCACAAAAGTGGGAGCAAAGCAGAGGCAGGAAACTATAGACCTGTTAGCTTGACCTCAGTGGTAGGGAAAATGATGGAATCACTTCTGAAAGAAAGAATTGTCGAGTACTTAGAGGCCAGCGGGGCACAGGACCCCGTGCAGCATGGATTCACATAGATTTCTTTGACTGGGTGACCGAACCAGTAGACCGGGAGGGGCTGTGGACATGGTCTACCTAGACTTTAGCAAGGCATTTTACACAGTCCCACACAAAAGATTAATAAACAAATTAGCCAGCCTGGGAGTGGGTCCCAGGGTGGTAGCCTGGGTAAAACACTGGCTGGACAACAGGACACAGAGGGTAATAGTAAACGGAGCACGCTGAAGAAAGAGGGGTTACTAGTGGGGTACTGTAGGGTTCAGTACTGGGTCCAGTCCTTTTTAATGTCTTTATAAGTGACATTGCAGAGGGACTGGAAGGAAAAGTATGCCTCTTTGTAGATGACACAAAGATCTGCAACAGGGTTGATTCACGGGGGGGGGAGGTGTAAAGGATGAGAAGGGACTTGGCAAGGTCGGAGGAATGGTCAAATGTATGACAGCTTAGATTCAATGCAAAGAAGTGCAAAGTAATGCACCTGGGAAACAAAAACCCAGGGGAAGAGTACACAGTAGGGGGAGGAGGTATTAACAACAACAAAAATGGAAAGGGACCTGGAGGTAGTCATATTAGATGATTTAAAGGTAAGCAAGCAATGTGAGAAGGCAGTAGGGATGGCTGGGGGGGATACTGGCATGTACAGGAAGAGGCATCACCAGTAGAAAACAGGAAGCTATCCCTTAGTACAGTAAGTTGGTGAGACCCCATCTGGAGTATTGCATGCAGTTCTGGAGACCCCATCTCTGCAAGGACATATACAGGATGGAGGCAGTCCAGAGGAGGGCAACTAAAATGGTGCAGGGTCTGCAACAGAAGCCATACGAAAACAGAGACTAAAGGAGCCTAATATGTATACCCTTGAGGAAAGGAGGGGAGAGGGGACATGATAGAAACTTTCAAATACCTCAAGGGAATCAACAAAAATCCAAGAGGGTAGCCTCTCTCAGAAAAAGAAATGTGCAAGAACAAGGGGACACAATTTGAAGATAGAGGGGGGACAGCTCAGGGGCAATGTGAGGAAGTATTTTTTCACAGAGAGGGTGGTGGACGAATGGAATGGCCTTCCTGAGGAGGTTGTGGGGTCACAAACAGTGGGGAGAATTCAAGAATGCATGGGACAGACATAAGGCAATTCTTGTGGGGGGTAGGAAGAAGTAGGCTATTGGTTAACTGGGATCTGCAGCCTATCCAATAGGTAAGAAAATGGGCAGATTTGGTGGGCCAAGCAGTCCTTCTCTGGTGTTAAAGTCTATGTTTCTATGCTAGCTAGAAAAGTTTCCGTGTTGTCCTAGTGGCTGATGGCGGAGCCCTACCTGTGATGGCCTGCTGCAAGAGATTCCCTCAACGTAAGATCTGTAGTTAGGATTACACTGCTCTTGGGGGTTGGGGGGGCTCCTTTTCTGAGGACATCAGGGTATTTCCACCAGTTTAGGGCTGAGACCAGCCTTAGATGCACTGGAACTAACTGTATTATGGGAGAAGCTCTCTGACACCAAAACTCCTTCACACACCACTGGTTTTACCTCATCTTCAATTTGGCTAATGGAACAACTCCAATAGTCGAAGACGTGTAGCCCAGTTGTTTGAGAAAATCCTGTGCTGCCCTGTGTGACTCAAGAACAAAGGTGACAGAAATATTCTCTAGGTCTGATGCCCTGCAAAGAGGAAAAAAGGTTTTTCAGTTTACAGTATCCAGTTCCACACCTATGAACTGTAGGCATTACGGGGGTACTAGTACAGATTTCTCCTGATTTATGAGAAATCCCAGTGACTGAAGGAGGCTCATGGTCTTTGTATATTCACTTGAGTTTCCTGAAGTGTTTTCTCACAAATTAGCCAATTATCCAGATACTGGAATACTGTTATCTACTGCCCGCTTATTGGTGCTGCTGCTGCATTTCTGAGACATTTTGTGAATACTCTTGGGGCCGAAGTGAGACCAAAAGGCACTACTCTAAACTAGTACTGACATACCCCACCTTGAACCACCAAACCTCCCTGTGATTCTTCCTTACTAGATGTGGAAGTAGGCATCCTTTAGATCCACTGAATATGCTTGCAAAGATGGAATATAGGCTTTAAAGTTACTATCTTGAACTTTTTTTTTTATATGCTTATTCAAAATTCTGAGGTCCAGAACTGGACGTCAATCCTTATTTGTCTTTTTAGTAAGGAAGCACCTGGAAAATTAACCTTTTTCCAAATGGTATTTCAGAACATGCTGCACTGCTTTTAGGGCTAACAGCTTTTCTACTTCTGTCTGAAGCCAAGCCCAATTTTCTGCAAAATCGTTTACCTTGTATGGATGTGACACTGAAATTTTCACAAGTGAGAGGGTCAAGCCTTTTCCTATATCTCCAGAGTCCACTGGTCTTTGGTATATTTCCCATTCCTGGAGGTAAAACAAAGGCAAACACCTTCCGGCTGAGTTTGGGGAGTGACAGTATGGATCATCAGGGATTCGTTTTTACAGGAAGAACACAAATAACCCAAGGACTGTGTACTCTTCTACCTTTACCTCTAGTAGCACACCCTGTCACACAATAATCAGCTTAAAAGCAGTGCTTGTGTTGTACACCCCTTCCATAACCTCCCATCCTGTTAGGTGACGATTGTGTACAAGATCTTTTTTATTGACCTTCTCTAAATAGATTTATTTTCTATCTCTGAAGAGACAGTCTCCATCAAAAGGAAAATCAGCAGCTTTTTGCTGTAGGTCAGTAGCCAGATTAGTAGTCTTGAGACAAGCAAATCGCCTACTGACTACTGAAATACTCACATTTCTGAGTGCAGTGTCACTCAAATTAACAGACATCTGAAGCTGCTGCCTAGAAGGCTCTAGGCCAGCCTTCGCCACAAGAGCAATATGTGCGTTGTCTTCTTGTGGCATATTCTCACACAGAGACAGTATGGCAAACCAAAGGGAAAACCGGTAATTCGTGAACAACCAATGCAGGAATCCAAGAGACAAGAGGCTGCACTCCAGTTTAAAGACACTGCAGAGTCAAAATACTGCACATAAAAATATTTAGCAGGCACTGCTACAACAACTAAACAATATCCCACTACTCTAAACTTTAGTAAAAAGACTACTAGAGGCAGAATATGAATAAAATAGTTAAGTAATACCACTTTTTAAGTAAAATAGTCTTGCACCGAAGTTGCTGTGAAGCTCTTGGAGGTAAGTCTTGCTGTCTGAACGGAAAAATGTAATCTGGCAGTTAGATGGAACACAGTTACCCTAGAGGCAGCAGTTTTGAACGATGCATTCCAAATTCTCTAATTTGCATACATTCTAACTCAAAGTTCCGGGGGCAGTCAGAAGCTCTGGACTGTTAATTGTCTAATACTACTAGGAGGTTCCTGGGGTTTGAAAGTAACAGAACAGCTTGCTAGAGGCAGGTAACTCCAACCAATGTAGGAAGCCTACTTTAGTGCCAGAGTTCCAGCTGAATAGCTCTTTTTCAAACAAAAATCAATTTTCCAAAATCTTTGTCAGGAAAGTCTGATGATATAGCGGTTCTAGTTTTTTTCACAAGCAGTTGCCTGGACAAATCCTGCAGGAGAAGGATGTGCAAACGGAAACTCAGCACCTTCAGTGGGAACAGAATACCCAAAAATCGACTAATGCCTGAATTGGAACAAAAAACAAGCCCACAATTGGACAAAAACATCTTTACTAACTAAACCAAGGAGTTTTGTAGAGAGACATCCAGGGAGTCTAGTCTTTATTGTAGCTGAAAGTGATCGGACAGTTGAGGTTCACTAGGCATGTGATCAGTGCTTGGATTGATTCAATGTACTCTGAATGTTCTGGGGGCACAGAGCACGTGAACACTATCTGCTTAAAGTGGCAAGCAGATAAAAACACTGATGCTATTAGAATGGTGCTATTATTATCAATCCGTTTTCCCAGTTATCAACAAAATACAAAGGTCACCAGTTCCATGAATGGCAGGATTACAGCCCTCTTTACTATTTTCCCTCCTAGACAGAGAAGAAATGCAATGGGAAACCGAAGTAATGCATGCTCTGCTTCAAAGAAATATTCTGTATAGAAATGTTATAAAATACAACTACAAAAATGTATTTTTACTTTAATCTTCTCCTTTTTCCTGTTTCCCATCCTGATGATCGGGGTCACCACTGCTGCATCCTACCATGTGACCTACATTTTGATTTTTTTTTTTTTTACTTTTATTTTGGGCTCCTTCTCCAGAGCTGCCCTTTCAGCTGGCTAACACCAAGCCCTATACCCAGCCATCTCCATCTCTTTGCTCCCTTCTGCAACCCCCACCCCCAGCTTACCTCCCAAGGCAGGGCTCACCTGGACGAGGGGGAATTGATCCAGGCCAGATGCTGATCCTCCTCCAATTAGGACCTCCAGGGTAGGGAGTAGCTGGTCAGTGTGCAACTTCATCCTGTTGTACTTCCGGGGGCTTTCCCATGTTTGTGATCCTGCCTCTCTTGAGGATGCCAGCACAGACGGGAGTCCAATGCACAAGCACATGCAATGGGTGTACAGCGTGTCATTGCCAGCTGTGCTCACACAGGTGGCAGTATTGCAGCAAGAAAGACATCCCTCTTCATTAGAGGATAGTGTCCAATGAGACACTCAGTCCTCCACTGCCCTGCCAGCCCCGATGCCCTAGGCTCGTTTCTTGAATCTTGTAACCAGTGTGGAGAGCGGTAGCCTTACTACTGTGCACTGATGGGCTGGCTGGCTTGACTTACTTTATTTTTTTTAAACTAACACAAGGTCTGTAACTTTCACTCTAACAATAACCAGAGATGGGCAGAAGGAATCTTGGTTTAATCTCATTCTCCACCCACGTCCCCTTATGGTTACACCTAAAATCACAAGCCTTCACAATGGTAGATACAGCTCTAAAATCTAGTAGACTGGCTTTTATCTCTTACCATCTGCTGTGCTGATGAAGAAGGCCAGCCCCCCCCCCTGTGGTCCCACTTTCAAGGGAACTCCTTTTCCCGCTTTTCTCCAGTTGAACATGTCCAGGGCCCTCTCATCCCCACTGACTGCAGCCTTTGCCAGTTGCACCAAGTCCCTAGAAGGCAAAAAATAAAATCACGTTTACTGCACACAATGGAAATCATAAGCAACTACAATTGACCAAGTGACTGATCCTTGTAATGTCGTCACCCCACCATAGTGAGTGGGCCCTCAAACAACAGAAATAAAAAAGAGATCAGAAACCTGAAAAAATAAGTAACCAAACACTTAATAGCACGATCACAATAGTAAACAGTTATGTCAGTTGGATGCCTGCACAGTCTGAGAGATGGCAAAAAGAACCAACAGAACACAGAGATCAGCGATGGAGGTTTTTGCCAACCTGCTAGGGGAATTCAATATAGAAACGTGTTGATGTCACAGTGCTCAGCGTTATAAGGAAAGTAATTAAAGATATATAGAGGACTAAAAACCTCTCTACATGACATTTCCAGGGGTGCTGTGGTATGGGACCATCAACCAAAGGGAAACAGCAGAGACTTCAGGCAGCTAGACAAAGTATGTCACACCAAAGAGGGTCAGTTTAATTAAATTAGACATTCCTTACCTAAGCACATATTTCAGTGGCTTATTATGTGCCGTTCTATTTTTATGAAGGTCAGGTGGCTTTCCGCAGGTGATGCCCAACAAAAAGTTCTGGAATGCACCTTTTTGTTTTTAAGAAATACAAAATCACACATGCCCCCATAATGTAAAGCATCATGGGCTACATATGCAAATCACCACAGAATATTATGCTGGGTCAACTTTAAGCAGAAATGCATGGTGCCAAATGATCTCACACACAGTTTGCAAAGGGTGCCAACAGAAGACACAGGCACATGTTTTGTCCTACCAGGACTCATCAGTGTGCCTCGTCTGTTTAACACCCCAGTGGAATGAACCAGCTACCCCTAAGATGGTCTAACTGGGTTATGTTGTGGTGAACCCAATTAAAACAAAAAACAAGTTAAAAGACAAAGAACCTCGGCGCGCAAGCACTGGGTTCACCACAACATAACCCAGATAGACCATCTCAGGATAGCTGGTTCACTCCACTGGGGTGTTAAACAGATGAGGCATACTGATGAGTCCTGGTAGGATGAAACACGTATCTGTGTCTTCTGTTGGCACTCTTTGCAAACTGTGTGAGAGGCCATATGGCACCATGCGTTTCTGCTTAAAACTGAACCAGCATAATATTCTGTGGTGATTTGCATATGCAGCCCATGATGCTTTGCATTGTGGGGGCATGTGGTATTTTTGTATTTCTTTGAAACTTGGCTTCCCGGCCAATGCCCTTTGGGGTAACCATTGCCTCAGTGCTCGCACGCTGAGGTTCTTTGTCTTTTTGGTTTTAAACTGTACATTTTCTGTTCAGGCTGTGTCCTGTACAGGCCCCAGGAAATGACCCAGTCTCATAACCCCTATCTGCAGTCCTCATTCCAATTCCCTGGCTTCTCCCCTCCACCTCAAGGAAGGGTCGAATGGGGGCAGGTCCAAACAGAACTCATAAGAGTAGAAGGGGTATGGAAGCTGTGTGGGGTCAGAGTGACCTGGGCATTATCCACGCAAGCCAGGGAATTTTATCCCCTGGTTTTCTCCCACCTTAGGGCATCAGTTGCAAAGGTTCCAACATGCATACTTGCATTCCTCTGCGTGGAACCAGACAATGTCCTTTCCTCCCCAGTCACTACAGCCTGCATGTCTACCTGTAGTCATCCACCTGGTGGATCACTACAGTGCTGCGGGAGAGACTTGCTTTGACCCTTCCCAGAGAAGGAGACCATCTTCTGGGATGCTCAATCCAGAGCATCCTCAGAGATGCTTGATTGTTCTTCCACCGCTGACTCTCAACAACCTGGGCGCATTCCCAAACCCAATTGCCAGAATTCAGTGGAATGCACATTAAACTTCAGACATTTAATAAAAGCAACACCAGCTGCTTCCAAAGAAATCAGAAATTAAAAAGAGAACAGAAAGTCTCTGACAGTTTCAGATTTTTATAAATAAGTTACTGCAGCTGTCCAAGTACGTGTAAGTCAATATAAGGCCACAATCCAACAATCTCTTAAATTTATATTTTGTTTTTAAACAAAACAAAGCAACACAGCCATTCTCACGTACGACACTGATGTAACTGAACAACTGTATATTTATAACTCCAGCACACATCTTGCATCACATCACATGGAGGAGTAGAGATTATTTATAGCAATAGGAATAAATATGCTATACTGGCACAGTAGTGGCAGTATAATTAGAGTTGAGTAAGGTGTTTAATGTTAAACCCCAGTTTTGCACTTTAATAACTTTGGCAGCATTCGACGAAATAGCCCAAAATTTTGCACGCGCGGTCTGACTGGCAACATCTCAAGACAGAACATCAATTTTTCATGAAATTCCTTTTTTTGTCTATACTTAACACAGTGGTGTTGTTTTTTTTTTTTTGGGGGTTGCTGTCAAGTACAGCCTAGACGGTATAGATGTTTTTCACTAAACTTTCAGGGTAAGAGAGGCCTGTGTCGAGGTAGTACCTTTCGAAGGTTTTGTGAAAAAAATATTAAAACAGTTCCAGAGTTATAAGGGTTTTAGGTTTCTCTGAGCAATGCTCAGTAGGGTTTCTGAATAACCCTCTGATACAAATGATTTAAAAAACATTGATCGTGAGGGCTTCTTTTTCATGATTTATCCATCGAGAGAAACTATAGTGATCATTATGGCAGCCATCTTGTTTTTTTTTTTCCAACATTAAAAATACGTAAAAATGATATGCTTTCTTTCTTTTTCTATTTTTTTTCTCATTTCTTTTTTTTTCTTTCTTTGCCCCTGGCTGGCCCTCCTTCCCACCGACCATCCCAGCCCCATCACACAGATTCTCCTGGACTTACCCTCGCAAGTCCCCCACAGCTTGCTCTCCGCAGCAGGGTAGTGGGGAGTCCCTGGAACTGCCGCTCACAGATTCAGATTCCAGGAGGCACCAGGGTCATCAGTGCAGGGCCTGCGGAGGATCAGTGATCACCCTGCGAGTCAGGTTGGTTTCCAGCTTTCTTCCCCCTCTTGTTGTGCCATATGCCCCCGCCTCCCATATGGATGCAGGCATCGGGATGTAGTCCCCAACGTGAGCTTGCATTAGCACACTCATGCGACACCCAGCACAGCACTTTCCTTCCTCCCTGTGTCCTGCATACCCTACCATCCACACATCTGCAGGTGGCACCCGAGGCACTCTCCCGCTCCCCACCCCCATGAGGAAGAGAGCGTCCCCTGGGATGCTAGATCCTCCTTCCCTGCAGCAGGCCCTGATGACCCAGGCTTGTTCCGGAACTCTGGTCACCAGCACTGCGAATGGCAGCACTACTGCTGTGCTGACGGGCCAGCTTCAAAATGATGCATTTTCAAAAAACCAACACCTGTATCTAGATAAACAGTACCAGTTTATCTAGATTCTGGTGTTAGTTTTTTGAAAATATGCCTGGAAATATTGTTTCTGCACCCAAAAATCCTGGGAGCCCAACTTGTTCGCCAGCATGCTCAGTACGAGAACAGTGGGACTTTCTTGTGATGCCTGCTTCAGTTGGAGCAGTGAGGCAAAGATCTCCTACCTGTTTAATTATTTTTGTTTTATTTCCTACACTTCTCAGTTCAGTCAGCCCTCCCTGTTCATCCCTATTATCCCGTCTACTATATATTATCAGAGCAGACCAGGGTGCCCGCTTACCTCCCCCCCCCAGGTCACCTGCCCCCCTTTCCGAATGTTCTTTTTATATTAAATAAGCAGACCAGGGTGCCTACCCCAGTACTGCTCCTCTCCCCACCCCCCAAGGTCATTCACCCACCTTCCCCAATATATGGTTGGCAGCACCAAGGTGTCCATCCCCAGTGCCGACGAACATTACTCAGACACTGGGGTGCCCAACTCCCACTATCAGTTTGTATCCCCCTGAAAAAGAAAACCATCCCTTGTTGATCTTTTTTTCTTTTTTTTGCATAAAACCAGTAATAGGCCTGCCGGCACAGTGGTTGGGTTTCCGCCTCCGATGCTGATGACCCAGGCTCGGGAATGGGCCTGGGTGTCAGAGGGCTGGCTGGGAGGAGATGGCTTGTGCGTCCAACGACCGCTTACCTTCTCCTATGAGGGAGGGGGGTTCATGGTTCGGCCACTGATGGCCCCTGTCAGAGGCCAGTGGCATGGCAACATGGACCTCACTGTAGGAGGAAGCATGGTGGACGTCGGTTCATGCCTTGACGTCACGTGGCACGTCATGCTTCCCAAGAAAAATGGAAAAATGGCCCCCTGATCGTCCGGATGATGGCTGCCGGTCCCTTGCCACCACGAAGCACTGGACAGCCCGAATTGACCCCAGCAGCACCCGGGTCAATAAAAGATGCGCCTAATGGCGCTTTCTCCCCAGAAGGGGGGACCCGTCCGACGAAGGAAAATGTAAGGTTTCCTGGGAGCTGCAATATGGGGCAATAGTTGGCAGCAGGGGGAAAGGTGGCAGGGTGCACCTAGGTGGCCTGAAGGAGAGGCCAGTCAGGGGTACATGGAAGGCACAAAAAAAACCTATAGTAAAGAAAACAGTCCATTGCTGATCTGAACCCCCAAGCCTACATCCACCCCACCCAGACCCCCTACTCAGCACCTACATCCCACATACACCCTCACATGCCTAAAACTGTCCCACATTACAGAGCCACTCTCTGATCAAAAAGTCATCTTGCTGCTGGAACTGATGACTGCAATATGAGGAAATAACGTAACTCCAGTGTAATGCATTTTAATGGGGTTTCAATTGTTACTCACAACTTTGTCATTTTTTTAAACAGTTTTACACTAAATTTTCAACATGGCCTTTTTGGGACACCACCACATGAACAACGGAGGTAAAATTATTCAAATCCATCCCGAAAGTTGATTTAGCGGCCGCTGTGAGATATCCCTTTTGTGCGTGATTTGAAATTTGATGGGGTCATAAGAAGGCTACACTGAAAAACTTGTGTAAAAATGCGTGAACAACGTTTACTCAAAGCTTCACTAATTTTCAATATTTTTACTCCAATTTTTTTCACACGACTTGATAAACGTGACAGGTATCTATTTTAAAATCCCTAACGAGATGTATTTTTGCACTTGTGGCGTGAAAGAAAAAATTACTTACCTTAGTAATTGTGTTTCTTCTGATGGAGTCTTGCTGTATTCTGACATTATGCAGTTAGCCCCAGCACTTGAACTGCTTCGGACAGGAAAGAGTTAACTCTATGCCAGAGCATAGAACGTTGGGCTCGAGCTCGGTTCAAACCTCTGTCTGCTGCACTTCAAAGTGTAACCATCAGATTCTTACAAGCAAATACTAATTAACTACACCTCCTAGGTGAAAATTGTAAATAACTAGCCAAAAGGCAACCAATTGTTTTGGGTCCCAAAAGACTCAAGTCGAGAACCCCAAAACAATAACCAGGTAGTGAACAACATAACAACAAAAAATAACATAAAGAGAACCCACTCCCCCTTCTACAAGGGGGGAGTGCCAAGAACACCCCTGAGGTGCAGCACTGTACCTGCCAGCCCACTTCCCAAAAACCAGGTTCTCAGAGGGGAGGGAGGTCAGAATACAGCAAGACTCCATTAGAAGAAACACAATTACTAAGGTGAGTAATTTTTTCTTCGAACAGCATGAAGTCTTGCTGTATTCTTTTTTTTTTTAATATTTGTTTATTAGTTTTTTTCTTTACAGGAAGGAGGAGCCCAAGACATTTCATAGCATTATACAATTTCATCATAGAGATGTCTTAAATACAGTGTATTTTCATCTTTAACAGATATAATACATTTCCCTAAATAATCTAGGTGGTATACTACTGTACTCCAAAGTGCCTCCAATATACAGATTTTGTTATTAGTTCACCCAGGGTGAGTCTACCTGACATAATTTTAATGTCTAAATCTAGTTCACATCATGAGATCAAATCTGTTCTATGGTCTATAACCCACATCCACCACCTGGACCAGAAGGTAATACATTTCTGGACTCTAAGGTTAATACCAGCTGTTAACATCTCCATTTTATATATTTGGCATGTTATATCTTCCCATTCCCGGAGCGTCGGAGAGACCTTCTGCAGCCACTTTCTTGTGACGGCCTTGTTGGCTGCCAGAACAAAAATAGCTAGCAAAAATTTAGAGTCATCTCCCCTAATCTCTTGGGGGGTATCTAATATAAGTATCTGTTCAGGTTTTAAATTCTGTATTTCTGGAAATATCTTTCTTAAGGCATTCTCTATCTCTTTCCAATATTGGGATAAAACTTCACACTCCCAAAAGATGTGTGCATGCGTTGCCAGTGGCTCGCCACAGGCTCTCCAACACTCCGATCCAGATTCCCCACCAAATTTCCCAGTGATCTGTGGGGTTCAAAAAAATCTAATCACACATTTCCAACCAAACTCTCTCCATGACCATGATCTAGTAGCCTTGTGTAGTATCAAGTATACTGATTCCCATTCTTCATCTTGTCTTAATAAACCCATCTCTTGCTCCCATCTTTTTTGCCAAGTTCTTGTCCCTTTGTCCTTATTATAAATTAAGGCTTGATAAGCATATGATATTATATGTTCTGGGATACCTGTCTCTATTGTTTTGATTAT
The DNA here is from genome assembly GCA_016271365.2 of Neoceratodus forsteri. NCBI lineage: Eukaryota > Metazoa > Chordata > Ceratodontiformes > Ceratodontidae > Neoceratodus > Neoceratodus forsteri. The sequence goes on from JADMNL010000025.1 coordinate 355,189,440, forward strand.
GATTTTGGATAAAGGATTTAGCTTTTCGAGGTCCCAGCTTAGCCCTACTAGTTCTCTACAATGATTTCTTATTTGTAAGAATCTAAAGAAATCACTTCTTTTCAGACCAAAGAGTCTCTCTATATCTGTAAACTGAAGAAAGCTCCCTCCTCTATAGCACTGGAAAAAGGCCACAAGGCCTCGATCCATCCATCTCTTGAATGTATTATCTAGACTTGCAGGGATAAATCTAGAGTCATCTGTAATTTTTAGAAAAAGCTCCGCAGTTTTGTCCTTTGTATCTAGAATTATTTTCCTCCAGATTATAATTAGTTGTCTCGTATATTGGGATTTAATATCCTTCTCTAATATAGATCTGGATATGGTCGGGATAAATAAATATTTCTCTATCCCATCCCTCAAATCCCCCATCTCTATTTCCTTCCAAAATGGATTAGAATTTCCGTCTACCCACTGTAGGACATGTGCAATCACTGCTGCTTGAGCATATTTTTCTAGGCTTGGGAGTGCAAGTCCCCCATTTCGTTTTGGGAGTTGAAGTATTTCTAATTTTATTCTAGGTCTTTTCTTTTGCCAAATGAATTCTGAAATCATCTTGTTCCATTGTTTAAAGTCTTTTTTGGTTGGATGGATTGGTAAGGACTGAAAAAGATAAAGTAGCCTTGGGAGGACATTTATCCTAATGGTATCTATTCTTTGGATCAAAGAGATAGGTAAAAGCATCCATCTCTGCAGGTCATCTTGTATCGCCTTTATCAGTGGTATATAATTAATGTCATATAATTTTGATTTTGAAGTGTCTTTGTGTAAAACTAAACCTAAGTATCTGAGGTCTGTGGTTTTCCATTTTAGGGGGAACCTTTGCTGTAATTCAGTGCTGGGATGGTAATTTATGGTCAGGACCTCGGTCTTGCTGGTGTTTAATTTATATCCTGAAAGGTTTTCAATCTCCTGTAGGACCGTAAATAAATTTGGCAGAGAAGTCTCTGGATTTGTAAAATAGATTAACAAATCATCAGCAAAAAAAGCCAATTTGTGATTATTTTCTTGTAATCTTATTCCTGAGATTGCAGGGTTTTCCCGAATTGCTTGTGCTAGGGGTTCGGCATACAGGGCGAACAGAAGGGGAGATAGGGGGAAGCCCTGTCCAGTACCTCAGGTGAATGAAAAAGATACATTTACTTTAATCATAGCTCGGGGTGAAGAATATAGCTGGTTTATAACTGTTAGGAAGGTTTTAGGGAAACTGAATTTTTCTAAGGTGTACTTCAAGAATTTCCAGGAAACTCGATCGAAAGCCTTTTGGGTGTCCATGCTCAGTATTAGTGTAGGGGTATGATCTTTTTGTACCTTTTCTAAGAGATATATTGTACGTTTGATATTATCTGTCGTTTAGCATTTAACTATAAATCTGGATTGATCTTTTCTAATTAACTCAGGGAGAAGGTTTTCCATTCTTTTTGCTAAGATTGCCGCATATTATTTATAGTCCTGATTGAGGACTGAAATAGGGCGATATGATTTGCAGTTGAGGGGTCCTTCTTTGGTTTTATAATTGCTGATATGTTAGTGTAATTCCAACTATCTGGGGAAGACAGGACTCCTCTTGTATTCCATTAAAAAGTCGTATGAGAGGGTGAAGCAACTCAGTTTTAAAAGTTTTATAAAATTCTACCGTGTATCCATCAGGGCCTGGGCTTTTGTTCAATTTGGAGTTACGTATAACAAGATCAATTTCTTGGGGGGAAATTCATCTGATCAACTTATTTTGTTGTTCTTTGGACATTTGGGGGAGGCTAATGCAATTAAAAGATGCCTTATATTTTCCTTCTTCAGGTTCTTCAGGTTGAGTGTACAGTGTAAAATAAAAATCCTTAAATCCTTCTAATATATCTTTTGTTTTATTTAGAAACTGATGTTGATAGGGGTGTTTGATTTTCATTATAGTTGACATAGCTTGAAGTTTCCTTAGTCTATAAGAAAAAATTACTCACCTTAGTAATGTTGTTTCTTCTAATGGAGTCTTGCTATATTATGACATATGCAGTATAACCCCAGGTTAGAACTGCTCCGGAGGTGAAAGAGTTAACTTTCCATGCAGGGCATGGAATCTTGAGCGCAAGCTCGGTTGAACACTCTGTCTGTTGAAGCTCAAACTTAAACTGTCAGATCTTTACCAGCAAAAACTCACTAAGGTTCTGTGTGGAAGCCGTAAACCTACACTAGCCACTGGCTACTAACTACAAAAACACTTTTTGTTCTTGATCCCAAAACAAAGACTCAAGTCGGTGGATTCAAGAAAGAAAAATTAAGCATAACACCTAAGCACCCTAGAAGGGTGAAAATAAAGTGGGCATCAAAGAAGTGCCAACATTGCACTGCCCACCCACATCCCAAAAACAGAGGTTCTGAGAGGGGCAGGCTGGGAGGTCATAATATAGCAAGACTCCATTAGAAGAAACAACATTACTAAGGTGAGTAATTTTTTCTTCAAACAACATGAAGTCTTGCTATATTATGACATATGCAGACTACACAGCAGTACCTCCATGGAGGAGGGACAGAACCTACTTGGGAAATAGGCTCTGAAGCACAGCTGTGCCAAATCGAGCATCACTCCTAGCCTGGATATCCAAGGAGTAATGCTTAGTAAAAGTGTGAACTGTTTTCCAGGTATCTGCTTGACATATCTCTAGGATAGGAACGCCCCTGGCAGCAGCCAGAGACGCAGCTGTACCTCTGGTAGAGTGAGCCCTCAGGCCTGAGGGAGGAACCTTACCCAGTTTTTCATAACAGAATTGGATACAAGAGACAATCCACCTGGCAATGGATCTTTTAGTGGCAGGTTTCCCTTTACCAACCTCACCATAAGTGAGGAACAATTGGAGAGATTCGAACCTGTGACCCTTGGTGCATTCTATATAGTAACTAAGGGCTCTTTTGACATCTAAACTGTGCAATCTCCTCTCACCAGAGGAGGAATGGTCAGTGAAGTACACAGGAAGAGACATGGATTGATTAAGGTGAAAGTCTGAAACCACCTTAGGCAAAAACTTCCTGTTAGTCCTGAGGACCACCTTATCTCTATGAAAGAAGATAAAATCAGGCTCCACTGACAAGGCTTATAGCTCACTTATGCACCTGGCAGAGGTGATGGCTACCAGAAACACAGTTTTCCAAGTCACGTACTTAAGCTCTGCTGAAGACAATGGCTCAAAAGGGGGTTGCATAAGCTGAGCGATGCAAATATTAAGATCCCAAGCAGGTGCAGGGTGTGAAGCAACCCTTTAAAGAACTTGGAGAACACAGGGTGAGCTGATAAAGAAGAAGGCTTACCTGCTGACAAGAAAACAGACACAGCTGCCAAGTGCACTTTTAGGGTAGCTGGTCTCAGACCCAAGGAATTCAAATGCACCAAATAATCCAGGATCGTGGGCACACCAGCAGATTCTGGAGAAATATGTTTACCAGCACACCATATGAAAATCTTTTCCATTTTGAATTATAGGTAGCCCTGGTGGAAGGCTTCCTATAGGCCTTCAAGATATCCAATACACCTTGAGAAAGGTGTAGGTCAGCAAACTCTAACTCTTCAAGAGCCAAGCCTTGAGATTGAGAGATTTGAGGTTCGGATACCAAACTCTCCCCTGGGCACAAGTTAACAGGTTGTGATTCCTGGGAAGACATAGGGGAGGGTGGACTGCTAAGGACATGAGGAGTGGGTACCAGGGCTGCCTGGCCCAATCTGGAGCAATCAGGATCATCTTGCAGGATTGAGATCTGATTCTGACTAGCACTTTGAAAAGAAGGGGGAAGGGGGGAAAAGCATAGAGAAACTTCCCTTCCCAACTGAGGAGGAAGGCATCCAGAGGGACTGAGCCCAACAATGGGGGCCTGCAGCAAAAAAGGGGAAGTTGGTGATTGTCTGGGGCCGCAAAGAGATCTATCTGCGGGATGCCCCATCTGGCAAATATTACCTCCAGTACTAGTGGATCCAGTGCCCATTCGTGATGGCCCTGGGAAATCCTGCTGAGAGCATCCGCTAGGACATTGTCCTTGCCTGGGAGGTGAACTGCTGTAAGGGAGGCGTTCAGAGAATAAGCCAGAGACCACAACTTCATTGCTTCGGTGCACAAGGCCGTAGACCGAGTGCCCCCTTGCTTGTTGATGTACCACATTGTAGTGGTATTGTCTGTTCTGACCTGAACCACCTTGTTCTGGACAGATGTGGAAAAAACCTGGAGTGCTAGAAAAACTGCTCTGAGCTCCAGCAAATTTATGTGGAGCACAGATTCCTGAGGGGACCACAGCCCTTGGGTGGAAAGGTCGCCCATGTGAGCTCCCCACCCCAAGAGGGATGCATCTGTAGTAAGGGTCAAGGAATGAGACTGGGGAGTGAAGGGAACCCCCTGTCTCAGATTGTTCTGATCCTGCCACCACTGAAGGGCCTGGATCAGGGTTCGAGTCACTGGAATCAATTTGGTTAGGGGATCTGTCCTTTGAGACCAAAAGGCTCTCAAATGGAACTGAATGTCCCTCATCTGAAATCTCGCTCCCTGCACCACTGCTGTAGAAGCAGCCATATGCCCCAGGAGCTGTAGAAAATGCCTTGCTGGTCGAGAGACCTGCAGGGTGAAAGAGGAGGCCAGAGACACCAAGGTCCTTGCTCTGTCCAGAGGAAGGAAGGCTCTGGCTTCTTTGTGTTCAGTTCTGCGCCTATAAAGGTGAGAAGCTGGACAGGCTCCAGAACTGACTTTGGAAGATTGAGAAGGAAACCTAGAGATGTAAGCAGCTGCTGGGTTACTTGTAAATGTAGTTTGACCTGTTCTGGAGACTGGCCTACAATGAGCCAGTCGTCCAGATAAGGAAAGATGGCAATCTTTGCCTTTTAAATGAGCAACTGCTACTGCCAGGCATTTTGTAAACACCCTCGGGCCGAGGTAAGGCGAAGGGCATTGCTCTGAACTGGTAATGGCCTGAGGGCAGTTCAATCTGAGGTACTTGATGGGAGCTTCTGATGAGAACATGGAAGTAGGCATCCTTGAGGTCCAGGGAGGCTAGCCAGTCCCTGACCTTAGAGAGGGTAAATAATACCCAGGGTCACCATTTTGAACTTTGGTTTTAAAAGGTGCTTGTTTAGATACCTGAGATCCAGGATGGGCCGCCATTCTCCTGTCTTTTTTGGGGTAAGGAAGTACCTGGAGTACAACCTTTTGCCCTGGTGTATGGGTAGAACCCTTTCCACGGCTCTGAGAGCCAGGAGGGAAGAAACTTCTGCTTCCAGGGCAAGTGCCCCTGTTGGGTTTGCAGGTGGAAAGGACCTGGCTCTCATCTTCGGAAATTTTTTGAAGCTGAGAACCAGTCCCTGGCTTACTACTTCCAGGACCCACTTGTCTGATGTTAAAGACTTCCAGTCCTGGACAAAGTAAGCCAGCCTGCCCCCTACCGGTAGTGGAGAATCGGCCCTGGCTACCCCATCAGGGAGCCTGTTTTGCAGGGGCTTTGGGTTGAGGGGTAGAAGCAGGCTTACTAGAGCCCCTTCTGCCCCTTCCTCTAAAGAACCCCCTCTGGACATAAGCAGAAGAGGAGGCCTGGGCTTGGTAAAACGGCCTATGAAAAGGCCTGCCCCTGCCCCTCACATGCTGCCTTTGAGGAGCGACTTGCCTTTCTTTGGCCTGTGTACTCCTATAGGTGGTCCTATACTCATCCATTTTCTTTATATAATTCTCTGTCTGCTCCCCAAACAGAGAATTTCCCATAACAGGAAAATCCATAGCCTTAGACTGGGTATCCTGTGACAGGGCAGTACATATGAGCCAGGCCATCCTGTGAAGAGACACAGATGTAGCCATGACTCTTGATGAAACATCATTAGAGTCTACAGCAGCATGAAATTGCACCTTGGATGCCTCAATACCATCCGCAGCCACCTGCTCCAGCTCTCTGGCAAGCTGTTCAGGGGCCTGTTTTGCTAGGGCCAGGACAGTATCCCACCTGGATTTCTGGTACCTAGCTGCGTAAGCCATATAATTTGCCTGTCTGAGTTCCAAAGATGCTGCCATGTACTGTTTTTTTGCCGTGGCATCCATCTTCCTGGAATCCTTTTCAGGAGGGTGAGAGGCTAGAGGAATATTAGCCTTGTCACAGGCTGCAGGCTGCACTACCCCCACATGGCTGCACTGTTGGGATAGGAACTCCGTATCAGAGCCTGATAAAGCAAACCTCTTGTCCATCCTTTTATCCACAGGGAGGATAGAATGAGGAGTTTTCAGAATTTTTACTGTCTGTTTCCTAAAAGATTTATGCAAGGGAATAGACAGTCTCCTAGTCCATCATTTCCACAAAATCAGGCTCTTCTTGATCATCAATAGCTTCCTCAACAAGGAGTTTCAGAGTGTCAGCAACTTTCTTGTAAAACAAAAAATGAGAAGGGGACTCAGATAGCCTGGGAGGGGATACTCCTGAGGGTCTGTCTGGAGAGATGTCCAGTTCAATGGGCACATCCAGACTGTCAAAATCACACTCACTCTCCTCGTACCCCTCCTCCCCTTCCCCTGGTTCATAAAAATCCTCAAAATCATAATCTTGAACCGGGGGAACCGACCAAACCGGGCGCTTACCTGATGGTGCCGGTTCGGACGGAACTAGGAAAGAGACTGGACAATTTGGATAGCTTTGGCTATTTCCTCAGCGGTTGGAGAAAGAACTTTTGGCCCCAAACTAGGTGACCTTCTAGCCCTTTTAGTTGGAACCGGCTCCTCAGAGCTGGCTCTTCGTTTGCCCGAGAAAGAATCACCCTGGTCAGAGGGCACTCCCTCAGGTTCGGTTGGAACCGAACCGGGCTGGCCATCCGGGTCAGCGGACTTTTTGGCCTCCCTTTCCCTGAGCCTACCAACTCTTTTTTCCATGGTGGCAGCAGGAAAATTCTGACAAATCTGGCAGTCTGCATTGAGGTGGTCAAACCCCAGACAATAAACACAAATGGTGTGTGGGTCAGCCTTAGCAAAGACTTCCCCACAAAGGCCACAGTGCTGAAACCCAGTGGGTCCGGTTTTTCCTTTGGGTTTCTCAGATATAGTGCCAGCCTAACCAAAACTTGCCCGTTAATGGCAATCCACCAAGCAAGACTCTGTTATCGGTTCCCAACCGTGTCACGGGTCGCGGAAAAAACCGTAATAAAATCCGTTTTTTTTAGAACCGATAAGAACTGGGAACCGCACTCTAAAGGGCTAGAAGGTAATTTTAAAAACCCATCTGATCGGTTCAAACCGAACCGAAAAAGACGTTTACAAGTTCCACACAGAAGAAAAAATAATAATTAAGCCTATCTATTACTTACAATACCACAGACAGAGCTTGAACCGACGATTGCGGTTAAATTTTATAAACCGAGAATTACACTTTAAAACCGACAAATGAACCGAGCAGCAGGAGGAATCTCCGGAGCGACTGTTCAGTGAGGCAGAGTAAAGAATCTGACAGTTTAAGTTTGAGCTTCAACAGACAGAGTGTTCAACCGAGCTCGCGTTCAAGATTCCATGCCCTGCATGGAAAGTTAACTCTTTCACCTCCGGAGCAGTTCTAACCTGGGGTTATACTGCATATGTCATAATATAGCAAGACTTCATGTTGTTTGAAACTAATATTTTGGCTGCTCTACTTCCACCCTCGTAATATTTTTGCTTGATATACATCAAGGCTTGTTCTGTTTTTTGATTTAATATATCTTGAAGTTGCTTCTTTATTTTGTTAATTTGTGAAATCAGTGTACTGTCTCCAGCTGAATGCAGTTGCTGTATCCTTCCTAGTTACTTCTCTAGATCCTGTTGTTTCTCTTTTCTTTGTTTGTTTTTGCATGATGCGTAGGAAATAATCTCCCCTCTCATAACTGATTTTAACTTAAGGGGGCAGTATAGCGCAGTGGTCTAAGGCTCTGAGCTGCAAATCTGGTGACATCCAGCAGACCAGACCTGGGTTTGAATCCCACAGCTTCCACTTGCATACTGTGTGACCCTGAGCAAGTCACTTAACCTCCTTGTGCTCCCAGGTCGCTCCTGTAAAAAAGCTTTCAGCTTAGTGTGCTATACCTGGTTAAACAACTAAATAAAAAATAAATAAATAAATAAATAAAGTATCCCATAGAAGTCCATCTGATATCTCCGGTGATTAATTTTCTTGTATTATGCGGGGTATCCATGCCTTAATTTTGTCTTTAAATTTTGGATCTTTCAGTAGCATATTATTGAATCTCCACTGTCTCTGTATAAATTCCTGTCCCATGTCTAGCTTTATCAGAACTGGTGCATGATCAAAAATACAGATGAGGTTAATTTCTACTCTGTGGATCTTATCTAAGAGTTCACTGGCTAACAGAAAATAATCTATACGAGAATAGGTGTTGTGAACACCTGAATAATAGGTATACTTTCTTGAAGTCCGATGGCTATGCATCCAAGTGTCTATCAACGATAAATCCCTAATCAATCTCTTAGTATGCTTTTGTCCTTTAGTAGCTCTGGTAGGTTTTGGGTTTGAACTGTCCTTTGCAGGGTCAAAAAGCATATTTAAATCCCCCCCATTAGGAGCAAGCCTTGTTTAAAATCTATTATTTTATCTAATAAAAATTGGAATATTTTACTATCAGATCCTGGAGGTACATAAAGGTTGGCCACTGTAAGTAGTCGGCCCTCCCATACTCCCCTAATCGTTGCTAATCTCCCCTCCCATCATGATATGATTCCTGAACCTGGAGAGTGGATGATTTAGGTATTAGTATTGCTACCCCCCCCCTTACGTCCCCTCGCGTATGAACTGGCAATCACCTGGGATATCCCTCGTCCAAGTAGTTTCTGATGTTCACTAATAGAGAGGTGGGTTTCCTGTAATAGAATAAGTTGGGGATGTTCTCTTTGTAAATGTGAAATGACCTTAGTCCTTTTCATTGGGCTACTCAGGCCATTAACATTTTGAGAGATCACCCTGAGGATTTTTTTGTTCTGTGTCATTTATATTGCATATTATATCTCTCCCTCTCTCCCTCTCATCTTTTCTTGCCACCTCTTTTCTGTTATTTGTAACATCCATTTCCCTTGTCGACTCACCAAAGGGGTCCTTTCTATCAAACCATTAATTCTTCTTCTAATCTAATGTACTTCCGGGCTCCCCCTCCCCTTGAAATAACCAGCTCCAACAGGCAACTATGTACATGTGTACTTCCAGACTCAAGAGATACCTCTGATTTGGACAAAATATTTTGTCGAGTTAGGGCTTCTTGTCTATCTAAATAGACCTGCCCTCGGGGGAAAAAATAACCCCCAAAATGGAAATTAAATCTACCTCCTTTCTCCCAGGGATCCTCTACTTGAGTCACCCCTAGTTGGGGTTGTAGAAAAAAATAACCAAAAAAAATTAAATAAAATATCCATATACAAAAAAAGCAAAATAAAATATATAAAGGTGCCTAACATAAGCATTCTCAGCCTTTAGGAGCTCTTATACTCTCCCGATATATATTTATATCCATCTATGTTTTGGCCATTGTATATGGACCTTTAAAAATTATTGTATGATCCCTTTCCCTCTTCATTATACATATGCAATTTTATACAGTGTCCTTCTCTCCAATGTCATTTCTTCTTTAGTTTGGTTTCTAAGTCCCAAACTTATTTTGATTAAATCTTTCAAATATCTCAGTTCAGTCTCAGCCAAAGTCAGAAAGCCCAAGAATAATATTGTGTCATTGTTTACATGACCTGAGTACATGAGCTTATAACAAGGAAAAACTCTTTTTGTCCCTTGACCTTCTTTGTAGCATGGTATTATTTCTTCTCTATGTCTCTCCCCTCTGGTCTGTTTCCTCTGTCTTTTGGTCTCTCTTCTGGGTCTCTCACAGACCGTTCTCTCTAGAAGTGGCACTTTAGTTAGAGAGCACCCATCCCCCACGGAGGAGAAAGTAGAGCTCCCTGATCCACCCGGAGCGACCCTCCGAGATCCCAAATTAAACCCATAGTCTCTCGGGGACTCATATCACAAGTCTTGCTGTGTTCTGACAATATGCAGACTACCAAGCAGTACCTCCATGGAGGAGGGATGGAAGCTATTCAGGGAATAGGCTTTGCAGTACTGCTGTACCAAACCTAGCATCACTCCTAGCCTGGATATCCAGAGTAATGCTTGGTGAACGTATGGACTGTTTTCCAGGTGACTGCTTTGCATATCTTTAACAATGGTATATCCCTGGCAGCAGCCAGGGAAGCAGCTGTACCTCTAGTCGAATGAGCCCTCAGGCCTGAGGGGGGTACTTTGCCTAGTTTTTCATAGCAGAATTGTATGCAAGAAACAATCCACCTGGCAATAGTTCTCTTAGTAGCAGGTTTACCCTTCCCCACCTCACCGAGAAGGCTAGGGGACTGCCGCCCTCCCCAGCTATTCCCCACGAGGTACGTAGTCGTGAGGGGCTCAAGACTCCCTCCTAGCTTTGGGACAAAGAAGGACCCCCAAGAATCTCTCTTGACTGGCTGCGGGCCGAGAAGGCTAGGGGACTGCCGCCCTTCCCAGCCATTCCCCACGAGGTACGTGGTCGTGAGGGGCTCAAGACTCCCTCCCAGCTTCGGGACAAAGAAGGACCCCCCCCCAGAATCTCTCTCAACTGGCAGCGGGCCGAGAAGGCTAGGGGACTGCCGCCCTCCCCAGCCATTCCCCATGAGGTACATGGTCATGAGGGACTCAAGACTCCCTCCCAGCTTCGGGACAAAGAAGGACCCCCACAGAATCTCTCTCGACTGGCAGCGGGCCGAGAAGGCTAGGGGACTTCTGCCCTCCCCAGCCATTCCCCACGAGGTACGTGGTCGTGAGGGGCTCAAGACTCCCTCCCAGCTTCAGGACAAAGAAGGACCCCCCCCCCAGAATCTCTCTCGACTGGCAGTGGGCCGAGAAGGCTAGGGGACTGCCGCCCTCCCCAGCCATTCCCCATGAGGTACATGGTCGAGGGGCTCAAGACTCCTCCCAGCTTTGGGACAAGAAGGACCCCCGGAACCTCTCTCGACTGGCAGCAGGCCGAGAAGGCTGAGGGACTGCTGCCCTCCCAGCCATTCCCCATGACGTGACGTCCATGAGGGGCTCAAGACTCCTCCCAGCTTCGGGACAAAGAAGGACCCCCCAAGAATCTCTTGACTGGCAGCGGGACGAAAAGGCTGGGGACTGCTGCCCTCCCCAGCCATTCCCCATGAGGCACGTGGTCATGAGGGCTCAAGACTCCTCCCAGCTTCAGGACAAAGAAGGACACCCCCCAGAATCTCTCTCGACTGGCAGCGGGCCAAGAAGGCTAGGGGACTGCCGCCCTCCCGGCCATTCCCCATGAGGTACATGGTCATGAGGGGCTCAAGACTCCCTCCCAGCTTCGGGACAAAGAAGGACCCCCACAGAATCTCTCTCGACTGGCAGCGGGCCGAGAAGGCTAGGGGACTGCTGCCCTCCCCAGCCATTCCTCATGAGGTACGTGGTCGTGAGGAGCTCAAGACTCCCTCCCAGCTTCGGGACAAAGAAGGACCCCCCAAGAATCTCTCTTGACTGGCAGCGGGCCGAGAAGGCTAGGGGACTGCTGCCCTTCCCAGCCATTCCCCATGAGGTACGTGGTCATGAGGGGCTCAAGACTCCCTCCCAGCTTCAGGACAAAGAAGGACCCCCCCCAGAATCTCTCTCGACTGGCAGCGGGCCGAGAAGGCTAGGGGACTGCCGCCCTCCCAGCCATTCCCCATGAGGTACATGGTCATGAGGGGCTCAAGACTCCCTCCCAGCTTCGGGACAAAGAAGGACCCCCACAGAATCTCTCTCGACTGGCAGCAGGCCGAGAAGGCTAGGGGACTGCTGCCCTCCCCAGCCATTCCCCATGAGGTACGTGGTCGTGAGGGGCTCAAGACTCCCTCCCAGCTTCGGGACAAAGAAGGACCCCCCCCAAGAATCTTTCTTGACTGGCAGCGGGCCGAGAAGGCTGAGGGACTGCCGCCCTCCCAGCCATTCCCCACAGGTAGCGTGGTCGTGAGGGGCTCAAGACTCCCTCCCAGCTCGGGACAAAGAAGGCCCCCGGAATCTCTCTCGACTGGCAGCGGGCTGAGAAGGCTAGAGACTGCTGCCCTCCCCAGCCATTCCCCACAAGGTACGTGGTCGTGAGGGGCTCAAGACTCCCTCCCAGCTTCGGGACAAAGAAGGACCCCCCCCAAGAATCTCTCTTGACTGGCAGTGGGCCGAGAAGGCTAGGGGACTGCCGCCCTCCCCAGCCATTCCCCACGAGGTATGTGGTCGTGAAGGCTCAAGACTCCCTCCCAGCTTTGGGACAAAGAAGGACCCCCCCGGAATCTCTCTCGACTGGCAGGTAATTTAGGCCATCTTCTGGAGTTGCAACTGCCGCCTGGCCCTGCACCGTGTCTCGTAGAGCCGCTGGGACTGCAGAGGTCTCGGCAGACATGTGGAGACTGTTTTTTTAGTTGCTCTTCCCCTCTGGATTCACATGTAATTTACTGGATTTGGACTTAATTGCAAATAGACCGACTGTATACTTATGGCCTGTCTCAACTGTTACCTTAATTTTGTTGCATGTTGACGATTTATTATCTAAAAACGGTACTTTTATCTATTTTTTACCTGAACTGAACCTAGATGCTGTATATGTTATGCAGTCTCATCTGATTCCCTAAAAGGGAGGGCTGCTTGTAGTAAACGCTTATTTTGCTAAACTACCCTCTCGCTGCCCACACAGTTACCAACTTGTTCTCACACTGCTGGGTTAATTTGATAAACGCTGAACCCAGCCTTTGTGTATGTTGGGAAGGTTGAATTTAGATAAGTCAAGTGTCCCCTAACCACTGCTACAGCTTCTCTCCACACCACGCTCTGTGCTGCAAGCTCCTGGGCTTCAGTAGTGGCGAGTAACGGCAGCCATCTTACCTGGAGCACTCGCCCAGTCAAAACTCTCAGCCATGCGGGCTATACAAGCTAAGGTGACCTTTTAGTAGGCCCTGCAGTAAAGCCCTCTCCAGCACGGGCTCAATCAAGCCAAGGGGTCCCTCTTAGACGGTCTTCAGCTGCGCAATCTACCCCCACCCCAGGTTTACTATCCTGCACACCTCTCGATGGAGATTCTTACAAATTGTTAGGGGGTACTAAGAAAATCCACACTCGGGTTCAAATTACCGCATAACACAGGCTTGTGACTCACTGTGACGGACTAAGCTACCGCACATATCAAGTTTCAGATTAGCTCCACATATAACCATCTTACCTGTCCATTTCTCTTTCTCCTCGCAGCGGGCCGAGAAGGCTAGAGGACTGCCGCCTTCCCCAGCCATTCCCCACGAAGTACGTGGTCGTGAGGGGCTCAAGACTCCCTCCCAGCTTCGGGACAAAGAAGGACCCCCCTTGGAATCTCTCTCGACTGGCAGGTAATTGAAGCCATCTTCTGGAGCTGCAACTGCCGCCTGGCCCTGCACCGTGTCTCGTGGAGCCGATGGGACTGCAGAGGTCTTGCCCCGCCGCCCCCACCACCACCCCTGGTCGACACTACAATTTATAGGATCCTGAGAGGTCAGGTGATGCTGTAAAACCTATCAGCCCACTTTCTGATCTGCAGATTATAAGGTCTCACCACTAGTGGCCACTACCATGTTTTTTCTCTCTTTTTCTTTCTTGAGCCTTGCATGGCCATCCCCCCGTGTCACTCCCACCAACCACGCCCCCCCAAAATGACCCGGGCCTATTATTATTTTACAGCTCTGTCTCACCCCCCCCAAACCCCTATATACCCTCCTAGAGCACTTCGAGCACAACCTGCACCCTGGCTGGGCCGTTTGCCCATCCATCTCCCCGGCATCTCTCGCCCCGCGCCTAGATGCCCTAAGCAGACTTACCATGTCTACCTCTGCCGCTTCCCTGTGTCGGCACATCCCCAAATCCAAAGCTAAAAACAGATGGACCACCGCCCTAAGATACCTTACCTTGATACTCCTGTTGGCAGGGGACGTAGAAACCAACCCGGGACCTCAGACCCACCCTGCCCATCTAAAACTGCCCAAGGGGCTCAGCATGATCCATCTTAATATCCGCAGCCTCCTGAATAAATTGCCAGAGCTGCAAGTTACAACTCATGAACTCAAACCTGACATCTGTGTTGTGTCAGAAACCTGGCTAAAACCACAGCATAATGACTCAGAAATCGCCATGCCAGGCTATACAGTTCTCCGGCACGACAGAATAGGCAAAAAGAAGGGTGGGGCAATTGTCATGTTCATATCCAACACGGTTCAATTCACCCCTGTCCAGCTCCCATGCCTCCCCCCCACCTATCGACGCCAGGATGATCAAACTCGTCCTGCCGCACACCGCCCCTGTGTATGTGGCAGGGTTATACTGCGTCCCCGTAACCCCTGCAGGTCACATCTCTGACCTCCTGGCCACACTCAAAAACCTGGCCACAGCTGGTGAGCTATACATCCTCGGGGACTTTAACTACAATTGGTTAGACAAAAGCTGCTCAAAGCTTTGCTGCAGGGTCACTGCCCTTAACCTCTCTCAGCTGATCAAGTAACCCACATGCCTCAACACCAAATCCCAGCACCACTCCCTCCTGGACTGGGCCCCTCACAACCCACCTGCACAGAGTCTCTAAAGCTGGCCTACTCCCTGACTCAATGAGCGACCACCACCCGATATATTTAATCAGAAAAGTGCACCGACCCACTAACAGCTTGCCACCCAGGTCAGTCAGCTCCCGGTCTTACAAGTCCCTCTGCCACTCCTCACTGCTAACTGATCTCGCCTCGGCCGACTGGTCTTTCATCAAAATGGCGCCTACCATTGATCAAGTGTTTGACTTGTTCAGGCTGCAATTTCTTGCAATATGGGATCTCCACGCTCCCATGAGAACCAAAAGGGTAAGGATTGCCCACCTCCCCTGGATCTCTGCTGACATCTCCAGTTGCCGTGTCAGGGACCTAGCCTGGAAAAACCATAGGAAAACTGGCTCCACTGCCTCTTGGCAGCAATACCGGACCCTCCGCAATAAATGTACCAAAGCCATACGACAGGCTAAAAAGCATTTCTTCCGCGTGGCCCTCACTTCCAATCTTAACCACCCTTCCAACTTCTGGAAAACTATTAAAACCCTGCTCAATCCCCCTATACAGCCCCCATCCCCTTCTCTCACTATCCAAGGCAAAAACATATCCGAGCCAAGCGCAGTTGCCTCTGCTTTCAACCACTTCTTTACCAGCTGCGCTAAATCCCTACTCCCTAACACGTCACCCCAGCCACCCATTCCAGAACCCCTCACACACCTCCGCCCCCCTCCGCACTCCTTATTCTCCTTTAAACTGGTCTCCCCACCTGAAGTTTTAGCCATCCTCACTTCCCTTGACCCCAACAAAGGGAAATGCCCACTTGGCCTGAACGCTAAACTCTTACATCTCTCCGCCCCGGCCATTTCCGCCCCCCTTGCCGACCTCCTAAACCGCCTCCTTCTCGCAGGGCAAATCCCAGTAGCCTGGAAGGAGGCTCAGTCATACTCACTGCCCAAAGGAGGTAACCCAGCTGATCCAGGAACTACCGCCCGATTTCCCTCCTCCCTACCCTGGCCAAACTACAAGAAAAGTTAGCCTCGCCAAATCCCACAATTCCTTGACGATCCTCCTTCTTCACCCCTTCCAGTCAGGATTTAGAAATCTCACCCCACCATAACCGCTCTCCTAAGACTATCAAACGATATTACCTCAGGAATGGACAAAGGGTTCATCACCTCAGCCATATTCATAGACCTGGCAAAAGCCTTGATACCGTGTCCCACCCAAAGCTCATCACCAAACTGCAAGATGCTGGCCTCTCTGATCAAGCCATCAGGTGGTTCCATGCGTACCTCTCTGGCAGGTCTCAATCAGTCAAAATTGGCAACCAAATATCCCCCCCCCCACTCCCAGTCACTATGGGGGTCCCCCAGGGCTCCGTCCTAGGCCCAGTTCTTTTCTCAATTTTCCTAAATGACCTCCCGCAATCCTGCCCTAACTCAGCTATCCAAATGTATGCGGACGACACCGTCCTGTACGCCTCAGGCCCCTCAGCAGAGGCCCTGAAATCTACTCTCCAGCTAGATTTCAATGCAGTCCAAACTTGGCTTAGCTCAAATCAACTCGTCCTAAACTCCAAAAAGACCGTATCCTTAACATTCGGCACACCGCATAGACTCTCCAGGATAGCTAAGCTGCCCACCTTCCAAACACTGGATGGCTCCACTTTGGAAGCTTGCACCTCCTTTAAGTACCTGGGTGTATGTCTGGATCACCACTTGGACTTCTCTATCCACAGACTAGGTGCAGAAAAAAACTGCACCCAAAACTAGGTGCCCTTTACCATAACAAAGGGTGCCTAACCGCCCCTGTCAGGAAAGAGCTTGTACTCAAAATGATTCTCCCTATATTTGACTATGGCGACGTGGTCTACAGAGCGGCCTCCCCATCCACCCTAGCACTCTTGGACCCCCTCTTTCACTCCGTCTGCCGCCTGATCCTAGAATGCCCCCCTACCACCCACCACTGTCACCTACTGTATATACCACCCTAAGCCTCCCCTCGTTGCATACCAGGCGACAGCTCCACTGTGCTAATCTCGTAGCAAAACACTGGTCAAATTCCCTCCTCTCCTACCTCAGCTCCACTCTAACCCATAACCCCATGCTTACCCCTGCTGGTTCTGACTCTATCTACTCACATCCCTTTCATGCACACCTCGAAAGGCCAGTCAGCTTTCAAATGCAGAATGCCCTCCCTCTGGAATAATCTCCCAAGTGTAATCAGGCAGGCCTCCCCCTCCCCTCGGATCATGACCACTCTCCTTCAGGCACACTTCTCTGACACCTGCACCTGTAACATTCCGGATACAGCGGCTAAACCTAAGTATCCACTTGGCACCTAGGGGTCACATACCAACTATCATGCTGCATTGTACTAAGTAAACATATGTGTAATATCTTTCAATGTGCTTAATGTCATGACTTAAATCTCCCGTGACCTGTTATGTTTCTCACCACTGCTGAATCCTACTGTATCAGGCTATGTAGTTATGCATCTATCCTATTGTAACAATGCCTACAGCACCAATGTTTTTCTAAGCACTACTATGTATTGTTATGTTATGGACACCCAGGTCGCATCTGGAAACGAGTGTTTTTTTTCCCACTCAGTATGCCTATCTGGTAAATCTTGTCAATAAATAAATAAACATCCAAACTGTGTAATCTTCTCTCTCCTGAAGGAGAATGATCAGTGAAGAACACAGGAAGAGACATTTATTGGTTCAGATGAAAATCTGAAACCACTTTGGGTAAGAACCTCCTGTTGGTGCTAAGGACCACCTTATCTCTATGGAATGAGATAAAATCAGGCTCCACTGACAGAGATTGTAATTCACTGATACGCCTGGCAGAGGTAATAGCCACCAAGAACAGTTTTCCAAGTCAAGTACTTAAGTTCTGCTGAGGCCAAATGCTCAAAAAGAGGTTGCAAAAGCTGAGCAATGCAAATATTAAGATCCGAAGCAGGAGTAGGATCCCTAAAAGGGGGAATTGGTATGGAGCAATCCTTTGAAAAATTTACAGAAAATAGGGTGAGATGCCAGTGAGGAGGACTTTCCCACTCACAGAAATGCAGAAAGAGCTGACAAATGTACTTTGAGGGTAGCTGGTCTGACGCCTAAGTCATTAAGGTGAACCATATAATCCAGAACTATAGCCAAGTCAGCAGAATCTGGAGATATGTGCTTGCTGGAACACCAAATGCTGAGCCTTTTCCATTTGGAACTAAAAGATTTTCTGGTAGCAGGTTTTCAAGAAGCCTTGAGAATGTCCAGAACACCTTGAGACAAATTCAGACTTGCATATTCTAGCTCTTCAAGAGCCATGCCTTGAGGTTGAAAGACCAAAGGTTGGGGTATCAAATTCTGCCCTGAGAAGAGGTTAGCAGATTGTGATTCTTGGGAAGAGCTAAGGGGAGAAGGACTGCCAGGGACAGTAACAGAGGATACCAAGGCTGTCTGGCCCAGTCTGGAGCAATCAGGATCACTTTGCAAGATTGTGACCTTATCTTGACCAGAACTTTGAACAACAGAGGAAAGGGGGGAAAGGCATACAGAAATTTCCCTTGCCAATCCAGAAGTAGAGAATCCAGGGGGACTGAGCCCAATACTGGGGGTCTGCAACAGAATAGAGGAAGCTGGTGATTATCTGGGGCTACAAAGAGGTCTATCTCTGGAGTGCCCCACCTTGAAAATATTTCAACACTAATGGGTCCAGGGACCACTCGTGATGGCCCTGAGAAATCCTGCTCAAAGCATCTGCTAGCACACTGTCCTTCCCTGGAAGGTGGACTGCTACCAGAGAAGTCTGTAGAGAATACGCCAGGGACCATCATTTCGTGGCTTCCGTGCACAAGACCATAGAACGAGTGCCTCCCTGCTTGTTGATGTACCACATAGTGGTGGTGTTGTCTGTCCTGACCTGAACCACCTTGTTCTGTACTGATTCTGAGAAAGCTTGTGGAGCCAGGTACAATGCCCTGAGCTCTGGGAGATTGATATGAAGTAGAGACTCCTGAGGGGACCACACTCCCTGTGCTGTAAGTGCTCCCAAGTGAGCACCCCATCCCAGGAGAGAGGCATCTGTGGTGAGAACCACAGAATGAGACTGGGTGATGAATGGGACTCCTTGTCTGAGGTTGTTCTGGTCCAGCCACCACTGGAGAGCTAGGATCAGAGTCTGAGTCACTGGAATTTATTTGGTTAGAGGGTATTTTTTCTAGGACCAAAAGGCCCTTAAGTGAAACTGAATGTCCCTCATCTGAAATCTGGCTCCTTGTACCACTGCAGTGGAGGCTGCCACGTGGCCCAGGAGTTGAAGAAAATGCCTTGCTGGTTGAGAGACCAGGAGGCGAAAGGAAGAAGCCAGGTCTGTGAGGGCCTTTACCCTTGCTGGAGGAAGAAAGGCTCTTGCTTGGACAGTGTCCAACTCTACCCCTATGAAGGTCAGGAGTTGCACTGGTTCGAGAACTGACTTTGGAAGATTGAGAAGGAATCCTAGAGAAGTGAGCAATTGCTGAATCACTTGTAGGTCTGACTTGACTTGGTCTGGAGACTGCCCCACAATGAGCCAGTCGTCCAGGTACAGGAATATAGAGATGTTTTGTCTCCTTAGGAAGGCCACTACTACGACTAGGCATTTTGTGAATACCCTTGGTGCTGATGTTAGCCCGAAGAGTATTGCTCTGAACTGATGATGGCCTGAAGGCAACTTGAACATGAGGTACTTTCTGTGGCAGCACCTGATGGGAATGTGAAAGTAGGCATCCTTGAGGTCCAGAGAGGCTAGCCAATCTTCTGGCCTCAAAGAGAGAAGAATTATTCCCAGAGTCACCATTTTGAATTTTGGCTTTAATAGGTGCTTGTTTAAGTATCTTAGATCTAGGATGGGTCGCCACTCCACTGTTTTTTTCAGGGTAAGGAAGTATCTGGAATACAGACCTTTGCCCCTGTGCGCTGTAGGAACTCTCTCTATAGCTCTGACAGCCAGTAGAGAGGAGACCTCTGCCTCTAAGGCAATGATTTCAGAGATGTTTGCAGGTAGAAAAAAACTGACCCTCAGCTTTGGGAATCTTTTGAAGCTGAGGGCCAGTCCCTGGCTTACTACCTCCAGGACCCACTTGTCTGAGGTAACAGACTTCTAGGCCTGGAAGTAGTAAACTAGCCTGCCTCCTGCTGGGGGGGGGGGGGGAGTCGACCCGGGCTGACATATCAGGCTGTCTGCTTGGCAGGAGCCTTGGACTGAGAGGAGGATGCAGCCCTGCTCATCCCTTTCTGCCTCTCCCTCTGAAGAACACCCTCTGAGGAAAAGGAGAGGAGGCCTGTGCCTGCTAGAAAGGCCTGTGAAAAGGCCTGCCCCTGCCCCTAGATTGCTGCTTTTGAGGAGTTGCCAGCCTTTCCTTGGCCTGTGCACTCCTGTAGGTGGTCCTATACTCATCCATTTTTTTCATGTAATTCTCTGTCTGCTCCCCAAACAGAGAATTACCCACCACAGGGAAATCCATGGCCTTAGCCTGGGTGTCCTATGAAAGGCTAGTACATCTAAGCCAAGCCATTCTCCAAAGAGCCACAGATGTAGCCATGACTCGTGATGACACATTATTGGAGTCCACAGCAGCATGAAATTGGATCTTTGATGCCTCTATCCCATCAGCAGCCACCTCCTCCAGCTCCTTGGCTAGCTGGGGGGAAGTCTGCTTAGCCAGTTCCAGAACAGTATCCCATCTGGACTTCTGGTATCTGGCTGTATAGGCCATGTAATTAGCCTGCCTGAGTCCCAAAGAGGATAGAAACATAGAAACATAGAAGTTGACGGCAGATAAGGACCGCAAGGCCCATCCAGTCTGCCCATTTCTTTTTCTACCTTATAAATGTGCCATCGGCCTTTGCTCTGTCAGTGACCTATCTATTCGTAGTCATTTGTATTGCTCCCTTATGCCTATCCCATGCCTGTTTGAAGCCCTGCACTGTATTCATAGCCACCACTTC
Source organism: Neoceratodus forsteri (assembly GCA_016271365.2). Taxonomy (NCBI): domain Eukaryota; kingdom Metazoa; phylum Chordata; order Ceratodontiformes; family Ceratodontidae; genus Neoceratodus; species Neoceratodus forsteri. The sequence goes on from JADMNL010000025.1 coordinate 355,210,038, forward strand.
TTGTGGTAAGCCATTCCATGCATCTACCACCCTTTCTGTGAAAAAGAATTTCCTCACATTCCCCCTTAATCGGCCTCCCTCTAATCTCATGCTGTGTCCTCTTGTCCTGCTATTTTTCTTATATTTAAACATGTTAGACTCTTTCACCTTGTTTATGCCCTTAAGGTGTTTAAATGTCTCGATCATATCACCTCTCTCCCTCCTTTGCTCAAGGGTATACATATTGAGCTCCATTAATCTGTCCTCATATGTCTTCTGATGCAGTCCCTGCACCATTTTGGTTGCCCTTCTCTGGACTGCCTCAATTTGGTTAATGTCCTTGTGAAGGTGTGGCCTCCAATACTGCACGAGTACTCCAGATGGGGCCTAACCAATGTCTTGTACAGAGGATTATTACCTCCCTCTTACGACTTGTGATACCCCTACTAATACACCCTAACACCCCCTAGCCTTACCTACTGCTTTAGAGGTCTGCTTGGATGATTTTAGGTCATCAGTGATGATGATGCCCAAGTCTCTTTCTTCCTTTGACTGCTAGAAACTCCCTCCCAGCCTATAAGTGGCTTCAGGGTTTCTCTTCCCTATGTGCATGATTTTGCACTTCTTTGCATTAAATCCCAGTTGCCACTCTTCTGACCATTCTGCTAGTTTATCCAGATCTCTTCTCATTCTGCCCACCCCATCTGGATCATCTACTCTGTTGCAGATCTTGGTGTCATCTGCAAACAGACAAGCCTTACCCTCTAGTCCATCTCTGGAGGTCACTAATGAAGATGTTGAATAGGACTGGCCCCAGGACTGATCCTGGAGGTACCCCACTTGTGACTTGCATCTCTTCTGACTGTATACCATTTACCACCACTCTCTGTTTTCTACTAGTCAACCAGTTTGCCACCCAGTTGACCAACTTGACCCACCCCGAGCCTACCTAGCTTATTTATCAATCTTCTATGTGGAACAGTGTCAAAAGCTTTGCTGAAGTCAAGGTGGCGACATCAACTGCTCCCCTTGGTCCACCACTCTGGTTACCCAGTCAAAGAAATCTATGAGATTAGTTTGACAGGACCTTCCTTTGTAAACCCATGCTGTCTTGGATCCTGTGCCCCTATGGATTCCAGGTGTTGCATATCCTTTCCTTAAGGAGTGCCTCCATAATCTTGCCCACTACTGAGTAAGACTGACCGGTCTGTAGTTCCCGCCTCCTCCTGCTACCACTCTTGTGGAGTGGGATCACATGAGCCCTTCTCCAGTCTTCTGGGACCTCTCCTGTGCTCAGAGACTCACTAAACAATTCTGCTAATGGCTCTGCTAGTTCCTCCTTTAGCTCCTTAAGTACCCTGGGATGTATGCCATCAGGTCCCATTGCCTTATCCACCCTGAGCTTGCAAGCTCTTGTAGGACCCTTTCTTTGTGAAGGAGTAGTGCTCACCCTCCCCCCTGTGTCCATGATGCTGAGCTGTGGGCCCTGCCCTACCTTCTCTTCAGTAAATACTGAGCAAAAGTATCTATTTAGGATAGATGCCTTACAGGGTCCTCCTCCTCACATGCTCCCTTTCTCCATTAGCTTAGCAATACTTCTCTGGACTTTCTCCCTTTCACTAATGTATCTATAGAAAGTCTTGTCACCTTCTTTTACTGTTCGTGCTAGTGTTTCCTCAGTTTGGGACTTTGCCTGCCTTACTGCTTACCTGCTTCCCATAGGGCAGTTTGGTATGCCTCTATCTTCATCCCGCTGTGTTCCTTTATATTTCTGAAGGCCAGCCTTTTGGCTCTGACCTTTCTGCTACTGTATTTGAGAACCAAAGTGGTTTCCTTCTTCTTTACACTTCCTTTTCTGTCTAACACAATGGGATGTTGCTTCAAGTATTGTATTCTTAATGCTTGCCCACTTTGCCTGTACCTCCTCACCTGTGTTTCTTTTTGCCAGGGCTAGCTTAACTCTGTTGGCCATCTTATCAAAGTCAGCTCCTCTGAAGTCCCATATTTTTGCCTTGAATGGGATGATTTAGATGTAGTAGCCAAATTGAACCATACCATGTGATGGTCACTGGCCCCTAGGTGACCTTCTACCTGGAGATCTGTGATCCCTTCTTTGTTAGTCAGTACTAGATCTAGGATAGCCCTGTCTCTTGTGGGTTGCTGTACCAGTTGTTTGAGGCCCTCCCCTGCAGGAATCCACTATGTGTCTAGTTCTGGCCGATGTTCCTGCTGGTATTGACCAATCTGTATCTGGCATGTTGAAGTCTCCCATTATCAGAACCTCCCTTTAGCTGTCATGTTTTGTATATCTTCCAACAGTAATGTGTCTATGTCCTCCTCTGGCTTCGGGGCCTGTAGACAACCCCAGTTCTTATGGCTGTCCCATTTCCTGTTTCCAGGGTGACCCACAGTTCTTCTGGCTCCTTATGTGTATTCTGAATTTCTGTAGCTTTGATATTTTCATTAACATACAGGGCCACTCCTCCCCTTTTGCACCTCGGTCTCTTCTGAACAATACATAGCGGGTACTGAAGTCTCCCAAGTGTGGTTACTGGTAAACCACGCCTCACTAATTGCTACTATGTCCAGTTTAGCCTCTGACATTATTGCCTGCAGGTCTGGGATCTTATTTCCCAGGCTGTGAGCATTTGTGTACATGATTTTCCATTGGCCAGATTTTGGTGTGTTAGTTGTTGGGTGAAGTTTGGCATTACCCTGTGCATCGTATGGGAGACAAACCTTTTTCTTACCTGGTGATGCAAATGAGCGGCAAACACGCTGAATTCCTGTTTGACCACTAGCTGAGGGGAGGGTGTTCTTCCCATTTGACGATGGGTGCTGCACCTCTCCCCATTTGCTAGTTTAAATATTCTGCAAGACGTCAAACTTCTGCCCCAATGCACTGACTCCTCTTTAGTCAGATGCAGTCCATCAAATTTAAAGAACTTTCGCTCCCAGAACTGTTGCCAGTTCCTACAAATCTGTGTCCTTTTTCTGGCACCAGTCCTTGAGCCACATGTTTAGCTCCTCTTCTCCCTTCTCTGACCTTCCGTCCATCTGCTCCCTTCTCCCAGACTGGCAGGATCTCAGAGAAGGAGATGCCGGACGAAATAGATGATAGTTTGTCACCCAGCCTAGTCAGGTGTTCCTTGGTCTCCACAACTGATCGGATGCCAAATACTGTTTTTTAGCCATGACATCTATCTTTCTGGAATCCTTATCTGGGGGGTATGAAGCCAAGGGTATGCTAGTGTACGACCCACCCCCATCATTTTGCAAACGACAGGTGGTATGCTGTTTAAATCTGACAGCAGTACCAGGTGGGGACTGGGTTCTGGGAGGAATAGGTCACTCAGCACAAAGGCTAGGTTTGGCTACTCTGCACAGGGCACCCAAGTAACTCCGAACACAGGAAGCAATAACTGTAATGTCCAATACCAGAAATGGGATTCTAAAGTGTGGCTTTATTCACATCCAAGCAGAACAAACAAAGCATAGATGGACCCCCACGGGACTACACTCCTGGTAATGCAGATTAAAAGAATCAAGAACACTTCTTCAACACTTCAGCCCTCAGGCTCTGAACCCACCGGGCACACAGCCCGGACTTGCATGCTGCTTTGGGTACACAGCCTGAACCTGTACACTGTTCTGGGTTTTCCCTGGCTCGGCTCCCTTGCTGACCACTCAGACACCTTCCATATGTCATGGAAACAGTTACTGGTGGCTCCCTAAACCACCTAAGAGCACCTCAGCTTTATCAGGGAATTTTCCTTTTAATCCCACGTCTGGGTACTTTCCTCAGGCACTGGCCAAGTACCTGAGAGAAAGTAAGGTTGCCACAGAGCAAATCCGTAGAGGCGAATTTGGTTACTACTGATGGGGGTCTCCCACCTCTCGCTTCCACAATTCATACCCGGCCATTTTTCTGGACAGTAAACACCTCATACTGTAAAGCTTGGCAATATAGATTAAGGTTAAATATATGTCACATTTCCTGTACTTGCCTTGCTTTCCCTTTGTGCTGGACTTGAACATACTTATAATTGGCATAGCCCAATGCTCTAGGCCCCTCACTGATTAAGCAGTCCAATCCCTACTTTACTTCACTCTTTGTGCTGGACTTGAACCTACTTGAGTTAACCGGCAATGTCTATTACACTAGACCTCCTACAGATTAAGTAGTCCAATCCCCATGTTCCAACAGTTCAGGTGAAAAACACTGGCCCTCTGTCAGAGTGAACTCACTCTTTGGTTGCAGATGCCCCACAGGTGATTCCTCCACAGGAATTTCTCTCTCAGAGCTTCTGGTGCCGCAGCACAACTTGAAATAAGCAGCTTCTCCCCTTAGCCGGAACCAGGAGGGTTGCCCCTGGAAGACAGGCAAATCCCCCCCCCCCAATCCCCTCAGGGATGGGGCACTTGGACCAGTGACAGCGGTCTCCACCACTTCAACAATCAGTTTCTGTGTCCCTCTTACAGTGGAAACACACACCTTCTTAACAGTAGCTCTAAAACAGAGCTTAAAGCTCTGAGAGCCTGCACACAGACTGCTGTACTACTGTCTCTCTCCAAGACTGCACCAAGACTCTCTTCAAATTCCCCAACATTCTATCCTAACTTCAAACTGCAGCATTCCAGTGTGGCTCATGCAGCTGCGAGAGTTCTATGGTGATGTCATCCCTCAGTCTCAGCTGAGACTGAGAACAAAGTGAGACAGTGTGAAATCCATTTAACTGGAGTTTCACAAGCTGCCTTCCCTGCCTACCACTAGGTCTTACTGGGATTGCTGGTACAGGAAATCCGTACCTGAGCCTGACAGCATATACTTCTTGTCCATTCATTTGTCCACAGCAGGTAAAGAATTTGGGGTCTTAAGCAGTCATTGTGTCTGTTTCCCAAAAGATTTGTGAAGGGGAATAGACTGTCTTTTGGACTCTGGGATGTCCATCATCTCCACATAGTCAGGCTCCTCTTGTTCCTCAACAGCTTCAACCAAAGGGAGCTGGAGGGTTTCTGCCACTTTTCTGTAAAACATAAAGTGGGAAGGGGTCTCAGAAAGCCTAGGAGGGGAAACACCAGAAGGTCTGTCTGGGGAGATATCTGGTTTTATGGGCTCATCCAGACCTTCTATACCATCATCATTATCATCATCATCGTAATCTTCATCCCCCTCCAGGTCTGGTTCATAATACTCTTCAGGGGAATAATCCCGAACCAGAGGAACCGACCAAACTGAACGCCTACCTGATGGCGCCGGATCAGTTGGAACCGGATGGAGCGATTCCACAATGCTAATCACCCTGGCAATTTCTTCGACGGTTAGACGATGCAGTTCTGGATCCGAACCGGACGATTTGTCTTTCTTCTTTCTTTTTGATGGAACCAATCTGAATCAGCTTCCTTTTGCCCGGGAGTATAGCCTGGTCAGAGGCACTTCAGGTTTGGTCGAACTAAACTGGCTGGCCATCCAGGTCAGCGGACTTCTCGGCCTCCTTTTCCCTAAGCCTGTCCAATCTTTTGTCCAGGGTGGCTTTAGGGAAATGTTTACAGATTTGGCAGTCTGAATTGAGGTGGTCAAACCTAAGACAGTAAACACAGGCGGTGTGGGGATCAGCCTTAGCAAAGGCCTCCCCACACACACTGCAGTGTTGAAACCCAGTGGGCCCGGTTTTTCTTTCAGGTTTCTCAGATGTAGTCATCCTAACAAAACTTACCAGTTACTCGACTTCAGCCAGGCAAGACTCCCTCATTGGTTCCTAACTGTGTTACGGGTATTTGAAAAAAACGTTAGAAACATGGTCTTTTTAGAACCGATAAGGACTGGTACCTCACACTAAACCACAATACAAAATAAAGAACCCAAACACAGGCGAACCGATAAAGAAACTTTTTTTTTTTTTTTTTTACAATTTCTACACAAAAACACACACTTTAACCTATCAGTCCACTACCTATACACTTACTGTACCACAGACAGGAATCTGAACTGAAGATAAACAGAGAAAAAACGGTATTTAACCGACGTTTTACTTTTACCAAACCAAAAGCGTAGGAGAGATCTTCGGAGCGACTGTTCAGTTAGGTGGAGTAAAGAATCTGACAGTTACACTGGGAAGTGCAGCAAACATAGGTTTGAACCGAGCTCGAGCTCAACGTTCTATGCTCTGGCACAGAGTTAACTCTTTCCTCTTCGGAGCAGTTCAAGTGCTGGGGCTAACTGCATATTGTCAGAATACAGCAAGACTTCATGTTGTTTGAAAGAGAGCATTCAACGGATCTGGAGTTCCCAGGATGGATAGCCTAAGGAGTTGAGATGTGCTCATCTCCCCAGCCATCACTAAGGGTAGTGGGTTAAGGCCCAAATGCATAAGAGGAACTCAGATGACCACCCAAAGATTCTGACATACTCAGAAAAACATAGCACAGAAGAAAAATGAACAGCTTCTCCTGCAACCACAGGGATGTACCCTTTGTAAGAGCTAGTGCAGGTGATCCAGTAGGGTGCATAGCACTTACAGTACCACATCCAGGGAACTGCCAAGTGGTGTTGAATTGGATACTGCTTAGGAGCACAGGCTGCATTTAACAAACAACAGGGATAAACTCACAGGGGGATATACCCCAGGTAGGGAGAAGGAGGACAAGAAAGAAAAAGGGGGTTAGAGCTTTTTTGGGAGAGGGAAGGCCTAAACACCCTCAGCCCAGTTTTGTGTTTTTTTTTCTTCTTTGAAGGGGTACTCAGAAGAGTGGTGCCCAACTCTTTTAAAAACAGAGAGAAAAAGAGCAAAAGAGCCAGAGACCGTCTAGAGGGGGTATGACTGAGGAGATGTCCAGCACCTACTGTGGTGCTGCCAGTGCCAGCAGGGTGAGCTGCCATAGGCTCTGGCTTTGTCTGAGCAGTGGATGGAGAGTATGGCGTGGGAATCAATGATGAAGATATTCTGAATGATCAACAATTATGGTAAGCACGTAATTATCATATATTCTAGGAATCAATTTTCACCACTGAGTCCCACTTATCGGTCCATGTACCAAACTTCCCTCTTCCATGTGAGAGGCCCTGGCTCAACCTGAGGGAAAGAAAATCCCTCAGTCCGCTGCATGGGGAGAACAACTGAGGGCGGAAGCTCCTTATGGGTCTGGCAGGACCCAAAACAAATCAGGTGCACAGGAGCGTACTCCGACAGCTCTCACCTGACCCTTTGGGAGAAGAAGAGAGCCCCCTTGAAGGGCGGATTTGGAACCCTATGCTGGGCCAAAGGTGCCAGTCTGGAAAGGTGAAGCCATGCCATCCATCTGAGGCAGATGTCAGTTCCCACAATCCTGGAGGCCATCTCATTGTCATTGCACAATGCCTTTGACTGATGCCTTGCCACCTCCAGGCCTAGATCAGAAAGGCAAATGGCTCACCCAACTAATTCATTTGTAGACATGGCAGCTAGGAGCTGACCTATCTGCAAGCACAAGCACCGACTTAAGGCTGCCTGATGTGCCTTGTGTGCCACGATGAACATAATGACTTGTGCCAAGGAAAACACCTTCCAGCCCAAAGCATCTCTTTGAACAGTGTCAGCATCAGGAAGTTGGTCATGAATGGAGCATTTGGCCCTGATGGGGTGTGCAACACCTCCAGCCCTGAAAAGAGATGAGGTACTGCACCTGTAGATCCCAAGGGTGCACAATACCAGAGCATGACATCCCTAGGGTTGGAGGGCAACAGGAGGGCTTCGTGCTATTCCTGATACATCCTCAAAGGTGCTAGGCCAAGTAGAAATGACTGCAGAGCCATCGCTGAAAGCTCTGAAGCATCCCAATGGCAAGAATACTGGATTGCAACTTGTACAGGAGCCAACTTTCAACGTCTCAAGCATGTCCACCATTAACATCTGGTACATAGTGTACTCAGAAGCTGAGGACATGTGGCGTGAGGATTCATTGTCCTCTGAGGAGGATGTTGACGGAGAGGAGGTGCTGAAGAAAGAGGATGGTAGTGCTGGGGGATGGGCTGAAACTGGGCCTTGTCAGACGCCCTATGGTGTTGCTTTAAGGCACCAATAAATCTCTCTGTGCTGCTTCCATGTAACTGGCCCCTGATGGCACAAGTACCTGGGTAACTCCTGCAAGAACGTCAGAGGCCCGGGAGGGAAAAGAGATGCAGGGTCTCTAGGGCCTTACCTGGGCTGCAGGGCTGAAAAGCGGACTTTGTTCAACAGAAGGGCCTGGAAGGACCACCTGAACAGGGTTGTCCTATGTCAGATGAATGAACCAGTTGGCGCCCATGGGTGGCTTCCTCCAAGTGAGGAGAGCCAGACCACACAGTCCCCGGAGGGTGGCCCCAGTCCCCATTGGTGATGGTCTCAGGGTTGACAATAAGCCTGGAGATGGGTTCACCACCATTGTTGTGGTTGGCACCATACTCAGTGGTGAGTCCAATGTTGGGTCCGACATCAATCCTGAAGCTATTCCTGACCGCAGCGCTGGGAGTGGCACCAGGGCCTGTTCAGGGATGACCTGTCATCCTGACATTGGTGGTGGGAAAGTTAATGGAATCACCGTTGAAGGAAAAGATTGTGGAATATCTTGAATCCAGTGGGTTACAAGACCCAAGGCAGCATGGTTTCACAGGGGGAGGTCATTGCAAACGAGTTTGATACATTTCTTTGACTGGGTGACCAAGGAACTAGATCAGGGTGGAGCGGTGAATGAGATCTACCTAGATTTCAGTAAGGCATTCGACACCATTCCAAACAGAAGGCCAGTAAGCAAGCTGGGTAGCTTAGGAGTGGATTCAAAGGTGGTAAATTATAAGAAATTGGTTAGGGGATAGGTGATAGAGGGTGGTGGTAAACGGAGTTCATTCCAAAGAAGGGAGGTCACCAGCGGGGTGCCTCAGGGATCAGTGCTGGGACCGGTCCTCTTTAATGTCTTTACGAGTGATACTGCAGAGCAACTGCAAGGGAATGTCTGCCTCTATGCGGATTACATCAAAATCTGCAATAGGGTGGACACTCGGGGGGGGGGGGTTAAGGATGGGCAGAGACCTGATAAAACTAGAGAAGTGGTCAAGGATGTGGCAGCTGGGTTTCAATGCAAAAAAAAAAAATGCAAAATGCACAGAAACCCAGGGCCAGAGCACAAAATGGGTGGAGTGTTATTAACGACCACCAAGCAAGAAACAGACCTGGGAGTAATCATATCATGGAAACAGACCATGACGGCAGAAAAAGACCAGAGGTCCATCTAGTCTTACCATATTCCCCATAATCCATGGAAACCTCCTTGGAACCTACTGTTCCTCCAGGATACTAACCCTTCCCATCCTATCCCCATTCTCCTCCCCCCTGGTCTTGTCGCCCCAGGTGACCACTTTTCCCTTCATTCTACCCCACGCCTGCTTGAATCCCCTGACTATGTTTGCACCCACCAGCTCAGCTGACTGATTGTTCCAAGGTTCCACCACCCTTTCCGTAAGGAAGTACTTCCTCACATCCCTCCTGAACCTCCCTCCTGCTAATTTCCACTTGTGGTCACGCTACCTCAAATTGGTATTCAGGGTAAATAATTCCCAACAGCTTACCTTGTTAATTCCTTTAAGGAACTTGGAAGGTCTCTATCGTATCTTCCCTCTCCCTTCTGGTTTCCAGTGAGTACATATTTAATGCCTTGAGACGCTCCACATAGGATCTGCTGTGCTGGCCCTGAATCATTTTTATGTTGGCTTGCATGCATGTGCAAGAAACATAGTGCCATCATCCGAGTTTTCGGAGGTGTGGCAGCCGACTTCCAATTCAGTCAGTGTGTTTGCAGGCGCGGTCACAGTTCTCCAATCAACGCTGCAGCTGTCTATGACAGCAGTTGAAAATGCAGTGCAGCACAGTTGAAAGGGAGAGCTCCACTTCAGTAAGCAGCGCCTCGCACGCACGCATTGCGTGCTCATGCCCCACCCACCGCACGCATTGTATGGCTGATGGGATGCCCAACTTCCGGCCAGTTCCAGGCCCCCAAACAGTTTAGAGCTGCCACACTGGGAGCCCACCCCAGCGTGGCAAATGTCCTACGCCGTCTTCCTTTAAAAACCCTGTAAACAAGAAAACGCTCCTCGGCGGTCTCCCAGCCCGCCTGCGCCACCCACTGCACACCCTGCCTCCCCACCCCCCACCCCATACTTATCTCCAGAGCTCGCATGATGATCTTCAGTGGACCAGGAACACATCTGCACTCTTCAAAGCCAACCGTGAACTGAGGAAATGCCGTAAGCTGTATAATGTAATAAATAGGGTTTTTTCAACTTTAATGCATATCTCAGGCATTTTTTGGAATTTTGGCACCAAATTTTCAACATTGGGTTTTTGGGAACCCTCCTCATGAATTCTTGAACTGTCATGGCATTAATCAGGCCCAAAGGGTGATTTCGCACTCACTGTGCGAAATCACCTTTCCGGACCGATTAACGAAACAACAGTGCCAGTGTTCATAAGGTGGGCTCTCAAAAAGCCTATGTTGCAAAGTTGATAAAAAATTCCTAAATGACTTTATACGAGCGCATGCTAGCAGTTCCTCACGCATGCTCGTAAGTTCACGAATTTTTAATATTTGCACCTCAGATTTCAACATTGCCATTTTACCGCACTTTATGAAGTACAGCTGCCATTTTTCACGCCACCCAAAATGTGTTTCCTGCATGAAGCATTACAATGGCTAGCAGTCGGTGTAGCAATCAATGTTTGGGACAGATTAAGAAAATCACAGTGACACTGTTCATGAGCAGAGGTGTTAAATGGCTATGTTGAAAATTTGGTGAAAAATTCCTAAAATGACTGTTTTAGGAGCGCACGTTGCGCAGTTCCTATGCATACTCGCAAGTTTGCGAATTTTTAATATTTGCACACCAGATTTTCAACATTGCCATTTTATTATGCTTCCTTATGAGCAGTACAGCTGCCATTTTTCACATCTCGCCCAAAATGTGTTTCCGCACATGAAGCGCACAATGGTGCAGTCGTGTACGAAAGCAATGTTTGGGACAGATTAAGAAAATCACAGTTACACTGTTCATAAGCAGAGGTCTTAAAATGGCTATGTTGAAAATTTGGTGACAAAAGTCCATAAAATGACTGTGTTACAAGTGAGCATTGCGCAGTTTCCACGCATCCTCGTAAGTTCATGACTTTGTAGTATTTTCAGTCCAGATTTTCACCAGTGGCATTTTTTCCACGCTTCCTTGTGAACAGTACAGCTGTCATTTTACACAACATGGCCAAAACGTGTTTTCACACTTTCAGCGCAGAAATGTGTGGTCGCTATGGGAAATCATTGTTCGGGACAGATAAAGAAAATCACAGTGACACTGTTCATGATCGGAGGTTCCAAAATGCCTGTGTTGACAATCTGCTGTAAAAAATACCCAAACTAATTACATTACGGGTGTGCGTTGCACAGTTTCTATGCACGCCAGGACTTCACCAGTTTTTTTTGTATTTTCACTGCAGATTTTCAACATTGCCATTTTTTACACCTCCCCATGAACAGTACAGCTGTTATTTTTCACATCCTGTTTGAATGTGTTTTTGCACCTGTGGTGCTAAATGCCGTAGTCGCTGTGCAAAAGCAGCCGCCAACAAACTGATATTGCCACTGTTCATGAGGTGGGGTCACAAAAACCATGTTGAAAAATTTGGAGCAAAATACTAACTAATGCCTGAGGCGTTAGGGTTTCCGACCATAACGCCCCACCCTGTAGAGAATGACAGGCATCAGGGGTGTGACTTGGGATTCTCGCCGGTAATGCTCATACCATTCCACACCCTGCAGCCAGTGAGAGGCATCGAGGTATGCCTTGGGCTCTTCGGCCTCAAAGTTCACCCCATTCTCCTATACCGCACCCATCTCAGCGTATTTCTGATGGAATGCGGTGCGCATAAGGGCCAAAGACCCTAAGGTACACCGTGACACTTCTGTCGGTGTCTGCAGGGTAGGGTGTGGTGAAATGGCGTGGCCGTTATGCCTGATGACCCAAAGGCACACCCCAATGCCTGTCAGTCTCTGCAGGGTGGTGGTGGGGTTGGCTTCAGTTCAATACTTCACTGCCATTCCTATTATGCAGCTCTGTAACTCCTACACTACCAATGACAATGCCAGCAAGCAAACATTCGGCATTGACAAATGCTTGTTGTTACTCTGCGCTACACTATTTTCAACCTGTCCTGTCCTTTCTGAGGTGACGGCTCCAGAACTGGACGCAGTAATCCAGGTGAGGCCTCACCAGGGATCTGTATAGGGGAAGTATTACCTCCTTTCTTCTGCTATCAATACCCCTCCTGAAACATCCCAGCATCCTGTTAGCCTTGCTATAAGCCTTGTTGCACTGGTTCGTTTAAGGCGATGCTTCTTCTTAGTCCTCTTCTTATCTGGCTTCAGCATCATCAAAAAACTTAAAACGTGAAAGAAACAGACTCACAAACTTTAGTACGGTGATGCAGTTTAAACAGCAAAAGGTTCTGCTGCTGTTCCTACACTGTTGCCACGATGGCAGGAAGAACAGAACTGAGGTGCTGAAGAGGCCAGCAATGGTTTACTGACTGGCACACGTGGCACCACGTGAGGTATACAGGCACCATCAGTACCCAACACTGGCTCCCTCCCTGCAAAAAATCTGCTCCCTCAGGTTCCTACCATCTACAGCCCCAGATCCAGAAGTGGGAATCAGTGATGAAGACTGATTCCTGGAAGGGCAACAAAAGAACCATACTCTGCAGGATGACTCGGGTGCATTCAGGCCCCAATCTTCACTACTGTCCATTGCTCCTTCACCCTGAAAAATCCTGATTCCACACTCAGAATAAGGTAGGTGGTGGTTCTGGCTTGGTTGAACCCCGCCACGTGGGGAGCGCAAACTGGTGGGGTTGAATGAGGCTGCAGGTAAGTGACAAAGACATGAGGGGATGAGGCTTGGTTGTATGAACAAGCACTTACTTTCACATTCTCCAGTAATTCCAGGCAGTGTTTTAGACTTGTATTTTAATGCAAGATTTCTACTGTTGCTGACTTAACTTGCGTAGCTCAGTCTTTTTGCACTCTTGGCCACTGTTAAAATTACTTCAGATTTTACATCTTGGGCTCCCATGTGACCCAAAATAGCTTTCACTGTTGTATTTATTTATTAATTTGTTTAAATCAAGCTTTTGTTCCCACCACCTCAGCCAAACATCACACCAGCAACCTCCCAGCCCTGTCCATCCATCCATCAGCCCCCAATCCAGCGTCTTCTAGAAGACTTTCCCCCTGCACTTAGGACAGGATGGGGCAGCCCTCCCCCAGCAAACATCTGATAGGCCAGGGGATCCATGGTGGTGGGGCCCAAGAGTATTATCACACACAGCTCAGGAGGCATTTTCCTGTGTTCGCCTTTGCCCCAGTTAAGTCCCACCTACCTCCCTAGGCACAGCACACAGCTGCTGAAGGCCTCGGACTCCCAAGCAATGGCACACCAGCGCCTACCCTTGCAAGGCAGCCGGTTACCTGGCCTGCTGTGAGGGTTGTGGCAGTGCAGGACTGTGGCATGCCTACCACCACTGGCTGGGATGCAATGCCGAGTGGCAATGTTCTTCCCAGCCTGGTTGCCTGGCTGCAGGGACTCAGGCTTGCTCCTGAAACAGAGGCACCTGCACAGAAGCAAGGCCCACATCCTCTGGGCCACCGGGTTGCCCTTTTGTTTACTTTCTGAACCATGAAGCAGGTCGGGGACAAATGGCCCATTTTGATCCACAGTAAGTCTCTCACAGCCAACAAAATTGGGTGCCATGGGGGCTCCTTACAGCTATTCTCTTGCTGGGCCACACTGCTGAATCCAGGGCCAGTACATGGCTGCTGGCCTTTTCATTTAATTTTTACTGGTTATACTGGAAAGGCATGTGAGCATTGCTGCCCGTTTACACAAGCGACCAGTTACATACAACAATCACGTGACATGACACAGACTGAAACATTCAACTTACAGCTAGGGTTAACATCAAGGTACATATCCAATCCGGACAGTATAGACAAAAGGGCAACCAAGAACTAACCTGGGTGATTTAACAAATACAAAGGGGACATTAGTATTCTGTGAGGGTTTCACAATAATATAATAAGCAGTGGGAAACAAACATGTAAGTGCAATCAAAAAACTAGCCTAGGTGGAGTTACAGTACTACAAGTGCTAGAAAGAGAGGGTAAGTGCCAGAGATAGATAACCAGAGGGTTAGGGGAAAAGAGTGCAGTAGGGGAGCCAGATTAGGGCTGCAAGCAGGTGCAGGAGTCTGTGAGGGAGAAATGTCTCCTGACATTTTGTTTGAAGGCATTTGTGGAGGGACAGAGTTTTAGTTCCGGGGGGAGAGAGTTGAGGAGCTTGGGTCCCATAAAGGAGAGTGTTTTCTGGCCTTGAGTGGTCTGGGAGAAAGGAACCATGAAAGAGAGAGTGGAGGACAGTCTAGTGGTCCTGGTGGTGGCAGCTGTCTGGAAGAGAGAGGTGAGGCAATCAGCGAGCAGCCCACAAGAGAGTTTGAAGAAGAAGGTGTCCATCTTGCAGTTGAGGCAGGCCTCAAGCGAGGGCTAACCAGAGAGCTGATAAAGGTCACAGTGGTGTGTGAGTTTAGGGATGCCAGAGGCAAAACAGATAGCATTGTGGTAGGAGTTTCGGAGTCAGGAGAAATTTTTGATGGAGAGGTGGGGGAGGGAGACAAGAGAACCATGGTCAAAGACAGGAAGTAGGAAGCTGGAAACTAGGAGGGATTTGGATTCCCTGTTAAGGTAATGCTTAGTTCTGTGAAGGATACCGAGGCGTTAGTGGGCTTTTTTGATTGTGAGGCTAGTGTGAGCATCGAAATTGAGGTGGCAATCCAGGAGAAAGCCAAGGTACCTGAATTCACTGACTCTTTCAATGGAGTTACCAAGGTTGTCATAGAGGGAGCGGTCAAGGCCAAGGGGTTTGTGGGGGCTGGAGAAAACCATGAACTTAAGTTTTTTTGGAGCTGAGTACTAGACCTTTGGATGTGAACCAGGTGTGAATTCTGCTGAAATCGAAGTGGAATTTGTTAATGAGAGTGGTGTTTTTTTTGTCCTGACAGAAAAGGGCTGCATCATCGGCACAGAGAATGAGTTCAGAGGAGGTGCAGATGTCAGGTGGGGAGTTAACGACCAGAGATAAGAGCAGAGGGCCCAGGATGGACCCTTGGGGAACGTCGTATTTGATGGGGAAGGATTCAGAGAAGACACCGCCAATAATGGTGCGATGGGATCTACCTGTTAGGTAGTCCTTGAACCAGAGGCAGACCTGTGGTGAGAAAGAAATGGAGGCCAGCCAGGGTTTGGAAGAGGACTTCATGATCAATGAGGTCGAAGGCTTTGGTGAAGTCTATGAATGCAGCACAAGTGTAGAGGCCTTAGTTGTTGGTTTTGTCAATGGAGTGGGTGAACTTGATGAGGTCAGTTTCGGTATTGTGGCGAGCATGGAACCCATGCTGGGCCTCCTTGAGCAGGTTGTATTTGGAAAGGAATTCTGTAGTTTGCCTGTGGACCACTTCCTCTAAAATTTTGGAGAGAGGGGCAAGGAGGGAGATGGGGTGGTAATTGGATACTAGATCCTTGGGACCGGATTTGTGAAGAGGTTTAATAATGGCGCACTTCCATGCTTTAGGGAAGGACCCCATGCAGAGAGAGTGGTTGAGGATGTTAGTGAGAGGAATGGCCAGGGAGTCACCGACAAGACGGAGAATTCTGAAGTCAATGTTGTTGGCACCCTTGGATGGTCTTAGGTCATTTGTTCTGATTAACTTGATCACTTCAGCAGGGGTTAGGTATCTAAAATGGAACTTGGGGTGGGAGACTGGGTGGGGGTGTGGGGTAGATGGGCTAGAAGGGGAGCTGGGCTTGTACTGGTCGAGGTCACCTAAGTATCTACTGAAAAGGGATGCAATTTCACTTGGCTCAGTGGTGGTGGTCCCTTCTGAGGAGACACAAATACGTTCTTCAGAAATTCCCCTACCAATTAGGTTAAGAATGTTCCAGGTCCTCCTAGGGTTCCCCTGAGCATCACGTTGTTTTTCCATGATGAAGGAGGATTTAGCAGATCTTGTGGAAGATTTGCACCTGTTCCTGAGAGTTCTGAAGTCTTGGAGGAGTTGGGGGGGGGGTTGTGTTTTCTGTACAACTTCCAGGCTCAGTCACTATCCCTCATTAGTTTGCGAAGCTCGGGGGTGACCCATTCTTGGAAAGAACCCTTGACCCCGGAACTTCTTAAGTGGGATAACACAGTCGCAGAGGACAAGGAATTTATTGCTGATGGCTTCAAGCATTTTGCAGATGTCAGAAATGTTTTCAGTGAAGGACCAGTCTTGGGTTAGGGCTGCTTTGGAAAACTTGGAGGTGTCCAGCTTCTTCAATTGCCTGGTTTGGTGGTTTGGATGAATCTGTGGGGGGGGGGGTGAGATGATTTTGTAGACCAAAGGCAGAAAACAGCACAGTGGTCACAGATTGAGTCGGGAAGAACTTCGGAGGTGGTGACATGGGAGGGGTGTGAGACCAGGACCCAATCGATGAGTGACTGACAGCCAGTCTTGTAGTTGGTTCTAGTAGGTTTAATGATGAGCTGGTGGAGGCCAAGGCCAAGTTAAGGTTTCCTTGGTGGAGCCACAGTGAGGGGACAGCCAGTTAAGGTTGAAATCCCCTAGGATGATCCAGGCTCTCCCTTGGGGAAGGGAGGTCTTGATATCTAGGAAGGGGTCTAGATCATGGGGTGAGGAGGAGGGTGGCAGGTAAACTACACTGACTGTGACCATTTTATCCACTCCAAGGAGGAGGTTAATCGAGATGGACTCGAGGGAGGAGGTGGGAAGTGGGGGGTGGAATTCGGTGGCAAGGAGTCTGATCGGCATCCCAGATGAGGCAGCCTCCCCCCCACTTTCCTACAATGTCTTTTCTAAAGACCAAGTAACCCTCAAGGAGGATTTCACTGGGGGAGATGTCCTCCTTCAGCCAGGTTTTGGTGAGGGCAATGACATCAAAAGCATTAGCCGTCACCCAGGACTCAGTTAAGGTTTTTTTGCCAAAAGGCTTTGCCTTTCTGTCCAACACTCCCTGCAGATCTGTTAGAATGCCCCCATAGAAACATAGAATTTGACGGCAGATAAGGACCGCTTGGCCCACCTAGTCTGCCCATTTCCCTACCTAATGGATAGATTCTAGTTAACCAACAGCCTACTTCCTCCTACCTCCCACTAGAATTTGCTTATGTCTGTCCAATGCATTCTTGAATTTCCCCAATTTTTGACTCTATGACCTCCTCAGGAAGGCCATTCCATGCATCTACAACCCTCTCTGTGAAGAAATACTTCCTCACATTACCTCTGAGCCATCCCCCCTCTATCTTGAAATTGTGCCCCCTTGTTCTTGCACATCTTTTTTTTTGAAAGTTGCTACCGTCTTGGACTTTGTTGATTTCCTTGAGGTACTTGAAAGTTTCTATCATGTCCCCCCTCTCCCTCCTTTCCTCAAGGCTATACATCTTAAGCTCCTTTAAAAGACAAAGAACCTCTGTGCACAAACACTGAGGCAAGGGTTACCCCAAAGGGCATTTGGCTGGGAAGACAAGTTTCAAGAAAACACAAAATCACACATGCCCACACAATGCAAAGCATCATGGGCTGCATATGCAAATCACCACAGAATGTTATGCTGGTTCAACTTTAAGCAGAATTGCATGGTGCCGAAAGGCCTCTCACACAGTTTGCAAAGGGTGCTAACCGATGACATAGACACGTGTTTCGTCCTACCAGGACTCATCAATATGCCTCGTCTGTTTGACACCCCAGTGGAATGAACCAGCTACCCTAAGACGGTCTGTCTGGGTTATGTCCTTTAGTCTTTCTTTATATGTCTTCTGGTGCAGAGCCTGCACCATTTTGGTTGCCCTCATCTGAACAGCCTCCACCCTGTCCATGTCTTTGCGGAGATGGGGTCTCCAGAACTGTACACAGTACTCCAGATGTGGTCTTACCAACTGTCTGTACAAAGGGCCAACAACTTCCTGTTTTCTACTGGTGATGCCTCTCCCTTTGCATCCCAGTATCCCCCCAGCCCTCCTTACTGCCTTCTGACATTGCTGGCCCACCTTTAGGTCATCTGATAAAACTACCCCAGGTCCCTTTCCATTTCTGTTGTTGTCAGTATCTCACCTCCCATTGTGTACTCTTCCCCTGGGTTTTTGTCTCCCAGGTGCATTACTTTGCACTTCTTTGCGTTGAATCTAAGCTGCCATACATTTGACCATTCCTCCAACCTTGCCAAGTCCCTTTTCATCCTTTCCACCCCACCTTGTGTATCAACCCTGTTGCAGAGCTTTGTGTCATCTGCAAAGAGACATACTTTCCCTTCCAGTCCCTCTGCAATGTCACTTATAAAGACATTAAAAATGTCTGGCCCCAGTACAGAACCCTGCGGTACCCACTAGTAACTCCCCTTTCTTCACTGTGGACTCCATTTACTATTACCCGCTGTGTCCTGTTGTCCAACCAGAATTTTACCCAGGCTACCACCCTGGGACCCACTCCCAGGCTGGCTAATTTGTTTATTAATCTTTTGTGCAGGACTGTGTCAAATGCCTTGCTAAAGTTTAGGTAGGCCATGTCCACAGCCCTTCCCTGGTCTACTACTTTGGTCACTCAGTCAAAGAAATCAATTAGATTTGTCTGACATGACCTTCCTGCTGCAAAACCATGCTGCCTTGGGTCCTGTGCCCCACCGGACTCTAGGTACTCAACAATTCTTTCCTTCAGAAGTGATTCCATAATTTTCCCTACCACCGAGGTCAAACTGACAGGTCTGTAGTTTCCTGCCTCTGTCTTGCTCCCACTTTTGTGAAAGGGAATCACATCTACCCTCCTCCAGTCCTCACGTACCACACCATCCTACCATGATTTATTAAAAAGGGTAGTCAGTGGTGTTACTAGTTCTTCCCTTAGCTCTTTTAGAATTCTGGGGTGAATCCCATCAGGCCCCATTGCTTTATCCACCTTCAGTTTCAAGAATTCTTTCAGAACCCTTTCTTCTGTGAAATGACTATCCAGAGAGCTTCTATTGACTGGATTAGGTATCTCCCCCTGCTTTTCCATTGTGAATGCTGAGCAGAAGTATTCGTTCAGTATCCCTGCTTTTTCACTGTCGCTCTCTGTCCTACCACCTCTCTCTTTATTCAGCCTCAGTATCCCTGCCTTAGTCTTTCTTTGCTCCCTAATGTACCTATAAAAGGTTTTATCCCCACTTCTTAACCGAGTTGGCTATCTTTTCCTCAGTTTGGGCTTTTGCTATTCTGACTGCCTTCCCCACTTCCTTCTGCTTTAACTGGTACAGTTCTCTGTCTTGCTCCTTCTGTGTTTCCTTATACTTCCTGAATGCTATCTTTTTCTCCCTTACCTTCCCCGCCACTTCTTTTGAAAACCATAGTGTTTTTTTCTTTCATTTTGATTTGTTTATTTGATTCACACAAAGGCTTGTTGCTTCTGTGATGGCAGTTTTGATGTTTCCCCACTGTTGCTCCACTCCACCTTCTTGCCTGTTTGCTAGTGCTTTTCTGAGGCACTCTCCCATTTTGACAAAATCAGCCCTCCTGAAGTCCAGTACCTATACTTTTGTGTGGCTTGACTCTACAGCTAAGTTTATGGAGAACCACACTGTTTGGTGGTCGCTTGTTCCCAAACGGCTACCCACTTCAAGATCAGAGATCCTCTCTCCGTCCCCATTTGAGGGTACCAGGTCTAAGTTTGCTCCCTCCCGAGTGGGTTCCAAAACTAGCTGTTTGAGGCATGCCCCCTGTAGGGCTTCAAGAATGGCTCTGCTCTTGGATGTGGCTGCAGCAAAGGTGCTCCAGTTAACATCTGGCATATTCAGGTCCCCGATCAGCAATATCTCCCCATTCTCTGCCATCCCAAATATGCCTTCTGTCATTTCCTTGTCCATTTCCTCCCCCTGAGATGGGGGGTCTGTATACAACCCCATGCAGATTGTGGAGCCATTTCCAGTCTCCAGGGTGACCCACAGTGCCTCCTCTCCTCCCTGTTTACCCTTTAGTTCTGTTGCTTTGATCCCGTCCCTTACATAGAGAGCTACTCGTCCTCCTCCTCTTCTTCTCTCCCTGTCCCTCCTGTAGATTGTGTGCCCTGGTATGTTGACATCCCACTTATGGTTCTCTGTGTACCATGTTTGTGTGACTGCCACAATATCCAGGCATCCCTCTTCCATCAAGGCCACCATTTCAGGGAACTTTTTACCCAGACTACGGGCATTGGTACTCGTTACCCTCCATTTTGTATGGCTTTATTTCTTTTTGCCCCACCCCTGTCCTTACTGCCTTTGTTTTTTCTCCATTTACCCCTGCCCTTCTCCCTATCAACTGCTCTATCTTAGTGTTTACCTCACTAACTACCCTGATTTTTTTGGGGGCTAGGATTTCCCTTCTCCTTTTCAGTGCCTCCCCCCTTGGCTAGTTTAAATGCTTGCCAATGAAGCATTTAAACCTATCACCTAGGATCCTGGTTCCCCTCCTGGATAGATGCAGACCATTGCACCTGTATAGGCCTGTATCCCTCCAGGTGGAGCCCCAATCCCCAATGAAGCCAAATCCCTGAGCTATGCACCCGTTTTTTAACCAGTTATTGAATCCCATGGTGCGGAGTACCCTAGCCTCAGCTATGCCATAGACAGGTAGCACTTCCAAGAAAGTTACCGTATGTGCTACTTGTCTAAGGCCCCTCCCCAACTCCACAAATTCCTGTTGCACTGCATTGATCCCATTCTCAGCCAGGTCATTCATCCCTAAGTGGATAATGACATCCAGCTCACTCCCCCTTGCAGCTGCTCTCACAATCCTGAGGATTTGTTTCCTGTCCCTCCAAGCCATGGTGCCAGGCAAGCACCTTACCTCCCTTTCCACCTCCCTCCCCCAGTTCTACCCCTAACAATTGAGTCCCCCACCAGGAGTTGTTTCCTTCCCCCGTGGGGTCCTGTGCCACCATCCTGTGGGTCTCCACTGTGGAGGTTCCCAGCATCCTCCTTGGTCTCCACTGCAGGTGCCTCCATAGAGGAACCATGCTTCGCCAGAGTGGTGAATGAATTGTGGAGAGTCACAACTGGAGGGATTGTAAACCTATGCCATCCAGAAACAATCAAGTACAACTCTGACCCTCCACCCCGGGGAGTGCCATCCTTCCTTTCAGACACCTATTTCACAGAGGTTAAGTAACAGGTCTAGTCACAAATGACTGCAAATATCTCCCAGCTACAGTTCCTCCCTGGCAAATTAAAGTTAAAACTAAGAAAAGTCAACCCTAACATCAGAATCAATACTAGTTACTTACACAGGTCCAAAAAGTAATAATTCAATTCAGTGTAGTCTAGAAAATAACCTCCTTGATTCAAGGAAGCTGTGGCTGCTTTCTCTCTCTCTGTGTCTCAGCAGGTGACTCATCTGTACAGTTTACATGCACAACACCACATAGACATTTTTAGACAAGTATGTTTATAAGAAATTGGGGGAATAAAAGTATTTTTTTTAAAGTCTGGAAAGTTTCACTGATGCTCACACAGACCGCACCCTACTTCTTGTGCTGCTCCACAGCACCTCCTTGTCAGTTTAAACTTTAATGGGGAAAAAGGCAAGTTCTACACTGATTTTCTACACAGAAGAAAAGGGGAATAACTGGATGGAAACACTTGTCAATATAAAATATGCCAGCACAAGCCACACAAAAAACAGCCTTCAGTGTTAAACATAACATGTATTTACAGAAATACAGTACAAATTAAATGCAAGGCTGGTTCAATAAAACAGTGCCTGGGGAATCACATGCCATGTCAGTGTTCCTGAGCCTTAGGCATTGTGTTTACTAGAGGACACTCCTCTGGGGGTGAGGGGGTGGAGTCTCCTACTGCTGTACTAACACCAGGGTGACTAAAGGTGGCACTGCAGTCAGGGAGCACATTTGGTAGGGGAAGGTACAAAAATTGGTGCATCTGACATGTAGGCACCTGGGACATTCCAGTTTCCTTATTGGAAGGACCAGAAACTGGGAAAAGGGGGAGGTCACCGGGCAAGCAGATGAAGCATGGCCCATTCACATCACTATGGGCTTCCCCCAGGAGATGGCCCAAGGGGCTGGGTGCCACCTGCCAAGGTGCTGAATGGTAGGCCCCCTGCTGGGAGGGGTAATGCAGCAATAAGGTGTGGTTTAGCACTATATGGAGCACAGCATGCCTCCTCTCGACAGAAGGATGGAGGTACTGACCAGCTGCAACCAACAAAAGATAAAAAGACATTGAGGAAAAAAATAAAATACATAATTTATCAGAAACCTGTGTGACAAAGTCACTAGCAGACCTACTGCCATCAAAGGATGTTAACAATGTAATAAGTTTAGCTTTACTCGTTCTTTACAAGGAACCCATCACAACAGTTTGTACTGCATGTGTGAAATACAATCCTCTTTGTTCCACTGCTCACTCCCACTCCCACTCAATTCCCCCCCCCCCTTACCCCAGCACCAACCAGGTACAATATCAATGTCTGTGTTCTGTCATGCTTATACTACAGCAGCATAGTACACTACAATCTAACTTGCTTTGTACTTACTCTCCAGGTGGAAGAGGTCGGAAGATACAGTGAGATACGCGCTTTTGGTATTCATGTTTGATGTGTGGAGATCCCTGTACTCGGCCACGATGGTCTAGCTTCCATACCACCAGGGTACCAAGCTTGGAAAGCAAATAGAAATAAACAGTTATCCAGGCCATGTTTATATAGCATCATCACTACCCTACCAAGCAGAACTTGAACAGATGGCCAATTTGTAAACTACAGCAAAATAAGAAAATGGTTTTGTTTAACAACTGTCTGTAGTCACCCTGCACCCACTGTAGGAAAACATTTTGTGTAACTGATTCTTACTATCATTTCAATTCTCATTTCTTTTCCAATATGGTAGGCACCCTTCAAGGAAGATAAGCTGCTTGATAGCTAACAGGGAAAAAAGCTAGGATACCCCTTAAAATAGCATAAAAAGCCTTTATATTCCTTGAGCTAGAGGGAGCATCTTCAATGACAGCAATGAAAGATGTGTACCAAACCTTTCTTTAGCAGTGAGACATGCCAGCACTGGGAAGTACCAGCAGGTCACCAAAACAGTTGCTTACTGCAACAGAAGATCTTTGAGAGAATCTCCTCCATTGAGTCACACCTTTGGAACTGTAAGCCATCGGTGTCAGAACCACTCACAAACTTCTGCTAGCCGGGGGACGCCCACAATAACGTACAATGTCAATTCTAAGATTAGCATGAAGTTCTACCTCCGGCGCTTCACACTGTGGCAGGATGATGCCTGCTGTAAAGCATCACTGATGGATTCCTGTTGCAAAGAGGAATTACAGGTGTGCTCTGTGAACCCATCGATAGTATAACTTATCACTGGCAGGAGCAAAAGTAACAAACAACGAAACAGTTGTAAGGCTGTCATAAAGGGGTTAGGACTAGCCCCAGCGACAGTGTAATACCATCAGTTTAGTAGCAGGTATACAGTAGCAGCACCTGAGCCAGAGCCCGACCCTGGCGTCTCTTTGATGGTCGAGGGGATTGCAGTTGTCACCACCAGAGTGGATGATGATAAGGACTTGTCCTCTGAATAGATCAGGGACCTCAACCTCAATGGTGAAGCAGAAGCCTGTCCTTATGCCTATGGTGATGGCTGGAAGATGAGGATTTCAACAAGTTGTCTTCTTCCTTGTTGTTAATATCCTTGGACCTCGACAGCCAAGTCAACAAGAGCATTGCCAAATGCCGGGGAGACTTCCCTGCAGTGTTGTCGAGTGAAAGGGAGGGTCCTAGTTGCAGTGTTCATGGCCTTTTTGGAAAAGAAGACTTTTAGGGCTTCACAACAATGTCTCCTGGTTGCCTAGTTGAATCCCTGGCAGATATCGAAGGACCTCACATTGTGGGATAACCCCCAAGCAGCAACCACAGACTGTGTGAGTACTGCCTTTGTAGATCTTGTTGGTGCAGGTGCAAAACTTATATAAAGGCTCTTTCGATGGTGGCAAAAAATGACAAGGAGGCGGGAACGTAAAGTTATAAAATAACAAAGTAAAAAAAAATGATCATGTTGTTTCTCTGCAGGTCTGATGAATGGTCGATGGTGGGAGATAGAACTGAGGAATGATGGGATCACCCACGTTTTACAGGCACTGATTCATGCATCATCGTGGGTGGCCCCTGGCAAGTAAAAGTCGTGGAGTGGTCAGGACACCAATGGCTTTCAGTTCCAAAGGTATGGCCTAATTGAGATCATCAATGAAAATCTATCTTTTTACAATTTATTTTGACTTTGTAATTGTTTGTCCATTTTATAAGTGCAATAACATACTAAAGACTGTGCACTCAGAAATTTAAGCACTTTTCAAGTGTGTTGTTATGTATACTGAGGAACAACTGGCGGAGCTGCTTGTAGTAATCTTTCATGAATCTCTCTGAACAACTATGGTGCCAGAGAACTAAAAAGCTGCCAATATGGTCCCCATCTTCAAGAAGGGGGCAAGATGGGATCCAGGCAACTACTAAACAGTCAGCTTGACATTAATGCTCTGAAAGGTCCTGGAAGTTTTTATCAAGGATAGAATAATGAAGCACTTGGTCAAGGTCAAGGTTCTTGCCCTGCGCCCTCCGCCCCCCACAGCACGGCTGTATGAAGGCCAGATCATGCCAAACCAGCATGATCACCTTCTTTTAAGGGGAGACCAGAGGGGTGGACAACTGCAAGGCTACATACATAGTCTATCTGGACTTCAGCAAGGCCTTTGATACTGTGACATGACGAGCAACTGCACAAAATACACCAGTGTACAAAAAGCATACACAAGGCAGACTGCTAACTGGCTTTGGGACAGGAAGCAGAGAGCTGTGGTGCATGGGTATTACTCCAAATGGAGAATGGTACTCAGAAGTGTCCCTCAGGGCCAGTCAACATTTTCATCAACAATCTGGAAGCTGAGCCAGTCTGGTGGTTCAGAGGTGGCGCTACTGCCCACCACACTGGTGAGCTGAGTTCAGGAGCAGATTCAGGTGCTAGGGTTGATCGCGGGGGGGATTGAGCATCCAAAGGACTGCTCTCCTTTTCCAGATGGGGTGTGTGTGGCACCCGGTGTTAGCCTGGCCCCTAGTGGCAGAAGGGGGGGCAGAGTAGTAGGAACCATGACTTGGGGCAGAGGAATGGCAGCCATCTGATGTCACACACATGGCAGCATGCTAAAGGACATCACCGACGGCACTGCATGCCATACCACCGGGGAGGGGGGAAGCATGGTGGAAAATCAACTTGGCTGGCAGAATGATCTCCCGACCTCTCACAGGCCCTTTACCAATGACCTAGGTGCAGCTGGACTGGATCCTGTTAGAGCAGATTGAGGCAGACTCTCCGCCACGGGGGTAAGTCGTTGGGGCCAGAGCCGGTAAGTCTGAGAGAAGTCTGGTGATGGGGCTGGGGGAGGAGGCGATGGGGGCCAGTCAGGGAGGAGAGAAAATAGAGCAAATAAATGATCTGGAAGCTGGGGTCACCAGTAGGCTGCTCAGGTTCACCAGTAGCACAAAGCTGACTAGGCTCATGGATGCCTTTGAGGATGGGAAAAAAACAAGACAATTTTACTGACCTATGTAGTTGTGCTGTGATAACTGCATGACCATGTGACTGGATTACACCAGTCATAGACAGGACTTCTTTTACTCATTTTATAAATGAAGAAACATTTCAGGCTGGACAAATGGTAGTGCAGAGATTCTATGTGCACAAACATAACAGCAACTATTAAGGCCACATAACAGTCACACATAGCCCTAGACCCATTACAGTCTGACTTTCAGACATAATGCCTGCAATACTGTTACTGAGTTTCAGTTTCTTGATCTCCGAACCCCAAGTGTAAAAAGTTACCAATCCCTCAAATTAACACTCACCCTGTCTGCAGAGACCAGATGGCTCCCGTTACTGTTCCACTGCAGCACTGTGATTTCAGAGGTGTGAGTGGGGGGCACTGTGTGCTGCTCCCCATCCTGTTCATTGAACACCACCACCTCCCCTGTCTCCCAACCTATCGCCAGGATCTGCTTTAAGGGATGCCAGGAAAGGAATGTCGGCTGCGTAGAGCGCTCAATGTGAGCATTTACAATTTGATCGCCCTATGGGAAGAAGGAACAAAACAAGTGTCAAGTACCAGACGGGTAATGGAGGCAGTGCACCTCAAATCCTCTACATTCTGTTATGCATCAGCAAATGAACAATCCCCCACCCCATGCCTCCATCATTACCAATGTTAACACATGGCTTTACAGCAGCATAACCAGATTATAAGAGTTCCAGTCTCTTCCCTGTGCTAGGTCCAGTTCTGGCTTCTATAGCAGCTCACGACTAGGATACTTGCAAAAATATCTCTCTTCAGTATTTTTATCTGTAACACAGATGAATGTATCAAGGGTACAATCTGCCTCTTTGTAGATGAAAATTGACATAGAAACATAGAAATTAACAGCAAATAAGGACCACTAGGCCCACCTAGTCTGCCCATTTTTCTTCTACCTGCTGAAGAAACCACAGACCCTACTTGATCGCCGGCTTTGATCTCTTTCCTATCAGTAGGGTTCCCCAATGCCTATCCCATGCATTTTTGAATTCCCCTACCAAATGTGCCCCCCACCTCCACTGAGAGGCTATTCCATGCATCCACCACCCTTTCTGTGAAGAAATACTTCCTCACATTACCCCTTAGTCTACCCCCTTCCAGTGTCATGTCATGACCCCTTGTTCTAGAACATCTCTTTTTCTGAAAGCTGCTACCCTCTTGTACCTTATTTATTCTCTTGAGATATTTGAAGGTCTCTGTTATATCCCCCCTTTCCCTCTCTCCAGGGTATACATATTGAGGTCCTCCAGTCTCTCTTCATAGGACTTATGGCACGGGCCCTGTACCATTTTTGTTGCCCTTCTCTGAACTGCCTCTACCCTGTCTATGTCCTTACGGAGATGCAGCATCCAGAATTTGACAAAGTACTCCAGATGAGGTCTCACTAATGATCTGTACAGAGGCATCACCACCTCATTCCTTCTGCTGGTGACACCTCTCCCTATGCACCCCAGTGGCTCTCCCCACAGCCTTGGCACGTTGTTTGGCCACCTTTAGATCATCTGATATGATTACCCCCAAATCCCTTTCCTGTTTGGTGGCTGTCAGTACCTTTCCGTCCCCCCATCGTGTAAGCCTCCCCTGGGTTCCTCTGTCCCAAATGCATGATTTTACACTTCTTTGTATTGAATCTTAGCTGCCACACTCTTGGCCATTCCTCTAGTTTACCTAGGTCCCTCCTCAATTTTTCCACACCTCCCGGAGTGTCTACCCTGTTGCAGATCTTAGTGTCATGTGCAAAGAGACATACCTTTCCTTCGAACCCCTCCACAAAGTCACTTAAGAAGTGATTCCATTCTTTTCACTACCACCGAGGTCAGGCTGACTGGTCTGTAGTTTCCAGCCTCCTCCCTGCTCACACTTTTGTGCAGAGGGACTACATTTACTCTCCTCCAGCCCTCTGGAACCACTCCAGTTTCCAGCGATTCATTGAACAGGGCAGCCAGTGGTGCTGCCAGCACTTCCCTAAGCTCCTTTAATACTCTAGGATGTATCCTGTCTGGTCTCATTGCCTTGTCCACATTCAGCTTTGTGAGTTCCTTTAGAACCCTCTCCTTCATGAATGGACTGGTGACCACCTCCTGCCACTTAATTGTGGTCCCTCACCACCCCCCCTTCTGTGAATATCGAACAAAAATATTTGTTTCAGGACTGTTGCTTTTTCAAGTCCCCCTCAGCACACTCCCCTTCTTCCCCTTAAGTTTTACAATCCCACCCCTTGTCTTTCTCCTTTCATTAACGTACTTATAAAATATCTTGTCCTCTTTCTTTACTGCCTGGGCGATTTTTTCCTCTGTTTGCACCTTTGTGCTCCTGACAGCCTTCCCTGCCTCCCTCTGCTTATCCCGATACACTACTCTATCCTCCTCCTTCTGTGCTTCCTTGTACTTCCTGAAAGCCACTTTTTCACTCTTACCTTCCCGGTCACTTCCTTTGAGAACCACAGTAGTTTTATTTTTCTACTGCCTTTGTTTATTCGCCTAACGTAAAAAGGTTTGTTGCCTCCTCTGTGGCTCTTTTTAGATGGACCCACTGTTCCTCACCCCCCCCCATCCTCCCTCCCTACTAGGCTTTCCTGAGACATACCACCAACTTTTCAAAATCTGCCCAAAGATCTGCACGTGGGTAGACATGAAGGAAGGGAGAAGAGAACTAAGGGAGAATCTGGGCAGGTTGGAGAGATGTCCAAGATTTGGCAGCTGAACTGTTTAATGCTAAAAAATGTAAACTAATGCACACCAGGAGAAGGAACCAAAAAATGCAATACAAAATGGGAGCGGTGCTGGCTAGCACTCCGAAATAAAAGGATTTAGGGGTGATGATATCAGAGACCTTAAAAATGTCTGCGCACTGTAACAGGGCAGTAAGCAAGCCCAACAGAATGCTGGGATGAATAGGGAGGGGGATAAGCAGCAGAAAGCAGGCTGTGATCTTCCCTCTGTACAGGTCACTCATGCAGCCGCACCTGGTATACTGTGCAAGGTACTGGAGCCCACATCTAAGTAGAGACTGCAACAAGGTGGAGGCAGTACAGCACAGGGCAACTAAGATGGTGCATGGCTTTGGGGATTTGTCATACGAGAAGAAACTGCAGGACTTCAACATGTACACCCTAGAGAAAAGGAGGGAAAGGGTGACATGACTGAAACAGACAAATACCTGCATTGGATAAACAGGGTAGACCACCAAGGAACTAGTCTCCTTGAGTGCAAACACAGGGATGAGAGGGAATTCACTAAAGCTGGCAGGGAGACATTCAAAAAGGATTCCTGTAAGCAATTCTTCATGGAAAGGGTGGTGGATAAGTGGAATAAGCTTCCAGAAGAAGTAGTACGGGCTGAGTCAATCAGCGGCATCAAGCAGGGATGGGACAGACAGGTGGATTTAGTTAGAAAATGAAGGAACAGTAAACAAGCATTTATCAATGCCGAATGTTTGCTTGCTGGCATTGGCACTGGTAGTGTAGAAGTTACAGAGCTGCATAATAGGAATGGCAGCGAAGTATTGAACTGAAGCAAACCCCACCACCACCCTGAAGAGAGTGACAGGCATTGGGGTGTGCCTTTGGGTCATCAGGCATAACGACCACGCCATTTCACCACACCCTACCCTGTAGACACTGACAAATGTCACTGTGTGCCTTGGGGTCTCTTGGCCTTGCGCGCACCCTATTCCATCAGGAACACGGGTGAGATGGGTGTAGTAGAGAGAATAAAGTGAAGTTTACCTAAGAGTCAGAGGCAAACCTTGATGCCTCAGTGGCTGCAGGGTATGGGTGGGGTGGAATGGTATGAGCATTACAGGCAAGAATCCCAAGTCACACCCTGATGCCTGTCATTCTCTACAGGGTGGGCGTTATTGTGAAACCCTAACGCCTCAGGCATTCATTAGTATTTTCACTCCAAATTTTCAACATGTTTTTTTTTGTGACCCCACCTCATGAACAGTGGCAATATCAGTTCGTTGGCGAAACTGTTTTTGCACAGCGACTCTGACATTTGGCACACAGGTGCAAAACACATTCGAACAGGATGTGAAAATGACAGCTGTACTGTTCATGGGAGGTGTAAAATGGCAATGTTGAAAATCTGCAGTGAAATATTAAAAACTGGTGAAGTCACGAGGCGATAGAAACTGTGCAACGCACACCAGTAATGTAACTAGTTTGGGATTTTTTTACAGCAGATTGTTAACACAGGCATTTTGGACCTCCGATCATGAACAGTGTCAGTGTGATTTTCTTTATCTGTCCCGAACAATGATTTCCCACAGCGACCACGATTTCGCGCCCAGTGTGAAAACACATTTCAGCCATGTTGTGGAAAATGACAGCTGTACTGTCTACTAGATCACTAGAAACAGGGAGGTACCCAAAGACTGGAGGATAGCAGATGTAGTCCCTTATAAAAAGTGGGAACAAAGAGGAAGCGGGAACTACAGACCAGTCAGCCCACCTCGGTAGTGGGAAGATCATGGAAGCACTATCAGCTGAGAGGTTGGTGGAACATCTGGCTGTCAGTGGACTACAAGACTCAAGGCAGCATGGTTCCACCAGGGAAGGTCATGTCAGACCAACCTCATTGAATTTTTGACTGGGTGACTAGAGAGTGGATCAGGGAGGCAGTGGACATGGCCTATCTGGACTCAGCAAGGCCTTTGACACTGTGCCACATGAAGACTATTGCACAAACTGGGGAATATGGGTGTGGGCAGGACAGTAGTGCGGTGGGTAGAGTAACTGGCTGGGCAGCAGGACACACAGAGGGTGGTGGTAAGTGGCTGTCACTCCACAGAGGAAGAGTGACCAGTGGGGTACCACAGGGATCAGTGCTGGGACCGGTACTATTCAATATCTTCATCAGTGACATTGCACAGGACCTAGAAGGCAGAATTTCACTGTTCGCTGATGACACAAAGCTCTGTAACAGAGTAGACATACCAGAGGGTGTAGATTGAATGAGAAGGGACCTGCAGAAACTTGAAGAATGGTCAGGGGTTTGGCAGTTGAAATTCAATGCAAGGAAGTGCAAGATAATGCATATGGGGCACAAAAACCCTGGCACAATATATCAGTTGGGGGGTGAGGATATAGCATGCACCAAGAAGGAAAGGGATCTTGGGGTTATCATCTTTGATGACCTCAAGGCAGGGAAACAGTGTGACAAGGCAGCAGGTAAAGCAAATAGGATGCTGGGATGCATAGGCAGGGCATCACCAGCAGGAAAAGGAGGTCATAATTCCACTATACAAGACACTAGTGAGCCGCAACTGGAGTACACTGTGAATTCTGGGAGACCTTACTCACGTAAGGACATAGACAGGGTAGAGAAGGTTCAGAGGAGGGCAACAAAGATGGTGCATGGATTGCATCACAAGTCCTATGAGGACAGGTTGAAGGCACTGAACATGTACTCCCTGGAGGAGAGGAGGAGACAGGGAATATGATAGAGACATACAAGTATCTTACAGGGAGGAACAGGGTGCAGGAATGCACTATTTTAGCGAAAAGATGTTCCAGGACTAGAGGCATGGGATGAAGTTGGAGGAGGACGATTCAGAGGAAACGTGAGGAAGAATTTCTTCACAGAATGGGTGGTGGACAAGTGGAACACCCTGCCAGAGGAAGTGGTGGGGGCTGAAACAATCAAGGATTTAAGAATGCATGGGATAGACATAAAGGAATTCTGGAGGTCAGGGTAAGGGCAAAAGACTTCAAAACATAAACTGAACTTACAAACTTAAATGGGCAGACTGGGTGGGCCATAGGCCCTTATCTGCCGACACTGTCTATGTATC
Organism: Neoceratodus forsteri; assembly: GCA_016271365.2. Taxonomy (NCBI): domain Eukaryota; kingdom Metazoa; phylum Chordata; order Ceratodontiformes; family Ceratodontidae; genus Neoceratodus; species Neoceratodus forsteri. Next base: position 355,241,562 of record JADMNL010000025.1, read on the forward strand.
TATGTATGTTCATAAGGAGGTGTGGAAAAATGCCACTGGTGAAAATCTGGACTGAAAATATTACAAATTCATGAACTTACGAGGGTGCGTGGAAACTGCGCAATGCTCACTCATAACACAGTCATTTTATGGAAGTTTGTCACCAAATTTTCAACATAGCCATTTTAAGACCTCTGCTCATGACCAGTGTCACTGTGATTTTCTTAATCTGTCCCAAACATTGCTTTCGCACACCGACTGTACCATTGTCGCTTCATATGGAAACACATTTAGGCGAGATGTAGAAAATGGTAGCTGTACTGCTCATGTAAGGAAGTGCGGTAAATGGCACTGTTGAAAATCTGGTGTGCAAATATTACGAATTTGAAACTTGCCAGTGTGCATAGGAACCGCGCAACGTACGCTCCTAGAACAGTCATTTTGGGATTTTTTTCACCAAATTTTCAACATAGCCATTTTAACACCTCTGCTCATGACCAGTGTCACTGTGATTTTCTTAATGTGTCCCATACATTGATTTCGCACACCAACTGCACCATTGTACACTACATGGGCAGAAACACGTTGTGGGCGAGATGTGAAAAATGACAGCTGTACTGCTCATAAGGAGGCAATCTTGAAAATCTGGAGTGAAAATATTGAAAATTCGCGAACTTACGAGCGTGCGTAGGAACTCTGCAATGCACGCCCATAAAACAGTCATTTTTAAGAATTTTTCCACCAAATTTTCAAAATAGGCTTTTGAGAGCCCATCTTATGAACACTGGCAGTGTCGTTACATCCGCCCCAGCGTGATTTCGCTAATGACAGTGCGCAAAAAATCACCCTCGGGCCCAGTTAACGCCATGACAGTGACAGCATTCATGAGAAGGGTCCCAAACCCCATGTTGAAAATTTGGTGCAACAATTCCAAAAATGCCCTAGATATGCAGCAAAGTTGAAAACCCTATCTATTACATTATACATTATTTCTCAGTTCGCGTCGGCTTTGAAGAGTGCAGACATGTTCCCAGTCCGCTGAAGATCGCCGTGCCGGACTGAGGCAAGTATGGGGTGAAGAGGGGTGGGAGGCAGGGTGCACAGTGGGTGGGCACGGTGGGCTGGGAGAACGCCGAGGAATGCTTTCTTTTTATCGCTTTTTTTTTTTTTTTTTTTCTTTAAGGAAGACGACGGGGACATTTGCCATCACAGCGTGGCAGCTAGAAAGGCTATTTGGGGCTGGAGCCGATGGGGGACTGGGCACCCCGTCGGCCATATGGACTTGTGCCACGCTGGGTGGGCTCTCAGCATGGCAGCTGTAATGCTGTTTGGGGGCTGGAGCCGACGGGGATTGAGCATAGCACCTGGAAAGCTTTTTTGGGGCGGCGTGGAGCGATGGGACATTGGGCACCCCTGCCGCTATACAGTATGTGCGTGGGGCGCATGAGTACGCAATATGCGGCATGCGCAGTTGAGGGGAGCTCTGCTCACTGAAGCGGAGCTCTCCTTTTCAACTGTATGCCACTGCATTTTCAACTGCTATCATAGACAGCTGGACCAGTGATTGGAGCACTGCGACCGTGCCTGCAAACGCACTGACTGAACTGGAAGAGGCTGACACACCTCAGGAAAACTCGGATGATGGCACTATGTTTCTTGCACATGCGTGCAAGCAAACATAAAAAGGGGAGGACTGCCACTAGGACAAGGCAGAATAGTTAGGTAAGGTTGGCAGACTGGATGGTCCAAGAACCTTTTTCTGCCATCAGTGTCTATGTATCTACATATATCCATTCAATAACACATCTAGGCACAGCCACATAGATCTTTGAAGGATTACCTGCTTCAGAGGCATTCAGAAAGTTACTGAGGGAATACAGTTTAACTGAATCTTCTCCAAACGGCACAGATGAACTACAGCTACTTAGGTCACTCATTCTAGGTTATTTCCTCCAACATTCCATAACCAAGAGTGCGTCTAGCAGGCCTGTCACCTCCTCTGGGGTGGGTGGACAACACTGCACTGCTTCAGGGCACTGGCATTAGGGCACCGAGTCACTACAGTGCCAAAGCCCAACTTTGTCGCCCCTTCCCGAGATCCGCCCCCCGAGTTAAGATCTATAGTTGGGGTGAGGGGCACAGATCCCTCGCAAAAGAGTGGAGCGGACATTGCCGCTAGGCGCCATAGTGACTCGGCGCCCTAATGCTGGCATGTTCCAAGGGTGGACAACCATGATCTGCTACATGAGTGCCTCCTAGCAACCCTAGGGGCCCAGCATAATGCAGTATGGAAGGGGAGGGAGGAAGAGGCCCATCTGTCGTGTGCCCACTGCATGCACACCAGAGGCATAGCGATGCAGCGTCGGGGTCAAAAGTTAAAAATGTTGGAGCCTTGTAGGATGAAACTCAATGGCTTCTGGCCCCACTTCCTAAACTGAGTTCGCCACTGAATTCAGTTTCCGAAGGGGCCATGCCCCACCCCTGCCCACCTGGCTGTGGGAGGCAATCCATAGGAGACAGGTGAGGACAAGGCTGGGGAGATGTGTTTAAGGGGGCATCAGGTCCTAGGGAGGATATATTGTAAATTAGAAAAACAAGAGAGTTTCCAACCCCTACAACAGGGCTCCATGCCAATGTATAAAATATTAATAAATGAAAACTTTTTCCTTTTTAAAAGTTAAGGGGGGGGGGTTGTGCACTGTGGAGCCCGAGTAGTACGACGACCTTTCTGCAGAGCTCGGATATTCACACTAGAAAATTGAATAAAAAACATCTTCTTTGTGCTAAATAGCTCAGCTGAACAAGGTGAAATCGATGCCTGAAGAAAATCTGCACACCATGGGCAATCCTCAAAAAGATCGGACCACAGGTGAAGGTGCTAGATCTAAAACTTCAGCTAATCCTCAAGCCACGAGGTTACAACCAGGCCCAACTACTGACAACCTAGACACGAATTCGGAAGAATCTCTCCAGATGATCGGCATAAAACTAAATAAGCTGACTGCATCAGTTGGAGGGCTATCTAATAAATTTGATGCACTTGCAAACAAGGTGGCCGGCTTTGAGGCCACAGTGGAAGCAGTACAAGAGGCAACAGCAGAAGCAACAAAACAGGTGGATTCAGCAATGGGAGCTGTAGCAACAGTAATAAAGGAAAGCACCCACCTGAAGAATTGTCTGGAGATGTTGGAGAATCAGGCGAGGGAGGTGAATTTTTGCATGCTGGGGCTACCAGAGGAGAGTGAGGGGGAACATCTCCTCTTCTTCAAAGAATGACTGGCTCAACAACTAGGGAAAGAGGCCTCCGATCGGATCCATCATCTGCAAAAAGCATATTGGGTGAATACCCGAGGTAGCTCACTCAACACGGAGGCTCCTAGGGCAGTAGTCGTAGTTACTGACGGTATCGGCTCAAGGGACTTTTTCCTGGTGCTTGCTCATGCAGAAAAACCTCTCTTGTGTGATGGGGAACAGGTTCGTCTGTTTCCTGACATCGGGTATGCTACCCGTCAAAAAAGAAAAAAAATCAATGGTGTACGGGCATTGCAGAGGGAAGCTGGAATCTCGCACGGGCTTATCTTCCCAGCCAAGCTGCGAATTGTGCATCGAAGCCGCGTTTTCATGTTTACTGACCCTAATGAAGCCATGAAGTGGTCGCAGAGACAAGCAACACTCTGGTCTAGACAGCAGGAAAGAGAAGCTGCTTTGGAGGACAAGGACATACCCTGAAGATGTGCAGGTTTATTTACTTATCCGATTACTAGGGGGTACCCAAGAACTTTTAACTTAATGTTTTCTGTTTGTTATAAGGTAACCCCGCTGTAGACTGTTGCAGGAGGTGGCTGATTTAGAGACTCACTGTTATTTTTCTTTTTTTATCTATGGCTTAGTATTGAAGTTTTCTTTAAATAAATGGAGAATGATATGCACTGTAAGTAACAGTCAAATAAAGCCATATCTCAGGCTATCGTATTTGGGCTCAGCTAAGTCAATTTAATACAGATCTTACAAGCGCCTAGATTTGTTGAAAATGTGGGGGTTCTACAGTAAAATATCAGTTTAATAAGGCATTATTTTAGTGCCCAATTACTATGATTAAGCGTGGTGGTGGTTTTTCTCACTGGCTGAGGGAATAGACTATGGACACATTCTTTTCAAATTTAGTTTCTTTTACCACGCAACTCATGGACTCCAGATACAGCAACCTGAAATAATGACTCTTGTTTTAATATGTCTTCCCCCCCCCAAAGGACGTATCTAGAAGCACTGAAAGATATTAATACTTTATTAACAGGAGTGGCGCCCTCATGAAAGAAATATGTATTTCTTTGCTTGGAAATAACTGTATTTTTGGTTTCATATAACAATAAACATAAAGTTTAAAAAACAAAAAGTTAAGAGAAATCCCTCTATTAAGTTGGCTTAATGCAGCAGTAGCAGTAGCGCTTGCTATCCAGACAACGTCGGTTCATGCACCAAGCCCAGTATATATATATATATATATATGACACTGGCCAGTGAAACAGGGATCTGGCATTCTTCTTGGATATTCATGCTTTGGGAAGGGAGAGAACCTCTGCCCACTGCCCAGCTGTCCCCAGGTGATCTAGAAGATGGGGTGTTTTTCTGGAAGAACGAGTAGACCCTTACAGAGTGGTATTAGGCTGTCATGTACCAATTTGTCTCACCTGTGACTTGGAGGCATTACAAGCTTAGAGCGGGGCCACAGAAGAGTTCTAAAAGAAGGGAAAGGCTCCACCACCCCTCCGATGACTCTGATAGATGAAATGCCAGGTCACTCCTATGAGCACACCCTGTCAGAGTGATAAGGCGTGCGGTTACAGGGTGAAAAATGGAGGGTGGCCTAAGACAGAAAGCCACGTCATCATGTTGCGTCCACCTGGGTACCAAGCCCGCCATCTCCTAGCAAGCTTCTCCCTATGATCTCCTGCTCAGTTGAGCAACGTAGGTCCTAAGATGCCTGGTGCTCATTCAAGGTCCCACTTGTCAGGATAAAGTCACAGATTACTGGCTTGGGGGTCAGAGTTAACGGGGACTGCAGGCAGGAGAGGAGTGTCGGTTCCTGGGGGATTCCAAGGGCTAGAAAGACACCTTGAGGGAGATGGAATGAGTATCTTAGGTCAGGTCCAGGGTTGCTAGACACGAAGTATAAAAATAAAAAAATAAACTATCAATAATCTGCTTTTTTAGTTTTTTTGTAAATATTTTTTTTTATTTAGTGTTCAAGCACAAAGACAGAATGAGCACTGTTGGTAACACAGAGAGACATGTCCAATAGTATTATCATATTTGCAGACGAACACAAAAGTATCATTTCCAATAAACAAGTAGCCTAGGGTCACTCCAGACCTTGGCATAGCAGTGAGGCCTGGGTGTGTCCCATCAGTTATTATGATTCTCTGCATATTCAGTCTGGCTGAGGTGGTGGGGGTTGGAAGGAATGGTTGTCAAGTCATTTGGCACACTAACAATGGTCACACCTTCCCTTCCCTGACCAGGCGTGATTAGGTAGGAAATCCACTTATGTTTAAGCCTCCTTCAGGAGACAAAGTTGTGCTTGTGCTGCATTACATACTGTACATAACCCAAATATTCCCTCTAGAAGTAAAGGTCTCCATTTTGTCATTGGGGTTGAAAGTAATTCTTTCTTTATCATATAGGATGCTGACAGTCTCCCTTCATTGTTCCAGCCAGGGTACCTTGTCTGTTAACCAGTTCCTAGCGATAAATTTTTTAGCTGCCACTAGTAATATGCCTAAGATGTATTTCGACTATCTACCCTTCAGATGCCTAGGATATTAGTATAATACATACAACTCAGGGCACAACCGAATCCCGGTTTGTATGATTTCCTGAACTGCTTGGCCGAGTCCCTCCAAGAAATCCACTAATCTGGGGCAAGACCACATAATATGTGTATGTGTGGCCCTCGCGGCATCACACAATCTCCAACAGGTTGCATTTTGCCCTGTTCCATATGAAAGCAATGAGACACAACAGGGTGTGGGTTGTTGATTGATAATAGCACGCCCCCAGGTGTGTTGTTAGGCACGAGGCACTTGCACAGAGTGACTACAGCAGCTGTGTAGTGCTCTTATCAATCAACAACCCACATCCTTAAGTATCTTACTGCTCTTATAAAATGGGTAACAACTATTTCTATAACAATCAAACATAACTCTGGACACATTATTAAAGATTTAATAATAGCATGTTATTTTATTTAAATAAGGTGATAAAATAGTCCCCAGACTTGGGTGGGGGAGTGGTAAAATTGATTAAACAGCAACTCACTGAAAAATGCTAAACCAGTGAGTTGGAGGGACAGCAATGTATTATTTGAGCAGTTTGGGTCTGCCTCTGTAACTGTGTTTTCCCACCTTTTCTTTTTGTTTATAAAGTATTACTGTACTGCCTACTTTCTTCGTCCTGTTTTTTTTTTCTTCTTCTGTTGTTTCCCTTATTCAAGACATAGAATGTTTATCATGGAACGTTTACCATGGAATACAGGGATTCAAAATTTTGCTCAGTTCCACTGGTAGAATGTTACTCTTCCCAACATACTGTACACACAGACAACAAAGGCCTGTTTTAGAGCCAGTGACTTAATTATCTCACTGTCAAGGCAAGCAGAAGAGATTTCCCTGATGAGCAGGTAAAGACAGAAGGAGGATTTTCACTGTTACTAAAGAAACAGTTGTAATGAAAACTATAAACAATACTTAATGTTTCTAATTTATGTGTGTAAGGAGAGTGATGATCTGGGAAACAACATTTAATTAATTTGTTTTATTTTTTATTTAAGGTAGTTTTAATTTTAGGGCCCAGCTGAAGGTTTTTACAGTGTAAAGATAGCAGCCATGTTTGTGATGGAAGATCAGTTCTGGTTGCAGAGGGACTGATGGAAGATATCAGTTGCTCAATGATATTGCTGCCCTTTCACCTATAGAGGTTAAGGTATTAGGAAAGCAGTGCCACCTTTCAGTTTGTTGACAGGTAAGGACACGCCTTTTGACCAATCAGGGTTAAGGATTTCTTTCACCCATTTTATAACTGGCTGTAATCACTGGTGTTTGCAAGTAGCATACTAAATATTTCCAGACACATTCACACAAAACATGTGAAGAGGCTATGCAACCTGTCTCAAAGCAGTCCCTCTCCCATTGTTACATGCTCTGTTCTCCCAATTCCTCAGCCCATCTGATCACTATATACAAAGAAACATAGAAACATAGAATTTGACGGCAGATAAGGACCGCTTGGCCCACCTAGTCTGCCCATTTCCCTACCTAACGGATAAGCTGCAGATCCTAGTTAACCAACAGCCTACTTTCTCCTACCCCCCACTAGAACTGCCTTATGTCTGTCCCATGCATTCTTGAATTCCCCCATTGTTTTTGACTCTACAACCTCCTCAGGAAGGCTATTCCATTGCATCTACAACCCTCTCTGTGAAGAAATACTTCCAGCATTACCTCTGAGCCATCCCCCCTCTATCTTCAAATTGTGCCCCCTTGTTCTTGCACATCTCTTTTTCTGAAAGATGTTACCCTCTTGGACTTTGTTGATTCCCTTGAGGTATCTGAAAATTTCTATCATGTCCCCCCTCTCCCTCCTTTCCTCAAGGCTATACATCTTAAGCTCCCTTAGTCTTTCTTCATATGTCTTCTGGTGCAGACCCTGCACCATTTTGGTAGCCCTCCTCTGGACAGCCTCCACCCTGTCTATGTCTTTGCGGAGATGGGGTCTCCAGAACTGTACACAGTACTCCAGATGTGGTCTTACCAACTGTCTGTACAGAGGGCCAACAACTTCCTGTTTACTACTGGTGATGCCTCTCCCTATGCATCCCAGTATCCCCCCAGCCCGCCTTACTGCCTTCTCACATTGCTGGCCCACCTTTAGGTCATCTGATATGACTACCCCAGGTCCCTTTCCATTTCTGTTGTTGTCAGTATCTCACCCCCCATTGTGTGCTCTTCCCCTGGGGTTTAGCTTCCCAGGTGCATTACTTTGCACTTCTTTGCGTTGAATCTAAGCTGCCATACATTTGCCCATTCCTCCAACCTTGCCAAGTCCCTTTTCATCCTTTCCACCCCACCTTGCATATCAACCCTGTTGCAGATCTTTGTGTCATCTGCAAAGAGACATACGTTCCCTTCTAGTCCCTCTGTAATGTGACATTAAAAAGGACTGGCCCCAGTACTGAGCCCTGCAGTACCCCACTAGTAATCCTCCTTTCTTCACTGTGGACTCCATTTACTATTACCTACCGTGTCCTGTTATCTAGCCAGTGTTTTACCCAGGCTACCACCCTGGGACCCACTCCCAGGCTGGCTAATTTGCTTATTAATCTTCTGTGCAGGACTGTGTCAAATGCCTTGCTAAAGTTTAGGCAGGCCATGTCCACAGCCCCACCCTGGTCTACTACTTTGGTCACCCAGTCAAATAAATCAATTAGATTTGTCTGACATGACCTTCCTGCTGTGAACCCATGCTGCCTTGGGTCCTGTGCCCCACTGGCCTCTAGGTACTCAACAATTCTTTCCTTCAGAAGTGATTCCATCATTTTCCCTACCACTGAGATCAAACTGACAGGTCTGTAGTTTCCTGCCTCTGTCTTGCTCCCACTTTTGTGAAGGGGAATCACATCCGCCCTCCTCCAGTCCTCAGGCACCACACCATTCTCCCATGATTTATTAAAAAGGGTAGTCAGTGGTGTTACTAGTTCTTCCCTTAGTTCTTTTAGAATTCTGGGGTGAATCCCATCAGGCCCTATTGCTTTATCCACCTTCACTTTTAAGAGTTCTTCCAGAATAATCTTTCATATAGAGAGTGTTACATTGCCAGGTCCCTTGCAAAGCTCGGTAGATGACAGATACTACACAGAAACATACACAATGTCAGCAGAAAAAGACCGCTGGACCATCCACTCTGCTCGTGGTTCCCTATCTATCTCTGGGACCTGTCATCTAGGGCACTAGCTCTCCCTTTCTTCCCCTCTACTCTCCACCCTACTACTATCACCCTGAGTAGCAACAATAGCCTTCATCCTGTCCCATCTGTGTTTGAAACCACTTATGGTTTTGGCTCCTACCACCTCAGCTGGCAGACTGTTCCAAGGTTCTACCACCCTCTCAGTAAAGTAATACATCCTCAAATTCCTCTTAAACCTTCCCCACTTCAGTTTCCACTCATGCCTTCGAGACCTCAAATTTGTACTTATGCTAAATAACTCCTCACAGCTCACCATATTTATTCCTTTCAGGAATCTGAAGGTCTCAATCGTATCACCACTTTCCCGTCTGGTCTCCAGTGACAATATGTTTAGCGCCTTTAGCCGCTTTTCAAAAGACTGGCCCTGTATCATCCTGGTTACCCTTTGTTGCACTGCCTCTAGCATGTCCTTATCCTTCCTGAGGTGAGGACTCCAGAATTGGGCCCAGTACTCCAGGTGTGGCTTTACCATTAACCTATAAACAGGCAGTATTACCTCTTTCCTTCTACTGTCCATAACCCTCCCAATACAACCCAACATCTTATTTGCCTTATTAATGGTCATGTGACATTGATGGGATTGTTTGAGGGTGTCACTAGTGAGGAGTCCTAGGTTCTTATCGTCAGTCGTAGTGCTCAGCTTAACCCTTCCCATCCAGTATTCCATCCTGGGGTTCTTGCTCCCTAGGTGCACCACTTTGCACTTTCTGGCATTAATTTGTAACTGCCAGACCTCAGACCTCCTCTCCAGTTTATGCAGCTCCCTCTGCATCTCCCTAATTTCCTTGTCACTTTCCACCCTCCCACAGAGCTTTGTGTCATCTGCGAAAAGACACAACCTGCCCTGGATTCCTTACCCAATATTACTGATGAACGTACTGAAGAGGACCAGGTCCAGGACAGACCCCTGTGGCACCCCACTTGTGACATCCATCTCTTCTGATTTGACCCTTTATCACAACCCTTTGCTGCCTCCCCCTCAGCCAATTTCCTACCCATCTTACTATGACCTTTGCCATCTTTTCAGTGACTACTATATTTGAGGCACTGAGTCAAAGATGTTCCTGAAACCAAAATAGAGTACATCCATGGCATGGTCCCCATCCAGTGTCCTAGTGGCCCAGTCGAACAAAACCATTAGGTTCGTCTGACAAGACCTCCCTGCCACAGACCCACGCTGCTTACTAACCTGGTGGCCATTGCTCTCCAGGTATTCCATCAGGTCCTCCGTGACTAGTGACTCCATCAGTTTCCCTACAACTGAGGTAAAACTGATAGATCTGTAGTTCCCTGCTTGCCCCCTTGTGGAACAGAACCACATCCACCACCCTCCAGTCCTTTGGAACCACCACTAACCGTAGCGAGCTATTGAGTAGCTCCACCAGAGGTTCAGCCACTTCTGCTACCAGCTCTCTGAGCACCCTAGGATGCATATTAGATGTCTAGTGTTCTGCGTGTGGGTATTTGCAATAAGGGCTGCTATAACAGGGGGCAGACAGTATTGTCCCAGCCCTCTGCAGGTTAGGCATCAATAAAGTGCCTTACCTGGAGATAATTAAAAAAATCTCCACAGCTTAGGCCATATTGAGTTTGTAGTTCCTCGAATTATCTCCCCTTTTACAAACTGCACATGAGGATCACTTGTAGCTTCAAGAGGTCCTACCGTGCAAGTAAATATTGGCAATGATTGGTCATATTAGCAACAATGACTTCTAAACCACACCATGAGTGTCCTCAGATTCTGACTGATTATTTGACTTTAAAAACTAGTAATGCTCCAAGCACTAGATTCTCGGGGTCGGGGGGGTTACATTTAAGTACCCTGTACCATTTACTAAGGAGCAACACTGATGACAGTTTGTTTTTGTAGGCAGCTGCCTGCCTGTTCTCCCAGGCAGACATAAAGGTGCACTGTAGTGGTTCAGATAAAAGGAGAGGGGTAGCTAGGAGGAAAATGGGTTACATCAATTCCCAGCCCTCCCCCCAAATGAAACCTTGTGATTCATGGCAGGAATTCCACATTACTGGAACACAAAACTGTTCCTCTTATAACTAAGAGGTTACAGCACTCTCTTAGAGCTGTTCATATAGTGCAGCGACCCCTCTTGATGGGGACAGACTGGTTTCAGTGTGTCATAACCATCTAGCCTTGCTGCACGTCTAATGCCACGGTGGAGCCTGTTATCAATGCCTCTGTACTCTCCCACCAATGGGACCCTTTCTGAGCCAAGCCTGGATTGGGTGAAGGAGGCAGTAAGAGGGGTTGGCTGAGTTACACTCCCCCATGCCCCTGAACTACCAGTGGGCGGCTGCTTAATGGAAAGGGCAGGAGACCCACCCTGGAGGAAAGCAGACACCTAGTAGATTGTTTCTCACCCTCCTGCTACTTCCAGTTGAGACTGTGGGTCACTGGACTGAACCCACGGTCCTCGAATGGAAGGTAAACATCTTAACTGTTAAGCCATGGAGTGACCAAAATAAACAACATTGTTCAAAAAGTATCTTAATTGTTGTTTATTTTACTTCTTTAACTTTTTTGATATCATATGTCAAAATGCACTGAAGTCAGTAATACTTGTATTGATGGAATGTTATTTGTTATTATTCATAACACAGAAACATAGATTTTATTGGCAGAAAAGGACTTTAGCCCCATCCAGACTGCACCTTGCCCCTGCTTATTTCATCACCACTGACCCTAGTTGGTCATAACTGTCACGTCCTCCCTGTTCCTCCAGTTAATATGCCCCGTGCCTATCCCATGCAAGCTTGACGCACCCCACAGTCTTTGCCCCCACTAACTCCTCTGGCAGGCTATTCCAGTCATCTACCACCCTTTCCGTGAAGAAGTATTTCCGCACATCTCTCCTAAACTTCCCCCTTAGCTTCACTGCATGCCCCTTGTTCTGATGTGTTCCTTTCTCTGACAATAACGCTCCACTTGCACCTTGTTCACTCCTGTGAGGTACTTCAAGGTTTCAATCATGTCCCCTGTCACTCTACTCTCTTCCAGGGGGCAGACGTTAAGTTCCTGCAGCCTTTCCTCATATGACTTCTTCAGCATTCCCCTTATCATTTTGGTTGCCCTCCTCTGTATCGCCTCCAACCTTTCAATATCCTTACGGAGGTGGGGCCTCAACAGTGAGCAATACAACGGCAGCACCACCTCCCTCCTCCCACTAGAAATCCCTCTCCCAATGCACTCCAATAACCTGTTATCCTTTCCCACTGCTCTGTCACACTGCCCAGCTACCCTGAGGACATCAGATACGATGAACCCTAGGTCTCTTTCTTCCTTGGTGACTGTTAAGTTCTACTGCCTCTGTCTTATACATTGCCCCTGGGTTCTGCAGCCCTAAGTGCATAACCTTGAACTTTTTGGCACTGAAACCCAACTGCCACCCCTATACCATTCCTCTAGTTTCCCCAGATCCCTCAGCATTCTCTCCACCCCTATCTTAGTGTCAACCCTGTTGCAGATTTTTGTATCATCCACAAAGAGAGACACACACCTTACCCTCAAGCTTCTCCATAATGTTATTTATGAATACAATGAAGAGGATCGGTCCAAGCGCTAAACACTGTGGCACCTCACTAGTTACTCTACCACTTGAGTGGCTACCATTTACCACCATTTGCCTTCTATCCCTTAACTAGTGATATCCAGCTTGTCATTTTTGCCCCACCCCTTGTTGCTTAGTTTTTTAACTAGTTTCATGTGAAGCACAGCGCCAAAAGCCTTACTGAAGTCCGGATAGGCCACATCTGCTGCTCTCCCTTGACCCACCTCCCTTATAACCCAGTCAAAGAAATCTAGTTTGATATTACCTCCCCTCGTGAAACAGTGCTGCCGTGGTCCTGCAGCCCTTTTGCCTCCAAGTGCTCCACAAGCTTCTCCTTCAGTAGTATCTCCATTAACTTTCCACCACTGATGTGAGACTGACTGGCCTGCAGTTGCTAGCATACTCCCTACTGACACTTTTGTGCAAAGGGACCACATCGGCCCTCCTCCAGTCCTCTGGAACTTCTGCCATCCCCATTTAGTGTACTGCCTAAAACTAATATTAGATTTTAAAAGCGGACAACCATAACCCTTTATATCTGAAGCACTGTTTCTTTTCCTTTCATTTAATTAGAAGATTGTTTACCTGATGTTCGTAGGTGTGGTGTGTGGAACAGCTCTCAGCCTGGCAGCTGCCATATCTTGCTCTACTGCCCCACACTACATCATCAGGATTGTGACGTCACTGACTGTGACATCACTGCAACTTAGGAAATGCAAGTGAGTGACTGCCAGGTCATTCACCTGTGATGTCACTGCCAGTGAGATCATAATGCTGATGATGAAGTATGGGCAACAGAGTTAGATATGTCAGCAGCAAGACTAAGAGCTGTTTCACACATTCAGCACAATATTATCACGTAGAATACTTTCTGTTGAGCAAACGGAAAAAGAAAAATACTTCAGAAATAAAAAGCTATCATTGACTACTACTTAAAATTTGTATTATCTTCCTGTCTGCCTGTTTCGGCTCCACTAGCTCTTTAAGTGCTAAAAAGTGCTACCAGAGGGGTAGCCAGCACAGTGTTCACTTCCTTTGGGAACTTTGGATGAATCCCATCTGGCCCCATTGCCTTATTCTCATTTCAGGCTTCCAGTTCCTTCTGGTCCTTCTCCACTGAGAATGGACTTGTGTCCACTCCCCCCCTCCCTGTTGCTTACTGCAGCATGCTGCCCCCCATGGTGAAGACCAAGCAGAAGTAATTGTGTAGTATTTCCGCTTTCTCTTGCTCTTCCTCTGTGCAGACCCCCACCCCTCCAGATTCTCACTATTCCTCCCCTTGTCCTCCTCTTTCCCCCACATACCAGAAGAAGATCTTGTTCCCTTTTTTGACCTCCTTAGCTATCCTGCCCTTTGTTAATGCTTAACTGCCCTCACTCTCATTCCTGTCTCCCTTTTTTTTTGCTAGATATACCTCCCTGTCTTCATCCTTCTGGGTCTCCTTGCACTTTCTAACTGCTGTTTTCTTCTCCTTCACTGCCTCTGTCTCCTCCTTAGAAAACCACAATGGCTTCTTTCTCCTCCTTCCCTTGCTCACCTCCTTCAAATAACATGTTCCATGAAGGTATTATGAAGTTTCATAAACAGAGAATAATGACTTTGCAGGTGTGTGTTACGAGGATTTTTCATAATCCATAAACCTTGAGAACGAAGCTCGATGGGTTTAAGAAATTATCACACATGGAGGGGCTGTACGCCCATTGGTCCAAGCGTGAGCCAATGGGCATACACAACTCCCATACTGTGTCGATCGTGACGGCGGAGTGCTGCTGCTGCCTGCCGCTGACCGAGGGGAGCGGGCGGTGGGGCTCAGTGGGAGGGTGTACTGGTGGACCACCAGGGATATTGGACATATTATTTTTATACTGAAGCCCGCAATTGGGCTGCGAGAAGTCCACTGGACCACCAGGGATATAGGATGTTATTTTACTTCAACATATGCCTGCGATCGGGCCACATGCGGTCTACTGGACCACCAGGGATACAGGACATTATTTTACTTCAACATATGCCCACAATCGGGCTGCAAGTGGTCCACTGGACCACCAGGGATATAGAACATTATTTTATTTCAACATATGCCCGCGATCGGGCTGCAAGCGGTCCACTGGACCACCAGGGATATAGGACTGCTTTTGTTTAAACAGATGCCTGTGATCAGGCATGGTGGGGGGGGTGCCACCACGAAGGTGCAGCCAGCGCTCGGGTGGCCACCCACAGGTGCCAGCTGCCGTGTTGCACCTTGACAGGCTGACCTCGTGGTGGCCAGCTGTTGTTCCTTTTTTTTTGGCTCACCTGTGTGCAGAGCAAGTAGGGGTGCGCATGCATGGACTCAGCACATCCCAGGCTGAATATCGGGATGTGTGGAGTATGCATGGGCACGCCCCACCCGCACCGCATGGCATACTGATGTGCTCCGCCATCAGGACTGCGTTAGCACAATCCCCTGCTTGCATATCGCACCGGGGCGCATCAGTGGGTTGCACATGCACAACCCTTCTGAATATCCAGGCCAGAATGTACAGGTGGAAAACTTTGAAACTACGGATGAAAGTGATAATGAGAATTACAAAAGAAATGAAAGAATGAGATCCAGGCAAGATTTTCAGGAGGACCCTTTAGAAGGGAACAGCAGGAATATATCACGAGAAAGAAGACCAGGGAGGGGGACAGAGGAAGAGAAGGCAGAGGAAGAGGAAGACGGAAGAATTATGGCAGGTTCTGGGGGCAAAACCAAAGTCCACGGAGATCTCAGAGACTGAAGAAATGAAAATTATTAATCTATCCGAATTTCCGCTTACAAAACATCAAGAGGAAGTATTAAAAAAGGGTTTAATATTTGTGCCAAGTTCGAAAATGAATGTGTTTGGGATAAAAATTGATAATTACAAACTATTTAGACAGTTACATTTAAAAGTTCATTTGACAAAAATCCATCACCACCAGTAATAAGACAGAGATATAACAGAACAAGAAACTATATCAATAGAAGGAGAAAGAAAAATTCAAGAGAAAAAATTCAAGAGGCAAGAAAAAAAAATTACTCACCTTAGTAATGTTGTTTCTTCTAATGGAGTCTTGCTATATTATGACAATTGCAGTTTGTCCCACCATTAGAACTGCTCCGGAGGTGAAAGAGTTAACTTCCATGCCAGGCATGGAACTCAGAGCACGAGCTTGGTTAGAAAAGCTCTGTCTGGGATATTTCAAACTGAAACCGTCATATCTTTACGAGCAAAACTCACTAAGGTTCTGTGTGGAAGCTGTAACCTACACTAGCCAACTGGCTACTTAAATATTAACATTTTCCTGGTCCCAACACCAAGATTCAAGTCAGGGGACCAGAAAATAAGATAAGATAAGATAAGATAAAATAAAACACAACACCCAAACACCCCAAAAAAGAAGGGGTGGAAAATATAAAATGGGCATCAACAAGTGCCAACACTGGACTGCCCACCCCATACCCCAAGTAGAAGTTCTGAGAGGGGCAGGCTGGGGTGGAGGTTATAATATAGCAAGACTCCATTAGAAGAAACAACATTACTAAGGTGAGTAATTTTTTCTTCAAACAACATGAAGTCTTGCTATATTATGACAATTGCAGATTACACAGCAGTACCTCCATGGAGGAGGGACAGAACCTACTTAGGGAATAGGCTCTGAAGCATGGTTGTGCCAAACCGAGCATCCCTCCTGGCCTGGATATCCAGGGAGTAATGCTTGGTGAAAGTGTGTACTGTTTTCCAAGTAGCTGCTTGACATATCTCTAAGATAGGATGTCTCTGGCAGCAGCTAGAGACCAGCTGTACCTCTGGTAGAGTGAGCCCTCAGGCCTGAAGGGGAACCTTACCCAGTTTTTGATAGCAAAATTGGATACAAGAGACAATCCACCTGGCAATAGATCTCTTAGAGGCAGGTTTCCCTTTCCCAACCTCACCATAAGTGAGAAATAGTTGGAGGGAGTCAAACCTGTGACCCTTGGTACACTCTATGTAGTAACTTAGGGCCCTCTTAACATCTAAGCTGTGCAACCTCCTCTCACCAGAGGAGGAATGGTCAGTGAAGAACACTGGAAGAGAAATAGATTGATTAAGGTGGAAATCTGAAACACCTTAGGCAAAAACTTCCTGTTAGTCCTGAGGACTACCTTATCCCTGTGAAAGGAAATAAAGTCAGTCTCCACTGACAAAGCTTGTAACTCACTTATGTGCCTGGCAGAAGTGATGGCTACTAGAAACACAGTTGTCCAAGTCAAGTACTTAAGCTCTGCCTAAGACAGAGGTTCAAAGGGGGGTTGCATCAGCTGAGCAATGCAAACATTAAGATCCCAGGCAGGGGCAGGGTCCCTGAATGGTGGATTAGTATGAAGCAATCCCTTGAAAAACTTGGAAAATACAGGGTGAGTGGAAAGAGAAGAGGGCTTCCCTGCTGAAATAAAAGCAGAGACAGCTGCCAAGTGCACTTTCAGGGTAGCTGGTCTCAGTTCCCAAAGAATTAAGATGGACCATATAGTCCAAAACAGTGGGCAAATCAGCAGATTCCGGGGAAATATGCTTCCCAGAACACCATATGGAAAACCTTTTCCATTTAGAGTTATAAGTAGCCCTAGTGGAAGGCTCCTAGAAGCTTTCAAGATTTCGAGAACACCTTGAGAAAGGTGTAGGTCAGCAAACTCTAACTCCTCAAGAGCCAGGCCTTGAGGTTGAGGGATTAGAGATTCGGATACCAAACTCTCCCCTGAGCACAGGTTAACAGATTGTGGTTCATGGGAGACACAGGGGAAGATGGACTGCTAAGGACAGAAGGAGTGGGTACCAGGGCTGCCTGGCCCAGTCTGGAGCAATCAGAATCATATTGCAGGGCTGAGATCTGATTTTGACTAGCACCTTGAACAGGAGAGGGAAGGGGAAAGGCATAGAGAAACTTCCCTTCCCAATCGAGGAGAAAGGCATCCAGGGGGACTGAGCCTAACACTGGGGGCCTGCAACAAAACAGTGGAAGTTGATGATTGTCTGGGGCTGCAAAAAGATCTATCTGAGGGGTGCCCCATCTGGCAAAAACTATCCCCAGTACTTGGGATCCAGTGACCATTCGTGATGGCCCTGGGAAATCCTGCTGAGAGCATCTGCCAGGACATTGTCCTTGCCTGGGAGGTGAACTGCTATGAGGGAAGTGTTCAGGGAATAAGACAGAGACCACAACTTCATTGTCTCGGTGCACAAGGCCGAAGACCGAGTGCCCCCTTGTTTGTTGATGTACCACATTGTAGTGGTGTTGTCTGTTCTGACCTGTACCACTTTGTTCTGAACAGATGGAGAAAAAACCTGAAGTGCTAGAAAAACAGCTCTGAGTTCCAACAGATTGATGTGGAGCAGAGATTCCTGAGGGGACCACAATCCCTGGGTGGAGAGGTCGCCCATGTGAGCTCCCCATCCCAAAAGGGACGCATCTGTAGTAAGGGTCAAGGAGTGAGATAGAGGAATGAAGGGAACCCCTTGTCTCAGATTGCTCTGATCCTGCCACCACTGAAGGGCCTGGATCAGGGTTCGAGTCACTGGGATCAACTTGGATAGGGGATCTCTTCTTTGAGACCAAAAGGCTCTCAAATGGAACTGAATGTCCCTCATCTGAAATCTTGCTCCTTGCACTACAGCTGTGGAAGCAGCCATGTGTCCTAGGAGCTGTAGGAAATGCCTTGCTGGTCGAGAGACCTGCAGAGTGAAGGAGGAGGCCAGGGCCACCAGGGTCCTTACCCTTTCTAGGGGAAGGAAGGCTCTGGCCTGCTTTGTGTCCAGTTCTGCACCTATAAAGGTGAGTACCTGGACAGGTTCCAGAACTGACTTTGGAAAATTGAGAAGAAAGCCCAGAGAGGTAAGCAGCTGCTGGGTAACTTGCAGGTGTGATTTGACCTGGTCTGGAGACTGACCCACAATGAGCCAGTCGTCTAGGTAGGGAAAGATGGCAATCTTTTGCCTTCTTAAATGAGCAACTGCTACTGCCAGGCATTTTGTGAATACCCTTGGGGCAGAGGTAAGGCCGAAGGGCATTGCTCTGAACTGGTAATGGCCTGAGGGCAGTTCGAATCTGAGGTACTTTCGGTGGGAGCTTCTGATAAGAACATGGAAGTAGGCATCCTTGAGGTCCAGGGAAGCTAGCCAGTCCCCTGGCCTTAGGGAGGGTAAAATCATTCCCAGAGTCACCATTTTGAATTTTGGTTTTAAAAGGTGCTTGTTCAGATATCTTAGGTCCAGGATGGGCCGCCATTCTCCTGTCTTTTTTGGGGTAAGGAAGTACCTGGAGTACAGACCCTTGCCCTGGTGTAGGGGAGAAACCCTTTCTACAGCTCTGAGAGCCAGGAGGGTTGAGACTTCTGTTTCCAAAGCAAAAGTCTCTAGAGGATTTGCAGGTGGAAAAGATCTGATTCTCATCTTTGAAATTTTTTGAAGCTGAGAACCAGACCCTGGCTTACTACTTCCAGGACCCACTTGTCTGATGTTAAAGACTCCTAGTCCTGGACGAAGTAAGCCAACCTGCCCCCTACAGGTAATGGAGAACCGGCCCTGGGCATCCCATCAGGGTGCCTGTTTGGCAGGGGCTTTAGGCTGAGGGGTGGGAGCAGGCCTGCTTGTACCCCGTCTGCCTCTCCCTCTGAAGAACCCCCTTTGAGCATAAGCCGAACAGGAGGCCTGGGTTTGGTGAAAAGGCCTGCCTCTACCCCTGGGGGCTGCCTCTGAGGAGTGGCTTGCCATTCCTTGGCTTGTGCACTCCTATAAGTGGTTCTATATTCATCCATTTTCTTCATATAATTCTCTGCCTGCTCCCCAAACAGAGAATTTCCCACCACAGGAAAATCCATAGCCTTAGCCTGGGTATCCTGTGACAAACTAGTACACCTGAGCCAAGCCAATCTACGAAAAGCCACAGATGTAGCCATGACTCTAGAGGATACATCATTAGAATCCACTGCAGCATGGAATTGCACCTTAGATGCCTCAATACCATCAGCAGCCACCTGCTCCAGCTCCTTGGCAAGCTGGCCAGGGGTCTGTTTGGCTAAAGCCATGACAGTATCCCATCTAGAGTTCTGGTATCTTGCCACATAAGCCATATAATTTGCTTGTCTGAGTCCCAAGGATGCTGCCATGTATTGTTTTTCAGCCATGGCATCAATCTTCCTGGAGTCCTTGTCAGGAGGATGTGAAGCCAAGGGAATATTAGCCTTATCACAGGCTGCAGCCTTAACTACCCCAACATGGCTGCATTGCTGTGAAAGAAATTCTGTATCAGGACCTGACAAAGTGTACCTCCTGTCCATCTTTTTGTCCACAGGAGGCACAGAATTAGGAGCTTTTAAAATTTTTATTGTTTGTTTCCTAAATGATTTATGCAAAGGAATAGACAATCTCCTGGACTCTGGGATATCCATCATCTCTACAAAATCAGGCTCCTCTTGCTCATCCACAGCTTCCTCTAATGGAAGCTGGAGGGTTTCAGCAACTTTTTTATAAAACAGAAAATGAGAAGGGGACTCAGAAAGCCTAGGGGGAGATTCTCCTAAAGGTCTGTCTGGGGAGATGTCCGGTTCAATGGGCACATCCAGACTTTCAAAGTCACATTCACACTGTTCATAATCATCCTCCCCCTCCTCTGGTTCATAAAACTCCTCTATATCATATTCTTGAACTGGTGGAACCGGCCGAACCGACCTTTTGCCAGATAGTGGCGGTTCGGACGGAACCGGAGAAAGTGACTGGACAATTTGGATTGCTTTGGCTATCTCTGCAGCAGTTGGAGAAGGAATTTTTGACTCCACACCTGCTGATTTTCTAGTTCTCTTTGCTGGAACTGGCTCCTCTGAGTCAGCTTTACGTTTGCCCGAGGAAGTCTCGCCCTGGTCAGAGGGCACTCCCTCCAGTTCGGTTGGCACCGAACCGGGCTGGCCATCCGGGTCAGCGGACTTTTTGGCCTCTCGTTCCCTGAGCCTACCAACTCTCTTATTTAGCGTAGCTGCAGGGAAATTCTTGCAAATCTGGCAGTCTGCATTGAGGTGGTCAAACCCCAGACAATAAACACATGTGGTGTGTGGGTCAGCCTTGGCAAAGGCTTCCCCACAGACACTACAGTGCTGAAACCCAGTGAGCCCGGTTTTTCTTTTGGGTTTCTCAGACATAATGCCAGCCTAACCAAAAACTTGCCCTTTTTCCGGCAGTGCCAGGCAAGACACCCTTATCGGTTCCCAACCGTGTCACGGGTTGTGGAAAAAAACGTAATGAAATCCGTTTTTAGAACCGATAAGAACCGGGAACCGCACTCTAAAAAGCTTTGAAATGCTTCAGAATAAAGTTTTAAAACAACCTGATCAGTTCAAACCGAACCGATAAACGTTTACAAGTTCCACACAGAAATAAACCTGTCTATTACTTACAATAACACAGACAGAGCTTGAACCGATCGGTTTGCGGTTAAAATAATAATAATTGCAGTTGAATTTAACCGAGAAAAACTCTTTTAAACCGAGAAATGAACCGAGCAGTAGGAGGACTCTCCGGAGCGACTGTTCAGTGAGGCAGAGTAAAGAATCTGATGGTTTCAGTTTGAAATATCCCAGACAGAGCTTTTCTAACCGAGCTCGTGCTCTAAGTTCCACGCCTGGCATGGAAGTTAACTCTTTCACCTCCGGAGCAGTTCTAATGGTGGGACAAACTGCAATTGTCATAATATAGCAAGACTTCATGTTGTTTGAAACCCCGTTTAAGAGAAAATCCACGTTTATTCCACCTGGCAATTTTAGCCAAGTAGTAAATACATTTAGCAAAAAAAAGTCAATAAAGAAATGGAATAGGTGTAGCAAATGGAGGATGGCTATAATTTAAGGCAACATTTATCACAAAAAGAAAGGATTGCATTACAATAACTGAGTGGAAACAATGATATTTTAATAAAAAAGGCTGATAAAGGTGGTGCAGTAGTTATCTGGCCAAATAATATGTACTTATTAGAAATGCATCGTCAATTAGACAGTGAGCACTGCTATATAAAATTAAGGACAGATCCAACAGAACAAATAAAATTAAGAGCAGATGAGTTGATATTAAAAGCATCTGAACATAAATGGATCACAGATGTAGAAAGTGAATATTTAACAACACAACATCCAGTTAGACCTACCATTTATTTATTACCTAAAGTTCATAAAAACAATAAAGTGCCCCCTGGCAGATCAACTGTAAGTAGTATAGGACCAATTATGGAACCATTCTCTAGATTTCTTTCTGAGATCTTTTGTTCCATCGTCTAAATAATATACAGAAGACAGTCACATGATATTGAATAAATTATGTAATGTGAATGTAAAGGAAGTAACATTATTGACAACATTAGACATTGAGAATTTATATAACAACATCCTGCATGAAGAAGTCTTGCAAACAATAAAAAATACTCCGACCAAAAGAGAAGAATCTGTGTATCCACCATCAGAACTAATACTTGAAATGGCAAGATTCACATTAGATTCTAATTATTTTTTATTTGATGGCATGTTCTACAAGCAAATACACGGGACAGCAATGGGTACCACGTTTGCCCCTTCTCTAGCTAATCTATATGTAAACAGTTGGGAAGAAGTATACATTTGGAATAAAGACAATAACGAATGGTTTGACAAAATCACTCTATGGGTTCGTTTTATTGATGACATATTGTTATTGTGGAAGGGCACAGAAAACAAAATGGCTGAATTTTTCATGTACCTTAATAGTAATGAGAACTTGCACTTTACAAAGGAACAGAATTCTAAAAAAGTACATTATTTGGATTTATTAATTTATAAGAAAAATGACAAATTGTAAACACTGTTTAAAAAAATCAACAGACAGAAATACACTGTTACATTGGGACAGCAATCATCTGTACCATCTCAAGGAAAATATTCCATATGGTCAGCTATTGAGAGTAAAATGGAACTGCTCTGGAGAAGCACAGGCAAATAAAGAAATGGCAAAAATGTGTGGTAGATACTTAAGGAGAGATTATGATGCTGGGATTCTAACAAAAGCAGTAGAAAGAACAAAACTGTGGTCATAAGATTCATTGTTGGAAAACAACAATAGAAAAGCATGTATTAACATACAGTACAGAATATAATATGGCATAGTATAAGGCAGAACAAATAGTGAAATCAAATTGGGAAATATTGAAAGTGGAACCCAGTTTAGAAGAGCTGGTGAATGTTGGCTTAAGGATTACTAGGAGAAAAGGGAAGCGTCTACGTGACATATTAATGAGAAGTTTTTATGAGGGGCATAAGGAAGTTAAAATGACATGGTTACCAAAAGCACCAAAAGGAAATTACAAACGCGGGAATTGCACGCACTGTAATCACACTTATAACACCAAAGAGTTTAAACATCCCAGATCTGTGAAGAAATATACAATTAATGGATTTATTAACTGTAAAATTCAAGGTGTTATTTACATGTTGATGTGCCCCTGTGGGCTTGCATATATTGGACAAACGAAAAGAGAGATGAAATTGAGAATTTGGGAACATAAAACAGCAATTAGAGTCAAGAATACAACATATGCCATGGCCAGACATTATGACGAAGTGGGTCATGGTTCTCCAGCATCATTAGAATTTATTGGATTGGAACATGTGGCATTGCCAGTTCGAGGTGGAGATCTGAAACAGAAATTGAGACATAGAGAGAGCTTTTGGATACATGAACTAGATACAATGGTTCCCAAGGGTCTAAACAAAGATCATGGATTTCATATGTTTATAGGAGTATAGATAGACTATTTATTATGGACATTGCCAAATGATAATGATTGAAAGGCTGCTAACAAAAGGTCACAAGAGCAAAACATTTTTTGGTTCATATGTAGCGCAGGAATCTATTATGACTTGGTCGTCATTATAAAATTATAGATTCATATGTGATGTAAAAGCTCACTTAGATTTGATATTATAAAAGGCAAGAGAGCTACATAGTATGGGTAGCTAGTAAAATTGGATAAAATGTATGTAGTTTAAGTGTATCTGGGAGAATAAATAACTCACTTTAACAGTAATAAATAATAAAAGCAATATTTGGGAGCTCTGGTTAAGTACACTGTTTCAGTGGAATAAAAGTAGAACGAGCCCCATGCTTGATATAAGTGAGATTAAAAGAGCAACTATGATAAGAGGAGTAGCATAACTCTTATACACAACACTAGAAGGAGTTGAATGTTGTGATTCTATACTAAGAACGCTGAAAATGTGTTCTTACTACTTTTTATGTTGAGCAGTGGTGGGAGCTGAACAGTGGAATCACAAATTAAAGTTGTGAAAAATCCTACAAAGTTCTTCACTGTCTTCTTAGGGACGCTCATTATGTATGAGGATTAAAGAAGCTCCAAATAAATAAGAGAGCATATTTTCTCCTTCACATTAGTTTTTATAGAGAAGTAGGCTGTATAACAGCAAAATGCATGTCCCCAGTACACTAGAAGCATTAAATAAGAGCAAAAAGAACTTTAAATTTAGTAGAAGTGAGATAAATAAAAAATTAAATAATGAGTGTTTATGATTCTCGCGCTACATGAGAGCGTGAAAGTGGAGCTTTATTAGAAGCCCAGGATTTGGTGTATAGTGGCATTAGTCACAAAAAGAAATCTAATAATACATTTCACTACATATTTACCAGACAAACATCATGGCTGTTTTTAAATTATTTTTCAATATCACTTCTGTAACCCCTTTGTTACCGGAGGTTACTAGAATTCCAGTAAGACCTAGTGGTAGACAGGGAAGGCAGCTTGTGAAACTCCAGTTAAATGGGTTTCACACCGTCTCACTCTGTTCTCAGTCTCAGCTGAGACTGAGGGATGACATCGCCAATAGCACTGTCGCAGCTGCATAAGCCACATTGGAATCTGCAGCAGAGGGAGTTAGATGGAACATTGGGAGTTTTCAAACTGGTCAGTCTGCAGTTTGGTTTTGAAGAGTGAAGGTCAGTGTCAAGTGGTGGAGACCACTGTTCGGGTCTCAGTGCCCCCTCCCTCCGGGGGAATATAAAGATCCCCATGTTGATTCCTGGGGCAATCCCCTTAATTCTGCCAGGAGAAAGAAAAAGCTGCCTATTCAGTTCAGCCTTAGTTTTGGAAAGTTGGAAGATTTGTATTGCCTGTGGGGCACCTGCAACAAAAGCGTGAGTGTTTGCTCTAACATGAGAGGGTAAAAATGTGCTTCTTCAGCCTGGGACATGTGAGGAAATCTAGAAATTGAGCTACAATTTGGGAAGCCTATAGGACTAGGTCAAATAAATGGAGCAGTGTCAAATGCTAGAGTGCTGTGTGAATTCAAGTAATATTGTAGAGGGGATAAAAACTGATTAGCGTTTTGCTCATAAAAGTGCTAATCTTTGTGAAAATGCATAGCTCTTACCTCACTGTGTTTAACAAACACAGCACTTCTAGAAAATCTATATAAATACTTTCTGTACAGTCAGTATAGTCCCAAGAAAAAAACTGCTAATCAATTATTTAAAACCCTGGGATGCAACAGTTCATCTACCATTTAATCTGCATTCAGAAGTTTCAGTTTTTCCAGAGAAATGGCCGGGTATGGGCTGTGGGAGCTGGAGGTGGGCAAACCCCCCATCTTTAGTAACCAGGTCCACCTCTACGGATTTCTGCTGTGGTTGCTACTTTGCCTCATGCACTTGGCCAGTGATGAGGGAAGTACCCAGACGTGGGTTGCAAAAAGGGAAAATCTCTCTAGGAGTCGCAGACTCTAAGTGGTGTGGGGAGCCACAACAAGTGTAAAGAAAATTCTCTTTGTGAGATGGGAGTCATAAGAAGTAAGGAGGAAATCTCTCTAGGAGTCGCAGACTCTAAGTGGGTGTGGGGAGCCACGACAAGATAATTGGTTCATTCTTTAAATGGACCGCGGATCAAGTGGCCGGCAGGGAAGCTGGGCCAGTTGGGCTGTGTACCCAAAGCGCGTGCAAGTCCAGGCTGTGTGCCTGGTGGGTCCAGAGCCTGAAAACAGTATAATTGGTTCATTCTTCAAGTGGACCGCTTTGTAGTCTCTAATCTGCATTACCAGTAAATGTAACCCATGGGGGGTCCATCTATGCTTTGTTGTGTTCAGCTAGTGTGAATAAAAGCCACACTGTAAAATCCCATTCCTGGTTCTGGACATTACAGTTATTGCTTCCTGGGTTCGGATTTACTTGGGTGCCCCTGTGCAGAGTAGTCAAACCTAGGTCCCCCTGTGCCAAGTAACCTCATCCTCCCCAAACCCAGGTCCCCACCAAGTATTGCTGTCAGCTTCAACAGCATGCCACCTGTTGTTTTGGTAAAAAGGCAGGGGTGAGGGGTCACACTTCATTTAGGTTTTTACTTGGGAGTTTATAAGTATAATGTGATTGGATAAGTGTACTGTTACCACAGTGACCAACAGTATAAATGAATTAACAATGGAATGGTGGCATTAGCTCTGATGATCTACCTCAGAAAAAGATCTAGGTATGACCATCACTAATAACATGAAATTTAACCACCATATCAATATTACTGCCAAAAAATGTCATGGCATACTCAGATGCATTTTAAAACATATAAAAAGTCAGGAAGCTGAGGTTCTGGTTCCCCTGTATACTACTTTGGTTCAAACACATCTGGAATACTACACCTCTTTTTGTTCTCCCACTGCCATTAATGATATGAAAGTTTATGAATCAGTTCAGCGTAGGTTGACTAAATCAGTATCTAAGATAGCACACCTAGGATATGGGGACAGGCTTAGAAATTTAGGACTTTTCTCTCAAAAATATAGGTTTTCTAGGAGGTGAATTGTGTTGGGCCTATAAGGCTTATGGGGATGAATTGTTTTTAGAAACCAACTGTTTATTGAAACAATCACCAATTGAGAGTACTAGGTCACAAAACCTGAGATTACATGTTGAAATCTATAAAACCCAAAGGAAGAGACACTTTGTAACACAAAGAATGCCGCATATATGGAATTCTCTTTCAGTTAATGTAGTACAGAGTCAAACCATTGACCATTTCAAAAATGAACTTGATCTGTATATGGGTGATAAGATAATTTTTCTACCATCATTAATTTTAATGATGGCGAGTTCAAATATGGGCTTGCCCCTTGAACTCGTACAACCTATGAAGACGTCATAGGTGGGATATGTCAGCTCATACTATCGTGGTTATACCACATACGTGGTTGTCCAAGATGGAAGCAACATGAAGAAGGAAGAAGTAATGGTGTAAAGTAAAATAATGAATATGCTGCTGGTGTCTCTCCTTTGGTTAGTTTGGTGAGTGACTTGGTCAGGAACCCAAAAGGGAATAGGCAATTGAGCCAAGAAAAATTACTGAGGACCTGTGCAATTCGTCAAGTTTGTAAAGTATGAACTTATTTATATTGTGACTTTTGATAGTGCTCACTGAACTGTTTAAACCAATTGAGGTGGCACCAAATCAATGGGCGCTATGAAATTGTCTGTGTTTTAGCACCATATATATGGGCATTGTGAGAATATGGTTCCAATCATTATAGTGAGTGTGTTTTTTGACAACGATTAAATCTTGACATTGGGTGAAAAAAAGCTGCAGTGCTAGTTTTGAGTGCACTTCACTGGATGTAGAAGCTCTTTTGCTATACGTGCTTTTTAGGATACTTTCCCCTGGAAGGAGCACCAACAGGTTCAACTCTGTTAGGCAAATCCTTTTTGAAGCCATTCTGAAATCATTTGAGCCCACAAATCATCTTTTTCTTTCTTGGATAAAGATCTGTTATCTTTAAATGTTTAATCTTTTTAACCTTCTAATCTTTAACATTTTACCTTTCTCCTTTAATATTTAATCTTTTAATTTTCAATCTGTAATCCTTTATTCTTTATTCTTTACTCTGTGACTGAAAAATTAAAGATTAAAAGATGAACGATTAAAGAGGATAAAAGGATAGAAGAATAAAGGATAAAACATTAAAATATTGAAAAACAATAACATTTTAAAAAGATTTAAAGATTAAAGAATATCAGATTAAAGGATTGAAGGATAAAGGACAAAAGAAAAGCAAAAAGATTAAATTTAAAGATTAAAACATTAAACAAATAAAGGATAAAGATTAAAAACTTTAAAAGATTAATGGATAAAGTTCTGTTATTTTTTAATCATTTTTAATCTCATAATTTTTTTTTATCTTTTATCTGTATTCTTTTATCTTTCAATATCTAATTCTTTATCCTTTACCTTTAATCTTTGATTGAAAGATTAAAGGAGCAAAAGAGTAAAGAATAAAGGACAAAGATCCTTTATCCGTTAATGTTTAATTTTCAATCTTCAATCTTTTATCTTTATATTAAAATATTAAAAGATTAACGATAAAACATCTAAAGATAAAGATAAAAGATTAAAAGATCTACTGGTGCATTGAGGGTCTTCACTTGCAGACCTGCACTTGACAGACTGGCAGTCAGGCAAACTATTTTGCATGGACTTTTCAGCTTTCCACTTTTTACTTTACAGTTAGTTAAATTTAGACCCTCATTGAAAAACAAAACCAGGAAAAATTACTTATATGCAATGCAATTAAAGCTTTTCATCTATTTTTTACACATCCTATGCATATGCACTGTTCATTAAAACAAAAGTATCCCGGACGAGCCCCCAACTTGTTGAACAACAGGCTGAAGTATCAGTTGCTTATTATGACCACTTAGGTTGGCCTCAAGATTTGGCTTCATAAATCATACAAAACAGTGGACATTGGCTCAGGTTTTTCCTTCACAACCTACTGCATCAAAGGTTCTTAGAATTTATAAATGAACATGGCATGTGGCAACTTCATAGTAATATAAAAATACATTTTATTATTCCTGCACAATATAAACTAGTAAACTAATAACTAAAAATACTGTTGCATAGCTATCAAATCTTGTGGCTCACAGCAAGAGGTAGAATAAATACAAAACAATGAAGTTTCAAAAACAACAAAAGTAAGCAGTCACTGTATGCAGTCTTAGTAAACAGTTGAAAATAGCATCATTGTTCTTGCATAGGTAACTTTAAGTAATTTCTTTGCATAGATATTTTAAGTTGTTTCTTTGTTTATAAAATGTTTAAATATTTCTTTGCATGCCCATCCTTACTATAGGTTTAAATATTTTCCTTCACAAAGGTGTGCAATTTACTCATGTTGCAGCTCTAAAAATGTCTGCAATGGGTAGCAATCAAATCTCCACTAGGAACATAGTGACCACTCTGGAAAACTGGGCATGAACCTGGCCCTCCAGTTTCACTTGAACCATGGTATAACAGCTACAGAGACAATTCACAGTGCTAGCAAACATACATTTGATTGTGACAGACTGTCCCTTTCGATTAGTCTTGCAGGAGACAAAATGTGGCTTGGATTGTCTGAAGTCTGAAGTCCAGTCCAGGTAGAAATGGAGGGCTCTAGAGACATTCAGTGAGTGGGGAGTATGTTCTCTTTAATTCTGAAAGTTTGTAAAGTAGGTAGGCACCACTATCAACTGGTATTTAAAAAAAAAAAATTCGAACTGTGCACAAAGAAATACATACAGGGACGGATATTCAAAAGGGTTGCGCCAGCGCAAGTCCGAAAATGCGCCATTCTGAGATATTCAGCGGGAGGCAGTTGCGCTACCGAAAACATGCTGAGCAACAGCACAATGCAAATGAAGGCATGCGCAACCAAAGGGGGTTGATCCATGCATAAAGAGCGTAATGCGATATTTAAAGGCCTGCGCAATGCGCAACAGAGGATCAGCCGGAAGGTGCACCACGGCGGAAATGAGCCAAAATAAAAAGGCTCAAGGAAGAGGTGCAAGAACGCTACAGGGAAGCCACATGAGGCAGGGAGAGAGACAAGGCAAGAGGGACAAAGAGGGCAGGCCAGGAGATCTGAGGACAAAATAGGGCAAGGGAAGGTGTGTGGGGCCACAGACTGCAGAGGCCAGTAGGTGTACCTGGTGCAGTGGAGGTAGCAGTCAGGACAGTGGGGGTAACAGAGCAACAACAGCCAGGGGGGAAAAACAAGCCAGGGAAATGGACAGTGCCAGCTTCCACATGGAAGCTGTAATGAGGGGGGTGAGAAGGCATGCTGCAGGGGGACGTGGCCATGGAAGGGCCCGTCGGCGGTACGCCCCAACAGGCAGTACCATGCCCGCATCAGCTCTGAGCCGTATACGGATGTTGAGATTGTGGTCCGGTACCGCCTGAACAGGGCAATACTGAGGCGGCTCTGTGAGCTGTGCAGTGATGTGATGCAGACACCCACACGACGGAGTCACGCACTGTCAGTGGAGACAAAGGTAACAGCCTGCATGTGCCTGCTTGTCACGGGTACCTTCCAGAGGCCAACAGGGGACACCACAGGCATAACACAGTCGGCCACGTCACACATCCTCACCCAATTCCTCAGCGCACTGCTGCCACATGCTGCGGAGTACATCCATTTCCCCAGCAATGTGGCAGAGTGTACAGCAAACATGCAGGAGTTCCACAGGGTAGCACATATGCCTGGTGTGCTAGGGGCAATAGACTGCACCCATGTGGCTATTCGCATGCCACCAGGCCCCGATGGGGCCGCATACCAAAACCGGAAGGTTTCACCAATGTCAACTGCCAGGTGGTGTGTGATGCCAGTGGGCGCATCATCAATGTCTGTGCCACACACCCTGGCGGAGCACATGATGCCTTCATATGGTACCAATCTGCACTGTGCCATCGATTCGAGAGTGGGAACATCCCCACAGGACATCTAGCGGGTGAGTATGCATGTAGGAGTTGCAAAGTTGGGGCAAGGGTGGGAAAGCCACAGGTGCCATGGTAGTGGCACACAGGGCTATGCGCAATATGGAACTGAATATGACACTTATCCCCACTATCTCTACACAGGTGACAGCGGATACCCACTCCGTCCCTGGCTGCTCACACCCTACCGGCGCCCCATGACCCCATCGCAGTAACGCTTTAATGAGGCACATGCCGCCACACGCAACATCATCGAGTGGGTGTCTGGGATGCTTAAGGCACGCTTCTGATGCCTAGACACCTCCGGTGGTGCCCTACAGTATAGCCCCTCAAAGGCCTGTGGGATATTCCTGGCCTGTTGTATCCTGCACAACATGGCCAAAGACTGTGGGATAGCCGAAAAGGTCGAGGAGGGGGACAGCGATGGGGACGCCGGTGATGATGGGGATGAGTAGCCCCCCCTTGGACAGCAGGACCCCCGACTGATCCGGCAGGCCCTGCTACACCGGGACACCATCACGGAGGAGCATTTCGAACGACACAGGTATGCCATGGGGCCATGTGCAACCAATACTGTCTAGGCGCAACCCACAGGCACACAGGGTAACACACCAAGGGTGCATGATGGCAAGGGGAGTGGAAGGGTCCAGGCCACAAACACACCATCAGGGAGGGGTGAATAGTTACATGCTATATGGACACACACACACACACACCCACACCAGGCACAAAGTGTACATGGGCAGGTGCACAGCAGAGCAGGAAAAGACATGTCAAACACACAGATCCATGGACCACCCCCACCACCTGTACTGTCCAAGTACATGTGTCAGACGCTGGGCACCCTTGCACCTTGGTGTACAGTACAATGCAGGCATCACCATGCACACGCACCTGTGGACAGCGGTCGGGTGGTCCGTGTGTTGGCGTCTTGGGCAGGGCACCCACCAGTGCACTGCCCACCATGACACACATTGCACACAGGGCAGCACCAGACAGGGCCCGCACTAGGAGACAGGTCAGTCAGGTGGCACTGTGCCACGGCCACCTCGGATGCATGGGCGGCCCCGCTGTGATCCAGCAGCACTGGCAGGCTGAGCATGGGCCACATGGTGTGGCACCGATGTACCACCAAGGGTCCCACTGCACGAGCGTGACCTTGTCCGCACAGGGGTCTGCAGCATGCCGAACATACCTGCACCAGGTGTGCTCGGGATGCCCACAGCAGAACCCGGCGTCGACAGGCTGGGTGTCGCATGACACCGGGAACGAGGAGTGGAGAGCGTACTGTGTGCGGTGTGCGGTACAGGGGCACCTGACTGTGTGCCCAATGCAGCCACGACAGCAACCAATGCCTGGGTCAGCTTGTCAATGGTGGTGGTCACATCCATCCGCATTTGGACCATCTCTGCAAGGATCATTGCATTGTCCCTGTTGTGCTGCTCCACAGCCATGCACAGTGCCTCCACAGACGTTGCAACCCGCATCTGCTGCTGTACTGATGCCCGCAGCAGGCAGGTGTGCTCGTCAAATGGGTCGTCTACCACATCGGCAATCTGTCCCCCAGGGTATGGAAGGTCCTGATGCTCAACACCTCTTGAGGGTGGGCGCTGTTCACCAGGACCAGGTATGGGCAAGTCAACAGGCGGTGTGCATGTGCCACCGCTGAACCCTGTACCCCCAGACCTGGTGGGTGACTGCTGCTGCTGCCCCTCCAACTGCTGTGCCCCAGGGACCAGTTGTTCCACTGCTGTGTCCGCAACAGTGCCAGGGACCTGCACAGCCACAGGTGCTGCCCCACCGGCACCGACAGGCACACCCTGGGACTGTGCTGACATGCTGGCACACACATTGGAACCAGCTAGGTCCAGGGGCACGTGCTGTCCTGCTGTGTGTCCGTTATGAGACACACACGTGTCACTGCCCATTGCGGTCCTTGCATCATCAATGATGCAGGTTCGTGCAACAGCCACAGTCACAGCGTGCTGGCATGCTTGCATGCCAGACTGCTGTGACACAGGACAGGCACCCCCCACACCTGACTCACCGACATCGGAGATGGCAGCCAGGCGTGCACACTGGTGCAATGCATGCCGGCTGGTAGCAGAGGTGGATGGACCCTCCTCCAACTCTGGCTGGATGTCCACACTGCATGGTCCCACCACCACTGTCCCCTGCAGACGCACAGGATCTGTAACAGACAGTGAGAACATGTTAGTGCATGGGATCAACCTCCCCCTACCACCACGTCATACCGTGCAGTGATGGTCTTCCACCTGTCTGGAAGCCACCTCCTGGAACGCCCTCGATTGCACTACGCTGCATGGATGCAGCCAGACGGTCCTCCGCTGGGGTCAGCTGCACCACCTCTGGCTGGCCCCCACCTGTGGCAGTGCGTGCTGCCCTGAGGGCTGCCACCTTCTCTTTCACCGTCTCCTATCGGTCCCAATCTTTTCTTATATTCCTGCGGGCTGGTGGCTTGCTGGCTTCCATGCAACCCCTCCCATGCAGCAGCACGGGCTGAGGGTGCCCGCCGTCCACCAAGTAGTGGCTCCTCATCCAGGTAGGCCTGAAAGAGTGCCTCTGTCTCAGGCTTCGTGAAGTTGGGCCTCCTCTTCGCCCACCATCATCCTCCTCACCCAGTCCTTGCTCGGCCATGTCGGTCTGTATGGGTGGAAGTGGACACCTGTCACTGTGCAGTTTACAGCATTATCCCATGACCACTGCCCAGAACATCACACAGCATGCAACTCACCTCTCACCTGCAGTAACCGAATCTGGCCACCACAGATCACTGTCGCACATTTATAGCGCAATGCATGCAAATTAGGAGTGGAGCAACTTTAATGAGATGCAAATCGCGCCACTGCACCTTTGAATGGCTGATCAGATGATTTGCATACTGTATGTCGGCTGAATATCGCGCTGTTGTGCTTTGTGCAATACAGTTGAACCGGCTGAGCCAATGGCGCATTTCTGTGACTGCGTAGTACACCGCATTGCGCATGCCCAGGTAGCTTACACAGGCGTCTGCCGTGCTGATGGCATGCTGTGTGCGATCAGCTATTCAGGACACGGCCACCATTGTGCCAGTGGCGCTACAGCGCTGGTCACCACATAGCGCTGTGGCACAACTGTGCAATAGTCCACTGTGGCACTGGCACACAGGTGACCGATTGCACTGGGCGTGTAGACATATGATGGCACTGTGCGTGGCCTTGCGCCACAGACCCATGACCTTGTGCCCAGCCTTTGGCCCCTGGCGCTGTACGTTTGGCATGTCTACGGCACTATCGTGCTGTTCGGTAACAGCGCGATGTGGACCGACGGCGCTATACGAACAGCGCGATAGGGACTGATGGAGTTGTATTGCGCAACATTTCCACGTGGGGTTGCCGCACTGCGGAGCACCATATTGCCTACTATACAACTGCAGGGATGGCATGCAGGAGAGCTCCACAGTGGAGTGTGTTGGAAGTGGCCAACCTGGTGGCTGTGGTGGAGCCACACCATGGGTCATTGTTTGGGGGAGAACCCCTGCATATGGCCTGCACCCATGTGTGGCGGCAGGTGGCCACCGATCTGGAGCA
Source organism: Neoceratodus forsteri (assembly GCA_016271365.2). Lineage (NCBI taxonomy): Eukaryota > Metazoa > Chordata > Ceratodontiformes > Ceratodontidae > Neoceratodus > Neoceratodus forsteri. Next base: position 355,275,505 of record JADMNL010000025.1, read on the forward strand.
GGCCACTGGGCGGCGGAGGACACCTGAGCAGTGCAGACACCGGTATAGTGACCTGCGCAGGAGGGAGCAGGACCTGCTGGAGCGCCTCAGGTCACGTGCCAGGAGGGGCATCGTGCCTAGGCCAGGTGGGTGTGCTGTCTATGCACCTGTATTGTCCACATGGGTGACACTGTGTCATGTGACCAGTGCATGGGGGAGGGTTGGGCTATGGTTTGCTGTGACGGTGTTTGCAGGTGTGTGATGTATGGGTCTGGCTGTTTGGGCAGGCACACTCAATGGGGCAGGGGGCTGTCTGCTTTGGGATCTCACTGATATGTTTCTCAACATTTGTCTCCCACAGGTGTGGAGGAGCGGCGGGCCGGGCTGAGGCAAGGAGTGGCGTTGCGGAGGTGCCTGGCAGAGGTGGCATAGGTGTTGGGCCACAGCAGCCGCAGCAGCAGCGGCTTGATGAGGGTGAGTGTCATTACATCATGGATGCTTTTGCATGCTGGAGGGGGCATGGCCATCATCCATGGACAACACTACCATGCACACAACAAGTGACAGTCATCACTGTCCAGTGGCACTGCATGTCTGTGAGTGCATCACTGGTGGTCCATGCATGCACTGGGCACATGGCTGTGGCACTAGCATCCCACCACACAGCCACGTCACTGGACAGTCTTGGTTGTGCTGTGATGGACATGGGCGGTGCGTGTGTGCAGTGGTACACATGGCTGTTGCTGCCTGGTTGGGCATGTCTTGTGCACGGTCACTGTGGGTGGGCGCACACCAACACAGGAGTGTGGCACATGGCTGTATGCCATGCATAATGGGTGGGATTCAGGGATATGGACAGTCACAGCCATTGACTCTGATCCCTTGTCCTAGGTATCCGGATCCTGCAACATACGGAGCGGTCATTGCACCGGCTGACACAGGTGGCCATTGATTCACTCACCATCCTGTTGGACCTTCAGCGTCATGGAGTGAGGCGCAGGAGGAGGCCCCGGGACCAGCACCAGGCGGCAGGAGGGCAGACTGGCAGGCAGTAGCTGCCCATCACCTCCCCCTTTACCTATCCCTCACACCCTGCCTTCCCTCTCCTGGTTGTTCACCCCTGCCCCCTACCCACCCCTACCTTGTACCCATACCCCCAACCCTGATTTGTATATATTTGTACATAGTTCTATTTGTCGTTCTTCTTATTCTTGTTTATTAGAATTATATATTTTGATATGAATACTGTGGTGGTCTCTGATTTTCAGCTGGCTATAGGTGCTCAGTTGCAGTGGTGTGCATGGCATCTGGGGTGGTATGGTCATGGGTATGTGTGTGTGTGTGCGTGTGCGTGGGGAGGTGTCTCTGGTGTGGGTGTGGCATTCAGTCAGTAGTGCCGTGGGCTGCCACCCACTGCTGGGTACTCATGGTGGGTCTGGCTTGTAAGGTTCTGTGGTACACGAGGTTGCAGTGTGACGGGAGGATGCGTGGGGATTCCTGCAGTGCTGGTCACTGCTCATGGGTGGTGTCTTGGGGTCACAGTGCAGGGTGTGCTGTGCACAAAGGGGGGCTGATGTACACTGGGATGGTCCGCCCCCTTTGTGTGGCAGTCTCAGCTTGCCAGTGGGTGTGCTGGGGTAACATGGCCTGGATGTGCTTTGTTTGCTTGTCCCCATGGGCCGGTGGATATTCCGTCCCTCCCACAGTTATGCTGTGCTTGGGGTGTGGGGGTACATTGTTAGTTCTGCAGTGTGTCCCTGTGCCCATCTGTGGCATAGGTGGTGGGCCCCTACCTACCTCCCTGGTTGTGCAGTTCCATTGCTCTGCTGCTGGGGGTCTCTCTGCTTGCACTATGGCACCTCTGGACTGCTCAGCTGGGCTGCCTTTGTTGCGCTATGGCGCATCGTCTCTACTTAGCTTCCCCTTCCTGGTTGCGCTATGGCGCAGGTTGTGCAATATTCAGACGCTGGCTGGTTGCGCAATTTGTCTTGCTCCATGTTTGAATATCGCGTCTATTGTGCATGTGCGCAATTGACTTGTGCTTGCTCCTGCTGTTGCGCACTTTTTGGGCGTAGTTTGAACATCTGGCCCACAGTGTGTGTGGCTGAGGGAGTGGGAGCTTAACCTGAACAATATCAGTGTGAGGGGGCCCCTTTACTGATGACCAAGGTAAACACACTGTACTGTCCTGTACATGACAGTACACAGAGGAATATAACTGGAAGACCTCTTGTTTCCTAATGTTGTCCATTCTGACAGCTAAAGATCTTTTTAAATCATTTTTAATTGTTTAATCTTTAATATTTTATCCTTTAAGAATTTTTCCTGCTGACCCGGTGGCGCTGAGGGTTGAGAAGATGGATGCCATGACTCGTGTCATGCCCACGACCCAGGTTCAGGAATGGACTCTGTTGTCGGGGGTCAGCCGGGGAGGGAGAGAACTGAGCATCAGGATGGCTCTACTCTCCTGGGGAGGGCTGCAGTCATGGCTTGGCTCACGGATGACCTCCGACGGAGATCAGAGGTTCCACGGGAACTTGTGCAACAAAGGGTATGGAGCGCAGCAGACGCTAGCAGTGTGCCTGCACCGGCGTCATTGTACGTCCATGCTCCACAGGGGCACAAAAAGAAAATACCCTGCCTCCCAGTAGGTGAAGGAGGGTCCAGGGGCCTGCCAACCACGCCCAGTGATGGGTCCATTTGATCATTCCTCTGGCTCTCCTCCCTGCCGGGCTGCTCTAGTAGATTATAGATAGAGCGCCAGGATGAGTAGGTGGTCGGGGGGCTGGGTGGCCAGGAGTAGCTAAGAGGTGGCCAACAGAGAAGAAACAGAGAACTTCAGGCGGGCAGGAACATGACAGTGCCAAGTGACCCTCTGGAGGGAGCCCGGGGTAAGGTAGAGAACAAAAAACAGTTTGGAAAAAAAGTTTTCCTTTTATCCTTAACCTTAATCTTTATTCTTTTAATCTTTTCTAATCTTTTTTCTTTATCTTTTATCCTTTACTTTTAATATTTTAATCTTTTACCTTTTAATCTTTTATCCTTTAATCTTTTAACCTTTAATCTTTCAATGAAAGACTGAAGGATACAGTACAAAGGATTAAAGAGCCCCTGACGCCATTACAAAAACTTGGAAAAAAATGTGAGATTTAAACAGTTCAGTTTATATTTTATGTATTTTCTATAATTATTTACCATTTTTCCTTATTATTTAGGACAGCTGTATGAAAGAGACCTACTGTCCCATAGACTTTATCTGCTCTTTCTGCTATCCTACATATGACATCATAATCCAGGTTGCACCCGGAAACGAGCTTCTGGTCATGGTGCTTTTACCAGTTAGCAACTTTTAAATAAATAAAATAAGTAAACCCTGTTTATGGCATCGTAATTATCCCCATAGTGACAGACTGTGATGTCATAAACATAACTGCAATGTCATATGTAGACAAGCAGCCAGAACAGATAGGACAGTGATCCTGTTTACATGCAAATGTCCTTAATAATGAAGAAGAATGAGAAACACAGAAACAATATGAAAATATAAGCTCACCTGTGCAAAACATTACATTTTCACGAAGTTGTCACGACGGTGTCAGGGGCTCTTTAAAGATTAAAAGATTAAAGGATAAAAATAAAAGTTTAAAGATTAAATGATTAAAAGGTTAAAGATTAAAAGAGAATAGATCTTTATCGTTCAATCTTTAAAAGTCTTTTTTGGGGGGGAACTTCGACTTGCTCTCAGCCCCCATCGCCACCTCGTTCTATCCTGAGGAACTCTATTCACAAGCAGTTACCCTGGACTGCCCTCCCAGGGTGAGGTGCTGGGGGAGTCCCCCTCATAACTTCCCGAATGGTGCCACGGTGTTAGTCTGGCAGTAGAGTACTCCAGGCTTGCTTCATGGGGCTTGGAGGGGAGAGGCACTGGTACCATGTTTTTCCCCATTGTTGGGAGGTGTGATGTGCAGTGACATAAGGGCGCAAGTGCTCATGTCTGACACACTTCCAGGAACTTTTTGAGCCTCAGCTGCTACGGACCCTGGTCTCTGCCACGGGTCAGTCAAGCACTGAGTTTTTCCCCACCCTCCCACCAGAAAGCAGTCAGTCAGACACTCGATCCTCCTTTCCTCAGCCATCCCTCTGACTCCTTGAGCTCGCATCCAAACTCAGTACATCAAAATCGCAAGTAGAAATCCAACTGCTGCACCAGTGGGGCTAGCTGCGTTAAACATCTTTAATCTGTATCCTTTAATCTTAAAAAGACAACAGATCATTATCCTTTAGTCTTTAATCATAACAAGTTATTAATCTTCATCATTTAATCTTTCATCTTTTAATCTTTAAGCCTAATCTTTATCCTTTATCCTTTAAGGGGGCAGTATAGCGTAGAAGTTAAGGGCACTGAGCTGCAAACCTAGAGACCAGAGTTTGAATCCCATCAGCCCCCACTTGCATGCTGTGTGACCCTGAGTAAGTCACTTAACTTCCCTGTGCTCCCAGGTCACACCAGGAAACAAGCTCCAGTTTAGTGCTTCTTTCCTGGTTAAACAAGATCCCATTTCCCTTTATGTTTTGTCATTTATTCTTTAATCTTTAATTCTTTAATCTTTTAATATTTAATCTTTCAAAGACTAGAGAAAAGGGACAAAGGACTAAATATATAAAATTAAAGGATAAACATAACAGATTAAAATATAACAAATCTTTATCCTTTAATCTTAACATTAAAAGATTAATGATTAAAATATAACAGATCTGTATTCTTTATTACTCTTATAATGTTTTAATCATTACTCTTTTAACCTGTCAGTCTTTTATCTTTATCCTTTCTCCTTAAATCTTTTATCTTTAATCTTTGATCATTTAATCTTTAATTTTTTTAAACTTTAATCTTTAAGTTTAGTCTTTAATCTTTATCTTTTATCCCTTACTTTTAATCTGTAATCACTAATCTTTAAATGTAATCTTTAATCTTTATCCTTTAATCTTTTAATATTCTGTACTTTAACATTTTAATCTTTAATATAAAGATAAAAGATAAAAGATTTAAAAAACTGAAAAATAAAGGTTAAAGGATCCTTTATCCTTCAATATTAATTGTTTCATCTTTAGTCTTTTATCTTTTAATCTTTTATCCTTTATCCTTAAATCTTATATTCTTTAATCTTTTAATCTTTCAATCAAGGATTAAAGGAACAAAGATTAAAAGATGAACAATGAAAAGATAAGATCTTTATCCTTTACTCTTTGAGCTTTAAAAGTCTTCATATAAACCTATGAAGACTGCCAGCAGAAAAAGGCCTTACAGTCTACCAAATCTGCTCAATTATGCAACTAGCAGCCCTTATTCTGCAGCTGCCCCCTCCCTTGACCCTCCCCTTGCCCTGTCCCATCACCTTTTGAAGCTGCCACTGTTCTACAGGATACCACCTCTGCCGGTAACGCGTTCCACCCAGCAACCACCCTCTCCATAAAGAAGCGTTTTCTCATTTCCCTCCTGAACCGCCCCCCCCCATATCATGACCTCAGGTGTCCCTCCTCTCCCTTAGTTTGAAAATCCCCTCCATACTAGACTTGTTGATTCCTTTCATGTACTGGAAGATTTCAATCAGATCTCCCCTTTCCCTCGTCTCCTTCAGTGAGTATATGTTGAATTCCTTCAACCTATTGTCAAAAGGTAAGCCCCCCAGACCACAGACCATCTTTGTCACCCTGCGCTGCACCCCCTCCAGTAACTTAATGTCCCTCTTCAGGTGCAGGTGCCAGTATTGCACGCAGTACTTCAGGTGTGGCCTAACCAGTGATCTATGTAATGCAAGATTATCCCAAACAACACTGGTCCCAACACAAAGCCCTGCAGAACTCTGCTGGACACCACCCTTGGGGATGATATCTCACCACCCACCACCACTCTCTGCTGTCTTCCTTGTAGCCAGTTCACTACCCAGCCCACCATCTTTGCATCCACCCTGTACCCAGATCTTTATAATTTAATCTTAATTTTTGTTAAATCTTTAATCTTCACTCTTTTAATCTTTAAATGTAATCTTTAAATGTTTAATCTTTTAATCTTTTTAAGTCTTTTATCTTTATCAATTATCTTTTATCCTTTAATTGTAATCTTTTATTTAATCTTTAATCTTTTAATCTTTACATTTAATCATCAATATTTATCTTTTATCATCTTTTATTCTTTAATCTTTAATAGTTTTATCTTTTATTCTCTACTCTTTCAATCTTTAATATTTTACTATAAAGATAAAACAGTAAAGATTAAAAGATTAAAGAGTAAAGGATTAAGATAAGATATAAAAGATTAAAAGATTTTAAAAGATTACAAATTAAAAGATAAGAGCTTTATCCATTAATCTTTAAACATCTTTAATCTTAATCTTTAGTCTTACTAGTAAAAGATCAAAGAATAACAGATCTTTATTCTTTAATCTTTAAAAGTCTTGAATCTTTATTCTTTAATCTTAAGATTAAAAGACAGTCATAACTTTTACAGCAGTCAATCAATGAAGCTCCCTTAACAACCAATTATCCAGCACTTTACCAGCACACAAGAAGAACCTGCCAGCGTTGCCTAGGAGAACAAACCAAACAAGAAGCAGGAACACTTGAATGAAGATAATAGGAACAGGCTCACAGTTGATTAGACATCAGTTTCTCAGGGAAGACAGATGGCACAAGAGCAAGGAGGCTTGAAAGACAGTAACCCCCAGGACTGGGTATGGACCTGCAGGAGAGACGGGGGGGCGGTGGAACTCAGTTTTTATTATGGAGGGCCACAAAAGTTATAACAAAAGTAAACAGACACAAAATGAAATCTTAGTAAACTTTTATCTTTATTTTTTTATTATTTAATCATTGTTCTTGCACAGGTATGTTAAATAATTTATTTGCATAGATATTTGAAGTCATTTGTTTATAAAATGTTTAAATATTTCTTTGCATACCAATACTTAATATAGGTTAAAAGATTTCCCTTTGTGAAGGTGTGCACTGTACTCCATGCTGCAGCTCTACATATGTCTGCAATGGGTAGTGACTGAATCTCCACTAGCGACATAGTGACCACTCTGGGAAAGTGGGCATGGACCTGGCCTTCCAGTTTCACTTGAACCATGGTATAACAGTGACAGGGACAACTCACAGTCCAAGCAGACATACATTTGATTGTAACAGGATGTTCTATTCGATTAGTCTCAAAGTAGACAAAATGCTGCTTGGACTGCCTAAAGTCCTCGGTCCTGTCCAGGTAGAAATGAAGGGCTCTAGAGACATTCAGTGAGTTTAGATAATCTTCTCCTTTATTCTGAAAGTTTGCAAAGTATGTAGGCAGCACTATAGGCTGGTATTTTAAAACAGAATTTCAAACTGCACACAAAAGAAACACATACAGTGTGTGTGTGTGTGTGTGTGTGTGTGTGTGACTGAGGGAGAGAGAACTTAACCTGAACAATATCTGTGTGTGGGGGGGGGGCCTCTACTGATGACCAAGGTAAACACAGTGTACTGTAAAGGACAGTACACAGAGGAACTATTATAGTCTTATAACTGGAAAACCTCTTTTTTTCCCTAATGTTCTCCATTTTGACAGCTAAATATATTTTATTAATCTTTTTTCAACCATTTAATCTTATTATCTTTATCCTTTAATCTTTTATTATTTCGTCTTTTACTTTTATACTTTCATCCTTTGCTCTTTCAATCAAAGATTAAAGGATAAAGATAACAGATTAAAGATTACAAGATAACAGCTCTTTATTCATTAATCTTATCTTTTCCATCTTTTAATCTTTTATTCTTCAATTATTTAATCTTTTTTGTTGTTTTTTTAATCTTTAATCTTTCAAAGATTAAAGGATAAAGAACTAAAGATTAAAGCAAGAAGATTAAAGGTAAAAAAGATTAAAGACTGAAGATTAAAATACAACAGATCTTTACTCATTACTCTTCAACCTCTAAAAGTCTTTAATCTTTATCCTTTCATCTTTAATTTTAACTTTAAATGATTAAAGATTAAAACATAACATATCTTTATCCTTTAAACTTTTAAGTTTAGCTTTTAATCTTTATCCTTAATCATTTTATCCTTTACTTTTAATCTTTTAAACTTTAATCGGTTATGTTTTAAACTGTTTAGTCGTTCTTTTTTCAATCTTTAAATTTAATCTTTAATCTTTAGCCTTTAACTTTTATCCTTTATTCCTTCATACTAACATAATAAAATGCCAGCAGAATAGGCCTAACGGTTTTTCGTGTCTGCTCGTTTGGTCAGCCCCCACCCTGGGAGCTGACCTTGATGCCCCCCCTCGCCTTCTATGGCTTCTCCCTTCCCAGTTGCAGCATTGGATTTTGCTTCCAGAACCCTTCCCCTGTACCTGTCCCACCCCCTCTTGAACCCATCCACCATCTCTGCCTCCACCAGCCCCCTAGGCAGCGCATTCCATGGCTCCACCACCCTCTCAGTGAAGTAGCACCTCCTCTTTTCTCCCCTGAATCTTCCCCCCTCCAGCTTCCACCCATGCCCTCTAGTGGCCCCCTCCTCCTTCCTTCAAAGCACCCTGACAGTTCCTCCCCTATTTATCCCCTTCATGTACTTGAAGACCTCTAGCATGTCCCCCCGGTCCCTTCTCTCTTCCAATGTTTACATATTTAGCACTTCGAGCCTCTCCTCATAGGTCCTGTCCCCCAAGCCCCAAATCATTTTGGTTGCCCTCCTCTGGACCCTCTTCATAGTTTAATGTCCCTCTTTAAGTGTGGCCTCCAAAACTGCACGCAGTACTTGAGGTGCAGCCTCACCAAGCAGTTATACAGAGGGAGTATCACTTCCCTCCTTCTGGAGGTGATCCCCCTAGCTATGCATCCCAGCATCCTGTTGGCCTTGGCTGCTGCCCTCCTACAAGTCTCTGAGTTGTTCATTTTGACATCCACCACCACCCCCAGGTCCTCTCAGCCATCGAGACTTGTAGCATCCCCCAAGGTGTACACTTGGCCTGGGTTTATAGCCCCAGGTGCAATACCTTACATTTCCCTGCATTGAACCTCAGCTTCCACTTTCTAGACCATCTTTCCAGAGCCTCCAGGTCCCCCGTAGGGCCACCCTCCCCTCCTCCCCATCCACCACCTCCCCCAGTTTTGAGTCATCCGCAAAGAGACTCATCTCACTCCTGATACCTGTCCTTATGTCAGAGATGTAGGTGTTGAACAGGAGGGGCCCAAGGACTGATCCCTGTGGGACCCCACTAATGACCCTCCTTGGGGATGAGACTATCCTGCCAACTACGACCCTCTGGGTCCGGTCCTGGAGCCAATTGCCTATCCATCTGATCATCTGGTTCCCCACCCTCATTCATCTTTTATCTTTTCATTTTTTATTCTATAATCTTTTAAAATATTTTTCAACCTTTTAATCTTTAATCCTTTAAACATTTACCCTTTTATCCTTTATGCATTATGTTTTAATCTTTTGTTTAAGCTTTTAATCTTTAATCTTTTAATCAAAGACTAAAGAATAAAGAACAAAGAATTAAATATTAATCCTTAGAGTGTTAATCTTTTAATTTTAATCTTTTTATCTTTAATTTTTTAATTAAAGTTTGAAGGATAAAGGATTAAAGATTAAAAAATTAAAGGATACGGATAAATGATTAAGAGATTAAAAAAGATTAAATGATTAATGATTATATCATATCAGATCTTTATGCTTTAATCTTTAAGCCTAAAAAGTCTTTAATCTTTATTCCATAACCGTTACACTGATGAGTGCTGGATAGGATGATACACGTGTCTGTATCTTCTGTTTGCAACCTTTGCAGATTGTGTGAGAAGCCATTTGACACCATGCATTCCTGCTTAAAGCTGAACCAGCCTAAAATTTCATGGTGATTTGCATTATGTGGGTATGCGTGATTTTGTATTTCTTTGAAACTTGGCTTTATGGCCAATGCCCTCTGGGGTAAACCCTTGCCTCAGTGCTTTTGCACTAAGGTTCTTTATCATTTAGCTTGTTTTGGGGGGGCTCACCATGACCAAAACTCATAAGACCAACATATGGCGGTTCATGTCCCCTGGGGTGTGATACTGTTCAGTATTCACAAAACAGGAAAAGGGACAGGGACCACAGCTGAGCATCAGATGCCAAAGTGGGGGAAGAGATGGACAACAATCCATTCATGGGGGAGAGAGCCCTGCAGGAACTCACTAAATTAAAGGTGGACAAAGCAATGGAACCAGACGGCATACACCCAAGGATACTACGGGAGCTGCAAAGAGAGCTAGCAGAACCTCTGGCAGCATTGTTCACTGAGTCACTTAACACAGGAGGTACCAGAGGATTGGAGGGGGGGCACAGATCATCTCTCCACACAAATCAGGCAGTAGGGAGGAGGCAAGCAACTATAGGCCAGTCAGTCTCACCTCAGTAGTGGGGAAGATCATGGAGGCACTGCTTAAGAAAAGGAGAGTGGGACATCTGGAAGCCATCAGTGCCCAGGACCCTGAGCAACATGGGTTCACAGTGAGTAGGTTGTGTCAGACAAATCTCATAGACTTCTTCGACTGGGTGACAAAGGAAGTAAATCGGGGGGGGTGGACATCGCCTACCTCGATTTCAGCAAAGCCTTCGAAACCATCACACATAGAAGGGTGGTTAACAAGATGGGTAGTCTGGGCATGGGAGACAAGGTGGTAACTGGGTTAGGAACTGGCTAACAGACAGGAGACAGAGGGTGGTGGTAAATGGGAGTGCAATCTGGATAGAGGAGGGTAACCAGTGGAGTACCTCAGGGATCAGTCCTTGGACCATTTCTGTTCAATGTCTTCATCAGTGACATTGCAGAGGGGCTGGAAGGAAAGGTCTGCCTGTTTGCAGATGATACAAAGATCTGTAACAGGGTGGATACTCCTGAAGGGGTGAAGAAAATGAGGAGGGACCTGGGAAAACTTGAGAAATGGTCTGCAGAGTGGCGACCGAGGTTTAATTCCAAAAAGTGCAAACTTATGCACCTGGGACACAGTAACCCTGGGGAGAGCTACAGGATGAAGGAAGAGTTGCTGACAGTCACCAAAGAGGAAAGAGACCTCTGAGTTACTATTTCAGATTACCTCAACATTTCAAAGCAGAGACAAAGGCAGCAGGGAGGGACAGTGGCATGCGGGGATGCATAGGAAGGGGTATCATCAGCAGAAGGCATGAGGTAGTGATGCCTTTATACAAAACCCTGGTCAGGCCTCACATGGAGTACTGTGTGCAGTTCTGGAGGCTGCACCTTTGAAAGGACATTAACAGGCTGGAGGCAGTCCAGAGAAGGGCAACTAAGATGGTACAGGGCTTGCACCTCAAAACTTAAGAGAGAGATTAAGGGACCTCAATATGTACTCGCTGGAGGAGATGAGGGAGAGAGGAGACATGACAGAAACATTCAAGTACCTCAAGGGCATAAACAAGGTGTGGGGGGGAATCTTCCAATATAGGAGAAGTACAAGAACTAGGGAGCATGACATGAAATTGGAAGGTGTTAGGTTAAGAAGGAATATCAGGAAGCTTTTCTTCACAGAGAGGGTGGTGGATGCATCAAATGGTCTGCCACAGGAGGTGGTGGGAGCAAGCACTGTGGTTGAATTTAAACATGCATGGGACAGGCACGGGGAACCATATAGGTTTAGCGAGGGAGGGTCAAAAGCTGTAATCAAGTACAGGACTTACGGGCAGACTTGATGGGCTAGTGGTCCTTATCTGCTAACAATTTCTATGTTTCTACATAATCTTTTAATCTTGTTTAATCGTGCAGTGTCACCCTTCTGAGCTTCTTTTTCAGGTGCCTATTCTGGAGCCTCAGGTACAGAATGGGTCACTAATATTCATTTATCTTCAATGTGAGAAAGTACCTGGAGAAGAAACCCCTCCCCAGCTAGAAAACAGGAATAATTTCCACAGCATTTAACTCTGATGACTTTCTCGGCTCCAACACCAGTAGTAGTTTTTGCTCTGGTAACTGAGATGAAAACACTATGAATTTGCTTATGTAACAACCAAGTCACCTTGGGTTACTAAGACCCTGGTAAATTAAGTAAGATTAGGTTGCTAGGTAGGCTTGCCCAGTATGAACACAGTATGAACACATACTGGTGTTCCCATGGCAATTTCTATCAATCATCCTTGGCAGATGCTCCAAGGGGATGGAACTCTCGCAGCAGCATATGCCACATTGGAATGTTGGCATGGAATGCTTCTGGGGTGAGTTTTCTGCCTGAGTGCAGAGTTGAGAGTGTTACCTTCTGCCACTAGCAAAAGAGGAGTGTGGAGCTGGTTGGGGGTAAGTTGTTGCTTCTCCTGGCCCTGCCAGCTCCTATTCTGGTAAATGTGAGCAGTGTCCTGCAGTTGTGATGGCCCTCTACAGTTCCATGCCCTTGTGGAGGGTGAAGATTCCTTTGCATAGCTGATGTTCTGCAACTGCGAGTAATTTAGGGGTCCGTCCCTACCCGCAAGAGAGTCCAAGTAAAGTGCTGCCCAGTTTTGGGAAAAAGGTCAGTACTTGCCCTTTGAGCTTAAGGGATTCCTGTGGATTTTAAATGGGTGCTTCAGACACTGAGGGAGGACTGTTTTATACACAAACAATGCCTCTTCAATATGGATTTGATATGGGAAAAAGATGCCTCCCTTCTGTGAAGAGTTGGACTGAGAAATTGTGCATTTCTGACAAGGGAGGAGAAAAATGTGGTGGCCAGGATACTCACTGTAGTGCTCCACATAGCTGGAAGACAAACAATGTCCAGTGAGAGGATCCTGTGGGGAAATGTTGGTGGAAGGGGGAGCCTGAAGTGTTAACCCCTAGGATGGTAAACATCAAAGTTGTCCAGTGTCCATAGGCCAGAAGAGGAATGGACAGGAGACAGTAGTTTGTACCCCTATGAAGGGGGGGGGGGTTGAACCTGTAACTGTGGCAAATTACTACTGTGGAAAAGATGGACTGTATGTACCTGTAGTTCTGCTCCTGCAGCCCTGGGCAAACATTTTTCTGACAGCTCCTTTTGTGTCAGAATAAAACCTACTTCTTGACTCTATTTCCATTTCTGGACAGCTTGTGTGTTTAGACTGTTAGTTTCTGGTGCCCCTAGTGTCATGGCCCACCCCAGAACCCCTAATACAAATTTTGCTTGGTTACCCCCCCCCCTTCCTCCTAAGACCAAGCAAGGGAAATAACTGCCAGTGGAGTGAATGGACTGTTTGATGCAAATGTCATCTGTGGTGCCAATATGCCAACTGTGTGTGTTACTTGAGGGAAGGGGTGGTTACACAAGATGGGTGTTTGTCCGAAATTTCAGGGTTTGGCTGCCTCGAGAAATGGCCTGGAGTGATGAACCTGGCAGCGTTATACCTGCCAGAGCAAGTACTAACTGCAAAGGCAAGTTCATGTTCAAGTTACATAGAAGTTGACAGCAGATAAGGACCGCAAGGCCCATCCAGTCTGCCCATTTCTTTTTCTACCTTATAAATGTGCCATTGGCCTTTGCTCCATCAGTGGCCTATCTATTCATACTCATTTGTATTGCTCCCTTATGCCTATCCCATGCCTGTTTGAAGCCCTGCACTGTATTCATAGCCACCACTTCTTGAGGTAGGCAATTCCATGCATCCACCACCCTTTCTGTGAAAAAGAATTTCCTCACATTCCCCCTTAATCGGCCCCCCTCTAATCTCATGCTGTGCCCTCTTGTCCTGCTATTTTTCTTATATCTAAACATGTTAGACTCTTTCACCTTGTTAATGCCCTTAAGATGTTTGAATGCCTCGATCATATCACCTCTCTCCCTCCTTTGCTCAAGGGTATACATATTGAGCTCTGTTAATCTGTCCTCATATGTCTTCTGATGCAGTCCCTGCACCATTTTGGTTGCCCTTCTCTGGACTGCCTCAATTTGGTTAATGTCCTTGTGAAGGTCTAGTTTCTAGTTTAAAATCCTTCTCACAGTGCCTAGTAAACGCACTCGGAAGGAAAGAGAGTGTGTGCCCCTGTCCTAATTTGCATGGCATCATGTGACTGGCTGGAGCCAGTATGTCCCACTCCTTGGACTGTGTTCTGAGTGAGAGGGGCTGGAGCAAAGTGTTGTGGAGAAGTTGGAGCTCATGCAGCAGCAAGCAGAGAGACGAGGGCTGCGGGCCTAGTGGAAACTTCTTCAAGAGTTTGAATTGGGAACTGTGTATGAAACCATCCAGAGCAGGCAACGGGCAAATCCCAAAGCGCAGGCAGCCATCCATCCTTTTTTGTGGGTGAAGAAGTGTTCCGGAGTCGGTCGCTGCAGTCAGGACCACCTGAGAAGGTGAACTGCACTCAGCGTCAAGCAAAGGGTCTGTCAGCAAGGATAGAAAAACCAAAAGTTGAGAATCAAGCTGGAATGTGAGTATTTTGAATCACTGCATTTCAAAAATGTTACAAACAGCGAAGGAATTGCAAGTATGGCAACCTGTTGTTGAAAAACAAAAGTTGCATGCAAACTGAGCATAGGGCAGGGAACAAAGAGGAAAAGCAGTCAAAGTAAGAAAATTGCAGGTTGCAGCAGGTACAAGATTCCTTTGTGGAGTCAGAAAAGTTTTGGAGAAAATTTGTGCGGCAGGCAGTAGCTGGCAAGGACTTGTGGACAAGACTGTGAGGCCCAGTAATGGTGTAATGTGACTTACAGTTCAGTGTGCAAAGCTTCCAGTGCAGTAAAGCACAGCGAGCAAGGAATTTCAGTGGCAAGCTGATTGTGAAACCATTTGGTAAGTGGACTGTAACAAGGACAAAGCAGTTTAAAATGTAGCTGACTCAATTAAAGTTGCTGTGTATGTTTTTTCAGCATCCAGGAACATGGTTGGCAGTAAATGCTATCAATCACAACCCCACTCAGCAGGTCAGGCCCTCTGCTCCCACAGTGCCAACCTCCGAGCACAGTATTGTGAACAGGAACAGAAACAGGGTAATCCTCCTGTCTGTTTTGTGGGTTCGAATCAAACTTTGGGAATTTATTATTTTTACTGTAACCGAGGTCTATACCTTGTGCCAGAGCCATGCATGAGTGGTGCATGCACAGTGGATTAAATTTAACACTTTTGGGGGTTTTTGAGTTGCGAGCGTCCCCGTGACCCCTTCCGGGTCGTAGTACCATACAAAACTTGCCCCCGCAGGGAGCGAGCACTAGTATATGCAATTTTGTAACTTGAAAACACCTCTGTGCTGTGTGGCAGTACTAGGGACCTTATTTTAAGCACTATATACTATTTTATGCTGTAATGTGTGTGTCTGAGCCCTGTTTCAACTGACAGGAAGCAGGAAGAGAGCCAGGTAGTTCAGGCATAGCTGATCCTGCACTACACACGGCTGGGAATTTATTATTTTTACTGAAACTGAGGTCTATACCTTGTGCCTGAGCCACGCATGAGTGGCGCATGCACAGTGGATTAAATTTAATCATTTTTGGGGGTTTTTGAGTTGCGAGTATTCCCGCGACCCCTAATGGCAAGCTGATTGTGAAACCATTTGGTAAGTGGACTGTAACAAGGACAAAGCAGTTTAGTACCATACAAAACTTGCCCCTGCAGCGAGCAGGGTGAGCGGTGAAGCACACAGAGACGCGCGCAGAGACACACGCGTTTGCACGTGTCTGCTGTGTCCACTGGGACCGCGGGGAAAAAGGGCATTGCTACAGTAAGTTAACGGTTGTTTGTTTCTACTTTTTTATTGTTCTCTACCTTGGTTTATTAGAAGTCTGTTTATAACATGGAGGCCCCAAATAACCACTGCTAGTCCTGTTTGATGTTTGCTATTGGTCTTCAGATTACTAACTATGTATGCAGTAAATGCTTAATGATTGAAACCCTCCATAATGAAATAAATCGTTTACTGGCCTCCACAGTTGTTAGCCCTGAGATTGAGGCACTGGAGGACTATATCAATTCAATGCTTGGCCAGTCTCTACCCTTGAGTCCTTCCTTGGTCGTTGATTTATGACCTACTTCAAAGTGTAATGTTCCCATTATTTCTCCCTGACCTGTTTCGTCTTTAGAAGAATCAGATAATTGGGCTGTAGTACCTAAGGGCAAATCAAAACATAGGGGTGGGCAAATAGGTTACAACGTACCATCTCTACCCTTACCTAACAAATTTGATATCTTAAGCATGACATTACTGTCTCTCCTTATGATGATTCTTTACATGTTCCCCAAAGTAGCCTATCAGTACCTAGTCCATCTTTTCAAAGGGCAGAAAGTAAAACTGCAGATTTATCATCCAAGCAAAACAATCCCCAATTTAATTTAATTGATCAAACTAATTTACTTCATCACTCACTCCCAGTAATATGGATCTCCATTCATCATCTAAACAAATTTTTGTTACTGGCAATTCCATTATTAAACATTTGGATCGACCTGTATGCAATGTGGATAAACTTAATCGTACTTGCTCTAGTCTAAGAGGTGCCAGTGTATCGGACATCACTTCTGTAGTAAAAAATATATTAGTGGGGGCTAGTGAAAAACAACTGTTTATGATACATGCAGGTACTAACGATGTAAACAGAGGCAGCCTTGATGAGCTTAAGCAGGACATCACAGCACTCAATAATGTACTGGCTGAAAAAGACAGTCTTGTATGCTTTTCAGAAATCCTTCCTGTACCCAGAGCTTCTGATGCCATCAACACTAAGATTAAAGCCTTTAATGATTGGCTGAGATGATGGTGTCTTCAGCAGGGCATTTTATGCCTTGCACATTGGGAAACTTTTTACTTAAAAGATTCACTGTTTTGTTGGGATGGACTTCATCTCAGCCATAGGGGAAGTACCTTATTGGGTAGAAGCATTACAACAGCCATTAACAAACTTTTAAATTAAAAACTGGGGGTGAGATCAGAGAAAAAAATCCTGTTCTCTAAAAAGACCTAATACTGATTCTATTGAGTGTGAGGTGCTTAGTCTCAATGCTAGATCTTTAAATCTGGTTAAAATAACTGAACTTGAGGCCATGTGCCTTTCAAATAAATTTGGACTTATTTCTATTACTGAAACTTGGTGGGACCCCGTTACCACCTGGATCCCACATATTCCTGGGTACAAATTATATCATAAGGATCGTCAAGGCCAGGTGGGGGGAGGGGTCTGTCTCTATGTTAGGGACAACATAATTTCACTACAACTTCCCCTTATTAGTAATATTCAAACCATTTGGGTGAATACTCAGTTTAAGGGACAACTCCAACTGTTGGTTGGGACATGCTACAGGACCCCATCATCCAATCTGGAATATTCCATATGCTTGCACAAAGAAATTTCTGATATGGCCTCTAAAGGAAACATCCTCATTCTGGGTGACTTTAACATGCCCTCTATAAACTAGAGTTCCTTAACTGGTAGTACGCAGGCTGAAAAAGATTTAATTGCACTTCTTGTAGATATGGGTCTTGAACAAATAATTATTGAACCTACATGTGGAGTCAATATATTGGATTTAGTTATTACTAATATAGGGAGCTCAATATCTAAGGTTCTAGTTGGCGCCCCATTGGGATCCAGTAATCATTATTCAACTTCCTTTACCTTGTTATTTTGTCAACATATCTCCAACTTTTCAGAATTCAAGAATTATAATAATGCTAACTTTAGCACTATTAATGATCAAATAAATTCAATTTCTTGGTATGCAACATTATCTCCTCTTTCCCTGGAGGAATCCTGGGAATATTTTAAATCTTCTATTTACTATTTAGAAGACCTATATGTCCCTATCTCAAAAAAGTTAATAAGAAGGGGAAAATACTCTTGTGGTTCAACAAAACTACAAAAGCATTAATAAATGATAAACAAATGCTTTTTTTCATGTGTAAATAATAGTGAGGGAGATGCCAAACGATTATTAATTATTAAATATAGAAAAACCTTAAAACCTTAAAACTTTTAAAGCAAGCTATTTTACAATCCAAAAAGAAACTTGAGTTTCATTTGGCCCATACAAAAGACAGCTATAAATCATTATTCTCCTATCTTAACAATAAAAAAATGAATAATAGATATGTGGGGCCCCTGTGTGTTAATAACTCTATTATAGCCACTGATAGGGACATAGCTGACACATTTAATAAACAGTTTTGTTTAGTTTTTACAAAGAAAGAAGTTCCCAAACTCTTTAGGCAAACAGTTAACTACAGTCCCTCCTATACTATTACTAAAGATGATACCCTAGAAGCTATTTTGTCTCTAAAACCTAACTCTAGTCCAGGACCAGATAACATTAATCCTAGATTCTTACTTGAGACAGCTGTTGCTATCACTAAACCTCTATCAATCATCTTTAATAAATCTTTAATTGAAGGGGTTATCCCTCATGATTGGACAATAGCCACAGTTATCCCAATCTTCAAAAAAGGTAAACATTCCAAGCCAGAAAACTATTGTCTGATAAGTTTAACATCAGTTATAAGTAAACTTAGAGAAAATTATTTAAAAAATGTTAGATAATGAATCCACATTAAGTAATTTAATTGATAATACCCAGCACAGATTCAGACAAGGATATTCTTGCACCACTAACCTGGTAGCCTTTTATAATTATATTAGTATGGTTTTGGATAATGGTATCCCCATGGATGTAATCCTTCTTGATTATAGTAGAGCATTTGACAAAGTCCCTCATGACATCTTGCTTGACAAAATGGTAAAAATGGGATTCTCACAGTATATAGTTAAATGGGTTTCAGGATGGTTGAATAACAGACAACAGCAAGTCAGAATAAATGGCATGCTTTCTCAGGCTCTGAGTGTGACCAGTGGGGTTCCACAGGGTTCTGTGCTGGGACCAACCTTGTTTAATATCTTTATTAGTGACTTGCAGGTTGGCCCCGACAATGTTCTTTCGAAATTTGGTGATGACATCAAGTTAGGAGGGTCTATTCATACATTATTAAATAGAGAATCTATGATAAATAATTTTAAAAACTGTTGAAGAATGGGCAGACTCAAACAAGATGACACTTAATCGAGACAAATGCCATGTTTTACACTTTGGTAAGAAAAACCCCCAAACAAATTTATTTTTTAAATATTCCCCTATATGTGTCACTACTAGTGCAAGATCTTGGAATTATTATTAATAATAAACTGTCTTCAACTGATCACTGTACTATGATAGCCAGAAAATCCAATGCAATGCTTACTCGGATCCAACATTCTTTTGTGTCAAGGACTCAGGAATGTATTATTCCTCTGTATAGAACATATGTAAGGCCCCATTTAGAGTATGGGTCTCCCTTCTGGAATCCATACTTGAAGCAGGATGTGGATAGAATGGAGAAAATCCACAGGAGAGCTACAAAAATGGTCCCATATCTATCCAAATTGGATTATAGGGGTAGACTACAAGTAACCAGGTTACATTCACTTCATACAAGACGCACTACAGGAGATCTACTCCTATTAAATAAAATTCAGAACTCCCAAGAGCTCATGCACCATTGCGGTTTAAACTTTTCTACTAGACAGACCACTCCTAGGTCCCATAACAAACAAATCACTGTTTCAAAATCTAAAACAAATAAAAGGTTAGATTATTTTACGGTAAGAACTCTTAGAATTTGGAATCTGCTTCCACAAAAATTAGTGGACAGTAGTTCTATTACAGCTTTTAAAAAAGGGTTGGATTGTTGGAAGGAGTGCAATAATCCCAGGGTAGATTTGTCCCACAATGGTGGTGGGGGACAATCTTGATGGGCAGTAGCCTTCTTTTGTCCTCTGAAACCAAGTAAACAAAGTTCTGGAAGGATTCACACTCTGAACCTCTTGCTAGCGTACCCAATGTACAGGCTCAGATAATTCTGCTCTTCAGGGCATGCCAGATATCTTTCGCCTACGGGCACCTAACCAGGTGTATAAAATGAACCCTTAAAAACTCTATGAAAGACCTCAGAATAAACTCTTACCTTTTACCAGTTTGGTAAACCAGTAAGCTATGCACAGTGTCAGCTTTAACCATACATGCTTCACTTGTCAAAGAAAGAATTTCAAAGGCACACCAAGTAGTCTCTTAAAATAAGAGGTTTACTTTGAAATAGATAAAAAAATGTAAGATGTAAATACAGAAATATATCACAAAATGTACACTCACTTAAAAGAATAAGGTTTACAAGTGCAATTTCCTACCAACCATACACTTAGACTTACCTATTTAATGTATTTTTCTAATAGTGCTAAAAAAGTAGATGTTACAGCTTCAGAGTCCAAACATGTGAGTCTCTAAAGGACAGTCACAGCATAATTAAAACAACTGTCTTGAGCCTGCATTCTCCATGATATCACCCAGCTCCTCCTCTGTTTATTAAAAAACCATACAAACAGGATCCTCATCATTCAGAAGGTAAATTAAATAGGACATCAGCAAAACTCATTTCCCCATGTGACTTCCCAATCAAGTCTGTAATTTTCCAAGTTCTTTCTTTCATCCATGAGCAGCATCCTGCTCTTACACAGACATCAAAGGAACATTGATGACTTTGCACCTAAGTGACATAACCTGGTTTCTTCCTCTAAACGTCATAAATGTTTAAGATTTCCTATCCCAGCAGCTGGCAGCTACAATTAAGCTAGATAAACAAGAGATTCTTAATTTAAGTCTCTTCTAACCTATAATTATCTCCTGGCTTTTAGGATAACATATTTTAGCAGAGACTTGAGGGGGAAGGGTCATCCCACAGGCAGACTCAGCATGCCTCAAGAGAGACATCCAATAACACATTTTTATATTACAAAAATCATAGAGCAATCAGAACCAGCTGTCCAAGTGTCACAATCCTCCCCACCTAGACTGAATTTGGAAGCTCTACACCTGCATGGGATGAGCTTCCCAAATCAGTTAACTCCTCATAGATACGAGACAACCCATCTGAGTTCTGACTGGTCACTCCAGCCCTATGTAGAACTGTCATGTCATACCCCTGCAAAGCAAGACTCCATCTTAGCAATCTATCATTATTTTTACCCCATTCGCGTCAGCCACAGTATGGCAAGACACTCCTTTTCCACAGTGGAGTATGCCTGCTCCCTGGGAAGTAATTTTTTACTCAGATACGCTACAGAGTGATCTTTCCCTTGGCTGGATGCCTGACTCAGTACTGCCCCAATACCCACACCTGAGGTGCCAGTCTGAACTCTAAAGGGTTTGCTATAGTCAGGACTTGTCAAAACAGGAGCATTGCACAGTGCCACCTTCAGTCTGGTATATGCTTCTTAACAAGTTGGTCCCCAGATAATTTTCTTTGGCATCCTTTTCTATACCAGGTCAGATAGGGTTGCAGCCAGGGCACTGTAACTGGGTACAAATTTCTACACTACCCTGCTGTCCCGAGAAAACTCCTGACCTGCTTCTGCATTTCTGGTCTGGGCCATACCTGGATCACCTGTATTTTTACTTGGTTAGGACGGAGCTGTCCCCGGCCTACCACATGCCCGAGGTATGCCACCTCTCCCATGGCCACCTGGCACTTCCTGGCTTTGACAGTGAGCCTGGCCCTCTGTATCCTGCCCAGCACTAAGGTGGGACAGGTGTTCCTCCCAGCTGGCACTAAAGATGGCAATGTCATCCAGGTATACCAAGCGTACTCCTCAGCACCACTTAACACCTGGTTCACCAACCTTTGGAAAGTGGCCGGGCATTCTTCATTCTGAAAGGCATTACTTTAAATTCAAATAAGCCTATCAAAGTGATGGAAGGCTGACCTCTCCTTAGCTCTGTCCATCAACTCTACCTGCCAATACCCCTTGGTTAGGGCAATGGCCGTAAGGTAGGTCGCCCCTCCCAACTTGTACAGGAGTTCGTCCATCCGGGGCATCGGGTGGGCATCTGACTTTGTGACTGCATTCAGTCCACGATAGTCCACACAGAAATGAGTAGAGCCCTGTGGCTTGGGCACAAGGACTACGGGTGAGGCCCAGGGGCTGTCGGATCTCTGGATTACTCCTAAATCCAGCATCTCTTCCACTTCCCTCCTAATGTCCTTTTGGACAGCCTCTGACACCCAATATGCTGTCTGCCACATCGGCGTCTGTGTCCCTGTCTCCACATCGTGCGTTGCTAAGGGGGTTAGTCCAGACTTGGCGCTAAACAATGGGGCAAAGTCTGCTAAAACCTCCCTTACTTCCTGGATCTGGTCTAGGGCCAGCTGGGAAGACAATTTTACTGCCTCCACAGAGGACTCCCGCTTGCTTTCTTCCAGCAAGTTCAGAAGGGGGTCTCCTTTGTCCATCCCCTCCCTAGGACTACACACTGCAAACACCATGTCAACCCTATTTGCATATGGCTTCATCATGTTGACATGGTATATCCTTTCTGTCTGTCTTCTGTCAGGTAACTCTATAATATACTGTAGTTCACGTCGAGATCACGTGATGAGCTAGAGGAGAGAGGATGTCCTGAGTGCAGCTCCCGGGCCCTCGCTAGTTTAATTTATCTCTAAACTAAAAGAAAAAATTACTCACCTTAGTAATGTTTCTTCTAATGGAGTCTTGCTGTATTCTGACAATAGCAGTGAGTCCCAACCTTCGAACTGCCCCAGAGATGAAACAGTTAACTTTCCAAGCCAGCCATGGAATGCTGAGCTCGAGCTCGGTTGAGACTCTGTCTGTTGCTGTTTGAACTCAAACCGTCAGATCTTTACGAGCTAAACTCAATGAGGACCTGTGTGGAAGCTGTAAACCTACACTAGCCAACTGGCTACTAAATATAATAGCAAATTTTTTGGTCTCAAAACAAAAACTCAAGCCAGGAAACCCCAAAAATGAAATAAACACAACACCCACTCACCCAAAGAAAAGAGGGTAATAATGAAAAATGTGGGGCACCTCCTAAGTGCCAACACTGCTACTGCCCACCCACATCCCAAAAACAAAGGTTCTGAGAGGGGAAGGCGGGGGATGGAGGTCAGAATACAGCAAGACTCCATTAGAAGAAACAACATTACTAAGGTGAGTATATTTTTCTTCAAACAACATGAAGTCTTGCTATATTCTGACAATAGCAGACTACCAAGCAGTACTTTCATGGAAGGGGGACAGAACCTGCTTAGGAAATAGGCACTGAAGCACAGCTGTGCCAAACCGAGCATCACTCCTAGCCTGGATATCCAGAGAGTAATGCTTGGTAAAAGTGTGAACTATTTTCCTGGCAGCTGCTTGACATATCTCTAAGATAGGAATATCCCTGGCAGCAGCCAGGAGGCAGCTGTACCTCTAGTAGAGTGAGCCCTCAGGCCTGAGGGTGGAACCTTGCCTAGTTTTTCAAAGCAAAATTGAATGCAAGAGACCTGGCAATGGATCTTTTAGTGGCAGGTTTTCCTTTACCAACCTCACCATAAGTGAGGAACAGTTGGAGGGAGTCAAACCCGTGACCCTTGGTACATTCTATGTAGTAGCTAAGGGCTCTTTTCACATCTAAACTGTGCAGCCTCCTCTCACCAGAGGAGGAATGGTCAGTGAAGTACACAGGAAGAGGCATAGGTTGGTTAAGGTGGAAGTCTGAAACCACTTTAGGTAAAAACTTCCTGTTAGTCCTGAGGACCACCTTATCTCTATGAAAAGAGATAAAATCAGGCTCCACTGACAGGGCTTGTAACTCACTTATGCGCCTGGCAGAAGTGATGGCTACCAGGAACACAGTTTTCCAAGTCAGGTACTTAAGCTCTGCTGAGAACAATGGCTCAAAAGGGGGTTGCATAAGCTGAGCAATGCAAACGTTAAGGTCCCAAGCAGGGGCAGGGTCCCTGAATGGTGGATTGGTATGAAGCAATCCCTTGAAAAACGTGGAGAATACAGGGTGAGCTGAAAGAGAAGAGGGCTTACCTGCTGAAATAAAAGCAGAGACAGCTGCCAGATGCACCCTTAGTGTAACTGGCCTGAGTCCCAAGCTATTCAGATGGACCATATAGTCAAGGACTGTGGGCAGACCAGCAAATTCTGGGGAAATATGCTTCCCAAAGCACTATATGGAAAATCTTTTCCACTTAGAATTATAAGTAGTTCTGGTGGAAGGCTTCCTAGAAGCCTTTAGAATATCCATAACACCTTGGGAGAGGTGTAAATCAGCAAACTAACTCTTCAAGAGCCAGGCCTTGAGATTAGGAGATTTGAGATTCGGGTACCAAACCCTCCCCTCAGCACAGGTTAGCAGGTTGTAATTCCTGGGAAGAGACAGGGGAAGGTGGACTGCTAAGGACAATAGGAGAGGATACCAGGGCTGTCTGGCCCAGTCTGGAGCAACCGGGATCACCTTGCAAGGTTGAGATCTGATTTTGACTAGCACTTTGAATAGGAGAGGGAAGGTGGGGGGAAACATACAGGAACTTCCCTTCCCAACTGAGAACTAAGGCATCCAGGGAGACTGAGACCAACACTGGGGGCCTGTAACAAAACAGGGGAAGTTGGTGATTGTCTGGGGCTGCAAAAAGATCTATCTGTGGGGTGCCCCATCTGGAGAATATCACTTCCAAAACCAGGGGATCCAGTGACCATTCGTGATGGCCCTGGGATATCCTGCTGAGAGCATCTGCCAGGACATTGTCCTTGCCTGGGAGGTGTAAAGCTGTGAAGGAAGTGTTCAGGGAATAAGCCAGAAACCACAACTTCATTGCTTCTGTGCACAAGGCTGTAGACCATGTGCCTCCTTGCTTGTTGATATACCACATTGTGGTGACGTTGTCTGTTCTGATCTGAATAACTTTGTTCTGAACAGACTTGGAAAAGGCTTGAAGTGCTAGAAATACTGCTCTGAGTTCCAGCAGATTGATGTGAAGCAGAGATTCCTGAGGGGACCACAACCCCTGAGTGGTCAGGTCTCCCAAGTGGGCCCTCCACCCCAAGAGGGAGGCATCTGTAGTAAGGATTAAAGAGTGAGACTGAGTGACAAAGGGAACTCCCTGTCTTAGATTGTTCTGATCCTGCCACCACTGCAAGGCCTGGATCAGGGTTCGAGTCACTGGGATCAGTTTGGTCAGAGGGTCCTTTTTCTGAGATCAAAAGGCTCTCAAGTGGAACTGAATGTTCCTCATCTGAAATCTTGCTCCCTGCACCACTGCTGTAGAAGCAGCCGTGTGCCCCAGGAGCTGCAGAAAATGCCTTGCTGGTCGAGACACCTGAAGGGTGAATGAAGAGGCCAGTGTGATAAGGGGCCTTGCCCTGTCCACGGGAAGGAAGGCTCTGGCCTTTTCTGTATCTAGCTCTACGCCTATGAAGGTGAGGAACTGAACAGGCTCTAGAACTGACTTTGAAAGATTCAGAAGGAAACCTAGAGAGGTGAGCAGTTGCTGAGTTACCTGCAGGTGTAACCTGACTTGGTCTGGGGACTGGCCTACTATGAGCCAGTCATTCAGGTATGGGAAGATGGCAATCCTTTGTCTTCGTAGAGAAGCAACTACTACTGCCAGGCATTTTGTGAACACCCTTGGAGCAGAGGTTAGGCCGAAGGGCATTGCTCTGAATTGGTAATGGCCTGAGGGCAGCTCGAATCTGAGGTACTTTCAATGGGAGCTTCTGATGAGAATATGGAAATAGGCATCCTTGAGGTCCAGGGAGACTAGCCAGTCCCCTGGCCTTAGAGAGGGCAGAAATATTCCCAGAGTCACCATTCTGAATTTTGGTTTTAAAAGGTGCTTGTTTAAGTATCTGAGATCCAGGATGGGCCGCCATTCTCCTGTCTTTTTGGGGGTAAGGAAGTACCTGGAGTAAAATCCTTTGCCCTGGTGTAGGGGTGGAACCCTTTCCACAGCTCTGAGAGCCAGGAGGGAAGAGACCTCTGCCTCTATGGCAAGTGCCTTTGAAGGATTTGCAGGTGGAAAGCTGGTTCTCAGCTTTGGACATTTTTTGAAGCCGAGAACCAGTCCCTGGCTTACTACTTTCAGGACCCACTTGTCTGATGTTAGAGACTTCCAGTCCTGGACAAAGTAAGCCAGCCTGCCCCCTACAGGTAGTGGACAATCAGCCCTGGCAATCCCATCAGGATGCCTGTTTAGCAGGGGGTTTAGGCTGAGGGGTGGAAGCAGGCCTGCTTGTACCCCTTCTGCCTCTCCCTCTAAAGAACCTCCTCTGAGCATAAGCAGAAGAGGAGGCCTGGGCTTGGCAGAAAAGCCTGCCCCTGCCCCTGGGATGCTGCCTTTGAGGAGTGGCTTGCCTTTCCTTGGCCTGGACACTCCTATAGGTGGTCCTATATTCATCCATTTTCTTCATGTAATTCTCTGTTTGCTCCCCAAACAGAGAATTACCTACAACAGGAAAATCCATGGCCTTAGTCTGGGTATCCTGTGACAGGCTAGTACATCTGAGCCAAGCCATTCTACGAAGGGCCACAGATGTAGCCATAACTCTTGATGACACATCATTTGAGTCCACTGTAGCATGGAATTGCACCTTGGATGCCTCAATACCATCAGCAGCCACCTGCTCCAGCTCCTTGGCAAGCCGGCCAGGGACCTGTTTTGCTAGAGCCATGACAGTGTCCCATCTGGATTTCTGATATCTAGCCATATAATTCACCTGTCTGAGTCCCAAGGATGCTGCCATGTACTGTTTTTTTGCCATGGCATCAATCCTCCTGGAGTCCTTGTCCGGGGGTGTGTGAGGCCAAGGGAATATTAGCCTTATCACAGACTGCAGCTTGCACTACCCCAACATGGTTGCATTGTTGTGTAAGGAACTCCATATCTGAGCCTGACAGAGTATACCTCTTGTCCATTTTTTTATCCACAGGAGGTATAGTATTAGGAGTCTTTAAAATCTTAAATGTCTGTTTCCCAAAAGATTTGTGTAAGGGAATAGACAGCCTCCTAGACTCTGGGAAATCCATCATATCCACATAGTCAGGCTCCTCCTGGTCATCCATAGCTTCTTCCATAGGAAGCTGAACGGTTTCAGCAACTTTCTTATAAAACATAAAATGGGAAGGGGACTTAGAAAGCCTAGGAGGAGACACTCCTGAAGGTCTGTCTGGGGAGATGTCCGGGTTAATGGGCACATCCAGACTTTGAAAACCACATTCACTTTCCTCATACTCCTCTTCCTCCTCCTCCAGTTCATAATATTCTTCTAAATCATAATCTTGAACCGGTGGAACCAGCCAAACCGAGCGCCTTCCTGATGGTGCTGGTTCGGTCGGAACCGGGGAAAGCGACTGCACAATTGTTATCGCCTTGGCTATTTCTTCAGCAGTTGGAGAAGAAACTTTTGGGTCCACACCAGCTGATTTTTCCTTTCTTGTTCTCTTAGCCAGAACCGACTCCTCAGAATCTGTTCTCCTTTTGCCCGAAGAAGTCTTGCCCTGGTCAGAGGGCACTCCTTCTGGTTCGGTTTGAACTGAACCGGGCTGGCCATCTGGTTCAGCTGATTTTTCGCCTCCCTTCCTGAGCCTACCAACTCTCTTTTCTAGGGTAGCTGCAGGAAAATTTTACAAATCTGGCAGTCTGCATTGAGGTGGTCAAACCCCAGACAATAAACACAGGTGGTGTGGGGGTCAGCCTTAGCAAAGACTTCCCCACACACACACTGCAGTGTTGAAACTCAGCTGGCTCGGTTTTTCTTTTGGGTTTCTCAGACATTGTGCCAGTCCTAACTAAACTTACCCTTTTAATGGCAATTCGCCAGGCAAGACACTCTTATCGGTTCCTGACTGTGTCACGGGTCGTGGAAAAAAAGGTAATAAAATCCTTTTTTTTAACTGATAAGAACCAGTAACCACACTCTAAAAGTACAGATAAAGATTTTACAACAACTTTATCACTTCAAACCGAACCGATGAACCATTTACAAGTTCCACACAGAATAGAAAAACAATATAACCTATCTAGTACTCACGAATACCACAGACAGAGACTGAACCGACAGGTTACAATTTAAATTCGGTTGAAAACCGAGAAAAACGGTACTTTAACCGACAAATTGAACCGAGCAGAAGGAGAAATCTCTGGAGCAACTGTTCAGTGAGGCGGAGCAAAGAATCTGATGGTTGAGTTCAAACAGCAACAGACAGAGTCTCAACCGGCGCGAAGCTCAGCGTTCCATGCCTGGCATGGAAAGTTAACTCTTTCATCTCTAGGGCAGTTCGAAGGTTGGGACTCACTGCTATTGTCAGAATACAGCAAGACTTCATGTTGTTTGAAATAAGGGCTCAATCTTGTAATCCAGCTAAGTGGGGAAGATTTCCTAAGCTTCGCTGCCTCTCGAATGAAAAGAAAGGAGCAGTTAGGAAGTAATTTGCCTTGTTTCAGCGGTGATCAGAAGAGGCCTAGCAGGTTGGCTGAGATGGAGTGGAGCCTCAAAGCCCTTGTCGGCTCGGGTTCCGGCAGTGAAATGCCAGAAACCCCTTTCACCTGTGCTAGAGGATCAGGACAATGGGGAGAGCATGGAAGGGGGAAGAGAAAGTGAAAGCAGACGACATTCTGGAGATCAAGCAGATGCTGTAGGGTTTGGCCGCGGATTTTTCCACTGTTAAACCGACCTTGAATGCGTTGACGAGAAGAATGGGAGATCTGGAGGCCAGAGTTTCATCGTAGGAGAAGAAATCCACGGGGCTATAGCAAGAAGTGGTGGTGCTTGGAAAGCAAGTTAAAAAGCTGGAAGATCGTATGGAAGATCAAGAGTAGCATAGCAGAAGAAATAATTTAATCATGGCAGGGCTCCCTGAAAAAACGGAAGGGGGTGAACTGTGTAACTTTTATGCAGGATCTGCTGATGAAGATGTTAGGTCAGACTCCGTATGGGAAGGCTTACAATTTGGAAAGAGCGCATCAGGGACTCAGAGAGACCCCCACCGGAGCTGCCTGTGGTATTAATCATGAGGTTTCTCAATTATAAAGAAAAAGGCTTCGTTCTTAGTAAAGCTAAGCAGTCCAAAAGTCTGCAGTGGAATGGGACGACTTTGTGGCTGTTCCAAGACCAAACTCCTTCCATTAGAGATCGATAGAAAGAATACTCGGATATTAAAAAGAAGCTCTATCTGGCAGGGATCAAGTTCCGGATGCAGTATCCAGTGACCCTAATTGTGAAGCTCCAAATAGGGGACAAAAAATACCTAACAGCGTGGGATGCACTGGAGGGCTTGAGATTTGAGCTCCCATCATTATTCAAATATATGACTTGATGGGCTTGGTAGTGGTATTGGGAAAATTAAACCAATCTGGACAAAATACAGGACATATGGAAATGTTATGCGTTGATTGAATTTATTAAGGGCTGTTAAAGCAAACAAAAGATTGAATATAGTTTTGAGTTACTACAGCTCTGGGTAAAGAGGGAGAGAAAGAGGTGTTGAGATTTACAGGGAGGCAATGGGGACAGGGTTTTGGTTGGTAAAATATAAGGGAGGCCTCCTTTTCCAAAGAACCAAGAATAATTTTAAGCAAAACTGCAGAGAGGTTTCAGAAAAACATTTTTTTATTTACTTTTAAAAGCTATGAATAGTGGTTCCCTTAAAGCAGAAACTGCACCAAGAACAACCTTCTCTGGTTCCTGAGAACCAGAGAAAAAAAATGAAACTCACACAAATACAAATAATATCCTAACTAATGCAGAATATCAAAAAGTTAACTAGAAATACTTAAAACACTATAAAATATGAAATAAGAAACTGAAAACTGGCCAGAAGTGTAGAAAATACTTAAGAGTGACTGCACTCTTCAGGCAGAGAAATAAAGCTGACAGAGTGTGGGATGCGTGTTACACAGCAGAGTTTGAATTTCATTCTAAATTCCATAATTTGCATAAAATTCTAAAAGCCCAGGGGAATGACTGCACTTGCTAAACTTAGGTGATAAATTCCTAGGATTTAAATGAACATGCCATTTATACATTTCAAGGAGTCTTTTAACAAACATTTAAAGGATAATATACTGCAACATTCCGTATTCTATTTCAAGGGACACTGGCAATTCTTTTTGGTGTAAAAAAGGCATTTGTAATCAAAGCATATAATTGAATCTCCACTGATCATAGAGGGTCAGATAATCTGCACATGAAAATTAGTTCCTCCTGCAAATTGTCAAACATGTTTTGGTAAAAAAAAAATGTCTGTACTGAATTCTCCAGGGTTTGAAAATTCTGACTGTCTTATGCAAATCTAGGCAGCATTTATCCGCCAAAACAGTTTTCAAATTCTACATGAGGAACTCACCAGAATGTACACATAACTTGAATATCTGGCCCAACTATTGTTTCTAAAAAATATGTTCAAGCAGCACTGCCCGTGTGACACCCCAGGTTCTTGTCCCAAGCTTGGAGCACTGGGTGTGCCTAGATTAGGAGGATTGAGTGTTCCACAATAAATGACAGTACTGCTTGAGCTTCTGCAGCATGTTTGACATCAACAGGACTGGAGTGGCATGCCTCGCATGAATGCACCCATGCTCTGCTGTCAGAACGTTGGGGGAGCGTGTCCAAAGAGCAGAGTCTGAACTTTAACATTTTAAAGTTCTGTTCGCAGGGCAACAACTCAGGCCGAACTGATACAGTTTGTTAGATATCATTACAACTCTCATTGTTCGAATAAGTGGAAGTGCCCCAGCGTGCGCAGGAAAACTGAGAGGTACTCCCAGCTTGCTCACTGTTGACCTCTTGCCCTATAAAGTATTCCTGAGGCTAGGGACTTCCTTCACCCAAAGGCCCCAATATGACGGGTAAGCCGTGGGGAAACTGGCTATGTAGCAAAGAAACTGGCAACTAGGTCGGAAGGTTGCCCACACAGTGGTTGCAGTACTGGCTCAACAAAGTCCAAGAGGGTGGCATCTTTCAGAAAAAGAGATGTGCAAGAACAAGGGGGCACAATTTGAAGATAGAGGGGACGGCTCAGAGGTTATGTGAGGAAGTATTTTTTCACAGAGAGGGTTGTGGATGCATGGAACAGCCTCCCTGAGGAGGTCGTGGAGTCAAGAACAGTGGGGGAATTCAAGAAAGCATGGGACAGACATAAGGCAGTCCTAGTTGGGGGTAGGAGGAAGTAAGCTGTTGGTTAATTAGGACCTGCAGCTTATCTGTTAGGTAGGAAAATGGGCAGACTAGGTGGGCCAAGCGGTCCTTATCTGCCGTCAGTTTCTATGTTTCTATGTTATACGAGCTGCAGCGAAGCAATTTGAGGGTGCAGCCACTAGAGGGCAAATGTGATTTTATTTATCTTTAAACTAGGGAATTTCAGAAATGAAGGTGGAAGGTTTATGTTTGGGGTATGGAAATCCAGGGGAATAACTACTCAGTTGGGGCACGGGGGCAGCAGTGACTAATGTTTAGGTTACTTTACTTGTTGGGTAAGGTGGGGCTCGTGATAGCAGACCAGCCTTCACATCTCAAGTGGTGGGGGGGCGAAGAAGAGGAAGCTCTCTGAGGTAACTATGGGGAGCAACTGTACCAGCTTCTATTTCCCAGTACAGGGAAAGAGATATATTTGGCAAGGGAGAGGGTCAATCGGTGGGGGAGTGCTGGTATGGGGTAAATGATTAACTGAAGCGAAGTGTGTTATGACAGTAACCCCCCAGTATGTATTAGGGCATGGTAAAGGATCACCAGGTAGACTAGCTCGATGCAGATATAAACTGGGGATCATCAGTTTCAGGAATGTATTTCCCTCTGGTCAGTGGGGGTTGGGAGAAGGTGAGTGAGGAGAAGTAAATTTGAGGGGGAATAAAAGAGGAAAAGAGGGTTTCCTTTTTGTTTACATCGGGATTTCGAGTATGAGCTTGAAGAGGGGTCTAGGGGGCACTCAGGAGCTGGCTCAGTCATGGATCGTCAAGGTTTTAGGAGGGCGATCGGAGGATTGGGGAAGGGGAAGCGGGGGAGGGAGGGGTAAAGAGAGAGTCCCTTTACTAGGAACAAGATATTTGCAGACCGTAGTAAGGCAATGAAAGCGGGATTGTATTTGTATAATGTCACAAATTAAAAGTATTTCTTGGAATGTAAAAGGCCTTAGAGGTAAGAGAAAAAGAATGGCGATTCTGAGACACATTCAATGACTGGGGGCACAAATTGTGACTTTGCAGGAGACTCATCTTTTAACAGAGGAACTAGATCTGCTAAAAAGAATGTGGGTGGGTCACGTGTTTGGAGAAGGGAATACAACAGCCTCAGAAGGAGTAGCCATATTAGTGGGGAAGACATGCCCATATGTGGTAAAGAGGGTGGTAATAAAAGGGGACAACAGAGGAATATTTCTCTTGGGATCTATTCTGGGGTCAGAACTGTCATTTGCCTCTATTTATGGCCCAACCCCACCTAACCTGGAATTTTCTGCTTCATTGGAGGTAGAAGCAGTCAGGTTGCCAACACATCCGATCTTATTAGCAGAGAATTGGAATTTGTGTTTAAATAACTGGGAAGATAGGAATCTACCCTCTAAGAAACCCCCGTCTAGAGCACAGGAAGCTATGGGGTGCCTTGAGCCTGTTTGGCTACATGGTAAGGGACCAAAGAGCATGACCTTTTTTCAGGGGCCCACAAAATGCAATCCAGGACTGATTTTTTCCTGGTCAATCAGGAAGCGTTGGTGGGTATAAAGGAGATGACTACCCATAGTAGAATTTTATCTGATCACCCTCTAATACAGATGACGTGGGAACTAAAAGCTGTTACCCCTAAACCATATAGGTGGAGATTGGACGAATCATTATTGTCTGATACTACATTGCACGGAAAATTAGAGGAAGCTCTTAGTGAGATCATTAGGGTCCAGCTACCGACATTGCAGGACAAGCAAATAGCTTGGCCAACCTGTAAGGTTCTTTATTCAGGGATAGCTCAAAGATATGCAGCAAGAAGGAACAAACTTAAGACAAGCTAGAGAGGAGTTCATTCTAGGGCCCATAGACTCTCTGGAGCCCTTAGAAGGGTCATCTGCAGAGCTGGATGCTGAACTTAAGGAACTGAGGGGTGAGATGGTGGGCCTGATTTATACCAAGGTGGATTTTTGATTGGAGAAAATTCAGGCTAAGTACTTAATGCAGGGTGATGTGCCTGGCTGCCTTTTAGCGGCTAGAATTAAAGAATGGGAAGCAACACAAACGGTAAACTTAATAAAAGTAGAAGGGGAACATATAACTGACCCCCAAGAAATGGCTGAGGCCTTCGTGGTCTATTATAAGGGGATTTATCAAGGGGGAAGGAGTGTCAGTAGGGAAGAAATACAAGCTTTTTTGAGGAATATACCCCTCTCAGTTCTAAATCCGGCACAGGTTCAAAGCCTAGCAGCTCCAATTAGTGAGGGGGAAATTTTAAATGTAGTAAAATCATTGCTGAATGGTAAAACTCCGGGGCCTGATGGCCTCACAGCCAGATTTTATAAATCACATATTTCAGCAATACTCCCTCTCCTCAAAGACCTGTTTACCAGGATAATGCAAGAAAGGGTATGTCACCCCCTACTTTACCAAGCACACATCACGCTTATCCCAAAACCAAATAAACCAAAAGAGTTCCCAGAGAATTACTGACTGATTGCACTGATGAACCAGGATATCAAGATCCTGACAAGGATATTGGCTAACAGAATTCTGAATGTGGCCCCAACTTTAATTAGTCAAGAGCAGGTGGGATTTATGCCGGGCAGGGGGGCTCATGATGTACTAAGGAAACTATACCATATCCTTAACTATGCAGTGGATTCTCCGATATCTATGGCACTGATATCCTTAGATGTGGAGAAGGCCTTCGACAGGGTCTCTCATTCTTTTCTTTTTGCCATCATGGAGAGAATGGGATTCCCTGAAGGCCTTCTCAGGGGAATTAAGAATTTATATGCAACCCTCACAGCTCGGGTGCTATGTAATGGATATCTGTCCCAGGAAATTAAATTAGAGAAGGGGACCAGGCAGGGATGCCCCTTCTCCCCTGTTTTGTTTAATATTTACTTAGAACCCCTATTAAGGGCACTAAACTTAGAACCTAAAATCCAGGGAATTCAAATCTCGGGGGATGAACTTAAACTCTCTGTGTTTGCGGACGACATACTTTTCCATTTGCAGAATACAGCTGAAGGTTTTAAACAAGCGTTGGAAATTATACAAAAATACACTGGGGTATTGAACTATAAATTGAATTTAAGCAAGACACAAATTTTACCCCTTATGCCTCATACTTTTAGGGTGGACTTCAAACCCCTGCAGATACACTGGGCCCCTCACATAATCAAGTATTTGGGTATTTGGATCACTCCTAATATTGAGGTGGGAGCAGAGGTTAACGTGGAAAAACCATTAACTATAATCCGGGGGGACATCCTCAGATGGAATAATCTCCCATTAAATTTTACAGCTAGATTAGGACTGATCAAAATGAATCTGCTGCCCAGGCTGTTGAACCCAATTCACCTGGCTCTGTATCTCTTCCCTCAATCCTGGTTTATAAAAATCAGAACGTTATTATCAGTCTTCCTATGGAGCTCAAAGCCAGCAAGGAAGAAACATACGGTCATGCATCTACCACAGAAAGTGGGGGGCTTTAAGATGCCAGCTCTTCAATTATACTATGTGGCTTTCCCCAGATGAATTGCTTTTTTTCACACCCGGACAAGCTACCTACAAAAGCAAAGCTGACTCCTACAGCAAAAACAGTCAATGCATGGCGATTTTTTTTTTTTTTTTTTAACGCCTACACAAAGGAAGGGACAAGAGGAGGCATGGGAACAACCGATAATGGGTAATCTGAAGTTCCGGTTAGGGGGCCAAATTATTATAAAACAATGGGCTAGGCAGTTAGAGGGAATTAAGTTGGTCGATTGTATAAAGGAGGATAAGGTTATTCTTCCACCTCAAAGTGAGGGATTGCCCTTCTTTAAGAAGATCCAGATTATTAACTTGCTACGCAGGGTAAAAAAAGGGATGGTAGATACTCAAAAGAAAGGGTTCAACTGGGGAGAACTAATTGGGGTGAATTTTGTAAATAAGCCAATTTCCCAAATTTATGGGGTGCTCTTAAATTTCCTGGACTCAAACTCCCCCAATCCACATCCCATATTGGGATAAAATTATGACTCCCCTAAGGCCTAATTGGAAGAATGTATGGAATAGTTGTAAATACATAACTATACCTAAACTTAAGAATATGCAATTGTTCATTTCTTCTATGTATTATACTCCGGCAACACTATGTGCAAGGAACCTTATAAAGACAGACCTATGCTTTAGGTATAATGAGAAACGGGGGGATATATTACATGTGATGTGGTATTGTGCCAAGATTTGGCCTCTTTGGCTTAAAATCAAGCAGAATATGGACCCCATCTTAGACTACTCAGAGTTTGTATTGCCCGAGGTTTGTGTACTTGGGGACCTGTCTCAGGTTTCAGGGAATAACGTCTAAGTACCACATCTCCTTATTCACGGCCCTGGTCAAATCCTCTGTTTTAAAACATTGGAAAGATAGCCATGTCTATACTTATGAACAGTGGGTAGGGGAGCTTATGAGAACCCTGGGAAGGATAAGAAAACATATGTTGAACGAGGGTAAAATGTGATTATATAAAAAAAGGTGGCAGTGTTTGGAAGCTGTCTATTCTATACAGCTAATAAATGCCCGGAGCGAGGGTCTGTCTGTTGGGGTAAGATTAGCGAATGAATAATAGTCTGAAAGTTTGCTTAACTGCTAAGCTCTTTCCGTTTCTTGCATAACTGCTAATTAGTTAGGAAGTAAATCTGGTATGATACTATGTAGGAAGATACGGATCTGCCAAGTAGGCAGGGGTGGGGGGATTCTCTCTCTTTTCTAGGGATGTAGCTACGGCTGTTAGTCTGACCTGGGTACGAGAGGTTAACATGATCTAAGTGTTGGTAGGCGGGCAGTGGGCTATCAGGCTCTATATATTTGAGTTAGCTGAATGCTCACTCCATTATGGGGGTTGGACATGGCTCAGTTGGCCTATTAGAGGCAAGGTTACTTTAAGGTAGCTCTGTATGTATAAAGTATCCGCAGTCAGTTTTGGGCTGGGGGACCAGGAGCAATTCTTTGTTTATCTGTGTGTGTGTGTCATTGTACGTCTTAAATGTGTGAAAGTAAATTCAATAAAGATGGTTTAAAAAAAATAAAAATAATATAGTTCACGCCATTTACCTTCCTAACTACATTGTACAGTCCTGCCCACTCAGCCTGCAGCTTGTCTTTCCAGACCGGAATAAGGACCATGACTTCCTGACCCACCATGAACGAGTGAGCTCTAGCTCTGTGGTCATACCACACTTTTTGTTTCTGTTGGGCAGCTGCCAGGTTGCTCTGGGCTGTCCCCATAAGCTCCTTCAGCCTTTCCCTAAATTTAAGGACCTAATCCACTATCGGAGTTCCCTGGGTGGCATTCTTGCCTTCCCAGTCCTCCTGCATCAAGTCTAGGGGCCCATGTACCCGGCGTCCATAGAAGAGTTCAAAGGGGGAAAATCCTGTTGACTCTTGGGACACCTCCCTGTATGCAAATGACAGGTGGGGAAGGTACTTCTACCAGTCCCTCCCATGCTGTTCAGCAAACACCCAGAGCATTAACTTCAGGGTACCACTGAATCTTTCCACAAGCCCACTGGCTTGTGGGTGATAAGGTGTCGTGCACTTCTGCACCACCCCACACTTCTCCCATAAACATTTCATCAGGTCCGACATGAAGGAACCCACTTAATCGGTGATAACCTCCTGCGGAAAATCAACATGGGAGAAAATCCCAAGTAAGGCATCTGCCACTCTGTCTGTCCTCAGTGAGGATAGGGCGACTGCCTCTGGGTACTGGTTGGCATAATCCACCACAGTCAGGATGAATATCTTCCCTGAGGAGCTGGGGGTATTTAAAGGCCCCACAATATCCATTCCCACCCTCTGGAATGGCTCCTCCACAATGGGCAATGCAACTAGGGCAGCTTAGGTTTCTTGCCCGCCTTCCCTATCTCTTGGCACCAGTGACAAGACCTGCAATACTCCTTCACCTGCAGGGTGAAGTTTGGCCAATTGAAATTCTGGGCCAACTGCTGCGTAGTGCATGCAATTCCCAGATGACCAGACAAGGGAATATCGTGTGCACTCCTGAGCAACTGCTCACAATACCCCTGGGTAACGACAAGCTGCCTGCCTAGCACCCCTCACTCTGTCTGCACAGCCTAAGTACACATAAGTGCATTTTCCCAATAAATCTTATGTCTGCCGTCACCTCCCTGTGTTCTGTCAGAGTCTGCCCAAGCCCTCAGCTTCTCCAGACTAGAGTCACTTCTCTGAGCAGCTGCAAACTCCTCACACATTCCCAAGGCATGGGACAGGTCCCTGTCAGTATCTAAACTAGGGTCCCTAAGCGCTAGCATCAGGGAACTCAGGATCACTGTTAACGTTCTGGCTACAGCCACCTGTTGCACAGTTCCCAGTTTCATCCCAGTCTAGGATAACACTAGCGAGGGGCAATGTTTTCTCATCAGTAAAGTCCTGTACAGTGACGTATTTGTTGGGTATAAGCTGACCAGGCTCTACTAGATCCCCTTTTATCAATGTCAGGGATGCCCTGTGTCCCTTAACCTTTGTGTCTATACACCATTCACCATGACTGGGTGCACGTCTTCCCTCATGTTCACAGGCATGCTTCCAGGGACACACAAACAACCCACTTCTTTCCTAGCCCCCGGTTGTGTATTGCTCGCCTTTTTGGGACACTGTCTGGCAATATGCCCAGTTTCTTTACACAACCAACATTCATTCTTTTCTCAGAGAAATCTTTTCTCTGAAACCTGGAGCTAACTGGTTTTGGTGGAAGCAGTGAGGGTTTTAGCTGCTCTGAAGATGCATTTTCCCTCTGCGCTGCCACACCCACCCCATTCACTCTCAGAGCAGGTCTGCTCTTGGCATAGCGGTCTGAGAGTTCAGTAGCCTCTTTGCACTGTTTTGGGATCTCGGTCCTCCAGACAGGTTTTCAGCTCTGCTGGGCATGCCCAGAAAAACTGTTCTAACAAAATAACATATTCAATTGTATCAACGGAGTTTGCTTCAATTCTCTCCCACCAACGTTTTAAAAACTGATGTCGTTTTGTGGGCTAGCTCCTCATAGCTCATGTCAGGCCTCTCCTGAGCTTACAGAATTTAGCTCTGTATGATTCAGCAGTTAATTCAAATTTCTTTAACAGTGCAGCTTGAAGTTTGCTGTAATCATTACCGTCCTCCTTGTCCATTTGACCCAATGCATCCCAAGCTTTCCCAGTAAGTAGCGGAGGTAGCTGGAAGCTCCAGGACTCTCTAGCAATTTTAGCCTGAATAGAAACTTTTTAAAAAGAACTTAAAAAGGCATCCATATCCTCCCCCTCTTTAAATTCGGCTATCAATTTCTAATTCAATTGGTAACTCAGTCCTGTAGTCCCAGTTAAACCCAAGCCACTTACCTGCTCTGGTGCTGGTGGTCGGAGTCGTAGCATCTCCAGTTCATGTCACTTCTGGCACTCACACTCCTCACGGTCTGCATCCTAATGTTTATGGTCCCTCTTCTCCTCTGCAGATCACTGGCACTCGCGCTCCTCATGCTAAGCCTCTCGTCTCTCTCGTTCCACCTCTCACTGTTCCACTTTCTCTTCTCCCGGAACTCCAGCTCTATTCGGCACAACTCAATATGCAGCCTGAGTACTTCTGGCTACAGAATACTGGTGACCTTTCCCTGTTGCTGTGGCCCTTCATTGGCACTGGCCCCGCTGTCATCCTCACCAGATCTGGACACTGCACTGGCCGCTAGCCCTTCCACACTCAAGGCTCAGTCCCTTGCAGTCACTGTCTGTGACTCGATGCTCTGGGTACCTGCTACCATCAGGGTATCCACGAGGTTCTACTTGGTGACTTTCACCTCGAATGGGACTCCTCTGTCCCTGCACAACTGCTTTAAGTAGTCTACAGTGTGCCCACTGTAGTTGGAATCCATCTTCTTCCCTAAACTACGGCTACTCTGACTTGCACTTTAGAAAAAACAATAAAACAAATAGGAACTTGACTGTAAGCCAAGTGATATAGTTCTGTTTCCTTTTAAAAATAAATCACTGCCTTTTTCTTTTTTTGCAAGTGAGCTGACAGTCTCAAGCCGACGCACTAAATAATAAAGCTTGTAATACCAAACTTATGCACACCGCTGCCAACCAATCTGTCACAACCCCATTCAGCAGGTCAGGCCCTCTGCTCCCACAGTGCCAACCTCTGAGCGCAGTATAGTGAACATGAACAGAAACAGGGTAACCCTCCTGTCTGTTTTGTGGGTTTGAATCAACCTTTGGTCTCAAGTTCTGGAGGGATTCAAACTGTAAACCTCTTGCTAGTGTACCCAATGTACAGGCTCAGATAATTCTGCTCTTAAGGGGATGCCAGATATCTTTTGCTTACAGGCACCTAACCAGGTGTACAAAATGAACCCTTGAAAACTCTATGAAAGACCTCAGAATAAACTCTTACCTTTTACCAGTTTGGTAAACCAGTAAGCTATGCACACTGTCAGCTTTAACCATATATGCTTCACTTGTCAAAGAAAGAATTTCAAAGGCACACCAAGTAGTCTCTTAAAATACCTGGCAGATCCTGCCAAACCAATCTGGTAGAGTTCTATGACTGGGTAACTAGGCATCTGGACAGGGGCCATGCAGTGGATGTCCTGTATCTGGACTTCAGTAAAGCATTCGACTCAGTGCCATATGGAAGGCTGGGAAGGAAGTTAGTAGGCACAGGGGCGGATGCAAAGCTGGTGAGATGGGTAGGAAACTGGCTGCAGGGAAGGCAACAGAGGGTGGTGGTGGGTGGGGAGCTCTCACACCCAAGGCAGTGACGAGTGGTGTTCCACAGGGCTTGGTGTTGGGACCAGTGTTGTTTGGGATATTCATTGTAGACATATCATGGGACATCAAGAGCAAGATCAGTGTGTTTGCTGATGATACCAAGGTAGGTGCGGTGGTGGATGACCTAGGGGATGGCAGGGGTTGCAGAATGATCTGGCAAAGCCGAAACCTGGTCAGACACCTGGCAACTGGGCTTTAATGCCAAAAAGTGCAAGGTGCTGCATTTTGGGATGAAGAACACAAGGAGGAGTTACCAGCTAGAGGGAGTGCAGCTAGCCCAGACAGAGGAGGAGAAGGATCTGGGTGTGCTCATTACAGGGTCAATGAATAACTCGGCACAATGTAGGAAGGCAGCTGCAAAGGCCAACAAAATGCTGGGTTGTATTGCAAGGGATATATCCTCAAGGAGGGAGGAGGTGATTCTGCCACTGTATAGATCATTAGTTAGACCACACCTGGAGTACTCGTGCAGTACTGGCATCCATATCTGAAGAGGACATTAAGTTACTGGAGGGGTGCAGCGAGAGCGACAAAGAGGATCAAGGGGCTGGGGACTATACGAGAGGAGGTTGAAGGAGTTGAACATGTACTCACTGGAGGAGAGGAGAGACAGGGTGACATGATTGAAACCTTTAAATACATGAAAGGAATAAACAAGATAGGTACAGAGGGGCTGTTCAAAGTAAGGGAGGGGAGGGACACCAGGGCCATGATATGAGACTGGAGCGAGGAAGGTTCAGGAGGGAGATGAGGAGACACTTTTTTGCAGAGAGGGTGGTGGCTGGGTGGAATGCGTTACCTGCTGAAGTGGTATGCAGTAGAACAGTGAACTGCTTCAAACGAGGATGGGACAGACAAGGGGGAGGGTTAATGAAGGGGAAGGGTGGAAGGGAGGGGCAGCTGCAGAATAAGGGGTGCTAGCTGCACATTCGAGCAGACTTGATAGACCTCTAGCCCTTTATCTGCTGGCAAATTTCGTATGTTCGTAAGAGGTTTACTTTAAAATAGATTACAAAAATGTAAGATGTAAATACAGAACGATATATAGCAAAATGTACACTCACAAGAATAAGGTTTAAAACTGCAATTTCCTACCAAGCATACACTTAGACTTGCCTATTTAATGTATTCTTCTAATAGTGCTAAAAAGTAGATGTTACAGCTTCAGAGTCCAAACATGTGTGTCTCTAAAGGACAGTCACAGCATAATTGAAACAACTGTCTTGAGCCTGCCTTCTCCATGACGTCACCCAGCTCCTCCTCTGTTTATTAAAAAATCATATAAACAGGATGTCTTATCATTCAGAAGGTAAATTAAATAGGTGACATCAGCAAAACTCATTTCCCCATGTGACTTCCCAATCAAGTCTGTAATTTTCCAAGTTCTTTCTTTCATCCATGAGAGCATCCTGCTCTTACACAGATATCAAAGGAACATTTATGACTTCGCACCTAAGTGACACAGCCTGGTTTCTTCCTCTAAACGTCATAAAAGTTTATGATTTCCGATCCTAGCAGCTGGCAGCTACAGTTAAGCTAGATAAACAGGAGACCCTTAATTTAAGTCTCTTCTAGCCTGTAATTATCTCCTGGCTTTTAGCATAACATCTTTTAGCTGAGACTGGTGGTGGGGGGAGGTCATCCCACAGGCAGTCTCAGCATGTCTCGAG
This sequence comes from Neoceratodus forsteri, assembly GCA_016271365.2. Classification (NCBI taxonomy): domain Eukaryota; kingdom Metazoa; phylum Chordata; order Ceratodontiformes; family Ceratodontidae; genus Neoceratodus; species Neoceratodus forsteri. Next base: position 355,316,954 of record JADMNL010000025.1, read on the forward strand.
AGACATCCAATAACACATTTTTATATTACAAAAATCACAGAGTAATCAGAACCAGCTGTCCAAGTGTCACACTATCCACATATGTATGCCTGGGTTAATCAGATGGAAGAACAGTTGAGAGAGCTAGAGGAAAGCTCAGGTCATGCTGGGGCTCCCGACAACATGCCACTTCCTGGATCGCCAATGTCAGTCTGTATGGTGTGTTACCATCTTGGGAAAGACATCCTGCCCATACCTCACTGTCAGTCCTGCAGAGAGACATATGGACTGGGCCCACCCTGTAGGCTGGTCAGGGCCCAAGCCAGCTGTGCCCAACTAATGGCTAGATGGGGTCCTGATGCTGATGTTCAATTGCTGGAAGAGGAAGATGAAGATCAGAAGAATTTTGTGAGGAATGGCTACAGCTGCACCAGAGACCCAACTGTTTTGGGTCTGAAGCCAGCCTACCAGGCCAGGAAAAGCCTGGGAAGGAAGAGGCTGTGAACGGTTTGGGGGAATCAGACAGTCTGAAGGATTGACCAGGCAGTGTCAATGCTGGGCACTGCTTATTGCCTCTCCCCAAGGGCTGTAAGCCTGGAAGTGAGGATGAAGTATGTGGCTCTGGCCGGCACAGGGTCCTAACCGCACTGACAATAACAGTGGGGCAACAAACGTCACAAGCAACACAGCATGGGCTGCAACAGGGTCAGACAAAACACCAACCAAAACAGAAACAACGCACCCATTGAAAATAATGGGACTTTCTATTGTTTTGAAGTGGGCTTCATCCCCACCGCAACCCCCACAACCCTGAACTTAAATACCAAACTCGGGCGGGGGTGGACTTTGGGGATAGGGACAAACTCAGGAGGGGGAAAAACCTTATTTAAAAAAAAAAAAGTACTAATGTCAGGAGACCTGGGGGAGCCGAACCACGGTTCCAGGTTTCCAATCCCACCGTGTGCTGGTGCATTAGCCACTCCACCATGGGAGCAGCTCGACCAGGCACCCCAGCACACTGCAACTTATCTTTCCTTAGATGAAGCATAGGGCAACAGGGGTAGTGGTAATTCCCCACCGCTATAATACCTTTGTCGCTCTAAATGCAGGTGTGCTCTACACCATGCAGTTATTGCCACGTGGTTTTTGGTTAGCTATATTAACCCAGTACTGCTCTGGCCCACAGACTGGTCCAATTCCAGCCACCAAAGAACCTGAAGGACTTGAGGTAGAGTCCAGTGCCAGGAGAAACCAGAGGAGCCAATGGAAGATCTGGGAGTCAGAGATCAGCCACGAGTTGCCACCCTATCTGACACCACTAATGTCCTGCCTGATGCCACTACAGCTACTGCCTTATCCAAGGAAGAAGAAAAGGAGTCAGAGTACAGCAGTGTCCTGCCATCTTGGGACAAGGAAGCTTGGGACTACCAGATCTGGTCACCACCTGGTCAGTCTGGTGAGAGGCGCCTACCCAAGAGTAGCAAGGAAGAAAGACTTATCTGAAGAAAAGCAAAGGAAATCTTCGGGGAGCAGTACTTCTACTTACCACAATGAGCCTGGTACAAGATAGAGGACTGTTGTGAGGCTTGGCTTATAGAAGAAGAAGCCATAAGAATGGCTGTGGGATGTAATTACCTGTGGACTCCCGCAGGTGCAGCAGAACTGCATAGAAGGTGGAAAGAATGCATCCACGTGTGGAAGGTGGGACATTCTCCACATAGATGCAGTGATTGCTGTGGACAAAGTGGGAAGGCAAGAAGTTCACATTATGCCAACGCAACCTCCAGATGGCACTACTGTCTACAAGCCTCATCCTGTCTGGTACTCGTGAGGAGACTTCCTAGCAAGACCAAATTGGCACCGACACGGAGTAACAAGTGTACAAAGTTACCATGTTTGGCAAAGTTTAACGAGACTGTAAGCAGGCCACTTGTTCAGATGGTTAAGAAAGACTGTAAGATATGGTAAGTGGACTACAGGTTCTGTAGGGCATCAGCCAAAGAGGAGGATGACTGCCATTGCACCTTTATCACCTGAAGAAGAAGAGGATGAGTTTTGTCTGGGTATCCAGTTTCCAGAGGTTGAGAGGGAGCCAAGTCACCAAATCTGCAGACTCCGGCAACAGCAGTCAGTTGCAAGAGATCTCCCTTCATGCCAGAACTGGTAGGGCCAAGCTTTTTCTGTTATTCACTGTTTATGACTATGGCATATAACTGATAGTACACCTGAGGGATATTCTGGATAGCATTTCCACCTTGGTCCATGTGGATATTTGTCTGGACACTTCCAGCAGGTGGCTTGCCCGTCTAAAAACCTTTGGAACGGTTTCCATCCTTTACCAGAGACACTTTGTCTAGGAAGTCCTAGCCCCAAGGACAGTTTTCCTTACATGGACTATAAGGGTTCCCATGTTTTAATGTTTTCTACTGTCTTGCACAAAAGAAAAAAAGTGCAAATTATTTTTTTCTGTATGTAGTTTTGCTGCTTTTTCACCCTGACCCGAGACCCCAGCAGACATGCGTGTGCATGCGTGTGGAGGTGCACATGCACACCAGGTACCAACTTAGCCCTTCCACCCCACCCCTGGCATTCACCGCCACCCCCTCCCGCCTACCCTTTCCATCGGACTTCTACCCAATGAGAGCGGGACTACAGGGGGGCGGATACCCACTCCTGGGAGTGGAGAGCTGCCACTGGCTGCTCGATCCCACCCCCCCCATGCCAGCACCCCAACGACCCAAGGTTGTTCCCTAACCCGAGTCATCGGCGTGAGGTAAGGCTGTCCAGTGCCTCAGCCCTCAGCACCACTGGGCTGGCTCAGTACAAAGTATTTTTACAGAAAAACCCTTTTACAAAAATGTTGTAGTCAGGTAGTATGTAGTAGCTGTTCTTTTGCAGGTGCAGCTGAAGAACAAGAAGAGGAAGCTAAAGACTTGAATAAAGCACTCAAAAGTGCTTCAGGGAGCCAGCCTAGTAGCACAGAGGGCTGAGGTACTGGACGTCTTACCTCTCGCCACACCGGCGACACATAGTCGGGAGCGACTGCGGGCCATCGGAGGTTGGCATGGGGAGGGGAGGGTGAGATACAGGATGTACTGCCGACAGGCAGATCTCCTCTCTGGGGAGGGGACCTGAGCTTCCTTCGGCACTTGGCTGCCTCGAGGTGGTGGCCAGGGAGCAGTGCAGCTGAGGGAGCCAGGGGTGCTAATCCAATAGGGTGTGAGGAAGGGGCTGTTACCAGAGCAAGAGGGTGCATGCGCCTCTCTGTCTGAGGCCCCGGGTAACTAGGGAAAGAAAATCAGGAAAAAGTTCAGGGGCTGCAGCAGGATGATGCCTCCAGGCAGGCCCCAGGGGGTCCGCCGGGAGACACACAGCATTACAAGCACCCAAATAACCCCTGGAGTCTGGTAGGTTGGCAGACGGCAGCTGCGGCCCGCCAAGGAGAACAAACACCTATATGGAAAAAAAGAGAAAGTGCTTCTGGGTTTTGTGTTTAAAATTGTCTACCAACCAACGTTTTTTTTCTATGTACTGTCAGGAACTGTTTTTACCAGTGTAGAATGTATTTATAAGTATTAGGAAATGCATTGCAAAGCCTTGTGCATGTTCTTAAATAGTGCTAATATATGCTTTTGCTTCAGGGTTTGGGAACGGTATGGTCTGACTGCTCCTGTAGAGTGCAAATGGGTAGTGCCTAGGCAAGGCAAAGTAAAGTTTATTTCTATGGTGCCCAATCCCGGAGGCTCTGGGTACCTTACATAAAACATACAACAGTTAGGGTATCAAATCAAAATCAGAGATCATAAATAAATCCACACAGATAGAACAATAAAACATCAGTTGCAGCATATAAAATTAGCAGATTTTTGGGCTGGTCAGATCACCACATTAGAGAAGGCCAGAAAAATAAGTAAGCTTTCAGGCCACTCTTGAACCTCTTAGCCAACAGGGCCTCCCTGACATCAGCTCGTAGGGAGTTCCACAGGACTGTTCCAGCAACACTAAAGGCCCAGTTGCCGGAAGTTCTTAATCTGGTCCTCGGAACTTCAAGGAGGCCCTTGGTCGAGAAGCAGAGGGTGTGGATTGAGGTGGCAGGTGTCAGAAGATCAGCCAGGTAGCCAGGGGCTCGGTAGATGGTACCCTAGAAAACACCTGGTGGTGGAGCTGGGTGAAAGACTGGTGGGAAATGGGCTGCTGACCCTGCCAATGGTGGTAGGTAGTCAGTTTGTTCCATCAGGAAGCCATCTCTGGTGGGCAGCCTTACTGCTAGAGGGAATCTGTGATTATGGAGTTGTAGCATGGCTTCCCAGTCCTCTGTGGTGACCTGCTTATGCTGGTTATAGGTAGAAGAGGGGGTGTGCAACCCTCCACAGAGGGTGCTCAGGGGGCCTGTGCAGTCATAAGCCCTTGCTGTGGAAGTAAGGTTTCCTAGTGGCGGTGAGTGTAACACCTGGGTTCTCTTGGGATACTAGGACCCTGGTAACTTAGGTTAGATTAGGCTGCTAGGTAGGTTTGCTGGGCAGCCCAGGTTGTAAAACCTGCTGGTGTTCCCATGGCAACTTCTGTCAGTCATCCTGGCAGAGGTTCCAAGGGGATGAACTCTCATAGCAGCATAAGCCACATTGGAATGTTGGCATGGTGCCAGAGAAGGAGTGTGGAGCTGACTGGGGGAAGGTTGCTGCCCCACATGACTGTGCCAGCCCAAATTTCAGTAAATGTGAGTGGCGTCCCACAGCTGTGACAGCCATGTATGGCTCCTTGCCCTTGTGGAAGATGAAGATTCCATTGCATAGTTGATGTTCTGCAACTGTGAGTAATTTTGCAAAGTCTTGCACTTGGGAGCAAGGAACCCAAGGAATTATCACTTAGGAGGGGTACAGTTGGCCACTATAGAGGAGAAGAAATATCTTGGGGTGATAATAACAGAGCAAATGAACCACTCAGCACAGTGCAGGAATGTAGCAGCTTAAGCTATAATAATGAGGTTTAAGAAACCGATCTGGTTAGGCAAGGAGGTCATGGAAAGTAAGGAGGAAAAGAGCTGCCTTTAGGAAGTACAAGAAAACAGGGAGGGGGAGGACAGGGAGGAGTAGTTGACAGAATCGAAGGAGGTGACAAGGGCAGTAAGGGGAGCCAAAGCATCTCACAGACTTAGGCTGGCACAAGGCATAGAAGAGGAGAAGGACTTCTTTAAGTACATCAGGGAGAAAAGACTGTAAGGATTAGGAAGGGAGTTGGTGGAAGCAGAGATGCGATAAGGCAGAAGCACTAAATGAGAACTTCTACTCAGTATTTACTAAAGAGAAGAGGGGGGTGACACCAAAGGTGGGAGAAATGGCGGGGGAGTGGTGACAGATGGGGAAATCATGGAGAGCAGAGTTCGAGAGGGTTTGAAGGCACTGAGGGTGGACAAGGCACCAGACCCAGATGGCATCCACCCCAGTGTACTGAAGGAGCTGGCAGAGGTCCTTGCATGATCTTTGGCAGACCCATTTAATGCCTCACTACATTCGAGGTGTGTACCTCAGGACTGGAGGATGGCTCATGTGGTGCCCCTCCACAAGAGTGGCCCCAAGGATGAACCGGGAAACTACAGACCAGTGAGCCTCACATCCATCGTGGGTAAGCTAATGGAGACTATCCTGAAGGAGAGGCTGGTGGCCCTCCTAGAGGCCAAAGGACTACAGAACAGCACACAGCATGGCTTCATATGTGGCAGATCCTGCCAAACCAACCTGATCGAGTTCTATGACTGGGTAACTAGCCAACTGGACAGGGGCCATGCAGTGGATGTCCTGTATCTGGACTTCAGTAAGGCATTCGACTCAGTGCCACATGGAAGGCTGGGAAGGAAGTTAGTAGGCACAGGGGTAGGTCAAAGCTGGTGAGATGGGTAGGACACTGGCTGCAGGGAAGGCAACAGAGGGTGGTGGTGGGTGGGGAGCTCTCACACCCAAGGGCAGTGATGAGCGGTGTTCCACAGGGCTCAGTGTTGGGACCAGTTTTGTTTGGGATATTCACTGCAGACATATCATGGGACATCAAGAGCAAGATCAGTCTGTTTGCTGATGATACCAAGGTAGGCGCGGTGGTGGATGACCTAGGGAGATGGCAGAGGTTACAGGATGATCTGGCAAAGCTTGAAACCTGGTCAGACACCTGGCAACTGGGCTTTAATGCCAAAAAGTGCAAGGTGCTACATTTTGGGATGAAGAACACAAGGAAGAGTTACCAGCTAGGGGCAGTGCAGCTAGCCCAGACAGAGGAGGAGAAGGATCTGGGTGTGCTCATTACAGGGTCAATGAACAACTCAGCACAATGTAGGAAGGCAGCTGCAAAGGCCAACAAAATGCTAGGCTGTATTGCAAGGGGTATATCCTCGAGGAGGGAGGAGGCGATTCTGCCACTGTATAGGTCATTAGTTAGACCACACCTGGAGTACTGCGTGCAGTACTGGCATCCATATCTGAAGAGGGACATTAAGTTACTGGAGGGGGTGCAGCGAATAGCGACAAAGATGATCAAGGGGCTGGGGGACTTATCATACGAGAGGAGGTTGAAGGAGTTGAACATGTACTCACTGAAGGAGAGGAGAGACAGGGGTGATATGATTGAAACCTATAAATACATGAAAGGAATAAACAAGATGGGTACAGAGGGGCTGTTCAAAGTAAGGGAGGAGAGGGCCACGATATGAGACTGGAGCAAGGAAGGTTCAGGAGGGAGATGAGGAGACACTTTTTTACAGAGAGGGTGGTGGCTGGGTGGAATGCATTACCTGCTGAAGTGATATGCAGTAGAACAGTGGACTGCTTCAAATGAGGATGGGACAGGACAAGGGGGAGGGTTAATGAAGGGGAAGGGTGGAAGGGAAGGGCAGCTGCAGAATAAGGGGTGCTAACTGCACATTCGAGCAGACGTGATAGACCTCTAGGCCTTTATCTGCTGGCAAATTTCGTATGTTCGTATGTTAGGGTGTATTGCCAGAGGAATTGCCCCCAGGAGAGGGGAGATAATCCTGCCACTGTACAGGTCGTTGGTGAGGCTGCACCTGGAGTATTGCATGCAGTTCTGGCACCCTTACTTAAAGAAAATATCTTAAATTACTGGAGGGGTTCAACACAGGTCAATTAGGATAATCCTAGGTCTGGAAGACAAATCTTACAAGGAGAGGCTAAGGGAGCTCAACATGTACTCCCTGGAGGAAAGGAGGGATAGAGGGGACAATATAATAACCTTTAAATACATTTTAAGTCAAAGGGTGAGAGGGACACTAGGGGGCACAGTCTGAGAGTGGAGAGTGGTAGATTCAGGAGGGAAATGAGAAGGTACTATTTCACCAAAAGGGTAGTGACAAGGTAGAATGCACTGCCTGAAAAGGTGGTATCCTTACAATCGGTGGGCAGTTTTAAGAGGGGATGAGATAGGGTCAAGGGGAAGGTCACCAATGGGACCCGGGGGGGGGGTTAGAAAACATGGGCCTGAATTCGGGGATGCAGGCAGGGGTGGGAGGGGCAGCTGCCATGCAAGGGACTGCTAGCTGCACAATCAAGAAGTCTTGACAGACCATTCAAGCATGCATGGGACAGTCATAAGGCAATTCTAGGCAGTGGGGGTAGGAAGAAGTAGGCTGCTGGTTAACTAGGATCTGCAGCTTATCCATTAGGTAGGGAATTGGGCAGATTGGGTGGGCCAAGCGGTCCTTATCTGCCGTCAAATTCTATGTTTCCATGTTTCTATCTATCTGGCCTGTATCTGCTGGCAGTTTCATATGTTCGTAATTTGGGGGTCCGTCCTTACCCGTAAGAGACTCTAAGTAAAGTGCTGCCCAGTTTGGGGATAAAGGACAGGATTTGCCCTTTGAGCTCAAGGGATCCCTGTGGATTTTAAATGGGTACTTCAGACACGGAGGGAGGACTGTTTTAGACACAAACAGTGCCTCCTCAGTATGGATCTGATATGGGAAAAAGATGCCTCCCCTCTGTGAAGAGTTGGACTGAGAAATAGTGCCCATCTGACAAGGAAGGAGAGAAATGTAGTAGCCAGGAAATTCACTGTACTGCTCTGCACAGCTAGAAGACAAACAGTGTCCAGTGGGAGGATCCTCTGAGGAAATGCTGAAGGGGAACTTAAAGTGTTTGCCCCTGGGATTGTAAACCCTGAAGTTGTTTAGTATCCATAGCCCAGAAGAGGGATGGACAGGAGACAGTAGTTTGTACCCCTACAAAAGGGGGTAGGTTTCAAACCTGTAATTGTGCCAAATTACTACTGTGGAAAAGATGGACTGTATGTACCTGCAGGCCTGGTGGGCAAATGTTTTTCTGTCCGCTCCTTTGTGTCAGAATAAAACCTACTGCTTGACTCTGTTTTCGTTTGAGGACAGCTTGTATGTTTGGACTGTTAGCTTCTGGTGCCCCCAGTGCCATGGCCCACCCCAGAACTGATGACAAATACAACTGTTGCTTGGGTACCCGCCTTCCTCCCAAGACTGAGCCTGGGGAAATAAGTGGCAGTTGAGTGAATGGACTGTTTAATGCAAATGCCATCTGTGGTGCCAATATGCCAACTGTGTGTGTTACATGAAGGAAGGGGGTGGTTACATTTAACTTTGGAAATTTTACACATTTAAGGACTAAGCTCCCTTATTACTTCCAACCCCCAATTGTCAGTGGTAATCCCTTTCCACTCTTTGAGGTAATGACAGATACCCTGCCACTGGAAAAGGGTCTATTGGGACATGGACAAATTCATCAGAAGTTGGATTTTGCCTGGGCTAAGGAGCTGTTTAAGATTTCTGTCCGACTCCCCTTCTATCGCTGTCTCTCCCTGTACTCCTCTGAACTGTGTATTCATGGTATACATACTGTAGGGTCTGCTGTAATAAAGCCCTTCCTATACCTCCGCTTCTACAGGGCCTGTAAGGCATTCTGGACATCTTTTTCTGGCAAATTTTTAAAAGCTGCTTTCTGCTCTTGAACTTTTCACATAAGCCTGTTTTGTTACCAAATAAAGAAAGAGATACCTTCAAACAGAAAACTGGTTGCCTTATTTTGCATGCCCTGTGACAAACCACTTGCTGTAAGCCATGCAAATCTCCTGGCAGACAATGAATTTGCTAGCGCTCTAGATGTCATGCCATTTACATCAATAGACATTTGAAATTGGGACTGAGCAGCTTCCAGACCAGCTTTCACTATGTGTGCTGGGTGAAGCTTCTCTTGGGAAGGCACGATCTCACACAACAGGACTGTATTCCACAGAGCCTGCTGGTCTAGTGCAGAATACCTCAGGGAGGCTGCCTGCCTGAACAACAGAGTGGAGGTAGTGTACTGACGCCATACCACAGAACTTGGACTATACTTTAGCCAATGGATTAAAAATATACTTTATTCATGCAGTTTTAAAGGTGAAACTGTGGTGAAGAGACATCACCACAAGCCCAAATGTTTTTGCGCCATTGGGGCTACTGGAGTCTCTGCCACGATTTTACCTTTTAAAACTTCACCAATAAAGTATATTTATAATTCATAGACCAAAGCATGGACTGAGTTCTATAGTGTGGCGTTGGTGCCTGGCTTTCATTGGTTTCCGCACTGCTTAGTTTGGAGCTGGAGTGTGGAGCATCTCTGTTTTGTTGTTTTCTTGGAGGTAGTTTATGCCTTTTTAGCCATCAGGTCTAACATTTTTGGAACCTTTATCAGCAGATGCCATCCAAAATTATTTTGTAAAATCTTTCCCCAACACCTCTGCTCCATGGATATTCAGCTGTAATCTAGACAGACTATACAGATCCCTTCTAAACTGAAAGTTTTGGGGTTTTTTGACTGTCACTTCTTTACACTGAACAGCTAGCTCTTGATACTGAAAGTATCTGAGAAATATATACCCTACAAACTTTACTTTCAGGTTGTCATTTGTTTACAGTTTTTAAATACCTGTCTCGTATCATTCGTTATTTTCTAACCATTAGTATTCACATCTGGAGTGAAAATGAACATGCTGTATTTGAACGTGATCGCTGATTAGTGGCTGTGACACTTCAGTTCTGTTACTTAGAACATCATCTAAACATATATAGAACCTATTTAGAGATTAGAGTAAATGCTGTTTGTTTTTACAGTCAGTTCAGAAAATCAGAAAAATAATCTTCTACTGTCAATCTGATTTCTTATAAACATAGACTCTGTTCTTACAGTATGCATAAAAAGTATACAATTTATGAGCATTGAGAACTGACATGACAGAGGCAGTATGTGGAGACTATGTGCACAAAACTAATGTTTCTGGATACATGCCTGCTTCAGCAGAAAAATAAATCTGCCACTGGCATGTCAGGAGCAGCATGACCACACCGCAGAGTTTGAACTTTAGTATTCTAATGTTCTGTCTTCATGGCAACACCTCAAGATTATAAAGGTGTAATTTGCGTGACATCACAAATACACCTCGTTACTAGAACTGGAGAAACCAATCATGTACCGTTAGTCAAATGAATGATGCTCACTGGCACTCTCAAGCCCTACTCAGTGTTAATCGCCACTGGCTACAATGGTGGAGGGCAAACAGATGGGGCTTGGAGGTCGCTGGCAGAAAGATCCAAACATATGATCAGGTGACGGCTGGAGTGGGGTAAGTAGATATATAGGGAAAAAACAGACCAGATCAATCTTCCACAGACCCAAACTGGCCATTGTCAGTGCCAGAAAGAAATGTGAGGATGAGATGAAAGGGTTATTCACCACGGTAACTGTGCTTCTTCTAATAGATGATCACACTAAAAATGAACATCTATCCCACACATGTGAGATTCACCTAGAATCTCCGATAGCAACACATTTTATTCTGAATATAATTTACTCCTTACATTTTTTTGCTATGTTTACTTAAGTTAAAGGTAGTATTATAAACATGGAGAGCATAGAATCACTTACAGGTGGGCAGGTCCACGTGCATGACATTTTCGATTTTCCAACCCATGCACATTTGTTCTGCTACATCTCTGTGGGTGGTTTTGAGAGACAATGAAAATGCAATAAAGTGACTGATAAAGGACACCTCTGAGCGCCATGTTCCCAGCTGGGTGACCCAGAGTCCAAGATCCCATCCCTGTTCCTCCACCTCCCTCCACTCTGTGGTGCTGAAGAAGGTGGCCGATCTGAAGGAGCAAGCTTGGAAGCTATAGATGGGGGTGAGTCAGAGTGCTGTAAGGACCGGAACACAGCCATTCGATGGGTAAGGAACAAGATACAGTATGCAGAGGACTGAAGCAGAGACATCCCTTGCAATGAAGAAGTATGATTCAAACAACATGAAGTCTTGCTATATTCTGACATATGCAGTGAGTCCCAACCTTCGAACTGCCCCGGAGATGAAAGAGTTAACTTTCCATTCCAGGTATGGAACGCTGAGCTTGAGCTCGGTTGAGACTCTGTCTGTTGTTCTTCAAACTCAAACCGTCAGATTCTTTACTCCGCCTCACTGAACAGTCGCTCCGGAGATTTCTCCTTCTGCTCGGTTCATTTTGTCGGTTAAAGTGCCGTTTTCTCGGTTTTTGACCGAAATTAAACCGTAGTCCATTGGTTCAGTCTCTGTCTGTGGTATTTGTGAGTACTAGATAGGTTATATTTTATCTATTCTGTGTGGAACTTGTAAACGGTTCATCGGTTCGGTTTGAACCGATCAAGTTGTTTAAAAAATCTTAAATTGTACTTTTAGAGTGTAGTTACCGGTTCTTATCGGTTCTAAAAAAAATGGATTTTATTACATTTTTTTCCACGACTCGTGACATGGTTGGAAACCGATAAGAGGGTCTTACATGGCGGATTGCCATAAACAAGTAAGTCTGGATAGGACTGGCACTATGTCTGAGAAACCCAAAAGAAAAACCAGGCCCAATGGGTTTCAACACTGTAGTGTGTGTGGGGAAGTCTTTGCCAAGGCTGATCCCCACACCACCTGTGTTTACTGTCTGGGGTTTGACCACCTCAATGCAGACTGCCAGATCTGTAAACATTTTCCTGCAGCTACCCTGGAAAAGAGAGTTGGTAGGGTCAGGGAAAGGGAGGCCAAAAAGTCCACTGAACCGGATGGCCAGCCCAGTTCGGTTCAAACCGAACCAGAAGGAGTGCCCTCTGACCAGGGCAAGACTTCTTCAGGCAAAAGGAGATCCAACTCTGAGGAGTCGAATCCAGCCAAAAGGACTAGAAAATCAGCTGGTGTGGAGCCAAAACTTTCCTCTCCAACTGCTGAAGAAATAGCCAAAGCGATCAAAATTGTCCTGTCGCTTTCCCCGGTTCCGACCGAATTGGCACCATCAGGTAGGTGCTCGGTTCGGCCGGTTCCACCGGTTCAAGAGTATTATTTAGAGGAATATTATGAACCGGAGGAGGGGGAAGAGGAGTATGAGGAGAGTGAATGTGGATTTGAAAGTCTGGATGTGCCCATTGACCCAGACATCTCCCCAGACAGACCTTCAGAAGTGTCTCCTCCTAGGCTTTCTGAGTCCCCTTCTCATTTTGTTTTATAAAAAAGTGTTTGAAACCCTCCAGCTCCCTATGGAGCAAGCTGTGGATGATCAAGAGGAGCCTGACTTTGTAGAAATGATGGATATCCCAGAGTCTAGGAGACTGTCTATTCCTTTGCATAAATCTTTTGGGAAACAGACTTTTAAAATTCTAAAAACTCCTCACACTATACCTCCTGTTGATAAGAGAATGGACAAGAGGTACACATTGTCAGGCTCTGATACGGAGTTCCTTACACAACAATGCAGCCATGTTGGGGTAGTGCAGACTGCAGCCTGAGACAAGGCAAATATTCCCTTGGCTTCACACCTCCCTGACAAGGACTCCAGGAGGATTGATGCCATGGCAAAGAAACAGTACATGGCAGCATCCTTGGGACTCAGACAGGCCAATTATATGGCTTATGTTGCTAGATATCAGAAATCCAAATGGGATACTGTTATGGCCCTAGCAAAACAGGTCCCTGGCCAGCTTGCCAAGGAGCTGGAGCAGGTGGCTGCTGATGGTATTGAGGCATCCAAGGTGCAGTTCTATGCTGCAGTGGACTCAAATGATGTGTCATCAAGAGTCATGGCTACATCTGTGGCACGTTGAAGAATGGCTTGGCTCAGATGTACTAGCCTGTCACAGGATACTCAGACTAAGGCCATGGATTTTCCTGTTGTGGCTAACTCTCTGTCTGGGGAGCAGACAGAGAATTACATGAAGAAAATGGATGAGTATAGGACCACCTATTGGAGTGCACAGGCCAAGGAAAGGCAGGCCACTCCTCAAAGGCAGCCTTCCAAGGGCAGGGGCAGACCTTTTCATATGCCTTTTTACCAAGCCCAGGCCTCCTCTTCTGCTTATGCCCAGAGGGGGTTCTTTAGAAGGAGAGGCAGACGGGGTACAAGCAGGCCTGCTTCCACCCCTCAGCCCAAAGCCCCTGCCAAGCAGGCACCCTGATGGGGTTGCCAGGGCCAATTCTCAGCTACCTATAGGGGACAGGCTGGCTTACTTTGTCCAGGACTGGGAGTCTCTGACATCAGAAAAATGGGTCCTGGAAGTAGTAAGCCAGGGACTGGTTCTCACCTTCAAAAAGTTTCCAAGGATGAGAACCAGATCCTTTCCACCTGCAAATCCATCAGAGGCACTTGCCTTAGAGGCAGAGGTCTCTTCCCTCCTAGCTCTCAGAGCTGTGGAACGGGTTCCACCCCTACACTAGGGCAAAGGATTGTATTCCAGGTACTTCCTTACCCCAAAAAAGACAGGAGAATGGCGGCCCATCCTGGATCTCAGATATTTAAACAAGCACCATTTAAAACCAAAATTCAAAATGGTGACTCTGGGAATTATTCTACCCTCTCTAAGGCCGGGGGACTGGCTAGTGTCCCTGGACCTCAAGGATGCCTACTTCTATATTCTCATCAGAAGCTCCCATCGAAAGTACCTCAGGTTCGAGCTGCCCTCAGGCCATTACCAGTTCAGAGCAATGCCCTTTGACCTCGCCTCTGCTCCAAGGGTATTCACAAAATGCCTAGCAGTAGTAGTTGCTTCTCTAAGAAGGCAGAAAATTGCCTTCTTCCCTTACCTGGACGACTGGCTCATAGCAGGCCAGTCCCCAGACCAAGTCAAGTTACACTTACAGATAACTCAGCAACTGCTCACTTCTTTGGGTTTCCTCCTAAATCTTTCAAAGTCAGTTCTAGAGCCTGTCCAGCTCCTCACCTTCATAGGCGCAGAGCTAGATACAGAGAAGGCCAGAGCCTTCCTTCCCCTGGACAGGTCAAGGACCCTGGTCTCCCTGGCCTCCTCATTTACCCTGCAGGTGTCTCGACCAGCAAGGCATTTTCTACAGCTCCTGGGGCACATGGCTGCTTCTACAGCAGTAGTGAAAGGAGCAAAATTTCAGATGAGGGACATTCAGTTCCATTTGAGAGCCTTTTGGTCTCAAAGGAAGGCCCCTCTGACCAAAATGATCCCAGTAACTTGAACCCTGATCCAGGCCCTACAGTGGTGGCAGGATCAGAACAATTTGAGACAAGGGGTTCCCTTTGTCACTCAGTCTCACTCTTTAATCCTTACTACAGATGCCTCCCTCTTGGGGTGGGGGGCTCACATGGGCGACCTCACCACCCAGGGGTTGTGGTTGCCTCAGGAATCTCTGCTCCATATCAATCTGTTGGAACTCAGAGCAGTATTCTTAGCACTTCAGGCTTTTTCCAAATCTGTTCAGAACAAAGTTGTACAGGTCAGAACAGACAACACCACCACAATGTGGTACATCAACAAGCAAGGAGGCACTCAGTCTACAGCCTTGTGCACTGAAGCAATGAAGTTGTGGTCTCTGGCTTATTCCCTGAACACCTCCCTCATGGAAGTTCACCTCCCAGGAAAGGACAATGTCCTGGCAGATGCTCTCAGCAGGGATTCCCAGGGCCATCACGAATGGTCACTGGATCCCCTGGTCTTGGAGGTGATATTTTCCAGATGGGGCACCCTGCAGATAGATCTTTTTGCAGCCCCAGACAATCACCAACTTCCCCTTTTTTGCTGCAGACCCCCAGTGTTGGGCTCAGCCCCGCTGGATGCCTTAGTTCTCAATTGGGAAGGGAAGTTTCTCTATGCTTTTCCTCCCTTCCCTCTCCTGTTCAAAGTGCTAGTCAAAATCAGATCTCAACCCTGCAAGATGATCCTGTTTGCTCCAGACTGGGCCAGACACCCCTGGTATCCACTCCTACTGTCCTTAGCAGTCCATCTTTCTCTGTGTCTTCCCAGGGATTACAACCTGTTAACCTGTGCTCAGGGGAGGGTTTGTCACCCGAACCTCAAATCTCTCAGTCTCAAGGCCTGGCTCTTGAAGAGTTAGAGTTTGCTGATTTACACCTCTCCCAAGGTGTAATGGATATCCTGAAGGCTTCTAGAAAGCCTTCCACCAGGGCTACTTATAATTCAAAATGGAAAAGATTTTCCATATGGTGCTATGGGAAGCATATTTCCCCAGAATCTGCTGATCTGCCCACAGTCCTTGATTATATGGTTCACTTAAATAGCTTGGGGCTGAGACCAGCTACATTAAAAGTGCATCTGGCAGCTGTGTCTGCTTTTATTTCAGCAGGTAAGCCCTGTTCTCTCTCAGCTCACCCTGTTTTCTCCAAGTTTTTCAAGGGATTGCTTCACATCAACCCTCCATTCAGGGACCCTGCCCCTGCCTGGGACCTCAATGTTTGCATTGCTCAGCTTATGCAACCCCCTTTTGAGCCTTTATCTTCAGCACAGCTTAAGTACTTGACTTGGAAGACTGTTTCTGGTAGCCATCACTTCTGCCAGACGCATAAGTGAATTACAAGTTTTGTCAGTGGAGCATGATTTTATCTCCTTTCATAGAGATAAGGTGGTCCTCAGGACTAACAGGAAGTTCTTGCCTAAGGTGGTTACAGATTTCCAACTTAATCAATCTATGTCTCTTTCAGTGTACTTCACTGACCATTCCTCCTCTGGCGAGAGGAGATTGCACAATTTAGATGTGAAAAGAGCCCTTAGCTACTACACAGAGCGTACCAAGGGTCACAGGTTTGACTCCCTCCAACTGTTCCTCACTTATGGTGAGGTTGGTAAAGGGAAACCTGCCACTAAAAGATCCATTGCCAGGTGGATTGTCTCTTGTATCCAGTTTTGCTATGAGAACTGGTAAGTTCCACCTCAGTCCTGAGGGCTCACTCTACCAGAGGTACAGCTGCTTGCCTGGCTGCTGCCAGGGACATCCCTATTCTAGAGATATGTCAAGCAGCTACCTGGAAAACAGTTTACACTTTTACCAAGCATTACTCCCTGGACATCCAGGCTAGGAGTGATGCTCGGTTTGGCACAGCTGTGCTTCAGAGCCTATTTCCTAAGTAGGTTCTGTCCCTCTTCCAAGGAGGTATTGCTTTGTAGTCTGCATATGTCAGAATATAGCAAGACTTCATGTTGTTTGAAGAAAAATTAGTCACCTTAGTAATGTTGTTTCTTCTAATGGAATCTTGCTATATTCTGACCTCCCCCCTGCCTGCCCCTCTCAGAACCTTTGTTTTTGGGATGTGGGTGGGCAGTGCAGTGTTGGCACTTAGTAGGTGCCCATCCTTGTTTCACCCCTTCTTTTTTGGGGTGACTGGGTGTTGTGTTTTCATTTTTGGGTCTCCTGAGTTGAGTCTTTGTGTTGGGACCAAAAAATGTGTTTTTATGTTTAGTAGCCAGTTGGCTAGTGTAGGTTCACAGCTCCCACACAGGACCTTAGTGAGTTAAGCTCCTAAAGATCTCATGGTTTGAGTTTGAAGAACAGGCAGAGTCTCAACCGAGCTCGAGCTCAGCATTCCATGCCTGGCATGGAAAGTTAACTCTTTCATCTCCGGGGCAGTTCGAAGGTTGGGACTCACTGCATATGTCAGAATATAGCAAGACTCCATTAGAAGAAACAACATTACTAAGGTGAGTAATTTTTTCATACAGGAGGCAATAATACCGAAACCACAGTTCCAGTGGAGAGCTCAGCATCTTAACTTACGGGAGTGAAGCTGAAAATGTTTATACAAAATAAAGACTTCTGCATTGTTAGCTGCACATTTTCAGTGCATTGCAGACTTCAGTATTTCCATACCTGGGAATCCTAATATGGCAATATTTTCTTTCACTTCTGTATGACACTCTTCTCAGAGACTAGTTAAACCTGACTTTTTTTTTCCTTTTTCTATATAAAGCTTTTTCTCCACTCAGTCGGCACAGGCGGGCTCTCAGCCCTGTCCCTGCCTCCTTTTGCTGGCGTCAGTCTCTCCAGGTCTTCTAAGCCCTAGATCCCCTACAGATTGCCCCCAATGGTGGAGCCAGGAAGGGGATGGTCATCCTCCCCTCAGCCAGAGATTCTTATCCAGATTTGGGCTAGAGACCAGGTGACGGCACAGGGATGGAGGTAGGTAGGCAGGGCTTCATGTAGCCCATGCCAACCATTTTCTGGTTTCTCCCCATATTCCCCAGCCATGGCATTATGCAAGTGTGTGCATGTGGAGGCGCGCACATGCCATGCAACCACAACCCCTCCTGTCTTTGCCACTCGAGCTGCCATCACTACCTCTAGGCCTCCACCCAGGGGCAACCAAGGGCCAAGTTGACACACTTCCCCACACTGGGAGAGGAGAGCTGTCCTGCAGATGCTCAATCTTCTCTCCCCCAGCCAACCCCCAGCGATCTGAGGTCATTCCGGACCTCAGATCACTAGCATGGTAAGAAGTACGGTGCTAGGTGCTTCAGCCATCTATGCCATTGGGCCAGCACCAAAACCTGAGGTTTGAAGTACCTGTTCAGAAGCTCCTTTAAAAGTAAAGCTGTGCTGATAACCCACCTGTTCCTGGTAGATGTCCACACTGCCACCTGTGGCTGTATTGACGGAGGCGACTGCCAACAATGGGTGAGAGCTGTGCCAGGCTATTTGGGAGGGTGAGCCAACAGAGTCCGGGGCCTCAACACGGTGATCAAAGTAGACGGCCATAGCAGCACCTCAGATTTAGTCCCAATCTGCAAGGGAAAGAATGATGAGCTTCAAATGAATAAACAAATTAAACAGCCATAGGAAATGCTAGACAAGAAAACAGACCTATGGTCCATCATGTTTTTTTTTTTTCTATTTATGTCCCCTTCTTGCTGGCCTGCCCTATTCTGTAAGTCCTGTTCCCCCCGCCCCATTTCTCTTCTTCTCTGAGACTTTCTCCATCCTTCCTTGGCCCCCGTGGCTTGCCCCTTATACTAGTGGGACTCACAGTCATTAGAGCTGTCCCACCCCCATCAAAACTTTCTCAACCAGTCTTAGGTGAATGGGTCCCACAGCCAACAGCATGGGACAGAGATCTGCAAGTGGGGCCAGCACCATCTTACTGTAGGCAAAGCAGTTTTCCAACATTTTCTCCCTGTTCCACTTGGACACTGGCACATGAGTAGCTCATAAGCTGAAATTGCAGACAGCTGTGTCTCATCCACATCATTCACAACCCCAACGGACACCCACCCTCCAATTCAGCCTCTGTTGTACTTCCACATGTGGTTACCCATGTGGCTGCACTGCAGCAGAGCCTGTGACCCTCCTTCCTCCCAGGTGAAGGAGACAATACTCTGTGACACTCAATCCTCCTCACCCCACTGGCCCTTTGACAACCTGGGCTGTTCTAAGAACCAGGATCACTGCTGTCATGAGCAGTAGCCCAGCCCTGTGCTGACACCCTGGAAGAGAGGAGAGCAAAAGGAGATGTGATAGAAACCTACAAGTCCCTCACCAGGGTGAACAAGGTGAAGAAGGGGAGTCTCTTTCAAATGAAAAAGAACAGTAGAACCACAGGGCATGCAATGAAGCTGGAGAGGGACAAGTTTAAGAGAGATGTGAGGAAGTACTACTTCATTGAAAGAGTGGTAGATGCCTGGAAAAGACTGCCACTGGAAGTAGTGTAGGCGAAAACAGTAAGCAGCCTCAAGCACGTGTGAGACAGACATAGGGGAATATTAGTAAATAGGCAGGGAGGAGGGAGGGTCGCTGGAGACCACTTAGGGTCTACAGAGACAGACTAGGCAGGGACCATCTGGGCAGACTGCGTGGGCCATGCGGTCCTGTACTGCAGACAAATTCTATGTTTCTATGATGCAACAGCCATGGTCCATCATTTTTAACCTCTACTGTCCAGGTAGCTGCAGTACCCAATATTATTGAAGCAGATGTAACAACTGTGTTATGAGAAGTGGTACCAGTGAATTTTATGGACTTTGGCACCATGTAGAGCAAAGACACCAGTGGCAGAAACCTCTGGGACTCAGAGGCCAAATGATCCACTTGTTCCTCCCAAGCATACAACAGTAATTCAGCTATGAGAAATGCTCCTCATGATCCTTTCCTCCCCAAGGAAATAAATACCCCCAATGAAGTACTCACTGAATATTGTAAATCTTTTTTTTTTTTTTTTTATAAGGAGGGTGTCGAATCCAAGTATGCTTAGTCAAAACAATACCCTCCAGAGAATACACTTTATGTGTTGAATAGGTAGTGAATAGTGGGATGCCCCATCATATGACAGCTGTGAGCTGTGCTCCTTCTGAGGAACCGCAAAGTCTCACAACTCAGTTTGGTACAAGCATGACCCTTTGCTTGTCACTGAACCCTGCTGTCTCCACTGTCAGTACCCTCATACCAATCTCTACCTGTGTTCTGACTAAAAGTGGGGGCTGACAGTGCCTCAAACATTACATTTTTTTTTAATAAAAGTATAAAACTAGAACAGGGTGTAACACTGGGGAAATCACACCAAACCGTGCCCTGTCTAGTTTTACTGAGCATCTTTCTATTCTGCGCAGTATCCTACAGTAGCGTTATTCTGATCATAATACCTCAGCCTCCTTTAGTATCCTCTTTATTTTTTTTAACTTTATATTTATTGAAAAGTTGAAGTATACAGTGTTACAGTTTATATTGGCAGAAAAGATGCTGAGCATACCGTTCATTTTCTATGGTTATTACCATTTCTATAGAAAAGAGAAAAACATGGTATTAACTAGCAACCCAGTCAATATAGTTAATTATACAATGGTAAGAAAAAATCAAGGATGCCGATTGGTTGTTAGGCCTTAGACACAGTGATGTTATTAAACAATAAAATTACTGTATCTAGGGCAGGCAGAAAGATGACAGCACTACAGTTTGAATACCCATCCGTGCTGTGTCTATCCGAAGCCATGTCTTAGCTGATTCCCCTGCTGACGACGGTTTTCCAGTACTTCAAAATCCGGAGTACATTCCACACAGAAGGCAAAGGCACAACAGCATTTTCCTATGTGCCCCTACACAATTCTCAACTATGGTATTTAGTATAATTAAAAAGCTGTAACCGAAACGGCTTCCCGAACACTTGCCACGGTGATCAAGGCAGTACAGCTCAGACTGAAGTTTGTCGCTTTACAAACCGACCCACACGTAACCTCTTTACAAGCCAAAGTACTTGCCACCATACACTTTAAACCCACTGACATACATCCTCTGTTCTTGCCCTAATCCTCTGTAGTCACCACAGGAAACAAAAGGAAGCCATGAAAGCAATCAGCTTTTCCGTCCTGTTTGCCACAGTTGTCTTTTCAGCGCGTGCACAGTTTACAACCACGCTTTACAATCGCCAAGCAACTCGCCAACCACACAAAAGAAGATAATTTTTTCTTTGCAAAAAAACTAAACTAAACATGAAATACAGACGCGGGCTACGGTAGTGGTGTTTGGGGGCGATTGATAAAGATCACAGTAACACACAGGACACAGAACACAAACTGGGCAGCCAACATCATTCAAACTGCACCTCCACCTAGTAGTGGAAAGTATTCTGCACTTTTTTTTGTAATAGTACATCTCCACACACAAAAATCAAACATAAAACATTAAATATGTTTTCTATTCTTTCTTTTTATTAACAAGCAAGCCATTGTATAACAGCAATAAGGCACTCCAGAGTGTGTTGTAGTGTAATAACGTCACTCCTGGGGTGGTGGAAACACTCGGCTTAAGCCTCGTGCTTCAACCACCCAGGAGTGATGTTCTGTGATAACACACCTATCAGTGCCTTATTGCCATATGAAATAAAATTAATAGTACCACAATATGGCAAAACTGCAGTTTGAATTTTCATTTATTGTTACCTCTAGTATCCTTTTTAAAGGAAAACAGTGCAAATCTTTGAGTCCCCGCTCCCCAAAACACCCCCGATTAAGCTTTCCCCGGAAAGCCCTTATTAACTTGCTGCTGTTTACTGCAATTAAATTTTTAATGTCTCAGAATCGGAATATGGCTGACACTGCGTGAAAGCTCCATTTTAATACCAAAGTCGGTAGCCACACGCTCGCTTCAATGCATCCCACATTAAAAGCGGTGAGTGCGGTCTGCACTAAATGGAGCCGCACAGTAGTTAGCCATATTTCGATTCTGATAAAAGTAAATACAGTAAACTGCAGCAAGGTTAAATAAAGAGCTTTTCAGGCTCAATCGGGGAAGTAAGTCTTTGAGGGCGGACTCAAGTGCCGCTTTCTTTAATTATTCTATTTTCCCACAATATTTTTCTGAATTGAGTTCCCTGTCCCCAACCCAGAGGTTGGGGGCCACCCTGGCTGCACTCTTTCTTCAGCCAGAAGGATGGTCAAGTGGTTGCCATCTCAGCTGGCATGAATGCCTTGACTGACTACCCAGGCTACTAATGCCCTCCCTCTCCATGAGTCGAATACCTTACTGCCATGATTTGTTAAAGTTCTCTTGAAGGTGTCAGCTGCTCTTTAAGCCCCAAGGATAGTTCTTGCCTATTCAACACATTAAGTGTATTCTCTGGCCTTGAATGACCTGTTATGAATTCCTGCTTTAGCTACCACCAACTGCTAATGTGTCTTGCATGACATGACTGTATATAATTAACTTGTACAAAATATTTTGCTTGTTATTGTCAGTGTTGCCCATTTGTGTACTGTACATTGCTTTGTACATGCCTTTTATTTACTCGTGTACTATTGCCTGTTGATGTGTGTCTAATTTTGTCTGACGTGGCGCCTTTGCAAAGGAGTCTCTGATTCAAAGGTTGTAATTCAGATACGCTCAATAAATAAATAAATGATGCACCCTGTGCCCTGCTGGCTCCAGCATTGTATTTCAGGACTAAAGCACAAATCTGGGTCTCCCCAACATGGACACTACAGTGTTGTACAGGAGGGTGCTGCACTGTTGAAAGTGCTGTCCTGGATGAGATGTTAAACCATACTGTTAAAGCCTTCTGCCCATCTGTAGTGTCTGTACAGATAAATTAACAAAACCCAGTGCACCTTATGTTTTTACCATATTCTTTTTGCTCCTTGCCAGCCTACCCCCCCAAACCCATCAGACCTACTAGCAACTTCTAAGGTAAGTTCTCAGTGATGGCAGGTGACAACCAGCCTGGTGGCTCACTGGTACAGTTACCACTCACCGCCCTGGTGATCCAGGATAAGAAACAATCATGGGTTGCTGGAGGGTCGGCGGGGGGGGAATCAAGTGTCCATGAACAGCTCTCCTCTTTCAGAGAGGGTTTGCTTCTCATTTCTGCCGTAGAACTGCCACCAGGTGGAGGCCTGCTGGTAGCACAGGTCTGGAGCAGCAAGAGGGAGGGAGCTGCAGAGCTTCAGCTTCATGTGTGTGGCTCCACATGCACACACTGGTGTGCCTGTCCCAGCAACAGGAAGAGAGAAAATCAGGAGGAAAATGGATGGTGCAGCAGAGGTGCATGACACCTTGCATGCCAATCCTCCACCTGCAACACTGCCAGGACCCTGTAGGCAGCATCTAGATGACAGTCTCCACTAGGAGGGCCCTCCCCTCCTGGCCCTATCACAGAAGTGCAATCGGTGGAAGACATGGCTGACAAGCAAGACCTGTGAGGTGGTTGCCGGTGGGAGGCAGCAAGGACAGGGTAAAAGGGAGCCTAGCCTGCTCCAGCCAAAGGAGCAGAAACACTTTATAGAAGAGATGGCAGGTAATGGGGCTGGGGTAGTAACCTGTAGAAAAGGGCAGGCCAGAGCAGAAAGAAAAAAAAAATAATTCTGGTAGCATGGGATAGAAGCCTGAAGCTCACTTACCTTCTAGCTGAAATCACAGCAACCAAGTAGACAACTTTACAAGTGAGGCATTTCCAGTCATATGAAAGCTAAGTTTCACAGGGCTCCTGCACGAGCTGGCAACGAACCAAGTTAAAATCTCAAGAGGAGTAAGTTTGCTTAACTGTAGGGTAAAGGTGTTTAAGACCTTTGAAAACTATTTTTTTTTCTAACTTAAAGTGTTTGATTTTGATTTTAAACATCACCAGACAGACATCTTATGCTCCTGTTTTTTTTTGCGATGTACTGTTGTTTGCTACCTCGATCACATATTGTATTGTAAATCTTCTGGTCATGTACTGTATTGCAAAACCACAATATTTGTAATGCCTCTATTTCTTTGCTGTATCTGTACTCCACTGTACTTGTAATTGTACTCTCCCAGGTCATGATAGAAAATAGACATATTATTGTTTAGAGCACTTACCCGGTAATCAGAATTAAATAAATAACACAGTCATCGCATTCATATATATGCCATAATTGTAGTACAACTAGTTAGTCTCCCAATCTGAGTTATACAGAAGACCAAAGGGAGGCCTTAGGTATTTTGCATGTTAAAATATATCTAGGTCTTCCTTTACTCATTCTAATAGATGGCTGTACACCCCACTACTTTGGGGAGGGACATGGGTGTTAGGCGGCCTAAGAAGTCAAATATTTGATTGCCATGATCACTGTAACTGCAAAAAAAAACTGTACACCAAAACTACGGACAGATGCTAGGCCTTTTTCATTAAAGGAATGGTCAACTGAATTCCATTAAACTAAAGAAACTCTCATGGTTTTAAAAGTAATTTGCAGGACTTTGACGGAGAGTGGAAAACCCTTCTCAATCATAGGACTTTCCACAAGTAGAACATCCAGCACAGCACATTAAGATTTCTCTTTCCCTCATACATTTTGCTATTAGTTGCATTTAATGCCTTCTTTTTGATTGACAACAGCTATAAATTTTCCTTGGATTTCTTCTGAAGCTTCTTTTCTTTGCTATCTTTCTTTCTGCTTCTCTGCCTCACCATCTTTCTGAGGGTTTCCTCTCTCGGATGCTACATCTAGGATACTTACAATAAGAAAAATGTTCTTATGGAAACTATATTAAAGTAAAACAAAGCTGTACTGTGTCTGTTTTTATTAATTGTAGACAATTTATTTTTAAGGTTATTTATAGCATAGTTATGAAATTTCTCAAATGTTACATCTTTAGGACACTTACCCGGTTAATAAAAGCAAATAAATAAACAATAAGTGTTCAGTATTTTGAAATATGTATTGTTGAAAATTATCTCAATAAAACTTTATTCCTTATTCTCAAAAAAAAAAAAAGTTAGTATCAGGTACCGCTTTCTCTCCCAAACTGGGTGAGCACATATTTGAGAAAGGGGAATGTATATGTAAGTGGAATGCATAACCAACAAACATACATAAAACATATAATGCCAATAGAATGTGGGAAACCCTTTGTGTATTATTTCATTCTCGGAGGCCAACTGGGCCTGGGTCAGTCAATGAAAGCTTAAATGAATTTGTACCTGTGGCAAGTAACTCTTAAGATTAGGATGTCACAAGGAGTTTGTGGTAACCTGTAGGTATATAACTATTCTTGGGGCTTAAAGAGCAGCTGACATCATCAAGAGAACTTTAACAAAATACAATATTTAGAAACAGTTCAGTTTGCATTTCACATCAGTTTTGTATTCCTCCTCCTCCTCATTATTTATTACTGAGGTCAATATTTGCATGAAAACAGGATCTTTGCTGCTAAAGAGTTCATTTATTCCTGTTGCTTTCTCCCTACCTGAGGTCATAAGGCACTGCTTGTGACATCACAGTTACTCCCATGGCAACAGATTGTGATGTCACAACACAAGATTATGACTTGAAGTGGGGGGCGTGGCCAACAGCCGAGCTTGCAGACGCATTCCTGTGGAGCTCCGCTACAAGCAAATATATTTAAATATTTTAAACTGAAAAACCGCTAATTTTTCGTCGCTGAACGGACCTTTCTAGAGAGGGAAGCTCACAGCACCAAACGGTATATTTCTCGCCTCTCAACTCGTCTGTATGAGGAAGCTATGGGGAGAACAAATAAAGCAGCTGCAGGTGGAGAAGGCACCCGACCTAAAGATCTGAAACCGGGCACTAGCACTGAGTCGAGACCTGAGGCGTTGGATGGTGCAATGCAACCCACAAACGCAGCATTGTTAAAGGCGATTCAGAGGTTGGATCAGAAACTAGAAGACTTCACCTCTCAATTTAAAAATCTGGACTCCAAAGTGGGTGTGCTAGAAGAAGAGTCGAAGGTAACATCAGTGGCAGATCGCAAAGGCACGACAATCACTGCGGCCTCATAAAAGAAAATGAGGCACTTAAACGACGTCTGGAAAATTTGGAGAACATTTCACGAGCTTCACACATCAGAATCATAGGCTTACCAGAGGATTCTGAAGGAGAAGATCCCATTTCCTTTCTGCAAACTTTCTTTGAGGAGACTCTACAAGTCCGGGAACCAATTGCTATCCAAAGGCTATATAGAATTACTCCACGAGGTGGAAGAAGCCGTGTGGCCACGAACCAACCGTTGCCCCGAACTCTCCTCGTGGTCCTAGGATCGGTAATGGAGAGAGATTATATCATATTAATAAGGCCAAGCAACAAGGAACTTTGAGCTGGGACAATGCTAGAGTGCACATTTTCCCGATTTGAGCTTTGCCACCAGACAGCGGCGGAAAAGTTTGATGCCATCAGAACCCGCCTTAGACAGCTCGGAATCCACCATGTGCTCCTAATGCGGCTAGTCTACGGATTACATACGGAGGTAAACATTATCAATTTGCTGATGCAGAAGCAGCTAGCAAAATGCTCAATGTCATATTAGCTTAATTTCAGGCAAGAGGACAATCTAGACAGTGACTCGAGGACAATGACTGAACTTTTGCTGTTAAGCAACTACCTGATTACACTGAGCACAAATGGAGTACTGATTTATAGACAATTCCATACCTACCCTTGTTTGTTGCTTTCTAATTAATATATATAATACTGATTCTAGAGAAGGGCTGGGAAGTGGGAAAAGTTGGAATTGAAAAGGGTGGTGGAAAGGAGGATAAACGACCTTCCTCTTTTATTTTTGGGGCCTATCTGGGTCGAGGGTACTGTTAGAATATCTAACAGATATATAAATACTTCAGTTTTGACTTGTGACTCGAAACAAGTTCATAAATTGAATATATATCTGCTTTTTGCAGAATTGGAATTTATATTCTGTTCCTTAAATCGAAATACTAAGCGGAAATATATTAAGTTTTGCTTGTAATGGAAATTATAGGAATGACCTATTGTTGAACGATATCGATGAGGGATGTCTTACCCGCTAACAAGGGTGATCGTTAATTTGGTAAAGTTTGATGGTAATCCCGTCTCATGGCTGAATTGACCTGCTGAGATCTGTTTTAGAAAGAGTTAAATATATTGGTATCCCCCCCAGTGATGTACCAAGATAATAGGGGCTTAACCAATCTCTTACTGTAACAATGTGGTTATGCAAAATGCTCTCTATGTTACTTTTTAAAAGCCTGCCTATGAAGGTTATGTCATGTATACTGTATACAGATAAACTAATAAAAATGAAAATTAAAAAAAAAAAAAGATTATGACTTGAAGTAGGGAGTACGCTATAGAGGCAGATAAACTCTAAGGAAACTCCAAGGGATAATGATCATTTAGTCATACATATTTACTCAGTAATAAATGATGGGGAAGAGAAATATATAAAATATGTATGGAATACAACTAGTATTGTACCTAGTTATTAAGTTTTTCAAAGTTTTATTTGAGGTATCAGTAGCTCTTTAAAGAGGTATTTACTTTATTCCGGGCAGTCATCCTGGGGATACAGAAGGACTCTCTAGAATAATATATTACTAGCCTTCTGATATTGAAATTATGTTTTTATATTTATTTGAGAATTCGGATACAACCTTTGAGACTGAGCTCTTTTACAAAACTTCCACGTCAAGTACACAAAACCAGTAATACATACAAGAAACACAAGTTCCAGTAAATGCATACATTGAATAAACAAAATAACTACAGAATAAAATTTCAACAGATTGCTCTAACTGGCACACAATGAACAAATTTAGAGCAAGTATAGCAAGTCTGGCAAGGGAGAAATCCAGTAGGAATAGGGGAGTAGCCCTACTAAGAGGAGGGCCTTGTTATTAAAAGAAAGAAGGAGGGTGGAGGACAAGGGAAAAGGTAGATTAAGGAAGGCAAGGGATCCAGAAACAGGAGGGCAAAGAAGAAAAAATTACTCACCTTAGTAATGTTGTTTCTTCTAATGGAGTCTTGCTATATTATGACAATTGCAGTTTGTCCCACCATTAGAACTGCTCCGGAGGTGAAAGAGTTAACTCCCATTCTAAGACTGGAACTTGGAGCGCGAGCTCGGTTAGAGAAGCTCTGTCTGGGTTATTTCAAACCCAAACTGTCAGATCTTTACGAGCAAAACTCACTAAGGTCTGTGTGGAAGCTGTAACCTACACTAGCCAACTGGCTACCTGACTATAAGACATACTCCTGGTCCCAACACAAAGACTCAAGTCAGGGGACCAGAAGTAATAATATAATATAAGTAATAATGACATAAAATAAAAACATCACACCCCAAAACCCCAAGAAGGGGTAGAAAACATATAATGGGCATAACTAGCGCCACACATCAGGCTGCCCACCCCATACCCAAGTAGAAGTTCTGAGAGGGCAGGCTGGGGAGGTATATAATATAGCAAGACTCCATTAGAAGAAACAACATTACTAAGGTGAGTAATTTTTCTTCAAAACATGAAGTCTTGCTATATTATGACAATTGCAAACTACACAGCAGTACCTCCATGGAGGAGGACAGAACCTACTTAGAATGGGCTCTGAGCACGGCTGTGCCAAACGAAGCATCCCTCCTGGCCTGGACATCCAGGGAGTAATGCTTGGTGAAAGTATGTACTGTTTTCAGGTAGCTGCTTGACATATCTCTAAGATAGGATGTCTCTGGCAGCAGCTAGAGACGCAGCTGTACCTCTGGTAGAATGAGCCCTTAGGCCTGAAGGGGAACTTTCCCAGTTTTTGATAACAAAATTGGATACAAGAGACAATCCACCTGGCAATGGATCTCTTAGTGGCAGCTTTCCCTGTTCCCACCTCACCATAAGTGAGAAAAAGTTGGAAGGATTCGAACCTGTGACCCTTGGTATGCTCTATATAGTAACTTAGGGCCCACTTAACATCTAAACTGTGCAATCTCCTCTCACCAGAGGAAGAATGGTCAGTGAAAAACACTGGAAGGGAGATAGATTGATTAAGATGGAAATCTGAAACCACCTTAGGCAAAACTTCCTGTTAGTCCTGAGGACTACCTTGTCCCTGTGGAAAGAAATAAAGTCAGTTTCTACTGACAAGGCTTGCAACCACTTATGCGCCTGACAGAAGTGATAGCCACTAGGAAAACAGTTTTCCAAGTTAAGTACTTAAGCCTACAGAAGACAGAGGTTCAAAAGGAGGTTGCATTAACTGGCAATGCAAACTTTAAGGTCCAGGCAGGGGCGGATCCCTAAAAGGTGGATTAGAATGAAGTAATCCTTTAAAAAACTTGGAAAATACAGGGTGAGTGGAAAGAGGAGGGCTTTCCTGCTGAAACAAAAGCAGAGACAGCTGCCAAATGTACTTTCAGGGTAGCTGGTCTCAGTCCCAAGGAATTAAGGTGGACCATATAGTCCAAAACAATGGGCAAATCAGCAGATTCCGGGGAAATATGTTTCCCAGAACACCAAATGGAAAACCTTTTCCACTTAGAATTGTAAGTAGTCCTAGTGGAAGGCTTCCTAGAAGCCTTTAGGATTTCAAGAACACCCTGAGAAAGGTGCAGGTCAGCAAATTCTAACTCCTCAAGAGCCAGGCCTTGAGATTGAGGGATTTGAGGTTCGGATACCAAACTCTCCCCTGTGCACAGGTTAACAGGTTGTGATTCCTGGGGAGACACAGGGGAAGATGGACTGCTAGTGACAGAAGTAGTGGGTACCAGGGCTGCCTGGCCCAATCTGGGGCAATCAGAATCATCCTGCAAGGCTGGGATCTGATTTTGACTAGCACCTTGAATAGGAGAGGGAAGGGGGGAAAGGCATAAAGAAACTTCCCTTCCCAATCTAGGAGAAAGGCATCCAGGGGGATTGAGCCCAACACTGGGGGCCTGCAACAGAACAGTGGAAGTTGGTGATTGTCTGGGGCTGAAAAAGATCTATCTGAGGGGTGCCCATCTGGCAAAAACTATCCCCAGTACTTGAGGATCCAGAGACCATCTGTGATGGCCCTGGGAAATCCTGCTGAGAGCATCTGCTAGGACATTGTCCTTTCCTGGAAGGTGAACTGCAATGAGGGAAGTGTTCAGGAATAGGCAGAGACCACAACTTCATTGCCTTGGTGCACAAGGCCAAGGACCGAGTGCCCCTGTTGTTGATGTACCACATTGTTGTGGTGTTGTCTGTTCTGACTTGCACCACTTTGTTCTGAACAGACACAGAAAACACTTGAAGTGCTAAAAAGACAGCTCTGAGTTCCAGCAAATTGATGTGGAGCAGAGATTCCTGAGGGGACCACACTCCCTGAGTGGAGAGGTCGCCCATGTGGGCTCCCCACCCCAGGAGGAAGCATCTGTAGTGAGGGTCAGGAGTGAGACAGAGGAATGAAGGGGACCCCAGTCTTAAATTGCTCTGATCCTGCCACCACTGGAGGGCCTGGATCAGGGTTTGGGTCACTGGGACCAACTTGGAAGAGGGTCTCTTCTCTGAGACCAAAAGGCTCTCAAGTGAAACTGAATGTCCCTCATCTGAAATCTTGCTCCTTGCACTACAGCTGTGGGCGCAGCCATGTGCCCAGGAGCTGCAAAAGTGTCTTGCTGGTCAGAGACCTGCAGAGTGAGGAGGAGGCCAGAGCTACCAAGTTCCTTACCCTCTAAGGGTAGGAAGGCTCTGGCCTGTTTTGTGTCCAATTCTGCACCTATGAAGGTGAGCACCTGAACTGGTTCCAGAACTGATTTTGGAAGATTGAGCAAGAAGCCCAGGAGGAGAGCAGCTGCTGGGTAACTTGCAGGTGAGATCTTACCTGTTCTGGGGACTGGCCTACAATGAGCCAGTTGTCCAGATAGGGAAAGACAGCAATCCTTTGCCTTCTTAAATGAGCCACTGCTACTGCCAGACATTTTGTGAATACCCTTGGGGCAGAGGTGAGGCCGAAGGGCATTGCTCTGAACTGGTAGTGACCTGAGGGCAATTCAAATCTGAGGTACTTTCGGTGGGAGTTTCTGATAAGGACGTGAAAATAGGCATCCTTGAGGTCCAGGGAGGCTAGCCAGTCCCCTGGCCTTAGAGAGGGTAAAATCATTGCCAGAGTTACCATTCTGAACTTTGGTTTCAAAAGGTGTTTGTTCAGATATCTCAGGTCTAAAATGGGCCGCCATTCTCCTGTCTTTTTTGGGGTAAGGAAATATCTGGAGTACAGACCCTTGCCCTGGTGTAGGGGAGGAACCCTTTCTACAGCTCTGAGAGCCAGGAGGGTTGAGACCTCTGTTTCTAAAGTAAAGGTCTCTAAAGAGTTTGCAGGTGGGAAAGACCTGATTCTCATCTTTGGGAACTTTTTGAAGCTGAGAACCAGACCCTGGCTTACTACTTCCAGGACCCACTTGTCTGAAGTTAGAGACACCCAGTTCTGAACAGTAAACCTACCCCCACAGGTAAAGGAGAATCGGCCCTGGGCACCCCATCAGGGTGTCTGTTTGGCAGGTGCTTTAGGCTGAGGGTGGGAGCAGGCCTGCCCACACCCGTCTGCCTCTCCCTCTGAAGAACCCCCTCTGAGCATAAGCAGAGGAGGCTTGGGTTTGGTAAAGGCCTGTGAAAAGGCCTACCTCTACCCTGGGGGCCTGCCTCTGAGGAGTGGCTTGCCTCCTTAGCCTGAGCACTCTTATAGGTAGTCCTATATTCATCCATTTTCTTCATATAATTCTCTGTCTGCTCCCCAAACAGAGAATTTCCAACCACAGGAAAATCCATAGCCTTAGTCTGGGTATCCTGTGACAAGCTAGTACACCTGAGCCAGGCCAACCTGCGAAAAGCTACAGACGTAGCCATGACTCTAGAGGATACATCATTAAAATCCACAGCAGCATGAACCGCCTTAGATGCCTCAATGCCATCAGCAGCCACCTGTTCCAGTTCACTAGCAAGCTGGCCAGAGGCCTGTTTGGCCAAAGGCCATGACAGTGTCCCATCTAGATTTCTGATACCTTGCTACATAAGCCATGTAATTTGCTTGCCTGAGTCCCAAGGACGCTGCCATGTATTGTTTTTTAGCCATGGCATCAATCTTCCTGGAATCCTTGTCAGGAGGATGTGAAGCCAAAGGAATATTAGCTTTATCACAGGCTGCAGCCTGAACCACACCAACGGCTGCATTGCTGTGAAAGGAATTCTGTATCAGGACCTGACAGAGTGTACCTCCTGTCCATCTTTTTGTCCACAGGAGGCACAGAATTAGGAGTTTTTAAAATCTTTATTGTCTGTTTCCTAAATGATTTATGCAAGGGAATAGACAATCTCCTAGACTCTGGAATATCCATCATTTCTACAAAATCAGGTTCCTCTTGTTCATCCACAGCTTCCTCCAATGGAAGCTGGAGGGTTTCAGCAACTTTTTTGTAAAACATAAAGTGAGAGGGGGACTCAGAAAGCAAAGGGGGAGATTCTAAAGGTCTGTCTGGGGAGATGTCCGGTTCAATGGGCACACCCAGACCCTCAAAGTCACATTCATACTGTTCATAATCATCCTCCCCCTCCTCTGGTTCATAAAATTCTTCAACAACATATTCCTGAACCGGTGAACCGACCGAACCGACCTTTACCAGACAGTGGTGGTTCGGACGGAACGGAGAAAAGTGACTGGACAATCTGAATAGCTCTTGCTAAGCTCTGCAGCAGTTGGAGAAGGAATTTTGGGCTCCACACCTGCTGATTTTCTTGTTTTCTTTACTGGAACTGGCTCCTCCGAGCCAGCTTTACATTGCCGAAGTCTCGCCTGGGTCAGAGGCACTCCTCAGTTGGCACCGAACCGGGCTTGCCATCGCGGTCAGCGGACTTTTTGGCCTCTCATTCCCTGAGCCTGCCAACTCTCTTATCCAGGGTGGCTGCAGGGAAATTTTTACAAATCTGGCAGTCTGAATTGAGGTGGTCAAACCCCAGACAATATACACATGTGGTGTGCGGGTCAGTCTTGGCAAAGACTTCCCCACAGGCATCACAGTGTTGAAACCCAGTGGGTCCGGTTTTTCTTTTGGGTTTTCAGACGCTAATGCCCAAGCCTAACCAAAAACTTGCCCTTTAACGGCAGTAGGCAAGACACCCTTATCGGTTCCTAACCGTGTCACGGGTCTTGGAAAACCGAATGAACGCCGTTTTAGAACCTATAAGAACCGGAACCGTGACTCTAAAACCCTTCAATTCAAGTTTTAAAACAAGCTGATCGGTTCAAACCGAACCGATAACATTTACAAGTTCCACACAGAAAATAAACTTAAATTACTTACGATACTACAGACACAGCTTGAACCGAACGGTTTTGCGGTTAAAATAATAATATTCTCGGTTGATTTGAACCGAGAAAACACTGTTTAAACCGAGAAATGAACCAAGCAGTAGGAGAAATCTCCGGAGCGACTGTTCAGTGAGGCGGAGTAAAGAATCTGACAGTTTAGGTTTGAAATAACCCAGACAGAGCTTCTCTAACCGAGCTTGCACTCCAAGTTCCATTCTTAGAATGGGAGTTAACTCTTTCACCTCCGGAGCAGTTCTAATGGTGGGACAAACTGCAATTGTCATAATATAGCAAGACTTCATGTTGTTTGAAATGAGAATTACGTACCTACCATAATTCTTAATCTTCCTGTGCATCTTAACCATTCATCACTGGTGGGTGATTAGCCGGAGACAAGCACCCCACGGGAGGTTTTTTGTTTTTGTTTTTTTATAGGAGGTGAGGAGTTGACGCCACCCACGAGGCCAACGCATTGTGTGGCGCTCGTGGGTTGGCCAAAGGCACTGCTGTTGGCTCCTCCTCCACCTCAGTTCTGCACACAAGAGAGACAGAGGAAAATGGTGATAGAGAAAAATAAGGGCGAGGCAAGGGAGCCTGAGAGACAGCAAAAGGAAAGGATGCAAACTGAAAAAGAAATAGGCTGACCAGAGGAGAGAGGAGGAGGACATGGGAGGTTATGGGCCGTAAAGGCCCCAGTCCCTGGACAGCCAGAAGGGCAGGAAGGGAAGGAAAGAGAGAGAGAGAGAGAGAATTAAGGGGACAGGAAGGAAAGGTGGGTCAAAAACCCATCCAGGATACAGAGCTGGCAAGAGCAGATCTTCCAGTAGGCAACAATCCAACTAGGGAGGATTCCGAGGAAAAGATGGATAAGGTCCCCCTCTTGAACCTTTAACCCCTAGAAGGATCCCCTGCCCCATCCCCCCATTACTGTTTAACATGAGGACCCAAAGGGTTCTAAGGGGGGAGGAGACAGCAAAGGAATAGAATAACAAGGGTGGAGTGGAGGGAGTTCCAGTCAGGCCCCAATTCCCCCCCCATCCTGGGGGACCCAAGAGTCAGTGCACTCCCAGGGGATTAGTCGACCCCTGAGATCAGGCCCAGGATAAGGGGGAAGGGCCCACCAGAAGTCCCTGTATTGACCCAGACAGAGGTCCTACTCGCCCTCCTCTGAGACCCTCTCAGAAGTCTCCAAGGAGGCCACAAGGAGATGGGAGGGGAAACCACCCCAGCCGATCCCATGGAGGAGGGCAAGCAGGGAGGGGGCATGGCCCAGGGAATGAGGCCTTGTGAGGGGAAGGTGGGTTGGATTCAGTGATGAATGGTGAAGATACACAGTAAGATCAAGAATTACAGTAGGTACGTAATTTTCATATCTTCCCAGTGTCAATCTTCACCATTCATCACTGGTGGGTGAATACCGAGCCCTCTTGAAGGGGGCCCGGTAAGTCCCTTTGAGAACAGCATCCCTCAGCCCCACCATGGGAAAACATGGGGGGGGGGAACCTCCACCAGCCAGTTAGGCCTGGGACTGATCAGGGCCAAGTGGGGTCCCCCCTTCCCTGGGGGGAGGAAGGCGCCCTTGTAATTCCTGTCTTGCCCTGCAGGAAAAGAGATGGGTCACCCAGAAGGAGGAGGCCACTCCTCCTCCTAGTGCATCTATAGTTTAGTGGAAGCATCTCTGAATTATAGGTATTCAGCTTATATCCTGAGAACCTGCCAAACTGTTGTTCAGTTTGCAGCACGTTGGGGATGGATGTTTCCAAGTTGCCTTTTTTCCACAAAGGTTTCTCTAGTATGCCTTTGTTGCAGGGTGGCTACTCAGCTCTGCCCCCGCCACCCTGAACTGGCAATCATTTCCCCCCAGGATTCACTTTGGTCTGGAGGGTCACCCACAAATTCCCATGGCGGGCCAGGGAGGGCTGCCTCCCCAAGTATAGACAATCCACAACAGATCATCCATGATTCCTGAGTGACAGTGTGGACTTGGGGATGGGCGAGAGCAGGGCTTCATTAAGCCCCATGACACCTTTCTTCCTGTTATTTTTTTCTGCCCCACCCCATCACAGGACATCCATGCATGTGTGTAGAGGCACACAAGCATGATGTTCCTACAGACCCTTCATTCGTGCTGCCCGTGCTGCACTACCACCAGGCCTCCACCTGGTGGAAGTCTAAGGCTGGGCCAACATCCCTCCCCTCCATGGCAGAGGACAGCACTCCCTTGAAAGCCCAGTCCTCTCCCACCCCAGCCAACCCCCCACGACTCAAGTCCATTCCTAAACCCAGGTTGCCAGCACGGCAGGAGGTAAGGCTCCAGCACCATAGCCCTCCACGTCACTGGGCCTGCTTTGGGTTACTTCACGTTAGCAAGGAGACACGTTCAACATATACGAGGAGTTTATCGTTCATGCTTCCAAGTTCAATGACAGTAATTAAGGGTTCTGACTGAATTTTGCTGAGCACAGATACAAGTGCTAGGTTGACGATCATGAGGGACAGGGGGCACCCTGCCTCATGCCTCTGTTCATCTGAAAGTCCGGAGATAGAATATCATTAGTGCAGACCACTGCTTTTAGGCTGTATAGTAACCGAATCATGGAGACAGTGGTGTCCAGGAGGCCATTAAGTTCTAGAATCTTCAGTAAGTAACGCCATTCAACCCGGTCAAATGCTTTTTCTGCATCAAGCTTGATAAGAAGTGCAGGGTTTCCCTGGTCTTTTGCTTTCCTTATGAGATAGGCCATTTTCCATGTGTTGTCAGATATATGGCGGCCTGGCAGGAATCCAGTTTGCATGGGGCTGATCAATGCCAGTGACACCACAAGCAGTCTATCTGTGATGATCCTGGCCAGGGTTTTCACATCTATGTTTAGCAGCATAATAGATCAGTAGCCAGTACAGGTAGAGTGGTCCTTGTTAGGTTTTGGTATCAGCATAATGGTGCCAGTCATCATGGATGGTGGAAGTGTTCCTCTTTCAATGGATTTCTGCTACACTTCATGGAGTATAGAAGCAAGGACATCTACAAATGTGACATGAAAGTCCAGTGAGTAGCCATCCTGTCCAGGTGCCTTCCCTCATGGTAGATTTAGAAGTACCTCTTTAATTTCAGTCACAGATATTTCTCTGTTTAAAAAGTCCTTTTGCTCTTGTGTCTGTCGGGGCAATTGTATATTAACCAAGAAGTAATGCTCAAGCACACAGAAAGGAATGGATTCTTATCTGAACCTTTTACCGGGTTCTTGAAGGAGAGGTAGGGATTAGGAATTGCTATACAGAACATTACTATAGTCATTTTTTTCTTCAAATCCCAGGAATCCCTCACTCATGTTTAACAATAGCAGACTCCATAGCAGCACCTTAGGAGGCTGGGTACAGAACCTATTTAGGGAAAAGGTTCTGCAAGACAGCAGTGCCAAAGCTGGCATTCCTTCTAGACTGAATGTCCAGACAGTAGTGCTTTGCAAACGAGTGTACTGTTTTACAGGCAGCTGCTTTACAAATTTCTTGCAGGGGCATACCCCTTGAAGCTGCTACACATGCAGAGGTGCATTCAGTAGACTGTGCCATTAGACCTCTGGGTTGCAGCTTACCAGCTCTGTCATACCAGAACTGTATGCAGGAGACTATCCAGCGAGACAGTTCTCCTGAATGCTGATTTGCCTTTCCCTACTTCACCATTAAGTGACAAACAGCTGAGTGCTACTGGTCCTGATATCCTTTATGTGGTCCAGGTAGTAACTCAGTGCCCTTTTCACATACAGACAGTTGCTCCACTGGCTGGATTTTTCTGTAAAGAAAACAAGAATGGCAACCAATTGATTCAGATGGAATTCAGACACCACTTTTGGGAGAAACTTCCTATTTGTCCTTAGGATTACCTTGTTCTTATGGAAGATTATGTAGTTAGGATTTGTACAGAGGGCTTATAGCTTGCTCATCCTTTTGGCAGATGTCACTGCTACCAGGAAAATTGTTTTCTAGGTGACAATCTTACATATAGTAGTGGCCATGGGCTCAAAAGGAGCCTCCGTCAGTTGAGGAATGCACACATTCAAGTCCCAGGGAGGGACAGGGTCCCTAATTGAAGGGTACATGTGATTAAGACCTTCAAAAAACTTTTTCAAAATGGGTTGTGAAGCCACTGACCTGTTTTTGCCTGCTGACATGTAAGCTGATACTGCCGCTAAATGTACCTTCAGGGTTGAGGCCTTAGGCCCAGAGACTAGAGGTGGAATAGGTAGTCCAGGACTGTAGACAGACCTGCCCAGAAGGGGTTACTACGAACATACGAATCTGCCAGCAGAAACAGGCCCCATGGTCTATCAAGTCTGCTCAAATGTGCAGCTAGCACCCCTACATTGCAGCTGCCTCACCCTCCCCTCCTCACATTTACCCTGTTCCATCCCCTTTTAAAACTGCCCACCGTCTTACAGGACACCACCTCCTCGGGTAGAGTGTTCCACTTAGCCACAACCTTCTCTGAGAAAAAATGGCTCCCTCTTATATCTTCCCCCCTCCAATCTGAGACCATGCCCTCTCGTGTCTCTCCCCTTCCTCAACTTAAATATCCCTTCTGTACCTGTCTTGTTTATCCCCGTCAGGTACTTACAGGTCTCAGTCATATCCCCCGGTCTCTCCTCTCCTCCAGGGAGTACATATTTAACTCACGCAGCCTTTCCTTGTAGGGTTTGGATCATTTTTGTTGCTCTGCGCTGTACCCCTTCCGGTAATCTGACATCCATTTTCAGGTATGGGCACCAGTACTGCACGCAGTACTCCAGGTGTGGCTTGACCGGTGACCTGTACAGAGGCAGGATCACCTCCTTACTCCTGGAGATTCATCTCGCAATACACCCCAGCATCCTGTTGGCTTCAGCCACCACCTTCCCGCACTGTGCTTTATTGTTCATATTCCCAGTTATAACCACCCCTAGATCCTTTTCCTCCTTGGTGGTTCCTAACTGAAACCCTCCCAAATGGTAGCTCCTCCCTGGGTTCCTTGCTCCAAAGTGTAGTAACTTGTACTCCTTAGCACTGAACCCCAACTGCCACATTTCCAACCACTCCTTCAGTTTTGTCAGGTGTTCCTGTAGCCCCTGCCACCCAACTATGTCATCCACCACTGCCCCCCATCTTGGTATCATCAGCGAACAGACTGATCTTACTCCTGATGCCATGTGATATATCCACTATGAATATCCCAAACAGCACTGGGCCCAGAACTGAGCCCTGTGGTACCCCGCTCGTCACAGCCACTGGAGATGAGCGACTCCCCACCACCACCCTTTGCTGCCTCCCATTCAGTCAGTTCATGATCCAATTCACCAACTCTCCCCCCAACAACCACCCATGAGGCACCGAATCAAAAGCCTTGCTGAAGTCCAAATATAGGACATCCACAGCATGGCCCTTGCCCAGTTCCCTCATCACCCAGTCATAATATTCAATTAGGTTGGTCTGGCAGGATCTTCCTAAGACGAACCCATGTTGCTGATCGTCCTGGAGTCTGTTGACTTCCAGAAAGGTCGCCAGCCTCTCCTTCAGGATTGTCTCCATTAGTTTCCCCTCAATGGATGTGACGCTTACTGGTCTGTAATTGCTTGGTTCATCCTTTGGGCCACTTTTGTGGATTGGCACCATGTGAGCCATCCTCCAGTCCTGTGGTATGCCTCCTGTGTCCAGGGAGGTACTGAACAGGTCCACCAGCAGCCCTGCCAGGACCTCCGCCAGTTCTTTCAGCACCCTGGGGTGAATGCCATCTGGTCCTGGTGCCTTATCCACCCTCAGTGCCTTTAGTCCTTCTAATACTCAGCCCTCTGTGATTCATCTGTCACCCCCCCCGCTCACCTTCCCCGTCCTCTGAGGTAGCTGCCCACCCTTCTCCTTCATAAATACAGAAGTACTCGTTGGGGGTTGGCGGGGGTGGAAGAGGATTGAGCGTCCGAAGGACTGCTCTCCTCTCCGGGGGTGGGTTAGGGTGTCACCTCGCTCTGTAGCAGCTCCTGGTGGAGGCCGGGAGCAGTACAAGATGCGGCATGACGTCAGGGGAACCAGAAAAACGGAAAAACGTCCCAGATTGGCCAGGATGATGGCAGATGATCTGCCGACACCACCAAAGAACTCTTGAGGAGCCTGACCACCTCAGCAGCGCCCTGTGGCCGAGAGAAAGATTGTGCTGGCTGCCCCACTGGTGCCTTCCCCCTCGGAGGAGAGGGACCCACTCGGCAAAGGGTTATGCCGAGCTGCCCCAGGGGTTGACTGCGATTTGAGGTAGGAGGTTCCAAGGGAGGACAGTAGGTGGATGTCGGGGATCATGGCTGCCTGAGGGAAATGTCAGATCTGGAGCACATAGGTGGGGATAAAGAAATAATGCAAAAAAATAAATAAATAAATACAGAAGTACTCATTTAGTGCTTCTGCCTGCTCCACCCCTTTCTCGACACCCCCCCCGTCCTTCCTAATCTGCACTATCTGGTCCTTGCAGCTCCTTCTCTCCCTTATGTACCTGAAGCAGTCCTTTTCCCCATCCTTGATGCCCTGTGACAGCCTCAGCTCTCTAGAAGCCTTGGCCGCCCTGACTACTCTCTGGTTACCTCTCTGGACTTCTTCACATACTCTTCCCTGTCCTCCCCCCTCCCAGATTTCTGAACCTCCTGAATGCTGCTTTTTTTTGGCCTTGCTCCTTCCAAGATCTCTTTATTCAATCAGCTTGGTTTCTTGGCCCTTCCCTTCTTGCTCTGTGTTTTGGTACAGGACCTCGTAACCTCCAAAATGCCCAGTTTGATGATTTCCCATTTTTGGTTTGCATCCAATCATGGATGAATTCCTGCCAGGTGACTCTCCAAAATTTCCCCCATCCTGTCAGTCAGCATGTCAGAAGTCAACCACCCTGGTTTCTGTTCCTACAGCTTCCTTGTCCATGCCGAGTGTGAACCACACTGAGTGGTGGTCGCTTCCCGCCAGTGGCCCCCCCCCCCAGCTCCCTTACAGCTTCCCTGTTGGTTAGTACTAGATCCAGAGTTTTTCCCAACCTAATCAGCTCATTAAGAAGCTGTCCTGGAATGTTTCCAGGAGGACCAGCTCCCTTGCACTCGAGGTGGCTGGGGTGCTCTAATCCACTCCTGGTAGATTGAAGTCCCTCACAGTCACAGTGTTACCCTCCCCACAGACCCTCCTAATCTGCTCTGCTAGTTCTCTGTCCAAGCTCTCCACTTGAGCCATTGGCCTGTACACCACTGCCATCCTGTGTGTCCTATTTTTCCAATCCTGGAATTGCATCTATAATGCCTCTGTTCTACCCTCCTCCCCATCTTCCCTTGCACACCTTATCCCCTCCCTCACGTAAATCGCCACCCATCCCCCCTTCCCCTTGCCTCTGTCCCTTCTGTATATCCTATACCCTGGGATCATCAGGTCCCAGTCCTGGTATTGGGTGGCCCATGTTTCAGTGATGGTTGCAATGTCCACCACCCCCACTGTCAAGAGAGCCTGTAGTTCAGCGGAATTGTTCCTCAGGCTTCTTGCATTCAGGGAGACAACCCTTCATATTGTTCCTATCCCTTCCTTAACCGGTTTCCCACCATTCTTAACCCTCCCATGTGACCCTTCCCTGTTTCCATCCCTGCTTGTTTGGGGGGTAGGCTTGTCCAGTTCCTCTCTCAGGAGACCCTGCATTCCTGCTGCACACTCACCTCCCCCCACCTGGTTTAAATCCACCTTCATTGCTATGTATTCCCCCAGCCTCTGTTTTAATACCCCCTGCCCCTCCTTACTCAAATGTAACCTGTCCCCTACGAACAATCCACTATTTTTTCAGATGTTGCCCCAGCCTCTCACTAGCCTGTACCCTTTGGTTCAACACCACATTCACAGCCAAGTGTTGAACTCCTCTATCCTTCTTTTCCTCGCCGTACTTGCTCTGGGTACTGGAAGCACTTCTGAGAAGGCCACTGATCTCCCTGCCTCCTCACACAACTTCCCCAGCTCCTCGAACCTCTCCCTTACCAAGTCGACCGTACTGCCCCCAAGTCATTTGTACCCAAGTGCACCACGACATGCGTTTTCTCCCTTCCTCTCCTTGTATACTTAAGAATAGACTGTCCCACCCTACCCGCTGTCAATCCAGGTACTGATTCCACCCATATGCTACTATGCCACTACCCTTTACATCCACATCTGATTCCTTTCAGTATTGAGTCTCCCAGCACTAAGACCCCACCCCTACTCACTTTTGTGCCCCTCCCTATCCTATTTTCCTTACACCCACTTTGAAAAAAAACACCCTAACCTGCCTATTTGCGACTCAATCTGTCCCCTCTGCTATGCCCCAGCCTCTACTCTAGTCTTGCCCCCTCCCCTACTGCCCCCCCATCTGACCTGTCCCCCTTCCCCCCAATGCTCTCCTTGCATTATCACCTTCCTTCCTTCCCTGCCTCACTGGGCCTTTTCTTCCCTTCTCCCTCCTCTGCTTTATCCCCTTTGCCCTTTCTTTCACCCCTTCCCCCATCCCCTTACTCCCCATATCCCTGTTCCCCTCCTTTGGCTGACAGTTGTCCCCGGGCCTTCACTACCCCCCTTTCTCCTGCCCTCTCCCAGAGAGCCCCTCCCTCATCATCCTCCACTGAAGCCAGCACAGCAAACCTATTGCCTGACCCCAAAATACTGCTGTTCCTCGCTCCTCTCATGCTGCCCGGAGACTCCCCCTTCCTGCTGGCCCCTCTATAATTTCTTACCCTGTTCCCTATCCTCCTCTTCTCCACTGGTTCTGTACTCCTGGTTCCCTGAGGAGGTGGCCATCCTGTTCCAGTTACCTCACTTCCCCACCCCCAGTCCTCACTATCTCCCTTCCTAGCCACTGCCCCTCTGCCTCCAGTCCCTTCAGCCTGTGACATACTGGACATCCTCCTAGCTTCCATAATGTGTCCATCCAAATAGCCGCCCTACACCCATTGCAACCCACTGTTCTTCCTATCCTTGTTTGTCTATGGTCCTCCTGCCCCCTGAACCATTCATATTTCTCCTTCCACCAACCCCTCCCTTGATGCCCTATCTCCCCCAATGTAACCTTCACTTGCATGCCACATTGGTGTTCTTATATTCTACACACGGTTGTTCCTAAGTTCCGTGTATGATCCCCCACCCCGCAGTGTACCTAATATATTAACTGAAGAGTCCCTTAGCTCTAAATCAACACAATATCCCCCACCTTCTATGAATTATTACCGAGGTACCCTATTCATATTATTCCCACTTGTAATGCAACTACTTCCCCCAGCTACTCCTGTGATGTAGAATTCTAAGATACTTCATAGTTCCAGCGCCCTATTCATATCATTCCCACTTGTAATGCAACTACTTCCTCCAAGCACCCCTGGGATGTACAATTTAAGATTCTTCCCAGTTCCACCTTGCAGCTATTATTCAAACACTGAAGAAATTTAGACTTTTAGACCTCACTCTCCTAGTTCAAGAGTTATACATTTTGAACATTCAAACAATAAGACTACCAGAACCCATTCTCTAGCTCAGTCAGCCCTGCTCCCTGAGGAGAAACCCCCTTCCAGCTGCTAGCTCTGCCTCCACCTGTTTCCCACTAGTGCAGCCTCCTAGGAAGGAGCCCAGGGAGAATATTTAATTACTGGAGGAGGTAAGGGGGAGAGAATTTTCTTGCAAGCAGCCTCCCTTGGCCTTTTAAAGGCTGCTTGCCAGTTCAAACCTGGCGCCTCAAGCTCTAACTGGCTCCCTCTTCTGGAGCCAACCCAGGTGCTCCGTTAGCGGCAACGGCTGCAGAATGTCCCCCTTGTGGCTATGACCGCTTGTCTTGTTCTTCTTTGCTTGTTTATGTAATATATTGCTGTGGTGTTGTCTGTTCTTATCTGGACAGACTGACCTTTGATTTGGGAAGAAAATGGCTACACTGCCAGGTACACTGCCCTGTGTTCCAGGAGATTTATGTGCGCGAGTCTCCAGTGTGCTACATGTGCCACTCGCAGAAAGGTCCTCCAGGTGAGCTTACCATCCTAGGAGAGAGACATCTGTTTTAAGTATGGCTGTGGGGGATTGTTGGAGGATGAAAATTCCCTCTCTGAAGTTGTTTTCCTCCTTCCACCACTCCAGTACCTTTAGCAATGCTTTTGTAACAAGCATCATTTGGACAGTGGGTCCCACCTCTGAGACCGATGGTCCCATAAGTGATACTACGAACATACGAAATTTGCCAGCAGATAAAGGCCTAGAGGTCTATCAAGTCTGCTTGAATGTGCAGCTAGCACCCCTTATTCTGCAGCTGCCCCTTCCTTCCACCCTTCCCCTTCATTAACCCTCCCCCTTGTCCTGTCCCATCCTCGTTTGAAGCAGTCCACTGTTCTACTGCATACCACTTCAGGAGGTAACGCATTCCACCCAGCCACCACCCTCTCTGTAAAAAAGTGTCTCCTCATTTCCCTCCTGAACCTTCCTCGCTCCAGTCTCATATCATGGCCCCTGGTGTCCCTCCCCTCCCTTACTTTGAACAGCCCCTCTGTACTCGTCTTGTTTATTCCTTTCATGTATTTAAAGGTTTCAATCATGTCACCCCTGTCTTTCCTCTCCTCCAGTGAGTACATGCTCAACTCCTTCAACCTCCTCTCTGTATGATAAGTCCCCCTGGCCCCTTGATCATCTTTGTCGCTCTCTGCCACCCCCTCCAGTAACTTAATGTCCCTCTTCAGATCGTGGACGCCAGTACTGCCGCAGTACTCCAGGTGTGGTCTAACTAATGACCTATACAGTGGCAGAATCACCTCCTCCCTCCTCGAGGATATACCTTTGCAATACAACCCAGCATTTTGTTGGCCTTTGCAGCTGCCTTCCACAT
Organism: Neoceratodus forsteri; assembly: GCA_016271365.2. Classification (NCBI taxonomy): domain Eukaryota; kingdom Metazoa; phylum Chordata; order Ceratodontiformes; family Ceratodontidae; genus Neoceratodus; species Neoceratodus forsteri. Next base: position 355,360,592 of record JADMNL010000025.1, read on the forward strand.
TGTGCCGAGTTGTTCATTGACCTGTAATGAGCACACCCAGATCCTTCTCCTCCTCTGTCTGAGCTAGCTGCACTCCCCTAGCTGGTAACTCCTCCTTGGATTCTTTGTCCCAAAATGCAGCACCATGCACTTTTTGGCATTAAAGCCAGTTGCCAGGTGTCTGACCAGGTTTCAAGCTTTGCCAGATCATCCTGCAACCCCTACCATCCCCTAGGTCATCCACCACAGCGCCTACCTTGGTATCATCAGCAAACAGACTGATCTTGCTCTTGATGTCCCACGATATGTCTGCAATGAATATCCCAAACAACACTGGTCCCAACACGGGCCCTGTGGAACACCGCTCGTCACTGCCCTTGGGTGTGAGCTCTCACCCACCACCACCCTCTGTTGCCTTCCTGCAGCCAGTTTCCTACCCATCTCACCAGCTTTGCACCCGCCCCTGTGCCTACTAACTTCCTTCCCAGCCTTCCATGTGGCACTGAGTCAAATACTTACTGAAGTCAGATACGATAGGACATCCACTGCATGGCCCTGTCCAGTTGCCCTAGTTACCCAGTCATAGAGCGTGACCAGGTTGGTTTGGGATCTGCCCGTATAAAGCCATGCTGTCTGCTGTCCTGTAGTCCTTTGGCCTCTAGGAGGGCCACCAGCCTCTCCTTCAGGATAGTCTCCATTAGCTTACCACGATGGATGTGAGGCTCACTGGTCTGTAGTTTCCAGTTCATCCTTGGGGCCACTCTTGTGGATGGGCACCACATGAGCCATCCTCCAGTCCTAGAGGTACACAACCTGAATGTAGTGAGGCATTAAATAGGTCTGCCAAAGGTCCTGCAAGGACCTCTTATCCTTCAGTACCCTGGGGTGGATGCCATCTAGACCTGGCGCTTGTCCACCCTCAGTGCCTTCAAACCCTCTCGAAGACTGCACTCCATGATTTCCCCATCTGTCACCACTTCCCCCCTGCTTCTGCCATTTCTCCCACCTTGGGTGTCACCCCCCTCTTCTCTTTAGTAAATATTGAGCAGAAGTACTCATTTAGTGCTTCCGCCTTATCGCACCCTGCTTCCACCCAACCCCCCTCCTTCCTAATCCTTACTATGTGGTCCTTACAGCTCCTTTTCTCCCTGATGTACTTAAAGAAGTCCTTCCCCCCTTCTTAATGCCTTGTGCCAGCCTGAGTTCCGTAGATGCTTTGGCTCCCCTTACTGCCCTTGTCACCTCCTTCGATTCTGTCAAGTACTCCTCCCTGTCCTCCCCCTCCCTGTTTTCTTGTACTTCCTAAAGGCAGCTCTTTTCCTCCTTACCTTTTCCATGACCTCCTTGCTCAACCAGATCGGTTTCTTAGCCCTAGCCTTCTTGCTCTGGGCTTTGCAGCAGGTTTTGGTTGCCTCTACTATCCCCAGTTTTATGAGATCCCACCTCTGGTTAGTGTCCATACTAGATTGAATTCTGGCCAGGTACCCTTTTACCACTTCCCCCATCCTCCCAAAGTCGGCCCTCCTGAAGTCCAGCACTATTGTGCCAGATTCCACTCCTTCCTTGCCCATATCCAATGTGAGCCATACTGAGTGGTGATACTAAATATCTATCATTTGGAACCTGGCCGCAGTGCCTCTGCAGTGGAAGAGGCCACGTGCCAAGGTAGCCACAGAAAATCCTTTGCAGATTACTGACTGCATTGAAGGATTCTGCAGCTGAAATCATATTTGCTGCGCTTGCTTGAGGAAGGAAAGCTTTCCCTTGCAGCGTATCTAGTTCTGCACTGATAAAATCCAGAACCTGAAATGGTTCTGTTTTTTTTGTAACTTATATTTATTGATTTTAACGCAGTAGATACAAGCATATCCCGCAGGACAGTGCACCATAAAAACAAAGAATACATCATCTTGATAATACAGTATTTTTAGCACTCCTGAATTGATACATCATGTGGGGGTTATCATTATTACAATTATTTAACCAAGTAGGTAATTCAAAAGGCTATTGCTGCCATGAGTGGCAAAATACAGTAATAGAGAATCCTATTTACTCCATAAGACACTCCTTAAAGGTGATCAACTCCCCATTTTATTAACATAGTGATATTGCATATAATAACCGCATCTTCTTAACACTCCTCCCCACCCGACACTTATTTCCTCTATTTGTAAACAAATTCTACCCTCCAATAAAGAGCAAAAATAGTTATATTTTATTTCAAACACCAACGGTATACCTCTCACCACCTCCTCTCCTGTAACAGACAAATTCTGTAAGAAACTCTGCACTTCAAGCGCTAACTGTGCATGTTTAAACTAGGCATTTTAGGACTACATGACACAGTTTTACTTAACTGCATCATAAAAGAAAAGAGCATGCCTTACACTTCCCTCCACACATACAAGACAAGCCGACTCATACCATTTGAACTGTGCCCTTAAAAATTTACAGGCAAACACATACAATATATTGTACTATTTTAGGAGGAAACCCCTGTATGCACTTTTTTCGCGAGAGCCCACGTAGCTGTATTTATATTTATACCCCAGTCCTTGTTCAGACATTTGTAATGATAATGACTTACTGAACCCGTCTCCAGCTCTCAGGTATTCTGGTCTTCCTCAGAGGCCAATTCGGAGCCCCTGGCCGTGCAGTCCTGTTCAGTTTTGGCCAGTAATTTGCTGGCATCTGTTGGGTTCAAAAAAGATACATTTTAGTCCTGTAAACCACCTTTAAGCTTGCTGGCATCAGAAAGACATGTTGGACTCCCAAATGACGAAGTCTCGAGCGAATTCCATCGAAGGCTTTACAGCGTTGGTAGATGGTGTAGCTCAAATCCGCAAAAACATGGACAGGTACTCCTTGCCACTTTGTCAGACCTCTTCTCCTTGTCTTTTTGTAAGACAAGATCCCTTTCCCAATCGATCCCAAAACTGCCAGGATCGCTCGGGCTTGTGGGTGTGTTGCATCTGAACGTAAACAGGCTCCCCTTGCACTGACCTGGTATATCCGTTGCACATTTACCGGAGCGGACAGTTCGAAAAAGTCCCCCAACCACTGCTCGAGGAATCGGTCCAGAGTTTCCCCCTCAGACTCCTCAGGGACATCCAAGATATGAAGATGGGATGCCCAGCCCAATTGTTTGTGACTTTTGAAGGTTTATGAGGAAGCCCACACTCTCCAGTGTGTTTTGTTCGGATATCTCAGGTCTGCAACAGGTCACCACTCCCCATTTTTCTGATGGGTCAAGAAGTACCTAGAGAAAAGTCCCTTGCCCCATTATGTGGTAGGTACTTTTTCCACTCCATTTGCTCGCAGTAATTTCTTTACCTCCATCTCCAACAGGAGTTACGTTTCCCTGTTGGGGTGTGAGGCTGAAAAACCATTGGCTTCTGCAGTTTTGGAAACTTTCTGAGCTACAGGGACAAACCTTGGCCCACTAATTCCAGGACCCTGCGCCACGGCTTGGAGGGACAGAAAGCGAATCCTCAGGATCATGGGAGCAGCTGCACGAGGGAGGGAGGGAGCTGGATGTCATTGTCCACCTAGGGACAAATGACCTGGCTAGGAATGGGATCAGAGCAGTGCAAGAGGAGTTTGTAGAGTTGGGGAGGGGCCTTAGACAAGTAGCGCATACAGTAACCTTCTCGGAGGTGCTGCCTGTCTATGGCAAGGGTGATGCTAGGGTACTCCTCACCAGGGAATTCAATGAATGGTTGAAAAACTGTTGTGGAGCTCAGGGTTTTGGCTTCATTGGGGACTGGGGAGCCACCTGGAGGGATGCAGACCTATACTGGTGCGATGGTCTGCATCTGTCCGGGGGGGGGGGAACCAGGATTCTAGGTGAGAGGTTTAAATGCTTCTCAGTCCCCAATGAAGCATTTAAACTAGCCAAGGGGGGAGGTACTGAAAAGGAGCAGGGAAATCCCAGCCTCCCCCCACAAAACATGGTAATTAGTGAGGTAAACACCAAGGTAGAGAAGTCATTAGGGAGTAGGACAGAGGTAAATGTAAAAAAAAAAAAGGCAACGGCAATAAGGACATGAATGGGGCTAAAAGGGGTAAGGCCATCAAAAAGTGGAGGGTGATGAGTACCAATGCCCATAGTCTGTGTAACAAGCTCCCTGAACTAGTGGCCTTGATGGAAGAGGGTTGCCTGGATATTGTGGCAGTCACAGAAGCATGGTTCACAGAGAACCATGACTGGGATGTCAACATACCAGGATACACAATCTACAGGAGTGACAGGGAGGGTAAAAGAGGAGGAGGAGTAGCTCTCTATGTAAAGGAAGGGATCAAAGCAACAGAACTAAAGAGTAAACAGGGAGCATATGAGACACTCTGGGTCACCCTGGAGACAGGAAATGGCACCACAATCCGCATGGGGGTTGTATACAGACCCTCCCAGGGGGGGGGAATGGACAAGGAAATAATAGAAGGCTTCCATAGAATGGCAGAAAAAGGGGAGATATTGTTGATGGGGGACCTGAATATGCCAGATGTTAACAGCAGCACCTTTGCTGCAGGCACATCCAAGAGCAGGGTCATTCTGGATGCCCTACAGGGGACATGCCTCAGGCAGCTAGTATTGGAACCCACTCGGGACGGAGCAATCTTAGACCTGGTAGTCTCAAACGGGGACGGAGAAAGAATCTCAGATTTAGAAGTAGGTAGCCATCTGGGAACAAGTGACCAAACAGTGTGGTTCACGATAAACACAGCCATACAATCAAGCCATACAAAAGCAACAGTATTGGACTTTAGGAGGGCTGACTTTGGGAAAATGAGAGGTGCCTCAGAAAAGCACTAGCAAACAGGCAGAAGGAGGGTGGAGGAACAATGAGGAGTAATCAAAACAGCCATCACAGAGGCAACAAGCCTTTGTGTAAAGCAAATCAACAAAACACGAAGGAAAAACGCTATGGTTCTCAAAAGAGGTGGCAGGGAAGGTTAAGGAGAAAAGGATAGCATTCAGGAAATATAAGGAAACATGGAAGGAGCAGGACAGAGAACTTTATCAGTTAAAGCAGAAAGAGGCTGTGAAGGCAGTTAGAATAGCAAAGGCCCAAACCGAGGAAAGGATAGCCAACTCTGTTAAGAAGGGGGATAAGACCGTTTATAGGTACATTAGGGAGCGAAGAAAGACCAAAGGAGGGATACTGAGGCTTAATAAAGGGGAAGGAATGTGGGTAGAGGGTCAGTGAAAAAGCAGGGATACTGAACGAATATTTCTGCTCAGTATTCACAAAGGAAGAGGAGTGGGGGGTACCTAAACCAAACAAGAGAAACACTCTGAAGATGGGGGTCGATACCAGTCCATTTACAGAAGAAAGGGTTCTGAAAGAACTAATAAAATTGAAGGTGGACAAAGCAATGGGCCTGATGGGATTCACCAAGAATTCTAAAAGAACTAAGGGTAGAACTAATGACACAGCTGACTACTCTCTTTAACAAATCATGGGAGGATGGGGTGGTACCTGAGGACTGGAGGAGGCAGATGTGATTCCTCTTCACAAAAGTGGGAGCAGGACAGAGGCAGGAAACTACAGACCAGTTAGTTTGACCTCAGTGGGAGGAAAAATGATGGAATCACTTCTGAAGGAAAGAACTGTTGAGTACCTAGAGGCCAGTGGGGCACAGGACCCAAGGCAGCATGGATGCACGATGGGAAGGTCGTGTCAGACGAATCTAATAGATTTCTTTGACTGGGTGACCAAAGTAGTAGACCAGGGAGGGGCTGTGGACATGGCTTACCTAGATTTTAGCAAGGCATGTGATATAGTCCCACACAAAAGATTAATACACAAGTTAGCCAGCCTTGGAGTGGGTCCCAAGGTGGTAGCCTGGATAATAAATTGGCTAGACAACAGGACGCAAAGGGTAGTAGTAAATGGAGTCCACAGTGAAGAAAGAAGGGTTACTAGTGGGATACCGCAGGGTTCAGTACTGGGACCGGTCCTTTTTAATGTCTTTATAAGTGACATTGCAGAGGAACTGGAAGGAAAAGTATGTATCTTTGCAGACGACACAAAGATCTGCAACAGGGTTGATACACCAGATGGAGTGGAAAGGATGAGATGGGGCTTGGCAAGGTTAGAGGAATGGTCAAATGTATGGCAGCTCAGATTCAATGCAAAGAAGTGCAAGGTAATGCACCTGGGAAACAAAAACCCAGGGGAAGAGTACACAATGGGGGGTGAGATACTGACAACAGTAAAAATGAAAAGAGACCTGTGGGTAATTAAATCAGATGACCTAAAGGTGGGCAAGCAATGTGAGAAGGCAGTAAGGAAGGCTGGGGGGATACTGGGATGCATAGGGAGAGGCATCAATAGTAGAAAACAGGAAGTTGTTATCCCTCTGTACAGACAGATGGTGAGACCCCATCTGGAGTACTGTGTGCAGTTCTGGAGACCCCATCTCCGCAAAGACAAAGACAGAGTGGAGGCTGTCCAGAGGAGGCACAAATGGTGCAGGGTCTGCACCAGAAGACATCTGAAGAAAGACTAAAGGAGCTTAATATGTATACCCTTGAGGAAAGGAGGAGAGGGGACATGATAGAAACTTTCAAGTACCTCAAGGGAATCAACAAAGTCCAAGAGGGTGGCATCTTTCAGAAAAGAGATGTGCAAGAACAAGGGCACAATTTGAAGATAGAGGACAGCTCAGAGGTAATGTGAGAAGTATTTTTCACAGAGAGGGTTGTGGATGCATGGAACAGCCTCCCTGAGGAGGTTGTGGAGTCAAGAACAGTGGGGGAATTCAAGAATGCATGGGACAGACATAAGACAGTCCTAGTGGGGGGTAGGAGGAAGTAAGCTGTTGGTTAACTAGGATCTGCAGCTTATCTGTTAGGTAGGAAATGGGCAGACTAGGTCGCCAAGCGGTCCTTATCTGCCTTCAAAGTCTAATGTTTCTATGTTTCTATGACCCACCCGTCTGTGGTGATCTTCAATCAATCAATCAATATCTTTATTTATCCAGGTGGACATCGTTGAGCAAGGCTCATTTGCAAGATGGACCTGGGGATAACAAGGTCAGGTACACAAGGAAATTCGTTATGTATAAAAACGGGATCCGTACGAAATCCCGACGTCCCAAAGCCCGACAGAAAATATCCCGTCACTGAAATCCCGACTGTATAGAAAGCCCGACTGAAATAACACTGCCTAATGAATTACCGAAATACCGAAAATCCCGACTAGTAGCTTGCAGATGTGCAGCGTATAACCCCCCTCCTCCTCAATCTCCCCAGTTACCTTCTTAGTTGGCAACAAACAGCACCCTTTATTCCCTGCCAAAACTGAGGTCCAATCCTGGAGCAAATCCCAACAGAACTCGAATAGACCTACGGGACTTGTTAACTATTAGCAGCCACATACACACACACATGATCCCCAGCGTGGACCACAAGCTATTTTATACAGATTTTTTATAACTGGCGGCATTCACAAACACATGGTCCTGTTGCCTGTACAACCCCTCCCCCGACTAAAACCGTGAACAAATATGCTAGAGTCACGGAAGCAAGAAGCGAACACGGCCAACCTGCCAAGAGTTGGGACACCTACACCAGGGGCGGCACAGAGCCTCAAGGACCGTCCACGGACCAAGAGTCTGAATCGCACCAGGGCCACTGATGCACCCTGACACCTATGGGAGACACAGAACAAGAGCTCCCCAAGGTAAACCTGTTTTAGGAGCTTACATTGCAAAATAAGATCCTAGAAAGGGAGGCAGTCTAGATTTTCCTGTTAGGTACACTTTGCTGATACTTTTTGAGTAAAGGCACAACATTAAAACTGTCACAATCTGACAGATTTTTTTGTGCTGTGTAATGGAAAATACACTACTTTATTTATTGTTATAATATTGCTTCTACTGTCCTTCTTAAAAAAACAGCCTATTAGGCTGTACGGCTGAAGTGAGTGTTATACTGTCGGGATGCTGACGTTCGGGCTTTACAGCGCGTCAGTATTATTAATTTCGGGATAAAAAACGGGATTTAAAACGTCGGGAATTTGACAGTCGGGATTTAGACCCTAACCCATAAAAACATATATACACATACATACACAGATATATACACATAATGTACAAGTTTGCATATGTAAACAGATGCAATTATAATACATAGTGTACGATACATGAAAGGCATCATACAAGGAAACATGAACAATTGAGAAGCAGTAAATGATTGGCCATTCACATGAAAGCATAATGCTGGAAAATCATTTACAGATGGCAGCTCCCATGTGCAGTTATGGAGCTGACGCTTAAACTTGGGGGGACAAGATATAATGCTGCTGGACTGTGCAGCGTCGAGCACGTAAGGGAAGAACCAGCTGAGGGGGTGGTTGGAACCTAGAAATGTGAATATAGTTAGGATCCCGAGGTTGCTTTTCAGGGGTCAGGGTAAGAAAGTAGAAGAGCTGGGATAAGAACTGGGTTGCCAATGAGGACTAATATGGAAACTAGGTACTTAGAACGGTAGGAGTAAGACAAATGTCCACAATTCATATGGGAAGACAGAGGATATGAATAAGATCCCCAGGGTGTATGAGATTATCGAGGATTAAGGGTTAGAAGAGGGTATGAAGGGAACCTAGGCCGGGGTCAAGGAAAACAGTTGCAGGGTTCCTTAATGAGATGAGAGTAAAGGGTCTTGAAGGTAGCGATACTGACCAGAGTACTCAACTTCAAGATTTTCTGAAGTTTGTTCCAAAGAGCGGGCAACAGGGCACTTATAGATGCTCTGCAAAAGCGTGACTTAACTTTGGGGGTTCTCAGTGAGATGGATATAAGGCTTCTCAGGGCATACTTGCCTAATTGGTTTAATGGGAGGCAGTCAGAAATGTATTGTGGAAGTTTGTCTGAAATTGCTCCGAGTGTCCATATGGCAGTATTTCTCTCCCGTCTATACTGGAGGGAGGACCAGCCCACAGCTGCGTATAGGGAGCAGTGGTGTGTATAGAAGGGTAGACCAGTGATGAATCTCAGAGCTCTATGGTATAGTGTGTCCAGTTTTACGCGGTAGGAGGCAGGACATTGACTGTACAGAAAATCTGCGTAGTCTATCAGGGAAAGGAACGTTGTTTGGACCAGACATACTTTAACATAGAAACATAGACTTTAACGGCAGATAAGGACCACTTGGCCCATCTAGTCTGCTCATTTCCCTACCTACAGGATAGGCTACAGATCCTAGTTAACCAACAGCCTATTTCTTCCTACCCTCCACAAGAATTGCCTTATGTCTGTCCCATGCATTCTTGAATTCTCCCACAGTTTTAGACCCCACAACCTCCTCAGGAAGGCTGTTCCATGCATCCACTACCCTCTCTGTGAAATAATACTTCCTCACATTGCCCCTGAACCGCCCCTCCTCTATCTTTAAATTGTGTCCCCTTGTTCTTGCACGTCTCTTTTTCTGAAAGATGCTACCCTCTTTGACTTTGTTGATTCCACTGAGGTACTTAAAAGTTTCTATCATGTCCCCCCTCTCCCTTCTTTCCTCAAGGGTATACATATTAAGCTCCTTTAGTCTCTCCTCATACGGCTTTTCTTGCAGACTCTGCACCATTTTAGTTGCCCTCCTCTGGACTGCCTCTATCCTGTCTATGTCCTTGCGGAGATGGGGTCTCCAGAACTGGACGCAGCACTCCAGATGGGGTCTCACCAACTGTCTGTACAGAGGGATAACAACTTCCAGATTTCTGCTGCTGATGCCTTTCCCTATGCATCACAGTATACCCCCAGCCCTCCCTACTGCCTTCTCACATTGCTTGCTAACCTTAAGGTCATCTGATATGATTATCCCCAGGTCCCTTTCCTTTTTTGTTGTTATTTACTACCCCCCATTGTGTATTCTTCCCTGGGTTCTGAGTTTCCCAGGTGCATTATTTGCACTTCTTTGCATTGGAATCCTAGCTGCCATACTTCTGACCATTCCTCCAACCTTGCAAGTCCCTTCTCATCCTTTCCATGCCTCCTTGTGTATCGACCCTGTTGCAGATCTTTGTGTCATCTGCAAAGAGGCATACTTTTCCTTCCAGTCCCTCTGCAATGTCACTTATGAAGACATTAAAAAGGACTGGACCCAATACTGAACCTCACGGTACCTCACTAAGTAACCCCTCTTTCTTCAGAGTGGACTCCATTTACAATTACCTTCTGTGTCCTGTTGTCCAGCCAATGTTTTACCCAGGCTACCACCCTGGGACCCACTCCCAGGCTGGTTAATTTGACTAATAATCTTTTGAGCGGGACTGTGTCAAATGCCTTGCTAAAGTCTAGGTAGGCCATGTCCACAGCCCCTCCCTGGTCCACTACTTTGGTCACCCAAAGAAATCTATTAGATTCGTCTGACATGACCTTCCCACTGTGAACCCATGCTGCCTTGGGTCCTGTGCCCCACTGGCCTCTAGGTACTCAACTATTCTTTCCTTCTGAAGTGACTCCTTCACTTTCCCTACCACAGAGGTCAAACTGACAGGTCTGTAGTTTCCTGCCTCTGTCTTGGTCCCACTTTTGTGAAGGGGAATCACATCTGCCTTCCTCTAGTCCTCAGGTACCACACCATCCTCCCATGATTTATTAAAAAGAGTAGCCAGTGGTTTCACTAGTTCCCCCTTAATTCTTTTAGAATACTGGGGTGAAGTCCATCAGGCCCCATTGCTTTGTCCACCTTCAGTTTTAGGAGTTCTTGTAGAACCTTTTCTTCTGTGAAAGGACTGGGATCGACCCCCTCTATCAAGAGTGCTTCTGTTAATTGGATTAGGCACTTCCCCCTCCTCTTTTGTGAGTACTGAGCAGAAATATTCGTTCAGTATCCCTGCTTTTTCACTGTCCCCCTCTGCCCACCCACCGTTCATTTTATTCAGCCTCACTATCCCTCCCTTTGTCTTTCTATGCTAGCTGATGTACCTATAAAAGGTTTTATCCCCCTTCTTAACCGAGTTGGCTATCTCTTCCTCAGTTTGGGCCTTTGCTATTCTGAGTTCCCTCCCTGCTTCCCTCTGTCTTAACTGATACAGCTCTCTGTCCTAGGGAACCTAGGTTGGGGTCAAGGAAAACAGTTGCAACTGATTGCTTACAATTTTTTCCAGTAGTTTTGACAGTACTGGAAGAATTGAAATTGGTCTGTAGTTGTTTAGATCTCTAGGGTCCCCTGACTTAAACAGAGGAATGACATGAGCCTCTCATTTAGCATCTCTTGTTAGGAAACGGCTGATCCTAAAGAAAAGACCCAATCTTTGTCGTAGTTTTTTTTAGAAGATCCTCTATATGGTCTGTGTAGGATAGCCTATGATCCAGCCATAATCCCAGGTATTTGAAATTATTAACAAATTCCAATTTTTCTCCGAGAATTGTAGAAATTTGCAGTATTAAGCTTGCATACGCCAGATTTGCTGTATGAACCAGAGGAGAGAACAGCATTGTTTTGGTTTTCTTGGCATTAAGTAAAAGTTTTTTGTTTAGGAGCTGATATTGCAGTAAGTTGAATTCAGCTTGCAGGTCACTGCATGCAGCTTCTGGGGTTGGGCGGCTTAAGTAAAGTACTGTATCATTTGCGAACAGATGGATGCTGGCCCTGGGTTGTGCAATCATCAATGTTATTGATGTAGATGGCAAACAATAAGGGACCTAATATAGATCCCTGAGGGACCCCTCTCAGAAGAGGTTTGAGGGTTGAGAATTTGCCTTCGGCCTTTACTTGCTGGAGGTGGTCGGAGAGATAGCTATTAAACCATTGCAAGGACAGTGAGTCCAGCCCTATTGTACGCAGGGAGGAGAGAAGCAGACTATGGTCGAAAGTATTGAAGACCTTACTGAAATCTAAAAAGACAGCACAAACATAGTTCCTACAGTCCAGTTCTCTTTGCCAGTCGTCAGTCACCTTTGCAAGCGCTGTAATAGTGCTATGTTTCGCTCTGAAGCCTGATTGGACTGGATTTAAGAGATTCGTAGATTCTAAGTACAGCCGCAACTGATTGCTTACAATTTTTTCCAGTAGTTTTGACAGTACTGGAAGAATTGAAATTGGTCTATAGTTGTTTAGATATCTAGGGTCCCATGACTTAAACAGAGGAATGACATGAGCCATTTTCCATGAGGAAGGGATAAACCCTAGGGACAGAGACAGGTTAAATAGGCATGTTATAGGCACGGCTAACACGTGCTGTGCCACTTTTAGGAAATAAGGGTCAATCGTGTCAGCACCAGCACTTTTTCCAGTATCCAGCTTCAGCAATAAATCTTCAACTTCTTTGACTGAGGTAGGAGTCAGGGAGGATCTTGGGTCAATGACATGTGGTTCAGTCTCTTTATCACAAAACTGCTGACGTAGTAGGTTAGCAGGTGAGTTGTCAAATGCTAGGACTGCAGTTGCAAAATGATTGTTGAAGGAATCCAATATTTCCAAACTATCGCTAATAATGTCATTGCCAAAGATGATCTTGTCTGGAAGAGAGTTTCTAGGTGTATGTCTGGACAGATCTTTGAAGGTTTTCCAAAATTTAGTTGGATTTCTGGATGCAGCATCAAATTCAGAGTGGTAATAGCAAGCTTTTGTTTCTTGACTAATTTTGTACAACGGTTTCTTGCTCTTTTAAACTGGCTCCAAGCCGAGTGGTTCTGAGTTCTTCATGCCTTTTTCCATAACTTATCCCTCTCTAATAAGGCAGATTTCAGTTCTGGTGTAAACCAACGACACGATTTTTTTTGATAAACGAGCTTTAATAATCGGCGCATATTTATTTAAAGCACCTAAGAGAATTTCGATGAAAATGTCATAGGCTGATTGTACCGTTTTTGCCAGGTATAAATCTTGCCACTGCATGAAGTGTTTTAGTTCATAGATATAAACAGGTAAATCAAAATTGTGTCTAGATCTTTTAGCGGAGAAGTTTGGTGGAGGTGAAAGTTTACTGAATGATCTTACACCAGCTATGAAGCAGTGATCGCTTATGTCACAAAAGAAAATATCAGCATGGGAGAAGAGATATGGTTTACTCACTAGGATAACATCCAGCAAGGAGCTATTGTCAGGATTCTTTTTGTTAATATGTGTAGGTTCATTGATTAGTTGCGTATATCCATGTGTATCGCAAAAGAATGAAAGAGGTGTTGAGGAATTTGATAGCCAGTCTAGGTTGAGGTCTCCAATGATAATTGTTTCTAGTGACTCTTGCCCAATGAGGGTGTTGATATGACAGAATATCTGGAGCCCGGCAGAGGGGGGGGGGGCTGTAGCAGCCTAGTATATGCAGCGACAAGCTAGGTGAGATGGCCATCTTGAGTGATAGACATTCAAATTCATTTACAACTGTTGCTGAGTCAAGACAGAACGTAATGAATTTATCCTTGACGTAAATGGCTATCCCTCCTCCTCTTGAATGTCTGTCTGCTCCGAATAGAATGTAATTTGGGATGTTAATCTCTCTATCAGGGGTGGCTGGTCTAAGCCAGGTTTCAGAGATCACTAAAAAGTCTGGTGTGGTATGATTGACCCACGCCTGGATCATAGATATTTTTTTTAATAGGCTGCATACATTAATATGTAGAAAGCTCAGACCTTTGAGGTTGGCTAGGTCAGCAGATGATGTAATAACAATTGGGGGACCAGGATTTAACTCTACGCTGCCGGAGAAAATTAGAAGAAGAAGCAATAACTTTTTTAGGGCAGCAGGTGTTAGATTCAAAATTATGATCTTTCATCGTTTGCGCTGGGTGGCATCTTGGATTGGCAGATGTCCTTGTATAGGGTTCTTCTGGTATAGTAAAGCATAGACTAACACTTTGACGGTAAAGGTCAAAGCAAATTTGTCTTTAGGCAGGACAGGTGTCGTGAATTGCATAGGCAAGTCAAGCCTGGTCCCAGCAACAACAGTACCCCAAAGATAACACTGCAAAAGCAGCAGGTTATATATACATAGGGAGCCCTGGAGACAGAACAGTAGCTTCTCATAAACTCCAGGCACCATTTGTAAGGGAACCTGAACTCTGCCATATGGCACGATGAGGAGGAGGAGGGCCCAGAAAAAAAAGAGTCTGAGCAGCCCACATGGTTCCCAGCAAAGTTTAAGACCAGGATTATCAATGAGGAGTTCTCGCCCTCAGGGAGGAGAAGAGTCTCACTTTATAATTCAATATATTAACGGTGGAGAGATAAGAATAGAGATAGGAATATAGATTGTAATGTCAGGGGATAGGAAAGGGAGCATCAAGGGGCGTGGTTATAAAAGGGGTGTGGGAGAGGTGTATAAAATAACAATCCGAGAGGAGGCAAGGTGGGCGGGCGAAAAGTTGCGGCTTTAGTCGTACCTTGTGCCACTGTGAATCCGCTCCTGTGGAGCCAGGCGTCGGCTAAGGGAGCGCCGCCCGCCCGCTGGCAGGGAGGACCTCGGCTGGGAGCTGAGAGCCCTGGTGGGCTGTTTCACGGCTGCGGAGAGAAAGGGAGATATGTTTTTTAAGAGCCTGCTGAGAACAAAGGAGTCAACAGCACAGGCGGGGGGTCCAAATTAGGAAATTAAAGCAAGCGATTAAGACTGGCGCCAGGCATCTACAACACTGCAACACAGAAGGGCTGTGATTACTAGCTCCTTCATGGGGAATTACAGTCAATTAAATGGCAGCATTTACACAATTGTTTGTCCTTGAACACTGGAACCATCTAACATTTCAATAACTAAACATTTAGAGGCTTCAAACCAAAGGATGCAGGAGAAAAAGCAAATAAAGAGAAGCTGGCATCCCGAGGACCAATCGGAAAAGGAGCCCAAAAAGGCGCTCGCATTCCAATTGGTTGCGGCTTTAGCCATACCTTGTGTCGCTGTGAGTCCGATCTTTGACCATCCCTGGAAGTAGTGGGCCAGTCTTCCCACCACTGGGAACAAATGAGCAACCTCGGCAAAGTTGCCGGGGGGGGGTCTGCTTGGGTTTAGGAGCTGAAACTGCAGCTGCACATCTAGTGCCCCTTCTGCTCCTGCCCTTATGATAGCAGCTTTGTGGAGAGTACTCATAGGAAACATATGCATTATGGAAGTACCCTCCAACTCCTACCTCATCTTCTATAAGGCCTATAGGAAGTGAAGACCTTTTACTTCTCAGTCTTGTAGGTGGTTTTGTACTCATCCACCTCTTTCATGTAAGCCTTTGTCTTCTCACCAAACAAGACATTTTCTTCAAAAAGAAAATCCACAGCTTTTGTCTAAGGCCCTGTCCAGACTAGTGGTTTGGTAACGTTACTGGTGTCCTGTAACATTACCGCTTGATCTAAAAATGGTAGCGTCCATACCTGTAACATTTTAAGAAGCGTTCCCTAAACCGTTTTTTAGACCACCAAAGAGCAGGTCTTTAGCACGGTTACTGAAATGTTACCTTATTTTTCTTCAGTCTGCTGAGTAGTGCGGACGGGTGAACGAAGTGCTGTTGTGAAATGTGTCCTCCAACGATCCACAATGTACTGCTTTACCTTCCTAGAGCATAGTGCAGTGTTGTGGCATGTGCGCATGGGTGCCTACCAGGAAGTACACGCACAGTGTCAACAGCGCTGAGCAGGAAGTTTAAATACCCTCCTCTGTGCAGTTGAGTAGCAGTATACACAGCAGGAATGAGTGATTATAGCGCAAGTTGGCCTGAAGAGGCCACTAAACTCCTGCTTGATTTTAGGTCTCAGGAGTGCGCGCAAGAGGGAGTTAAATAGTTTCAGGAGAAATACTGTTGTATACCAGAAGGTGGCTGAGTATTTATCTGAAAATGGAATTGAGCGGTCAGCCAAACAGTGCAGAGATAAAATAAAGCAGCTAAAGGTCAGGTACCATAAGGTGAAGGACACCAATAGCGAATCTGGCAGTCGTTGGGTTGTATGTCCTTTTTTTGACCAGCTTGATCGCATATTGGGCACAAAACCCACATCTGATCCACTGCATGTCCTTGAAAGCAGTGAAATTGAAACAGAGGTGGACCCTCCGGACCCTGAACTTGATGTAGATGACTACCCTGTCACTGAGCTTCCAGAATCAGGTGTGTTACCATTTGCTCCATTATGTATGCCTTCCAACCCCCCCACCATCAGTATACCAACTCAGCATGCGCTAACCTTATTTACTGCAGATGTGGATCAGGCTCCCGAGTCAGCCGTCAGCTCAGATACTGAGTTTGCTGGTGAGGGCACATCAAGCCCATGTGGAACACCTGGCAGCAGCACTGCATCCTCTGATGTGAATGCTGCTCGGCACAAGCGTACATCCAACAGTGAGCCACTATGCAACCTCAGAAAGAAGAAGGAGGCCAGTCGGATGCAGGAGCTTGCTGAAGTAGTCTTCGAGCCCACTAGGAAAATGCTGATGGAGCAACATAAGGAGTTGATGGCCATGGAGAGGGAGAGGGAGATGGAAGAAAGATTACGTAGGCAGGAGGTAGAGCAGAATGCAGAGTTTTTCAGAAATATGTTAGCGCTACTGTCTGGCCATTATCGGCCTCTTAGTGTGGCAGCACAAAATGCACAAACATGTACACCTACACAGGGTGCAACGACTGCAAGTCATAACCACGAATCTGGAATATCAGGTGGTATTGCTCCCGCTCCACAGCGTGGTGGCAGTGCATTGTCCTTTCCTTATGTAGCAACTGTACCAGTACCCACATTTGGTAATCCCACCCCATTATCGTCCGCACAGGCATCACTGAGTACTGCTCCCATGCAGGTGGTCAGTACTGCATCAGTGAACAACACGAATGTTGCTGGTGTAGTGGCTTCACGCATTGGACAAGCTGCCCATATATGTGATGCTATGTCACAATCTACACACAGTGACATGGGACAACATTACAACAATAACCATAATCATACTGGTACTTTTTTCCATGGCGGTTTCAGATAGGCCTTAATGGGTGATGATGTTACTTGGACAACCTTGTAGGTATGGGTATCTCAGTACGGTAATAAGGTTCTGACCACATGTGTGCCTCTAACCGCATGATTGATATACATCACCTTCTTGTTCTGGCACTACTGACAACTACTGCTTTTCTTTGAGCAATCAGTCAGAATACATAGCTAACTTTCCACTGTTAATGCCATTTACTGTGTTACTGCAGTGTGGTGTTGTCATTGCAGCGCTGCAGTAATAATGATGATACACATTTGTAGGTGGTATCTATAGCTATGGTTTTAATACATATTGTGCAGTGCACATTCAGAACCAGAACCATGACTTTTGTATTCAAAAGTTTAACATTTAAACTACATTTTAACAGTTTTACTGTTGTACAGTACAGGTTATTAAAAATGCTTAAGTAGCAATTCCAGTGTTAAAAACACTACAGTTTTAGGACATATTTGTTGTGCAATAAGGTTACATACATTTCAAATACATTATAAATTTCATGCAACAAGATACACGTTTCAAAATATTAACTGTTGAAACAATTATTTTCCAATTAACTTTATAAGTTTTAACTAACCTGTATATGTTACTACAAACGTGCTTCCTTTTCTGTTTGCATCGGAGTAGTTTCTCATGACAGTTATAATAAAGAAGCATCTTAACATCTACAGCTTGTCCTGCTTTAACTTTACAATATTATATAATGTACCACTTGTATGCTGTGCTGCTTAGTGGCTCACAGATATAATTGCCAGTTGTGTCACACACATTAATGGTTGTTGACATGTTCTGCTAGTGCATCCCGTATCTCAGTGGCCTGGCGATTCACGGCTGCCACAGATAATTCACCTGGGGAAGAAGGTCTTAGTCAGCTGGTTGAAGGAACTGGCAGCACTCGGCTTCTGAGACCCAACTTGCCAGAAAGACCTCTGACTTATCCTCACAAAGGTTGTGCAATGCACAGCAGGCTCCTATCACATACGGGACATTCTGAATGGTATATTCATTTCTCTTGAGTAGACATCTCCAACAGCCTTTCAATCTGCCGAAGGTACATTCCACTAACATTCGGGCCCTGATCAGACGGTAGTTAAAATTACGGCGAAGGTCATTTCCAGAATCAGAATAGGGCTTCATGAGCCAAGGCAGAAGAGGATAGGTTTGGTCTCCCGATATCACAACTGGGACACTGACCCCATTGATGTCTCAAGGAATAGAAGGGAACAGCTGACCACTCTGCCCTAGCTTGTATAATTGACTGAGCACCCGAGCATTGTGAACCTTGCCAGGCCATCCAATGTTAATGTCCAGAAAATGAAATTTATGGTCAACCAGAGCCTGCATCACTACAGAATAATAGGATTTCCGGTTGTAGAATTCACAGGCATTACCAGGAGGTGACAGAATTGGGAAGTGGGTCCCACCAATTGCCTCCTCCTACAACTGGGGAAACCCCACTCACTCTCGAACCCCTGTATGATGTCTGGCACATTATGTATTCAGATCACCTTGGGTAGTATGACACAGACAATGGCCTTGCACACATCGATTACTATCTCCCCGACAGTAGATCTGCCAACCTCGAACAGGTGCCCAAGGGTTCGATATTCCCCGTTGGTGGCAAGGCACCACAAGGTAATGGCAACCTGTTGCTGCACTTCAACAGCTTTGCGCAGTACTGTGTCGGACCACTTTATGTGTGGGCTCAGTTCTGTGCAAAAAGCTGTGAAAGTCTGTTTAGACATGCGGAAATTACTGAGCCATTGCTCATCGGTCCAAGAAGAAAGCACTATCTGCTCCCACCAGTCAGTGGACCTTGGATGTCTCCACACTTCTCTGTCGACTGTCACAGTGTTCAGTGTTACTGACAGAAGCAGGTAGCTCACAGCAGCAATAGCATGCTGCTGCATCTGTTGAAATCTATGTGCCTACAAGTGGCTTGCTACCCAGTGATGTTGTCTCTCCCTCATCACTAGCTGCCGCTTCTTCAACCAGCGATTCGGGCAGAGCAAAACAGCAGTGTTTAAATCAGGTGCCTCCATGTCAATGGTCTGTTTACATGAAGACGCCGCAATGTCTTATGTGACCGTGCATCGCAGCATGTAGTGCAGCACTGATTGCTGGGATATGGGTGGGTAGGGGCGGCCTCCAGAGAACTGTAACACTTTTCAAAACTTTACCAGAAAATGGATAAAGAACACCAATGTGGATGCAGAGTAATGGTTTAAAAACCATTCCAGCTCTTAAATGTGGACACACACACAAACGGACTGAATGGTAACGGTTTATAAAACGTTTTTTACAGCTCATCGCTAGTCTGGACAGGACCTAAGTGTCCTGGGATAGACTGATAGTTCTAAGCCAGACAAACCTTCTTAAGGACACTGCATGGGCCATAACTCTAGAGGCAGTGTCATTTGTGTCCACTGCCACATGGAAATGGTACTTTGCAGCATCTATGGCTGATCTAGCTGTATCAGCCATGTCCTGTGCTAAGTCACCAGTAGCTTTTTCACTCGGTGCCAGCATAGAGTTGCACAATGCTTTCTGGTACTGAGCTGTGTAAGCCAAGCAAGCTGCCTGCCCAAGGAGCAGTGAGGCTGAAACGTATACTTGTCTTCCTATACCACATAGCTTTCTGGAATCCTTCTCAGAAGGCTGGGATAACAGAGACACTTTGGCTTTATCACAGGTAGCAATCTGGACCACTCCCTCATGATCAGGTGAGAGTACAGGTACTAAGCACCCTGTCTATCTAACTGATAACTAACAGAAGGAACTAGAAGGGGGACAGGATCAGATCTACAGTACAGTAGCTTCTTGTTTTACATCATTTCTCATGGATTCTACTTGGTAGAATGTTATTTATTTTCTTTCTTACTACTAAGGGGCT
Source organism: Neoceratodus forsteri (assembly GCA_016271365.2). Lineage (NCBI taxonomy): Eukaryota > Metazoa > Chordata > Ceratodontiformes > Ceratodontidae > Neoceratodus > Neoceratodus forsteri. The sequence goes on from JADMNL010000025.1 coordinate 355,380,359, forward strand.
AGCAGGGTATTGTTTGGGGCTGTTGGAATTATGAAACCTGTTTTGGTAGCTATAAGTTGGCTCATTTGTTTGATTCACTGTGTGGCAGGCTACATTTGTAGAGGCCAATTTCTTCTGTTTTAAAACATAATTGGTGTAATTTAACTGGGTCTGTTTCTTTGAATTAGAGACATATATCTTCTAATTCCAAGCCTATTTTTATGTGTTGTTGGTGAAGCTGTTTGAATTGGAGTCCTGTTTCTTGGGGTAGCAAACCTATTTTGGGGGCTTTCAGTAGAATTGTGATTCATTGTTGCTGGCTTCACTAGCTGCAAAGTTTGAGTGCAGAGTGGGGGAAGGGTGCTAATGGTCTGACCAGAGGCCTCAACTACCTGATTGTTTCTGGAAGATTGGGGCTGGTCCCACCCCAAGTCCATTATTTCCTTTATACCAGGGGTTCTGACATCACTTCCTCAAACAGGCAAAGGAAATGCACCTGTCACAGCAGAAGCAGACATCCAGGAAAGGAATAGCAGCAAGTGAAGAGGTGACTGCTCTCTCAGTGGAAGGAAGTAAATGCAAATCTAGGAGCTTTCATTATTACTTCTTCGCATTGATATTGCATTGGGGAAAGGTGAAGTAGGAGTTTGAAGAAGGTTGTGCAATGGCTACTTAAAGTCTCTTTTTGAGTGTGGATAGGAAGGATAGGAATATAAAAAGCAGTTGCTCAATATATCTAAACGTGTGCAACAAAGGAGTAAGGGAAATAAAGAAAATGTTTTGCACTGATGGGGGTGGGAAGAGGGAGACTTGGGGGAGTGTTTGGTATCCTGCATCTGGAAGGGTGGGGGGTCGCTGGTGGGCAACAACAGCAATGGGTAGGGTGGTAGGCTGCAACAACTGCGGTGCACCAATCTTTCTAAAAATTGCCTGGAGTGTGGGAGGATGTTTAGTGTGCAACCACATAGAAAAACTTAGAAAGGAGATTGAGGGTCTGCAGGAGGAAGTAAGACAGGCAAGGCAGATTGGGGGTGGGTTTAGCCCAATACTGGAGGGAGGAAGAAGGGGACATGAGGGAAGGCGATTTAAACCAACAGTGGTGAGGAGAGGGTCAGAAGAAGGGAAGCAGAGACAAAGGGGCCCAGGCCAGGAAGAACGATTGCCGGGGAAACCAGGTCAGGAGACAAAAGACAAATGGCAGGAGGAGATAGGGACTTGTGAGGGGAGGCGAGGAAGTGGCAAAAGTCATGGAGTGGAAAGGACAGAACAGGTTACTATGAAGAGAGAGGAAGTGGGCATTTGTGAAGGGTCTTCAGAAAACAGCTGTACACTGCTAGAGAGGAAGAAAGTGGAGGAGGGAAATGATGAAATTAGAGGAGTAATTGATAAATGCTCGGACCAAATTGGAGCGGGGGTAAGTTCTACTGGGAGAATTGCAACAGGGGTAAAAGGGGGAAATAATGTGCAGGAAGAAGAAGAGGAGCTGGAAATGAGAGAGGGAGGGAGTAGGGGAGATAAATGAAAGCAAGCAGGGAGTAAGAGGGGTGGAATCTTAGTGCTGGGGGACTCAATACTAAGAGGAGTTAGGTGGGGTAGCAAGGGGGAGAGGCACAGTCGCATTTGGGTGGAGGCCATACCAGGAATGACAGCGGAAAGGGTGGGACAGTCTGTTCTGAAATATGCTAGAAGGGGTAGGGACAAGCCTCATTTAATTATACATCTTGGGACAAATGACCTGGCTGACAAGTCAGTAGATATAGTCAGAGGAGGTTTGAGGAACTAGCACAATTATGTGAGGGCAGGAAGATCAGTAACTTTTCAGAGATACTCGTGCCAAAGGCAAGCACAACAAGAAAGCTGAGAATAGAGGAATTTAACAGATGGCTAAGAACCTGATGTTGTGCTAAAGGGTATGGGCTGTTGGCGGGGTGGGAGGGACCTGGGAGGACAGTAGTCCCTATGCCAAGGACAGACTACACTTGAGTGAGGAGGGAAAGAAAGTGTTGAAACAGAGGATGGAGGAGTATATAGAGGAAGTTGGGAATTTAAACTAGGAGTGGGGAGTGGCAGTTGGGGAAGAGATATGTAGAGACCACAGGCTGGGAAACCATATAAGCTTCCCCCCCATAACAGTGACAAAGGACAAATGGCAAGTACTATTGGTGATGCTAGGAAAGGAGGGCAGGATGGGAGGGGAGGGAAAAGGGTGGAAGGTGGTTACCCTTAATGCTAGGAGCCTTGGGAGGAAAACTGCAGAGTTACAGGTTCTCATGGCAGAGCAACAGGTGGACATTGCAGCCATCACGGAAACATGGGCCACCCAATACAATGACTGGGACTTGTCTGTACCAGGGTACAGGTTATTTCGTAGGGACAGGGTGATTGAGAAAGGATGATTGGCACTATATGTGAGGGAAGGACTGAAGTGTGTAAGGGAGGAAGGGGAGGAGGGTAGTACGGAGTCACTTTGGATGCAAATCCAGGATTCCAAGAATAGGATTCTTAGAATGGGAGTGGTGTACAGGCCACCATCTCAGACAGAGGAGTTAGACAGGGAACTCGCAGGACAGATCAGGAGGACCTGCGAGAAGGGTAGTGTGGTGATTGTGGGGGACTTCAACATACCAGGAGTGGACTGGAGCACCCCAACAACCAGGAACAGAAGGGTGCAGGTACTGCTGGATGCCTTCCAGGACAGCTTCCTGCTGCAAATGGTCAGTGAACCAACCAGGTTAGGAATACCCTTGACCTTGTGCTGGCAAATGGGGACTTTGTGAGAGAACTTACAGTGGAGGAACCGCTGTCAGGGAGTGACCACCACTCAGTATGGCTCACATTGGATATGGGCAAGGAAGGAGTGGAATCTGGCACAAGAGTGCTGGACTTCAGGAGGGCCGACTTTGGGAGGATGGGGAAGTGGTAAAAGGGTACCTGGCCAGAATTCAATCTAGTATGGACACTAACCAGAGGTGGGAGCCTACAAAGCTGGGGATAGTGGAGGCAACCAAAACCTGCTGCAAAGCCCAGAGCAAGAAGGCTAGGGCTAAGAAACCTAGCTGGTTGAGCAAGGAGGTCATGGAAAAGGTAAGGAGGAAAGAGCTGCCTTTAGGAAGTACAAAGAAAACAGGGGGGGGAGGACAGAGAGGAGTACTTGACAGAATCAAAGGAGGTGACAAGGGCAGTAAGGAGCCAAAGCATCTACTGAACTCAGGCTGGCACAAGGCATTAAGAAGGGGGAGAAGGACTTCTTTAAGTACATCAGGGAGAAAAGGAGCTGTAAGGACCACATAGTAAGGATTAGGAAGGAGGGGGGTTGGGTGGAAGCAGGGTGCGATAAGGCGGAAGCACTAAATGAGTACTTCTGCTCAGTATTTACTAAAGAGAAGAGGGGGGTGACACCCAAGGTGGGAGAAATGGCAGAAGCAGGGTGAGAAGTGGTGACAGATGGGGAAATCATGGAGGGCAGAGTTCAAGAGGGTTTGAAGGCACTGAGGGAGGACAAGGCACCAGGCCCAGATGGCATCCACCCCAGGGTACTGAAGGAGCTGGCAGAGGTCCTTGCAGGACCTTGGCATCATTTAATGCTTCACTACATTCTGGGTGTGTACCTCAGGACTGAAGGATGGCTCATGGTGCCCCTCCACAAGAGTGGCCCCAAGGATGAACCGGAAACTACAGACCAGTGAGCCTCCATCCATCATGGGTAAGCTAATGGAGACTATCCTGAAGGAGAGGCTGGTGGCCCTCCTAGAGGCCAAAGGACTACAGAACAGCAGACAGCATGGCTTCATACGTGGCAGATCCTGCCAAACCAACCTGGTCGAGTTCTATGACTGGGTAACTAGGCAACTGGACATATGCCATGCAGTGGATGTCCTGTATCTGGACTTCAGTAAGGCATTCGACTCGGTGCCACATGGAAGGCTGAGAAGGAAGTTAGTAGGCACAGGGGCGGGTGCAAAGCTGGTGAGATGGGTAGGAAACTGGCTGCAGGGAAGGCAACAGAGGGTGGTGGTGGGTGGGGAGCTCTCACACCCAAGGGCAGTGACGAGCGGTGTTCCACAGGGCTCAGTGTTGGGACCAGTGTTGTTTGGGATATTCATTGCAGACATATCATGGGACATCAAGAGCAAGATCAGTCTGTTTGCTGATGATACCAAGGTAGGCGCGGTGGTGGATGACCTAGGGGGATGGCAGGGGTTGCAGGATGATCTGGCAAAGCTTGAAACCTGGTCAGACACCTGGCAACTGGGGTTAAATGCCAAAAAGTGCAAGGTGCTTCATTTTGGGATGAAGAACCCAAGGAGGAGTTACCAGCTAGGGGGAGTGCAGCTAGCCCAGACAGAGGAGGAGAAGGATCTGGGTGTGCTGATTACAGGGTCAATGAACAACTCAGCACAATGTAGGAAGGCAGCTGCAAAGGCCAACAAAATGCTGGGTTGTATTGCAAGGGGTATATCCTCGAGGAGGGAGGAGGTGATTCTGCCACTGTATAGGTCATTAGTTAGACCACGCCTGGAGTACTGCATGCAGTACTGGCATCCGTATCTGAAGTCGGACATTAAGTTACTGGAGGGGGTGCAGCGCAGGGTGACAAAGATGATCAAGGGGCTAGGGGACTTATCATACGAGAGGAGGTTGAAGGAGTTGAACATGTACTCACTGGAGGAGAGGAGAGACAGGGGTGACATGATTGAAACCTTTAAATACATGAAAGGAATAAACAAGACGGGTACAAAGGGGCTGTTCAAAGTAAGGGAGGGGAGGGCCACCAGGGGCCATGATATGAGACTGGAGCGAGGAAGGTTCAGGAGGGAGATGAGGAGACACTTTTTTACACAGAGGGTGGTGGCTGGGTGGAATCGTTACCTGCTGAAGTGGTATGCAGTAGAACAGTGGACTGCTTCAAACGAGGATGGGACAGGACAAGGGGGAGGGTTAATGAAGGGGAAGGGTGGAAGGAAGGGGCAGCTGCAGAATAAGGGGTGCTAGCTGCACATTCAAGCAGACTTGATAGACCTCAAGGCCTTTATCTGCTGGCAAATTTTGTATGTTCGTAATACATGAAAGGAACAAACAAGATGGGTACAGAGGGGCTGTTCAAAGTAAGGGAGGGGAGGGCCACCAGGGGCCATGACATGAGACTGGAGCGAGGAAGGTTCAGGAGGGAGATGAGGAGACACTTTTTTACAGAGAGGGTGCTGGCTGGGTGGAATGCGCTACCTGCTGAAGTGGTATGCAGTAGAACAGTGGACTGCTTCAAACGAGGATGGGACAGGGCAAGGGGGAGGGTTAATGAAGGGGAAGGGTGGAAGGGAGGGGCAGCTGCAGAATAAGGGGTGCTAGCTGCACATTCGAGCAGACTTGATAGACCTCTAGGCCTTTATCTGCTGGCAAATTTTGTATGTTCGTATGGTAATTTTTCTCAATGTTCTTTTTGATGCCAGCAGCTGAAGTGGGTGCTGGCATGACTTTGCTTGTGGCTTTTTTGAGGGATTTGTGAATGGGAAGCAGCAATCTTCTTGTGGGGCTAATCTTATCATATTTCTTTCTATTTCCACTTCATCCTCCTCAGTTTCATGGAAGGAAATGCTGAGAGTGTTTACCATATAACTCACAAAGGTCTAGTGAAAGCGACAGTCAGATTTTCAAAGTGGCCATTAGATTGACACAAGCTGTGGCAAACAGCAGCTTGTGTCGCTTGCTGGTGTGCCAGGGATCCTGTGCCGGATTTTCTAAAAACAGGGCTCCCGGCACCAAATTCCGCACATGTGTCACAACCACTCCCATGCTCCAAATACATGTATATGATGCATGGGAGGGGATTGGTGCACGCTGCAGGACAGTTGTGTGGCATCTGTGGCCAGTGACGGAGACCTGCCAGCCAGTCAACCAAGTGACTAGCAGGCTCGTGGAAGGTAGGACAGGGAATGTCGAGGGCAGGATGGTTTGGGATGGTGAGGATGGTGAAAGACCCCTGACGGTAAAAGTGCAGGTTTGTGCGGTGGAGGGGCAGTCACAAGACTAGTGCTATGGGGGGGGGGTCCTTGAGGACACAGCTCTGCAATACAGGGATACGGCCACCCATACCACGCATGGGATATCACGTCCAACAGGGGGCACAGGGTCAACTCCCACCCAGCAATGGCTCCAGGGGTGGCACATAAGCTGTTAGACCAGCTCCAAGCTGGTCTAACTGCAACAGTCCGTCCACTTTTAACGGGGACTGCAAAATCCCATTTTAAGGGATGCTGCAGCACTGCCCTGGCAAAAGTCCCCTTCTGCCATGGTGCACCGCTGCGTCCATCGCAAGGACAGTGCAACTTCGTCTGACACAGGTGGTCCCCCAGGTGGCACAGGTTGCATTGTAAAATCAGGAGTGACGCAAGGTGTAGCACAGTGAGCCCCTTGCGTAATTTTTCTCTGACCCAAGCACCCTGCATCATTCCCGATGCTTTGAATATAGGGCCAGCTGAGTTGTGTGTCGTTTTTACCAGCTTTCTCTTTCTTTTCTGTTTCATTTGACAGGGCCTGATGCTTACTCTGAGGGTCTGGACCCTCATCTGAACCTTTTGATGATGTGGAGGCAGACTAAGAAGCCATAAAGTCTTCTAACTTTTCAGTCCTTTTCTTTTGTGTTTTGGGACAAAACTTTTTACAGAGATCACAATTCAAAAAAATCATGGTCTGTACACAGGCACTTTAAACAAATATTGTGTCACTCTGCCATTGCCAGGAGCTTAAAACAAATCATTCGATTTTTACAGCCTGTAGGTTCAGTTTTTTTTCAGGACTGTTGGTCATGCCAAACACCGGAGACCTGAAGAGATGTTTCCAGATCCCAATTTAAAAGAACAATAAAACAATAAGCCCAAATATTGTTAAAAAAAGAGCTTTAAAGCAAGCAATTAGTTCAGTTCCTCAAATGAGAATTGCAAATTACATACTAACATACTATTTGCCAGCAGATTAGGCCTTACGGTCTATCGAGTCTGCTCGAACCTCAGATCCCTAGTTGGGTGCCGAGGCCCTCCCCTCCCTTGTGTTCCAGAAACTCTTATCATCCATCCCCACCTCCCTGGGACAGGCCATCATCCGATACATCCACTTTCTGTGTCTGTCCCACCCTCTCTTGAAGCCCTCCACTGTGGATCTCTGAACCAGCTCGCCAGGCAGTGCATTCCAAGGGTCCACCACCCACTCAGTGAAAAACCTCCTCCTCTTTTCCCCACTCACCCTTCCACCTTCCAACTTCAAACCATGCCCTCTGGTGATACCTCCCTGCTTTTTAAAATTAATTAAATAAAATTAAAAAGTTACCTAAAAAATGGTTCATTAGTGAAATACAACATAAAATCTTGGTTCCCAAAATTTGGAACTAAGCATAATTTAGAGTAAAACCACAAAGCAACTACACATAAAACAGTTTTTATTTAGTAATGTTAAATCATGGTTCCCTCAAAGCAGGAACTGCGCAGAGGAAAGGCCTTTTCCAGTTCCTGTGAACTAAACAAGAACCGGAGAGATAACAAAAAATTTTAACACCCTAACTAATGCAGAGTACCAAGACATAAACTAAAATAACTTGAACACTATTAGGAATTAAAACAATAAACCATAAACTGGCCAGAAGTGTAGAGATGACTTTGGGGTGACTGGTCTCTTCAGCAAAGAAATAAATCTGACATTAGAAGGGAGGAGTGAGTGTGACCACACAGCAGAGTTTGAATTTCATTCTAAAGTTCCATCATTAACATAAAATTCTAGATCTCTGGGCTGCTCATTCCAGGGGAATGAGTTGTTAAACATAAGTGAAGAATTCCTGGGGTCTGAATGTCATAAAATGAAAATTACATACCTACCGTAATTCTTGATCTTTCTGTGTATCTTCACCATTCATCACTGGTGGGGTTCTGGCCGGAGGAACAGGACCCAGCAGGGACATATTTAATTTTTTGTAGGGGAGGAGTCGACGCATGATGGCGCGCCCTCGATGCCGACGCACTACATGGCGCTCGCGGGTTGGCCAGTAACAGACACAGACTCCTCCTCCATCCCAGTTCTGCATGCCAGAGAGGAACTTAAGAAAAGAAGAAAGAGGGCGGAGCAAGTGAGCCCAAGGGATAGGAAAAGGAAAGGCTATAAGTCAAGGAAGGAATAATGCCGGTTAAGAGGACAGAAAAGAGAAAGAACCTAGGGGTCTGGGACAGGGAGCCCCATCCTCTGGGTAAGCAAGGGAGGGACAGAGTAAGGGAAGGAGGGAGAAAAAGGATAGAAAAGAACAGAGAGAAGAGAGGAGGGGGAGACACTGCACTGCACTTGCAGGGGTCCAGAGGACTCCCTGAGGACTAAGGAGAAGGACAACACTGTTTTAAGCCACATTTCTTCCTTCTGACAAAGGGAGTGGAGAAGAAAACCCTCAGGACTAAGGCTTATCCAGCGGGAGATGGCTGACTGAGGAAGTCCAGGAGACACTGGCAAGGCACCAAATTTGGAGTGCCCTCTCCGACAGTCCAAGATGAGCAGGAGGACAGTGTCTCCCCCTCCTGTCTTGAGAGAAATCTGGGGTGGGGACAGGACCCACCCCAATGCAGGGTCCTCCTGACAAAACAAGTTCCCCACAGAGATTTATAGATGTCACACCTCCAAAATCAAGGAGGGGACAATGCCAGAAGAGGAATCTCCCAGAGGATGTGAATTTCAGCATCCAGAGGGGGACCCTGCAAGGAGAGACAGCTGGATTCAGCAGCTAGAAAAAAAAAGGGGAGTCCCAGCTCCTGGAAAAGGGATTAGGGGTCACCAGGTCCCCTCTAAACAACCATCCTGAAGAGGACCCCTATGTTTTGAAGACCACGCAAACAGGTCAAACCCAAAAGGTGGTTCAGACCAAAACCAGAGAGGGAGATCTCCTCAGGAATGATAGAAGAGACCCTGCTCATCTTCCCCAAAGAAATCCCTGTCTTCCTCAGAAGAAGGAGAGGTGCCAAGAGGTACCATCAAGAAAGGGGTCACAAAGGCCTCAACTTGGTGGAAAAAAACAAACATGGAGGAAGCATCGCCCAGAGACTGAGGCCCAAGAGAGAAAGGAGGGCAGGAAGCAGTGATGAATGGTGAACATGCACAGAAAGATCAAGAGTTATGGTAGGTACGTTATTTTCATATCTTACCTGTGTCAGTCTTCACCATTCATCACTGGTGGGTGATTACCAAGCTCCCCAAAGGGGACCTGGCACCTCCCTGAGGGAGGAATGTCCCTCAGCCTCCTGTGGGGGAGACAAAGGAGGGGGGGGGACCCTTACAGGCCTAACTAGGCCTGGGACTGGTCAGGATGAGGTGGGGTCTTCCTATGGTTGAGAGAAGGAAGTTGTCCCTGAGGTCCCAGCCTCACCCTGTGGGAAAAAAGGTGGGTTCCCTGGAAAGAGGAGGCAGTCACCCTTCGTCGGGCCACGGGTGATAACCGGGATAGACAAAGCCATGCCATCCACCTTAGGCAGATCATTGTCCCCACTAGCCTGAAGGCCACCTCACTGGCGTCATACGATGCCCTTTGCTTGGGGCCTCGCAAGCTCCAGGCCACATGTGGAGAGGGCAATGGCTTGTCTGGTTGCCTGCAAATCAGGCACAGATGCTAGGATTTGCCCTAGCAAAAACACCCTTCTCCCTCAGAAGTCAAACTCCGCAGAGTCTGCATCCGGGGGCCGGTCACATCTTGGGCGTCTATGCCCAGAAGGAGTGTCCAGGATCATCACGCCCGAAGGGGGGTGAGATAAAGCACCTGGAGACCCTAGGGGTGCGCAATACCTGCGCCGGCAGTCCATCGGGGCTGGAGAGGGACTGAAGGATGCCTACAAGCACGGTACAACACCTCCCTAAAAGGGGAGGGCCAGGTGGGTACCACCAGGTTGCCCACACTGAATTCACTTAGAAAAGTGTGTGCTGCCTGCTCAGGATTGCGACTTGCCAGTCTGGTGATGTGGAGCTTATCAACTAACCCCAAAAAGAAACACTGATAACTGGTCTGGTCAGCGTCTGAGGAGAGGTGGACAGAGGGATCCTCTCCCTCAATTGAGGAAGACGAGGAAGCCGATGAGTTCAGAGAGTCAGGCTCTGACTGCCCAGGAGAATGGTGAAACACCTGTTCATCCATGGATCCTACATAGGCAGGGAGTAGAGCAGCCGTAGTTCTGAACTGTTCCCAGGTCAAGGACCATGTAGGACCAGAGTGACCTGGGAGAGGGGACGGGTTGACAGAGGTAGAGGGGGGGTCAACATCTCTGAGGAAGAGGATGACTTCTGTCAAGGCTGGAGACCAAACAGGTGACCCAACACCTCAGGAGGATCCATCGGTCGAGGTAGTCAGCGGCCGGTCAACCAGATTGGAACAGTTGGGACCGAGCTCTAAAAGGGATTCCCCCCTGTGAGGTGACTGGGGCCACGTTGGTCCAGAAGGGCAGCCCCTAGCCTTGAGAGATGAGACCCTCCCAGGGAAACCTCAAGGGAGAAGACAGAGCCAGCGCTGTGACTCCTACCCGAATCCTTGTGGACTACTAGGGAAGGACGCTGCCCTGACACTGCCCCCTCAACCTCTCAGACTCAGAGAGGGCCCTCTTCCTCAGGCCCATCCAGATCCGCTGACTCCTGAGAAGTGGTATACGAAGGAGCACTCTCCCCTGCTCCAATTGCTCTAGTAGGCCCAGAAGTGGGCCCAACCTGAGCACACAAAACAAGGGGTTCACCTCCTCCGAGATCAGAGGCCTGACTTCATGACAGACTAGGCCAATGACACAGAAGGAAATTCACACTCCACACATGAGGTCATGTTCACTCGATGGTGGGAGAAGCAGAACTGGAATGGAGGAGGAGTCAGCGTCCGTTACTGGCCAACCCACGAGCACCACACAGTGTGTCGGACTTGAGGGCAGCGCCATCGCAATATCGACTCCTCCCCTTACAAAAAAAAAAAATGCTCCCGCAGGGTCCTGTTCCTCTGACCAGTATCCTACCAGTGATGAATGGTGGAGATTGACACAGATAAGATCTACTGATTTATTATCTAGAGAAATGTTTCTGTTTTTGTATCAAGTAAGGAAGCATTTCCACTTAAGAGGAATATGTTCATTTGGTAGCTGATTTTCTAGACACTTTTAAACTTCCAATATCCGAGTTGAAAGATTTGATACTTTCAAGAGAAGTGCTTTGAGGTTTGGATGAAACAACCTCCTTGACACAGAGACAGAAGGTCCTGCAGGATCGGGTCACGTATGACAGGTCTAGAACGAGATGTAGAGTAGTCCCATTATAATTCAAATTTTGTGAGTCACAAGCAGCCTTCAAGAAAGTGTCTCTGATAGTCAGTACTGTAGTGACCATAGGAACAGTTCTCGGGTGGTCTTGCTGTACAGGCGGCAGCTCATGTCGAAATTCTGTAAGCCCGAGTGATTAGAAGGCAGAAGTTTGACGGGGTTAGGGCTTACCTCCGCAGTCTCAGAGTAGTTCACTCCTTGTTTGTCTATGTATTCACTATAGAGGCTGCACATACCTGTACACTGACCCGCAAGAAGCAGGCAAGAAGATGGAGGCGCTTGAAAGGGAATTTACTACTGCCCCGTTGCCAAGAGAAGATGAGTAAATAACATGAGGGAAGACACAGACTCAACTTTTCTTCTTGCTCAGCAAGTCACAAAACTTCTGGAGCTCATGCTTTTTCATTTGCAGCACCAACCCTGTGGAATTCTCTACCTCATCAGTTAAGAGAATGCCTGACCGTCAGTAGTTTTAAATCTATGTTAAAGTAGCAGTACTACGAAATCAGGAAGTGACCTATCAAAATTCTGTTTTTCAGCTGTAAGCATGCGGCCAAAGTTCCAGTTTCCATACCTGTAAATGTTTTTTCCAGTCGTCTTCAGTTTTTTAGATATTTGCAATTTATTTAAAGTGTTGTAGCACTACAACAAATATGGCAGCTGACTAATTTTCAGCTGCGCTTTTTCTATAGGTCACATCACGTCTTTTGACAACAGCAGAGGGACCCTCTGCTGACCATTCCCAATGTCTCTGCAAGTCATTCACATGTGCAGTTGGCAGCAGAGGGGGTTCCAGTGCAACATGCTTAGTGGCAGAAAAGTAAACAAAAACAGAGAATAACTGAGCAAATTACTCGGCGATAGTACAATGCCAGAGAGACAGATCACCAGGTATATGATTAGCAGGGCACAGGGAATAAACTGTTAAAAAAGCGTAATTTTTTTTTATGTAGTACTGTTGCTTTAAAAACATATTTATCTTTTTTAGCTTTCCCAGACTGATTTTAAATAATTTATACTACTGTTTGTTTTATTACATTTGTGGTTTATATTGTGTACAGCACCTTGATTTCGAAAGGCACTATATAAATAAAGTCTTGACTGATTGATTGATTGATTGAATGCTGAAGAGCGGGACTGGACCTCTGAGCTGCAAACCTGGAGACCTGGGTTTGAATCCCACAGCCCCTACTTGCATACTGTGTGACCCTGAGCAAGTCACTTGACTTCCTTGTGTTCCCAGGTCACACCTGTAAACAAGCTATCAGCTTAGTGTCTCTCTCCTGCTAAACAAAAAAAAAAAAAAAAAAAAAACTTTGTTTATGTAGAACATTGTGTTTTATTGTCTGTTTTGACTTGTATCACTTTGTTCTGAACCTGACTGACAAATGTCTTGAGGGACAAGAAGACTGCCCTAAGTTCCAATAGACTGATAAGTTCCAACCTCTCCTGTGAAGACAATACTCCCATTAACTGAGTTTCCCTCTAGATGACCTCCCCATCCCAGCTGAGAGGCATCTGTAGTGAGGATTAAACTGTTTTCTGGATGGCGAAAAGGGAACTCCTCCTCTGAGGATAACTGCATTCTTCCACCAGTTGTGAGCGGTTTCCAGCCACAGAAACACAGAATTTGTCGGCAGATAAGGACTGCTTGGCCCAAGCTCTATTTTTCAAAATATGAATAAATGAATTATACTTCCAGTATCTAAACCTGATCATGCCGACTTCCGGTGATGTCACTGATTGACATGGTACTTTGATCGAGGAGCTCCTCGACCCCAAGAACAATCATCTAAGTTAATCGCTCATTTTGGAAATGGCATCTCCAGCCAAACAGAAGCGGAACAAACCAGGGAAGCCCCTGACCACCCCATGCAAAAATTGCGAGAAATGCTGCAGGCTGATATCGACATCTATCTAGACTCCAGAGGTCCGCAGCCAGACGACCAACAGGCCTCACCACAACGCGAACAACCACCGGAGGACATACTGGAAACGATCAAATAGTGAGAACGGTTGCAAAAATAGACTAGACCCTTACTAACCTTCGTTCAGACTTCAACCAGATAGAACACAAAATGGAGCAAATAGAACTGGGCCTCACAAAGACATTAGAGCAGACTGATAAACAAGATCGCCTCATCTTGTACCTATTGGCCAGAGATTGAGAGCTAACTAAGCAACTGGACAACCTCGAGGGGCGTAGTAGGCGGCAGAATGTCCGCATATATGGAATCCCGGAGGGTCTGGAAGAAAAGGAAACCGACAACATTGCCTTTGTCCAAGCTCTCCTTCAAGAGTCTCTCAATCTACCAAAACAGCTGGATTTAGAAATTGACCGAGCACACCGCTCACTGATCCCGCGGCCTAAAGACCCCAGTGCGAAACCCAGATCATTTATTGTCAGACTAACGTCATATAAAAGAAAAGAAGACATCTTAAAAAGGGCCTGGCAGAAAAATACCTTATCGTACAGGGGCCATAAAATTGCATCAGACAACGACCACACGGCTGATGTACAAGAAGCGAGGAAGACCATATGGCCAGTAGTAAAACAACTGAGAGCCAAGGGCCTTAAAGCACAGGTACTCTTTCTGGCTAGACTCAAGATAATGTCCCAGCAAGGTAATAAAATCTTCAAAGACCTTCTGGCGGCAACACCTTACCTGAAAGAGCTCGGAATCTCCATGCCACCGATGATAAAGGAGAAGATGGAGAAGGACCTCTTATCATCCGCCTGGGCAGTCGCGCAGAGAGGAACAAATAGCAAAGGCTCCACACAGAGAAACTCCCAGACAACTCTCCGATCAGATATCGCAGCGATGATTAGGAAATATGGGGACCCGACATCGGTAGACAAAAAAGCGAGACATCTTCAAACAGCGGATTGCCTGGAAGTGGAAGAAGAAACTTCACCAGTCGAAGAAATGCCAGCGGAAGAGCAACGGAGCCCTAGATGACCTGTGACCAGCTAGAAAGCTGAATAACTGTCTCACTGTACCTGTGAGCCACCTAAGCAGTCCAGCACTTTTGACCCTTCCTGGACACTCTCGCCTCGGTCCCTGTGAGATCGTGTAGCACTCGCTCGATAATTGGCTGACGGTTTGTAAGTGCTCTTGAATCCTGGGGGAGGCTTCAACGGAAAGACTTCCAGCATCACACAAACTAACTGAAAGGAAACTTAGAGCCTGCGATGGAGAGGAAAGGGTGGGAGGGAGGGAACCATGGGCTTCAGAAGTGCTGAAGGAAATAAGAACCTAAAAACTGATGATCAGATCCTGGGATAATTCCCGAAACGTAACATCCCATATTGGAAACAGCCAACTCCTGACAAAGGTGAGCTGAGATCTGTTAGACAGAATTACCATAACCTAGATTTTATGTTCAGAAATTATGTTTAGAAGGAAGTGAATGTTCGTTCGGATTGTGGGGAGGAGGAATGGTTATGCTGAAATTACCAGGAGGGAGAGAGAATTATAGGATCTGAAAACTACAGGGGTGATTCCGGGCTGAAATCCACAACTGTCACTATCCTTTTTAAGTGAGATTAAAAGAAAAATGGAGGCCCCATGAAGGGAGGGGAACGATGGGGCATAGCGAAGGGGGGTGGCAACCGTCAAGTAATTGTTACTCGGGTTTTGCGCCTGGTCAGGTTCCCCTCGAATGCTTCCCGTGACTGAGGTGTCACCTTTAAAAAAAAAGATGGAAGAGAAGAAGGGAACTGGGGAGTCTCGGAGGAGCCAAACACATCTACACCGAATCTTTAGTTAAAGACCTGGGGACTCGGATGGTGAGCCCATTGGAGACATGGGGTGGCAGGCAGACAGGAGTAGTGGTGAGGGGAGTGCGTGGCGGAGTGGAGCGTGAGGGCAGATATAATGAGGACCAAGATGGAGCTCCCCTCCGGAGAGGCCTAGGTTGGTCAGCGACCCTCCCCGAGGCGTACATGAGATCGGAGCTCCGCAAAGGAGCGGACAGTAGCTATAAGAGAGTTGAACTAGTGCCCGGGGGCCCTTACAGCTTGTGGGCGCGAGGCTGGCTCGCGGGCTCAGAATCGTGGGCCTCTCGGTGGGGAACGGAGCTTTAATAATGACATGAGGCTGAGAGTCCGGAGCCAGCATAATAAAAAGACAGCCCGACTGCTCTAGTGGGATTCTGTGCCGGGGCTGAGGGAAAATAAGACACTACACCTAAAGAATCCGGGCGGTCCAGGATAAATAAGGTAACTAAGAAAGGGGACTAAAATGTGCCTTCAGAGACTCCACTAAGGAATAAGGGGGAAAAGGAAGGAAAGAAGGGAGGAATGGGAGGAGACGGGGGGGGGGAAGGGGGGAGGAAGAAAGAATAACTTAGCAACGCTAACAGCTAATGGGACCGGGTCTTTTGGGCTATAAGACCGGTTGACAATATCTTCACGGAATGAGAGAGTGCCTGGAAGACCCCCTCTGGTTACTCAATTCTCTCCCTGTATTAGGAAGGGGAGAAGTGCTGACTAGTCGGAGGGGCACGTGAGGGACACGGAGAGTAAAGTGGGCACGTGGCAACATAGGTCAGTGGGATGAACCCTATACAGCCCTGTTTGGGCTGAAGCTGTTGCAACAGGTCTCTAGGGACCTCTAAATATTTTGTTTCGGGGGCGATTAACTACTTGCTACCCTCCAGCTCTTCCTCGCACCCTCTCGGGGGACGGGGGAGGTGGAAAACTAAACTAGGGGGCGGGAAGTAGTAACGGTGATGGCGCGATGGCACAAAGGTGGCTTAAAGGAAGATCGACATGCCAGTAAGTTTCTGGTAGTGTCAAAGGGTAATCTCATTGCACTACTGAGTTCCCTTGAAAGTCCAGAAAAGATATCTCCTCCGCCAATAAGACCAAGGGCACAACTCCACCTAGGAAGTCGGATAAAAGGACATAAGGTGACATGGCCTCGAGTTTTCCTGACCATGATCATCATTACATTAAATTTTCTTACGGCTCAGGCTAGGATACGGCCGGAGCACTGGTACATTTGTTTAATACAGTTTTGTTTAAATTTACTACAGAAAAAGTTCTTTGTTGAAGTTATAAGGTTCATATTAACGCAAGGTACTTTAATTCTTCAAATTGGTTACCTCAAAAAAAATAATACTTCAGAGATCAGTAGTTCCAATAGAACTGTGTATAAATGAATAGTTGTTGCTCAAAGGTGGTCTCTTTCAACATAAACAGGTGTACAAGCCCGGTTAAAAGGAAAAGGCTCCAAAGATACTTAAATCTTCAGAATTGTGAGGTGGCATTTCTACAGGAGATGCACCTTACACCCGGGGAGGTTCAGAAATTAAAATGTAGAAGGCTATCTCACCTTTTCCACTCCTCTCTGGCGGGGGGGGCGGAGGAAGGGAGTAGCTATCCTGCTCTCCGCTTCCTTTCCTTTTCGGGTGCAAGGAGTTATAGAGGATCCGGGAGCAAGACACATCATTGTTATAGGGTCAGTTCAGGATCAGCTGATTACCCTGGTGAATGTATATATACCCCCGGGATCACCAGTCTCCGTCTATTCGACCATACTACAAATGGTTGCCGAGAGGGCGAAGGGGATAATGGTAATGGGCGGAGACTGGAACACAGTTTTAAACAGGAGCTAGACACCACATCTCAAATACCCCGACCTGAGATCCACAGGGCCAGAGCACTCAGTTCCCTCCTACAACAACTGGGAATGACTGACATATGGAGGAAACGGTACCCCACCAGTAGGGAATATACATGCCACTCCCCGAGGTTCCACATTTACTCAAGACAGGATATGTTTTTCGCTTTTACAAGGGATCTCCCTTTTTCCCCCCGTCGATGTGGGTGGGAACCTCAGTACTGTCGGATCATAACCCCCTCTTTTTAGAAATAAACCTGGGACTACCAAAAAAAAACCTCTGGAGACTGAACACCTCCCTTCTACAAGATAAAGAGGTGGTCAAAGAGATTAAACAGTTCATTAAAAGAGCAATTGAAGAAAACAATAAACTGGGGACATCGCCCCAAATTCTCTGGGATTCCCTCAAGGCGATCACCAGAGGCAGGCTGATACAAATAGCCTCCCAGAAAAAGAGGCTATTAGCCCAGAAACAACAAGATTTAATCTCTCTTATTAGGAATGCGGAGAGAGAAAAGAAAAAAAAATGGGACCCAGATAGAGAGAAGAAATTAAAGAAAGACAAGAATCAGCTACAAAAGATGCAAAAAGCAGAAGTGGAAAGGGCCCTATTTTATCTGAAACAAAAATATTATGAGGGTGGTCCCAGAGGAACTAAAATATTAGCCTATAGACTTAGGCAGAATATAGCAAGAGCCACAATCACTACAATAACCTCTCCCTTCAACAACCCAAAAGTAACCCAGGCCTCACAAATAGCACAGGCTTTTGTAGATTATTATGCTAAATTACTGTTCACCTGGTGAGGAAACCTCCCTCCAGGAGAAAGTGGAATACTTGAGTTCATTTCGTCTCCCCTCATTGTCCCAGGCAGAAGCAGAAAACTTGATCAGACCCATAACTTAACAAGAAATTAATGATACAATAAAAAACTTGAAGACAGCCAAATGCCCGGGGCCAGACGGCTTTGCCGCGAAATACTATAAAACCTTTCCAGAAGAAATTATCCCCGTTCTTCAAAAGGTATTTGCAGCGGTATGGTCTGGAACTGAACCAATACCACCTTCCTGGCAATACGCAATAATTTCAGTTATTCACAAAGAAAAGGACCCCACACTTTGTGAATCCTACCGACCGATATCATTATTAAATACAGACTATAAAATATTTACAGCCATAATAGCCTCTAGGCCAAATCCCCTTCTGGCAAGGCTAATACACATAGACCAAACGGGCTTCATAACAGGTCGTCAAGCTCCTGATAGTGTTAGGTCAGCAATAAACCTGATAGACACTGTTCAAACAGGCAGGTGTGCCGGATCTCTGATGAGTCCAGATGCCGAAAAGGCCTTTGATAAAGTTTCATGGGGTTTCCTATTTGCCGTTCTGGAAAACGGGATTTCCTAAACCCTTTATAGATGCAGTCCGCTCCCTGTACTCCGGACCACAATCCTACATACATGTGAATGGTGGAATATCAGATAGGTTTCACCTGGGTAGAGGCACATGGCAGGGATGTCCCCTGTCCCCACTTCTGTTCACTCTGTATATTGAGCCACTGGCAGAAGCTGTACGTAGTGCGGATGAGGTGAGGGGGTTGAGGTGGGAACATTACACAAAAAGATATCACTTTATGCAGATGATGTCCTACTGAGTCTCACAAAACCCCAGCAATCTATAAAACAAGTCTCGACAATTCTAATGGAATTTGGCAGACAATCTGGTTATTCCCTTAACAAGAATAAGACAGAGGTGCTTACTTTATTTTACAAACCAACTGCAGATATATGTGACATTCTTCCCTTAAACTGGAAGGCGAATAAAATAAAATATTTGGGGATACAGGTTACAAAACAATACTCCCAGCTGTATGCTGCTAACTATTCAGCACTGGTGAATGGTCTGCAAAAAGACTTAAAAAAGATGGTCACTCCTAAATCTTCCTATGTATTCAAGGATAAATACTATATGAAAGAATGTGTTACCTAGGTTTTTATATTTGTTCCAATGTATACCGGTGAATATACATAAATCGACTTTCCAAACATGGAACAAAGTGATCACTAAATTCATCTGGAACTCTGAAACCTAGAGTAAATCTAAAAATTCTTCAAATGCACAAAGAAAAAGGTGGACAGTCCCTTCTGGACCTCGAAGATTACTTTTTAGCGGCCCAATTAATAAAATGCTGTGATGTGGTCCAACCCCAACACCACTGCAGGATGGCAACTTATGGAAAAGATAGAGGAGAAGGGAATGAGATCATACCCTCTGGAATCCAGATTGGTGACCCCTAATATGAATAAATTTCCATATCCAGAACTAACCTCGGTTAGAGACACTATTAGATCGGTCCATAGAATATGGCAGAAATATAAACTTAAAAACTCTGTCTGGCCCCTGAAGAGGTTAGCTTGGGACCCGGATTCTAGACCTGGTATCCTGGATAGGGGATTTCTCACATGGGAGACAAGAGGCTTGAGATCCTTATCACAATTTTGGCAAGGAGACACTTTCCTAGATTTTGAATCCCTTAAAAACAAATTCGGCCTGCAAAATACAGATCATTTCAGATTCCTACAAGCTAGACATTACATTCTCACACTAAAGAAGAAGGATACCGGCGCTAACAGAGCCCAACACATTATAGAGGCCATACATGAAAGTATTACAGCTAATATGCAAAAGAGGATGATTTCTTACCTCTATAAAGCACTATCGACCCTGAAAGGGGATCCACTCAACAGAGTAAAAATAAAATGGAGGGAGGAGCTCCCCCAAGATTTAAGAGAGATTAACTGGCACCGAATAGTCTCACTCACTGAAAAAATGACCCAGTCACCATATTGGCAGGAATTCTCTAGGAGGATTAAACATAGAAACATAGATTTGATGGCAGATAAGGACCGCTTGGCCCACCCAGTCTGCCCATTTCCCTACCTAATGGATAAGCTGCGGATCCTAGTTAACCAGCAGCCTACTTCTTCCTACCCCCACCTCCTAGAATTGCCTTATGACTGTCCCATGCATGCTTGAATTCCACCACTGTTTTTGACTCCACAACCTCCTCCGGAAGGCCGTTCCATGCATCCACAACCCTCTCTGTGAAAAAATACTTCCTTAAATTACCTCTGAGCCGCCCCTTCTATCTTCAAATTGTGCCTTTTGTTCTTGCACACCTTTTTTTGAAAGATGCTACCTCTTGGACTTTGTTGATTCCTTGAGGTACTTGAAAGTTTCTATCATGTCCCCTCTCCTTCCTTTCCTCGAGGCTATACATATTCAGCTCCTTAAGTCTCTCTTCATATGTCTTCCGGTGCAGACCCTGCACCATTTTAATTGCCTCCTCTGGACAGCCTCCATCCTGTCTATGTCTTTGCGGAGATTGGGTCTCCAGAACTGCATGCAGTACTCCAGATGGGGTCTCACCAACTGTCTGTACAGAGGGATAATAACTTCCTGTTTTCTACTGGTGATGCCTCTCCCTATGCATCCCAGTATCCCCCAACCCTCCTTGCAGCCCTCTCACATTGCTTGCCCACCTTTAGGTCATCTGATATGACTACCCCCAGGTCCCTTTCCATTTTTGTTGTTGTTAGTATCTCACCCCCATTGTGTACTCTTCCCCTGGGTTTTGTTTCCCAGGTGCATTACCTGCACTTCTTAGCACTGAATCTAAGCTGCCATACATTTGACCATTCCTCTAACCTTGCCAAGTCCCTTCTCATCCTTTCCACCCCACCTTGTACATCAACTCTGTTGCAGATCTTTTGTTATCTACAAAGAGACATACTTTTCCTTCAGTCCCTCTGCAATGAAGCTTATAAAGACACTGAAGAGGACGGTCCCATACTGAACCCTGTGGTACCCCACTAGTAACCCCTTTCTTCAGAGTGGACTCCATTTACTATTACTCTCTGTGTCCTATTCTCCAGCCAATTCTTTACCAGGCTGTCATCTTGGGACCCACTCCCAGGCTGGCTAACTTGTATATTAATCTTTTGTGTGGGACTGTGTCAAATGCCTTGCTAAAGTCTAGGTAGGCCATGTCCACAGCCCCTCCCTGATCTACTACTTTGGTCACCCAGTCAAAGAAATCTATCAGATTTGTCTGGCATGACCTTCCCGGTGAATCCATGCTGCCTTGGGTCCTGAGCCCCTCTGGCCTCTAGATACTCAACAATTCTTTCCTTCAGAAGTGATTCCATCATTTTCCCTACCACTGAGGCTAAACTAACAGGTCTGTAGTTTTCTGCTTCTGCCTTGCTCCCACTTTTGTGAAGGGGAATCACATCTGCCCTTCTCCAGTCCTCGGGTACCACCCCATCCTCCCATGATTTGTTAAAGAGGGTAGTCAGTGGTGTCACTAGTTCTACCCTTAGTTATTTTAGAATTCTGGGATGAATCCCATCAGGCCCCATTGCTTTGTCCACTTTCAGTTTTAAGAGTTCTTTCAGAATCCTTTCTTCTGTAAATGGTCTGGTATCAACTTCTGTATCCAGAGTGTTTCTACTGTTTGTTTTAGGTACCTCCCCCACTTCCTTTGTAAATACTGAGCAAAAATATTTGTTTAGTATCTCTGCCTTTCACAGTCACCCTCTGCCCACCCTCCCTCCCTCCTCTTTATTAAGCCTCAGTATCCTCCCTTGATCTTTCTTGCTCCCTGATGTACCTATAAAGGTTTTATCCCCCTTCTTAACTGAATTGGCTACCTTTTCCTCGGTTTGGGCCTTTGCTGTTCTAACTGCCTTCCCAGCTTCCTTTTGCTTTAACTGATACAGTTCTCTGTCCTGCTCCTTCTGTGATTCCTTGTACTTCCTGAATGCTTTCTTTTTCTCTTGAACCTTCACTGCCACTTCCTTTGAGAACCATAGTGGTTTCTTACATTTTTTGTTTTATTTACTTCACACAAAGGCTTGTTACCTCTGTGATGGCAGTTTTTATTATTCCCCATTGTTCTTCCACCCCTCCTTCCTTCCTGCCAATTTGCTAGTGCATTCCTTAGGCACTCACCCATTTTGGCAAAGTCAGCCCTCCTAAAGTCCACTACTTTTGCCTTTGTATGGCTTGACTCTATTGCTGTGTTTATTGTGAACCATACTGTTCGATGGTCGCTAGTTCCCAGATGGTTACCCACTTCTACATCTGTGATCCTCTCTTCATCTCCATTTGCGAGAACCCGGTCTAAGATTGCTCCCTCTCGAGTGGGCTCCAATACTAGTTGTCTAAGTCATGCCCCCTGTAGGGCATCTAGAATAACCCCACTCTTTGAAGTGGCTGCTGCAACTGCACTCCAGTTAACATCTGGCATATTCAGATCACCCATCAGCAATATCTCCCCTTTTTCTGCCATTCTAAGTATTCTTTCTATCATTTCCTTGTCCATTTCCTTCCCCTGAGAAGGGGGTCTGTATACAACCCCTGTGCGGATTGTGGTGCCATTGCCGGTCTCCAAATTTACCCACAGTGCTTCTTCTCCTCCTCCTTGTTTTCCCTTTTGTTCTGTTGCTTTGATTCCTTCCCTTATGTAAAGAGCTACTCTTCCTCCTCTTTTACCCTCCCTGTCCCTCCTGTAGATAGTGTATCCTGGTATGTTTATGTCCCAGTCATGGTTTTGTGTGTACCATGCTTCTGTGACTGCCACGATATCCAGATGTTCCTCCTCCATCAAGGCCACTAATTCAGGAAGCTTGTTACTCAGACTACGGGCATTGGTACTCATTGCTCTCCATTTTTTGATGGCTTTACCTTCTTTTGCAGCACCCCCCACTGACCTGTCTACCTCGGTCTTTTTCTCATTTAGTACCCTGTTTTGTAGGGAGAGGCTGGGATTTTCCTGCTGCTTATCAGTGCCTCCCCCCTTGACTAGTTTAAAAGCTTGCCAATGAAGCATTTAAACCGATTGCTCAAAAGACTTGTTCCCTTCCTGGACAGATGCAGACCATCCTGCCAGTATAGGCTGGTGTCCCTCCAGCTGGAACCCCAGTCCCCAATGAAGCCAAACCCCTGTGTTCCACATCATTTTTTCAACCATTCATTAAACTGCATGGTGCAAAGTACCCTCGCCTCACTCATGCCATTGACAGGCAGCACCTCAGAAAAGGATATTGTGTGTGCTACTTGTCTTAGGCCCCTCCCCAATTCTACAAAGTCCTTCTGCACTGCTCTAATCTCATGATTAGCCAAGTCATTTGTCCCTAGGTGGACAATGACATCCAGCTCAGACTCCCGTGCAGCTGTTCTCGTGATCCTGAGGATGCTTCCTGTCTCTCCAAGCCATGGCACCAGGCAGGCACCTTACTTCAGTTTTCCCTGCTTCCCCAGTTCTATCCCCCTAATAATTGAGTCCCCCACCAGGAGCTGCTTCCTTTCCTTGTGGTGTCCTCTGCCTCCTTCCTGTGGGCCTCCCTTGTGACAGTTGTCCTCAGCCTCCTTAGTCTCCTCTGTGGGTGCATCCATAGGGGAGCTATGCTCCCCAGAATGGTGAATGGATTGTGGAGTGGAACAACTGACTGGGTGTGCCTCTGTTCCACCATCCTCACCCTTCCTGAGCCCACTGTGGTCCAACTGCTGTGCTTTCTTCGCAACCTCTGAGGTAGTGGTGGTGGCTCTGGTGCTCCCTGGATGGGGAGGTTCCTTCCTACCGTCCAGTGTGGCCTGGGGAAGGTCCCCTTACTACTGTCCAGTGTGGCCTGAAGGCGGGCAACTTCCTCCCTCAGGGCAGAGTTGTCTGCAAATAGGGCAGCATCTCGCCTCTAGAAAGACTCCGGAAGACTGCTGCCCCACAGCCATTACATTGCACTACTCTCACATTTTTGTGTGTGTGTGTGATTGGTTTGTAATATAGAAATATATATATATATATATATATATATATATATATATATATATTGTAGATATATATATATATATATATATACACACACACACACACGAGTGTATATATATATACATACACACACACACACATACACACACACACACACACACAATATATATATATACATATATATACATATACATATACATATTATACAATGTATGCTTATATTGTCAGTGCAGTGTGCTAGAGAGGATATGACAGTGATATGCACCTTGCACTCTTGAGAAATCATGTCAGAACCCCAGGTATAAAGGAACTATTTCCAGGGGTGGGGGTGAGGGGTGGGAAGGGGTTGGGCCTAAACTGTGCCCTCACAAAACAATCAGCTAAAAGCTCTGACCCACCGCTGCGATGAGTGCCTTCCTGTCAGCAAGATGCCCTACGCAGAGAAAATACCCTGCTAATCAGAGAAAAATCCACACATCCAAGTCAGACACAGGTAAACCTCCCCAGCCCCAAAACAGGCCTGGTGGTTTGTGCTCTGAAAGCTGTCAACCCCAAAATAAGTCAGCTGTGCTTTAAACTCTTCCTGCACTGAAAATGTTAAGAATTGTAACAAACAAACGTAAACCTAGATCCACCTCCCTCTGTTGCTTGAAAGACTGTCTTTTCCTGTTTCACACTGCAGGTTTTTCTATGACAACTCCTTAACCACAGTAACTTATTTAAAAATAGTTTAACTATCACAAACTCCTACGCACCAGTAAATTATTTAAAAATAGTTTCTGTCCCAAAATCCTAGTAGTCAATCCAGCTACCCCCAAGGGACAACCAAAATGCAGTATTCAAACACTTGTGAAGTTACTTCCAAGATAAGCAGAGTTTGCAAGCTACTTTTTCAACTCCTCAGCCACCTGTAATTTATTTAAAAATAGTTTAACTGTCAGAAAATCCTAGTAGACAATCTAGCTACCTCCAAGGATCTACCCAAGTACAGTATTTAAATCCTTCTGAAGTTACTAACAAGATAAACAGAGTTTGCAAGCCCCTTCTTGGTTAAACACTAAATAAATATGTGAATAAAAAGCAATTACCAAGGGTAGTTAGTTTCACCTCCCACAGAATTAAGCAAAAGTGCACGTTTGTTGCAGATATCAAGTGCAATACAGAATTTCTCACACAGCTCACAGCTGAATAAAGAAGTAGTGTCCTTCCAGGTCAAGCAAATGTGCTTTGTGTCTATAAAAATTGCAGCCTCCAGTAATTTATAGTAATCTGATCTAGTCTGGATATCTCCACCCAGGGCAATTTGTTGATAATGGTTATGATGATCCGCTATTAAGATCCGCTATTTCCTGACACCCCAAATATTAAGTAGGAGGGAACCGAGGGCTCTAGCTAACTGCTGGAGGGGTTGTGGCTTGCTTGAAGCCACTCATTTACATGTCTTCTGGTCCTGTAGTGTTTTGAGGACTTACTGGGACAGAATCTCAGAGGCACTTAAAGAGATATTCTTGGTGCAGACCCCTTTGGAGTGGTACATGCTGATGCTGGGGCATCCACCTGAGGGGATGATGGATGGGGGCTCGATCTATCTTTGGACTGCACTAACAACAGCAGCACATAAAGCTATTACGAAAAGATGGTTGGATCCTGTCCCCCCCAAGTATGCACGAGTGGATAAGAAAAATAAATACAATCTCTGAACTAGAGGAACTCACTTACAAAATTAACAACCGAACTCACATTTATTTGAACAGATGGACAAGGTGGGAGGTTTGGTGTTCTTCTAAGGGTATAATGCCTGGGAGTTCTTAAAAAATGAACAGGGAAGGGGGAGAGAAATTAAAATGGATATGGGAGAGATCTCAAGTGATCTCAGACGATACGACCGGACCGGTGGGGAGAAGGGGTGAGGCGGGAGAGGAGATGGAGGAAGAACAATTGAACAGAATATAAAATAAAAATGAAAGAGACCACACTACTATTGGACAATACTGAGGATTTTAATGAAATGTTAAAATGACAGAGATGAGGGTAATGGAAATCTCTGAAAATGTAATGATTTATTGAAATATGTAAGATCACTAATAGAGTGTATAAAAATGATGTACCTGCTTGAATTTAAACCTTGTCATGCCATGATACTATTAGACTGGATGCCAACAATATCTCGAATTAGAAACTTTCAATTGAGATTCCCGGATGACTTACTAAAGGATCAAAATTTCAATCAAATGTTAACACATGCTATTAGAGATTTTTAGTTTCATAATTATAATGGAGATCAAAAAACAGCTGCTTTATGGGACGAATTTAAGGCCACCATTTGTGCTCACATCATTTCTTACAAAATCAAAAAAAAACAAAAGATATAAAAAGGATCACAACATAACTGGAGAAAGAAATGGCTGAGACAGATCAAAAAATTATACAGGGACGTGCAGAATTAATAGAAATAGAAACTTCTAAAAAAACTGCAGGTAGAACAGACAAATAGAAAAAGATATTACAATTATTAGAACAAATTTTTATTATAAAGGTGACAAACCTGGTAAGTCCCTGGCTAGAATTATTAATGAAATGGCTAAAAATGAACCAATACTGCCAACAATCTTAGTGACTTCAGTAGTGCTGTTGGCCAAACCGAATAAACATAATACTCTACCAAAAAAATACCAACCAATAGCAGTATTGAACATACATTACAAAATAAAGGCAAAACTGTGGTTAATAGAACTGAAACCAAAATACCGGACTTAATAAATTCAGATCAGTCAGGTTTTGTACACGGATGTACAATTTTTCAGGGCCTTGCTCACATCCAGAACATAACTGAATATGCTAGACAAAACAGAGGAATCTACAGTAATGTCACTGGATGCAACCAAGGCCCTTCACCTTATGAGGTGGGAATTTATTTTACTATGTTTAGAAAATATGGAAATCCCACAAACATATTTAAATATACAGTAATTAAACAATTTTAATCTACCCCAACTGCCATCTTGAAAATAAATAACAGTAATCATATTACATGGAGAATAATGGATGGGTAGGGGGTTATAATGAGGATTTTACACACCCCTGAGGGGTGGGATGCCACATAAACCCTGAGAGTGAAGCTCAAGGGGTTTATTGAGCATCCACCCGAGGGTGTAACTATCAAGTTTGAACCCCTACCCATTTTTTTTTGTATAATTGCTGGAGATCATTTTTTCACCTCAGCAATTCTACAAAACAAATGGATGTGCATATGATGTTGAACCACAGACTGTTGGGGTTTCAGCGTGGTCCGTGGCGGCTGCTGAAGTAAAGTAGTGTTTGTGTGTTTGTCGTTATAACCAGCTGGTTATAACAACAAAATTACTACCCTTTTTCTCTGTGGGAAGAAACAAGAGCTAGTTATTATAACACTGTTATTAATGTGTAACAGCATGAGAGAGGGTTTAGACTAAACAAAACAAAATCACTTATTTTACCAATAACCGACTTAAAGTACACAAGTCATTTCAGAAATTAGAATTCAAGAACAAAATTCCATATCTGAGGATTATATTAACAAACCAAACTGACAATACTGCAATGATATTCAGAATACATAATAAAATAAAAATATTATTAGATAAATGGCAGAATTTATCTTTATCACTATGGGGCTGGCTTGAATCCATTAAAATGACGGTATTGCCACATTTCCTATATGTCTATCAAGTTATATACAAGGTTTATTTTCCTATGATTTCTGCAAAAAAATTGTAATTTTATTTTTAAAAATGTTATGGCGTGGAGGATCCCCACTAGTTGCTTGGGTAACACTTTTGTTTATCCAGGGATGAGGAAGGTTTAGGGTGCCCAGATCCATATGGATACAATTTGGCTCAAAAAATGAATTTAAACTGGTCATTTATTTTTAATTATTTATGTATTTATTTTTTCATTCATTCTTGGATTATAATACCTTTGAGCACATAGCAGCTCTTTTACAGAGGTTCCACATCCGTGGAAAGGGTGACAGACATACCACGGATGGTATTACATCAAATTCGACAAGACAGTATTTAAAATGAAAATATGACATTAACATTGCAACTAAAATTAAAACTATGAATCGGTAGGAAATCAAAAATAACCTAATAAAAGGATGCAGCCCAAGGTGCTTTATCAAATAGGTATAGGTAGATTTTGGGTAAACAAAAGTTCAGGTAAATGAAGATAAACAGTGGAAAGAAAGTGGAGGGTGAGAGGAGTGAGGTGAAAGAAGGATCGGGGACGGAGGCAAGAAATAGGGCAGAGTGGTTAGGGTGAAAGTGGTCATTAACACAGAAAGCGGAAGAAGTAGGTATACAAGGATGTGTCAATACTGCTGAGGTAGTGCCATGTCAGTTGAAACAGTCACAGGAACTGTTAGCTGTAACATGCTGATGAAGAGTGCCTTTAAATGGTCCCAGTTTTGGTAAGGAAGAGATATCACTGGGCAGCGCATTAAACCATAGTGGTGCTCTATATGCAAACGATCGTTGCCCTTGTGTAGTCTGGCATCTTGGGACAGAGAAGAGTTGGTTGACTGACCTACGCGTGTGCTGGGAACTGCAAGAGGGGCTAAGTAAGTTTGTAACATCAGAAGGCACGAGCCCAGGGGCGCTAATGAGCAGTTAGACAAACGGACGCATTCCTCTGGAGCTCCACACTAAAAGTTTATAATATTGTATTTCCAGCCATATAAAAATACTCTTGAGTGTGGAAAAAGCAAAGTTCAGTGTCACAAAGATGGATGAATATATTATATCAGGCAAACCTACCAAGCAATCAGCTAAAACTCCAAAGAAAAGCCAACCGTAGAAGAGCATATCAAACAATACTCTGGGCCCGATCTCTCTATCGGAGGCTGAGCTAGCGCTACTGGGGCGACCAGTCACAGAACAAGTACTAAAAGGACTGAGCCCAAGGTTGGATCAATTTGAGGATAAAATCGGCACACTTACTTCAGAAATTGGCCAGCATTCGAAACAGATCTTGGAATTGCAGCAGAGAGTGTCAGACTTGGAGGATACCGCACTCCCAGCCGCAGAAAAGATGGCACAGCTAGAGCAGGAACATGAGGCCTTAAAAGACTCCCTCGATTACCAAGAAAATTATAATCTGAGGAGTAATCTATGCTTGAGAGGGTTGCCAGAGGCGCAGAAGGGAGAAGTGCCCTAGATTTCTGTGTGGAGGTACTTCCAAAGCTACTGAATATGGAAATCAAAGGAGGAAGATTTAGGCCCGCAGCAGACCAGCCCCCGAGGCAGATTATATTTTGGCTACATCATTTCGGGGACCGCCAGGCCATCATGACAGCATATCGTGCCAAGAAAGAGCTAATGTATAATGGGGCCAGGCTTACAATGCACCAGGATCTCTCTATAAGGGTGCAAAAGAAACGGCAACAATTCAACCAATGCATTGACATGCTCAGGGAGCAGGGCATTGAATTTTTTATGGCCTACTCTGTTGTGGTCTGGATCAAGATTGAAGGTGCCAGCCAGTCCGGTGGCGCTGAGGGCTGAGGCACTGGACGCCTTACCTCAAGCCACGCCGGTGACCCATGTTCGGGAACAGACATGGGGCGCCGGGGGTTGGCAGGGAGGAAAAGGATCGAGCATCCCTAGGACTGCTCTCCTTCTCCGGGGAGGGGGACTGCAGGGCTCGGTGATTGCCTGCTACCTAGCAGAGACTGGGAGGTGGCACGTCAGCACTGAAGTAGGGCAAGAGTGCGGCAGGCGCTTGGTGGGACACGCATGGAAGCATGCACGCTGCCCCCGCTGGCGCCACTGCATGCTGCACCTCGAGGGGGGAACAGAGTAAACACAGAAAAATATGGAGTCCTCTGCAAATGACGATGGTCCCCTTCCGTAACAGCCTGGTAAGGCACCTCCCCGAACGCTCACCCGGTCCAGTGGGTTGAGTCGCTTCCCACCCCCTGTCACGAAAGGTAAGTCGTGGGGTTATGGGGAGGGGGTCTCATACCCGGCACCTACACAGGGGGACGTCAGATGCAGGCAGAGTACTCCAGGGGAGAAAATAAGTAGCTGCAAAAAAGATTGAAGATGCCAGTTACTCCTTCTGGGAGCCAGAAAAACTTAAGAGATTCACTGATGACCAAGATAAGAAGACTGCGGATAAGTGAGGAGTGAGGCTGAACTTTCTTTTTTTTCTGCCACTAAGTATGCTCACATACCACTGAATGCTCAACATGGGACACTGTTTTCTCCTTGGATTGCTTAAATACCCCAGAGACAGCAGATAATGTCCGGATACCCTTTCCCAAATAAACTGGAATAATACCCCATCGTGCATTGAGAGCCCTTCTGTTGTGAGACAGTGCTTGTGTAACCAGGTGGACTAAAATGTACTGCAGATGAAGAACCTCCAGCAGACACCTGAAGTGCTAAACAGTAGCAGTAGCCATGGTCTGAAGCCTGCAAGAGAAGAAAATTCAGGTTGGTGGGGCAGGGGTGGAGGCCAATGTGTGTTTTTGGTGTGGGCGCCCCCCCCCCCCAGTGGCCTCCGACGGAGAGGAAGAGGGGGAAGGCAAATTTGAAAGAGGAATGAGAATATAAGGATGTGGGAGGGGAGAGTAGAAGCTTAAGAGAGGCTGGAAAAGGGGGAGGAAGACACCTAAAAAGGTGGGATCTAAGAGGAGCTAACATGGAAGGGAGGTGAAGCTGGGAGGGTGTTGAGAGGACGGCTGAAAAAGGATGTGGTTGGGATGGGGGCAAGCGGATGGAGAGGCAGGGCCCAAGGGTTTCTAAGGCACGACAGCAGTGCCTGGGAACAACCTGAGCAACAGTGGTGAGTGCCTGAGTGCACCGGTCAGCGAGACATATGCAGGGGTATCTGAATATCCATAGAGCCCCATCACGGGTGACATAAAAGGCTAGAAAAGGAGGTGAATAATGGTGTGGAGGGAGGGGCTTAAAGATGGATTAATCTGAACTCGAGCTAAGAGAGTTCATACAAAGATATTTTCTTTGTTACAGGGAGTGGAAAAGTACACAAAGCATTAGTACTTGATAGAATGACCGAATCAAACATGCAAGTACAAAGAGGGGAGAGGAGATGGGGGGAGGGGAGAGGGGGATTAGGTTGTTATGTTTACAGTTACAAAAGCAACTTGTTAGGGCAGTGTTTCTGCCAAATGTTCAAGTTGTTCAATATTTTTTATTTTTCAATCTGCCATTGTTTCGAAAAGCATGTGGAACGAATGTAAAAAAGGAGCCTGGGGACATGGGTACTACTGGGAAGAGTATATGCCTCAGAAACTAAAAAGTGGCTCAAGATAGGGGCGATATAATAGTCTCGTGAAATTTGAAGGGTTTTACATCCCCAATAAAGAGGGCTAAGGTATTGGTGGCTTTAAAGAGACAAGCCTGCAGGAAAAACATCTTGTCCCAAAAGAACACGCTAAATTGGTAGGAGGGTGGGTAGGAGCTTGCTATGCAGCATCATACAAGCGAGGTGTGGCGGTGTTACTCCACAAACATTTTCCAATGGAGGTGGAACAAGTAGCGAGAGACGCCTCGGACGGGAGGTATATTTTTGTGGTGGGGAAGGTCAGAGGCCAGTCAATAACATTGGGAAGCATATACGCCCCAGCAGTTTTTGAGCCAGAATTTTACCAATGGATATTAGACATAATCCTTAGAGAACAATTCCTAATCTGATCATCGGGTGGGGTTTCAACTGTATAGTGGATGAGAAACTGGACTACTCGGGACAAAAAGGTGAACTAGCAGGGCCACGAAAGCATGGATCAGTGAACTCGTAGAGCTAGACCTAGTGGACAGCTGGAGGGCAGTACAGTCAGGAGCTAGGGAGTACACTTTTCACTCCTTGCCCCATGACTCATGGTGTAGGCTGGATTATTTGTATAGTCCCGGTATTCTATATGAATGGCTGGTAGACATATTCCATGGCCCAATATGTATCTCGGCTCATTCTGTGGTTCAGGTAGAACAGCAAATAGATATCAGAGAGCCTGGTGGAGGGAGTTGGAGATTCCCCACATATCTATTGGTGAGGGAAGAATTCTAAAACTATCTGAAAGATCAATGGGAAACTTTCATCTCAATGAATGGGGGAACAGTAGAGTCACAGGGCAATTATTTGGGAAGCGGGAAAAGCTTATATAAGGGGCGCTATCATCAGTTATATGACCAAAGTTAAAAAGGAAAGACAAGTAAAATTAGAACGGTAATTAAAGAGTTAGAAAGAAAGGTGATGGGGGAGATGAGGAGAAGAGACAGCTGAAGACAGCACGACAGTCCCTAAATGAATGCTACACAGGGGAGGATCAAACGAGATTTATGTTCGCCAAACAGAAAACATATGAGTGGGGCAACAAGCCGGGACCATTACTAGTAAAACTCATGGGGGGGGGGAAACCCATGCAGGGTAGTGGGAATCAGAAATCAACAAGGGAAAATAATGCATGACAGCCAACATATTCGGGACTGCTTCAAGCAATATTACAGTGCCCTATGCCAAGCAGAGAGTAAGGACACAAGTAATTTAGCACAAAACTTCATGGAAGGTATAAATCTCCCTAGCTCAAAAGAAGAGCAAAGGGCCATGATTGGGGCAGAAATAACCACGGCACAGGTGGGGAGGGCAATAGGGGGCCTAAAGTCTGGGAAGGCAGGGGGACCAGATGGATTTGGGGCAGAGTATTATAAGGTCCTAAAAGGAGCCTTGGCGGAGCACCTAAAGCTGCTGATGGATGAGGCTAGGGGGAGAGGGGGCTCCCCAGGACATGCCTGGAAGCCAATATATGTGTGCTACCGAAGCCTGGCAAGGATGTAGCGGAATGCTCTTGGTACACACCCATCTCCCTTCTTAATTGTGACTGTAAAATAATGGCTAAAGTATTGGTTCTCCGTCTGAAATGGGCGCTGCCAGAAATGGTGCACCCGGACCAGACGGGGTTCGTGAAGGGAAGGTTTTCATATTATAACATGAGTAGGCTATTAAATGTGGTTTGGTGAGGCACTAGACATCCAAGGAAGGCCTGCGTGCTGACTATGGATGCTGAAAAAAGCATTTGACAGAATCGAATGGGACTACCTTTTTGATACAATGAATAGGTTTGGAATGGTAGATGGGTTTGTGGACCTAGTTAAAATGCTGTACCAGGGGCCGAGAGCTAGAATACTGGTAAATGGTCGACCCTCAGAAGAATTGCAACTATTTAGGGGAACCAGGCAGGGGTGCCCCCTCTCTCCCCTCCTCTTTGCTACTGCTACAGAACCACTGGCTATCAAGATAAGGGAAAGCCACATTATACAGGGTATCCCAGGTCACAGAGGCAGGCAACACCAAATTATTTTGTATGCTGATGATTTATTGTTATTTGTCACCAGGCCAGAGAGGTCAGTACCAGCCCTGCTAAACATTATCACTGAATCTGCAGCATTTTCAGGATACAAGCTCAATTTTCAAAAGTCAGAGATTCTTTTCCTGGGGGAGTGGGGAGGAGATCCCCAGTCATACGTGGGGCCTAAAAAAGGTGGGGGACAGCTTTACCTACTTAAGGATTAAGGTTGGAGGATCACTGAATAAACTGTATGAGATGAACTACACACCACTTTTTGAAATATTAGCAGATTTGGACAGGTGGAGGGCCCTCCCAATTTCATGCGTAACTTTGTCATTTTTGCATATTTTGAGCCCACATTTTCAACATGGCCTTTTTGGGACCCCAACTCATGAACAAAGGTGGTGGAATTATGAAAGTCCATCTAAAAGGCGATTTTGTGGTCACTTGGCAAAATCACTTTTCCAGTGGGATCTGAACATTTTTCACTGCCCTTCTTCATGAGGTGGGGTCATAAGAAAGCAATGTTGAAAATGTTGGCTCAAAATAGGCAAAAAATGGCACAGTTATGCACATCCGCTGAAATTCTGGTGCGCTCGCTTGTAACTTTGGTCGTTTTAAATATGCTGACCCCAAATTTTCAACATATCCATTTTTTTACACCACCTCAGGAACATGACCGCTGTCATTTTTCAAATCCTGGCCAAACTGCGTGTTCGCAACTGAGGCGCGGAATGATGTTGCGGTGACACGGAATAACGTTTTGGTGGGGATTTGAAAATTTTCAGTACCAGGTTCATGACATGGGGTAATAAGAAGGCTATGGTGACAATTATGTTGTGGTTTTGCTAGAAATGCAAGCACAGGGCCGTAGGGCCCTGCCCTTCCAAAGCAACACACATATATGCATCTATGGAGGGATGGGAGCACATGGCCCAGAGGACCCTGTGTGCCCACAGGCAAGTAAGGATATGATTACACGATCTCAAAAAGTATGAGAGGATGGGGCCCTGCGCTTCCACAATCAAATAAGTATACAATTATACCATCTCAAAAAATAAGGAAATTCTTTGTAAAAAAAAAAAAAAAAAAAACCTGCATGAATGCAACATTTAGGGTTCAGGCTAATTGGGATTGAGGAAATGGTGGCAAAGCTCCAGGTAGGGGGAACAGATTTATCCCCAGTCACTGCCCTGCAGACCCCCCCAACAGAGATGAGATCACTAGATCATGAATGACTTGTAAAATTCCCCTGTATACCCATCAGGTCCAGGATTTTAGCCTGATTTAAGAAGTTTGATAGCCCTTCCAGCTCTAGCAAAGCAACAGGGGCAACTAATATGGCAATTTGAGCAGGAGTAAGTTTAGGGAGATGCAAATCAGCCAGATATGTATTTATCCTGTGGGGTGGAGGACATGTCAAAAGAATAAAAGGTCTGGTAATATCATTTAAAAGCAGTTAAAATCTCCTTAGGTTGTTTCAGAAGAGTTCCAGATGAGTTAATGGCTGACTGAGTTGTTCATTCTTGGCATGTATGTGGAGGTGCATATGCCTACAGAACTGTGGCCCTTCTCTTCGTGTCACTCTAGGTTGCCAGCACTACCACCGGGACTCCACCTGGGGACAACCAAGGGCCAGGACAGCAAATCTCCCCCCGGGAGAGGAGAGCTGTCCTCTGGACACTCAATCCTCTCTCTCCCTGGCCGACCTCCAGTGACCCGAGCTAATTTCCAAACCCGAGTTGCCAGCATGGAAAAAGGTAAGGCGCAGAGCACCTCAGCCCTCTTTGCCACTGGGCCGGCTTGGTATGGACACACTTACATGAAGACTGCCCGCAGGGGATCAGAATACTGAAGCCCCAATCTGTGCAGCAGAGGCTGCTTTATGTGTACCAGGAGTTCTCCTTGAATCATTTTTCTCAACTGTTGCTAAGACAAAGAGCAAACTTGAAGCCCTCTTACAGTGAGGTTACAACATTTAACTGACATAACAATATAAACCAACCTGAGGAATGGTCCAAGTAATTAATAAGCAATGCTTACACACAATAGTTGTCCAATATAACACATATTGAAAAAGTTGAGGATACTACCTTACAGCCCCTCCACAACAGAGGAGCTCCACTCCCACTAACAAAGACTTGTCCAGAGTCAAAGTGCTGGGGTTTCTTGAGTTGTGCTATTGATAGCTGGTTTTGCAATAAAACAAACCATAAGAACATACAATGAAGCCAGCAGAATAAGGCCATTAAGACTATCAAGCCTACTCATATTGCAGGGTCCTCAACGTCAGCTCGTGACCCTGTCCCGGGGAGTTCCAGATAATTTTGGCAGACATGAGTAATTTACTCCCCATTTGTTAAATTAGGTGAGTAAAATGAAATTTTGGTGAATAGTGCTTCAAATCTTAAAGGAAAATGCTCCTTTAGAAGCAATAGTAGTGTTATGAAATGCTCTTTTGCTGGGTTTGGAGCATTTTCATGTGTTGGGATAAGTATATGTACGCATTAAAAAATGTTGGAGTATTTCCTTAAAAATGGTGAGTAAAATAGGCTGGTACTCACTTTATGTGGAGTACTGCTACCCCACAAATCAGCCTGCCTTCCCCTCCAAGCACCTCCCTCTTAGCCTTTACTTTCCCCTTAACTCTGTCCCAGCCTCTGTTAAAGCCTCCTAGAGTTTTCAGGGAAACCACCTCCTCAAGAAGCCCATTCCAACCTGCCACCACCATCTCTGTGAACAGGTGCCTCCTAATCTCTCTCCTAACCCCAACCCAAGGCTGTGCCCCCTCGTGTTTCGATTCCTACTGAGCTTCAAAAGACCCTCCATGTCCACCCTGTTTATTCCTTTCAAATGCTTGAAGGCTTCAATCATGTACCCTCTCTCTCCCCCACCTCTCCCCCAGAGATTACATGTTCAGGGCCTCCAACCTCTCCTCATCAACCTACCCTGCTGGCCCATGATCATCTCAGTGACTTCCTTTGGATTGTCTCCAGCAGGTTTATGTCCTTTTTAAGGTATGGTCACCAGTACTGTACACTGTACTCCAAATGAGGCCTCACCAATGACCTGTACAAGGGCAGTATTACCTCCTCTCGACTACTGCGGATTCACCTGGCAATATAGCCCAACATTTTATTTGCCTTTGCTGCTGTATTCCTACATTGCATGAAATAATTCAGGTTACCAGTGATCATCACCTCGAGGTCATTCTCCCCCTCGGATGTAGATACCCGAACCCTACACAGGCTGTGCTTGGTCCTTGGTTTCTTCGCTCCAGTGCACATGATCTTCCATTTCTTTGCACTTAAGCCAAGTTGCCAAATTCCAGAACACCTCTATGGTTATTCCAAATATTCCCTTAGGTCATGTATCCCTTCTGTTGTGTCTACCCTCCCACAGAGCTTGGTGTCGTCTACGAAGAAGCAAATTTTGCCCTTAATACCTTCCCCAATATCATTGATGAATACATTAAAAAGCACTGGTCAAAGCATCGAATCCTGTGGAACCGCACTGGTGACCTCCCTGGTACTTGAGAGCTCACCCTTCACCACCACCACCATGCTCTCGGTCCTGCTCTCAGCCAATCATCCGTCCACCATGTCAAAGGCCTTGCTGAAGTCCAAGTAAAGTAAAATATTTTAAAATGTATTTTTGGTTTGGTTCAGTTATTGCTTGCTCACAGAAATCAAAAGCGAAGACAGACAGAGAGAGAGAGAGAGAGAGAAACAAATACAGAAGGGGAAAGCAGAAAACAACTACTGTGCACAAAGGAATGTTGGGGTGGGGCAGAACCACAGAGCCATAGTAACACCACAGCCATTTCACCTACCGGTCAAAACAAATAATCAGCATTCATTTTTTAATTATGTCTACACGCTGAAAAAATGACAAAAAAATCTAATTGTAATAAACTTTTTAATCTTTTTTTTTAATTTTTTTGTTCGTTTACAAACAAGCCATCTTATAATCACAATAATAAACTCAAGGGTGTGTCCTGTGGTGGGATAAGATCACATCTTGGTGTTGGACGCCTCAGCCTGCGGCCTCATGCCCGACCTGTAAGGCGTCATGTTATCCCAGCACAACACACACCCTGTCATGCATTATTGCTTAAATTAACTCTTTATTTAAGATGACTGTGTTACGTGTTGGTTATTATAGCCTTGTAAACTCATTAACGGGGGGCGGGGAGCACACATGTGCTGCCCATTAAGTTACTGCAGTACTGACCTCCTTCAATCATACACACACACGTGCACACGCATGAAGAGAAACATTTTTAAGGGAGGAATGGGAGTGAACCATGTGGGGAGGCATGAGAGGACCACAGTACATACCCCAAATCCTGCATACTCTATATAAGTCACTGCATTTTTCAGGGTTTTGTGTATGGGATAGCACCATAGCATACTGACCCTTTTGCTTTGAGGGTATGGCAACAAATAGAAACATATAAACATAGACAATGACGGCAGAAAAAGACCAGCGATCCATCCATTTTATTTTATTTCTGTTATTTTAAACTTAAACGGCAACATTTCGATTCATTATCTCCCCCACTATCCAGTACACAGTAATTGCACTGTTGGCTAGACCATCCCTTTCTGGGACCGACAGTCTGTATCTCCCTCTCACCCAACAGTTTGTATCTCCTTCCCCCCTCCACCCAACCTCCCCCCCATGTCACTACCATACAGCTGTAAAAGTTGAAAGTTTACATTTCAGATCTGAGCCACTTTTATGTTCAGTTTAGTCTGTGAGCACCCTTTGTTTATGGCAGTCCCACCACACAGATATCTTTACCAGTAAAACAAGCTCAGTTATATAGTGTAAGGTATTGCGCAATGGCTATCATTTTACAGAAGCTAAAAGAAGTCTTAGGAAAGAATGCAGTCTGTGAGTGTTTAAGTCTGTTTCTGGCTTACACTGTCCAGCTCATTCAGACACTATAAGAGCAGGGGATGGGGGGAAAAAAGAGGCTTCCCAGTTACATCCGACGTGTAAAGGATAGAAACCCCTTTATAGTTTATTTATTTGGCGCCCAATCCCACAGGTTCTGGGAACCTTACAGCACATACAAACTGCACAGCTTGTCAACAACTCAATTATAGCGGTTTTAAATTAACAGAAATATTATGACTAGCTAACATAAGTAACTTATAAATGGCACAGTGTCGGGTGTTTCTACAGTAAGATGAAAAAGCCAGTGAGAACAGATGGTATGTCAGCCCCCTCTTTAAAGTTTCAACGAAGGGACCTCCTCAGACCTTGTGGTAGCTGGTTCGACAGAATGGGCACTGCTGTGGCAACCGCCCAGTCCCAATAACGTAAGACAGGACTGAGGACCTTCAGGAGACCCCACCTCCAAAGAACAAAGAGGACAGACAGGAGCGTATGGACAGAGGAGCTCTTCCTGGTAGCCTGGGCCCAGGTCACGTAGGGCATTAGCTCTGGAGCAGTCATCTGTTCCTTTGTTTCACAGTCTTCAGCGTTTTCTGTGCAGCCGGAGAAATGTCAAAATTGTTTGTTTTTTTTATCCCCTCCTATCGCCCCGTTGTTCCACTCCTTCGGGCTCGCTCACGCTACCCACCCCGACACTGAGTCTGCCCCTAGAGTGCCCATGGGTGACTCCTACCTTTCCTCCCATCTTTTGTGGAGCACCCTGGCACAGCGGGGTCTGCCTGTGGTTCCTGGACTGGGCAGCTGGAGCAGCTGTCATCTAGGCCCGCCGAGGTTGGTTTCCATTTTCTGTGCTTCCCGTCCCTCCCGAGGATGTCGGCTCAGGCAAGTGCATGCTGGCGCATGCCTGCCAGCTGCCTAACAACGCCCTCCCTCCCCAGCCCTTGAAGCCGCCAGTGCCCGTGAGAGCCTGTGCTCCCACTGGTCCCCAGGGACGTTGGGTGCATACAGCACCTCTGGTAACCCACCCCAAAGGAGGAAAGCATCCATTGGGATGCTCAATCCTCCTTCTCCCTGCTGACCCCCGATGACCCGAGTCCGTACCCGAACCTGGGTCACCGGCGTGGTGCGAGGTGTGGCGTCCAGCACCTCAACACTCAGGGCCATCGGGCCGGCCTAAACGTTTTACAGAAAAACCTAAATGTGGGCCGGCCTGTCAACGCAGAGGCAGTGCATCCGTCTGCAATGCCGATGACCCAGGTTCAGGAATGGACCCAGGACATCGGAGGGCCGGCCGGGGGGAGAAGGACTGAGCATCCTAGGGACTGCTATCCTTCTCCGGGGGGTGGGGGATAGTGTGTCTGGCACACTACGGACTCCTAGCAGAGGCTGGGGATCCGCTGTACCGGCACCATACTAGTGGGGGGGGGGGCCGGGCAGATGCAGCAGTCATTGCACGTCCTCGCCCCCTGTGCAGCATACAAAATACTGGCACTGAGCGTGCAGCCCCACTGCCCCCGCTCCCAATAATATCCGCTAGGTGGGGTCCCGCTCCCGTGGACCCACCCGGAGGGGGTAGTAAGCCAGGGCATGTTACCATTGACCTTGGAGAGGGGCCACCCAGTTCTCAGTTATTTGCTGGATTAGAGTCTGCAGCATCTCCTGCTCCTGGGGAGGCCTTGACTGGTACATCCCTTGAAAACATTTAATACTTTTCCTCTTCACACACCCCAATGACTGAGAATGCCATGGCCGCACCCTTCCTTTACTCAGAATAACTGGCTTTACTGTATACACCAGTGCTGCTCCTTTGCTGGCTGGCACAGGGTTCACAAATGATAAACAGTCATGCTCTCCTTCTCAGGGAGCCGAGCAGCTGACTTCCACAATGTGCACATCCACAGTGTGGGGTTCCGGAGATAGCACGCAAATCTGGGACTCCCAGATGGTAGTGCAATGCACTGCCACCTCATCACTCAATAGCCCAATTAAATTAAAATAACTGCTGTGCAATCTTTAAAGTTATTAAAGGTTTTTAAAGAGGAGGGGCCCAATTCTGAGTCACATGGGACTGCCACAAAATCACTGTGAACCAATTCTGCAAGTCACTTGGCAGGATGCCCTTTGAACTATGCTCAGAGGGTGTCTCTGTGACTTTCTGCAGCACCGAACGTGCGTGGTTTGGTTGGGATTATTTAACTTGTAAGAGGCAACCCTCTCTGAAGCTTGGAGCACCTGAACAAACAGAGCCGGGGCGGGGAAATGTTGTGATGGTGTGGTGCACTACCTTCAAACTCACCAGAAGGAGAGGCAGGAGACAAACTTTAATGAAGAAGAGGGTGTTTAATCTCAGACCAAGGTAGCACAAACCCAGGAAGCAACACACCAAACTTTGCAGTCCAACTCTGTACACAAGCAGTGAACGTTGTAACTTATTACTTTACTGTGTGAATTACTGTAATTTAGTTGATATCGTCACTCTTTACATTAAGCCAAATAAATCAGTTCTGTACCAACTGATCAGAGGTTTTACCTTGTAATTCAAATAACTGTACAACTGTGGTGACTGAACTGTACTTACGGTATCACCTTGTTAGAGATATAGTACAGTCACTACAGTTACAACAGTGAATGTACTGTACTTACAACTACCACTAATGACTGTACTTTACTTGTGACTTTATATCTCACATGGCTTTAACCTCAGTTGGACTTAGTGTATGCTCTATATCAATAGGCCTGTGTTTACACTACCTGATCTGCACTGTTGTGAGAGGTGCAGATGAGTTGAAATGTTGCAGGTAAGGCAGTGTAAACAGCAGAGAGAGCATTGCAGGTGGCTCTGTTGCAGCGCAGGACGATTCCTGTTTTTATGAGATTATGTACCACTGCAGGCATT
The DNA here is from genome assembly GCA_016271365.2 of Neoceratodus forsteri. Taxonomy (NCBI): domain Eukaryota; kingdom Metazoa; phylum Chordata; order Ceratodontiformes; family Ceratodontidae; genus Neoceratodus; species Neoceratodus forsteri. The sequence goes on from JADMNL010000025.1 coordinate 355,421,247, forward strand.
TTTGCTGGCATGTAAACACGCCGCTCCGCCTGCAATGGTACAGCACCACAACATGCCACGCTGTGCCGTACTCTCCCCCTCCTATATACTACCTGCCTAACCTGAGCTCTTCTGTAGAAATGGACTACCAAAGATCAGATGATTCAGACTGGGCCCACGTACAGTAACAGCAGTGAAGGCTCAGGTAGTTGGACATGGCCAGTGTTAGGGTATAAATGATCAGTTTTCCAAAGTTCATGTTTCAATGGTGTTAGGAATTCAGCAGCCTGCTGCCCTCCCTCTGCACCCAGCCGGAAAGGCATGTAAAACACAAGAAGACCCCAACATGACACTGCGATAGTGGAGAGCATTAGCATGTGAATGGTAGTCAGCGGCGGTGCGGATTGAGCAACTGCAGCAATGTGGACGGCGGCAGTGCTGGTAACTCATGTGCAGACATACCTAATGTCACAAGATGAGTCAGCTGAGTGAGCCAAACCTCAAGTCTGTCTGCGGGTTGTCAAGTGCTGCAAGAGACCAATGGTGAGCAGGCATCAAAGTCACAAAAGAGAAATGGCAGACGGATGTCCAAGTCGAGGCATCTCCCCTCTGGGCTGTAAATGTCTCTGGAATGTAGACGACTTTGGGCTAAAGAACACACAGGATCAGAACCTCTGAATTCCAGGAAACTCTCTCTCCAGACAACTCTGGAATGAAGAACGCACCGAATCAGAACCTCTTGATTGCTTTGGAATCCCAGCAAACTTTCCCTCTGTTCTGTAGACAACTCTGGACTGAACACCACATTGGGTTGGAACCTCTGGATTACTTGGGAATTCCAGGAAACTTTCCTTCTGAACTGTAGAAAACTCTGAACTGAAGAAAACACTGGATTGGACCCCCTGGATCACTTTAGAATTCCAGGAAACCTTCCTTCTGGACTGTAGACAACTGTGGACTGAAAAACACACCAGACTGGAACCCCTGGACCTCTCTGGAATTCTAGACGACTTTCCTTCTGAACTGGTTTCAACAGCACCTGAAATGAACTGTTGAGCAACAGTGACTTGGATCCATCCTAGGTCCGCTGCAATGTTTCGGAGACTGCAATCACTTTGAAGGCTCAAAGTGATTTGTGAAATGGTCAGGCACATATAATAGTCAAACTATTTAAGAATTTTGACAGTTCGTGAGGTGCAATACTTTCATATCTTAGGTACTTTAGATAGTTTGTTTAAAGTCAGGTGTATGCATTACTTCAGTGGCACAAGTACTTTGTTATGTTATCGGGATATACTTAAATAACTCCGGGTACTAGATTGGCACAGGGGCATTGTGGTAGTGCTACTGCCTGCCACATTGGCAACCGAGGATCGGGAGCAATCTTAGGTTGCTGAGGGACGACCAGGGGTAGAGGACGAGCATCCAATGGACTGCTCTCCTCCTGCGAGAGGCTTGGCGCTTCTGTCGAATGACTGCCACTGAGTGGAGGCCTGGTGACAGTGCAGGTCTGTGAGCAGCACATGAAGGGAAGGAGTTGCATGACTTCTGCGGTGTGCGCGTGCCTCCCCACACATGTACGTCAATGTGCATGCCAAGCAGGGAACACAGACCAAAAAGCCTGAAAGGAAAACGGCGAGGTAGGCGCACATATGAAGCGCTGCATACTGACTTCTACCTGCTCCACCGCTAGGACCCTGTGAGCCAACTATTAAACATAGAAACATAGAAACATAGACTTTGATGGCAGATAAGGACCGCTAGGCCCATCTAGTCTGCCCATTTCCCTACCTACAGGATAGGCCACAGATCCTAGTTAACCAACAGCCTATATCTTCCTGCCCCCCACAAGAATTGCCTTATGTCTGTCCCATGCATTCTTGAATTCTCCCACAGTTTTAGACCCCACACTTCCTCAGGAAGGCTGTTCCATGCATCCACTACCCTCTCTGTGAAATAATACTTCCTCACATTGCCACTGAACCCCTCCTTCTATCTTTAAATTGTGTCCCTTGTTCTTGCAAGTCTCTTTTTCTGAAAGATGCTACCCTCTTGGACTTTGTTGATTCCTTGAGGTACTTGAAAGTTTCTATCATGTCCCCCTCTCCCTTCTTTCCTCAAGGGTATACATATTAAGCTCCTTTAGTCTCTCCTCATACGGCTTCTCTTGCAGACCCTGCACCATTTTAGTTGCCCTCCTCTGGACTGCCTCTATCCTGTCTTTGTCCTTGCGGAGATGGGGTCTCCAGAACTGGACACAGTATTCCAGATGGGGTCTCACCAACTGTCTGTACAGAGGGATAACAACTTCCTGTTTTCTGCCAAACCAAAGGCACAGTCACCACCCTGACTTTAGGTTCTATCTCCGGAGTGTCACTCTCAGCCAAGATGACTGCATAAAGTGTAAACATTTAAGTGAGGGATTCCTGAAGTTTGAATCACCAGCTGGCAGGTAAGTCCTGGAAAGGTGGGAGATGGTGGGGGGTGGCAGGGACAGGGTTGAAGGCAGCCCTGCCCGCCTCAGCCAAGAAAGAAGCAACCTTGATTATATAACTTGGGTACTTTGAGACAGTTCTTTAGGCATCAGGTGCATGCAATTCATGTACTTTACCTTCACTAAAAATACCACCAACAGCTTAATCTGGTTCAAGGTCAGTTGATATTCATCTGTATCCCCCTCCCGCGGGTCGTGTCTGAAAATAGGCAGAATTTGTCTAGTGCACTTACCCGGTCAACAAAAAACTAAATAAAAAAAAAATAAAAAAGACTCAGGGACCTTTAGGCAGTTTGTTAGATGTCAGAAGCACATAACACTTTAATGGTTCAGATAGTTTAGACAGTGGCCCAGATATTCAAAAAAGAGTTGAGCCATGCGCAATAGGGTTGCGTCTGCGCAAGTCAGAAATTGCGCCATTCTGCGATATTCAGCAGGAGGCAGTTGCGCCCCCGAAATCATGCTGAGCAACAGCGCAATGATAATGAATGCATGCGCAACTGAGGGGGGAGGAACCATGCATAAATGACACAGTGCGATATTCAATGACTTGCGCCATGCGCAACAGTGGAGCAAGTGGAAGTTGCGCCATAGCGGAAATGAGCCAAATTAAAAAGGAGCAAGGAAGAGGCGCAAGAACACTACAGGGAAGCCACATGAGGCACAGGCAGAGGCAGATGGCACGAACAGGGCAGGCCAGGGAAGGGCCACAGTGAACAGCCAGGCACAGGAAAGGTGTGGGGAGCCACACAGCACAGAGGCCAGCACAGGCAGGTGTACCCGGTGCAGGGGAAGTAGCAGCCAGAACGGTGGGGGGAATACAGTAACAGCTGCAAGGGGTGAGCATGAAGCCAGGGACATGGCCAGTGCCACCTTCCACATAGAGGCCATAATGAGGGGTGAGAAGGCGGGCGGCAGGGGGGCGTAGCCAAGGAAGAGCCCGTCGGCGGTATGCCCCCAACAGGAAGTACCGAGCCCACACCAGCTTTGAGCTGTACACAGATACTGAGATTGTGGGCCGGTATCACCTGAACAGGGCAATTTTGAGGCAGCTCTGTGAGCTGTGCAGTGATGTGATGCAGGCACCCACACGACAGAGCCATGCCCTGTCAGTGGAGACCAAGGTAACAGCCTGCATGTGCTTGCTCGCCACGGGTACCTTCCAGAGACTAACTGGGGACACCACAGGCATAACCCAGTCAGCCACGTCACGTCACACCACCTCACCTCACCCAATTCCTCAGCGCACTGCCGCCACATGCTGAGGAGTACATCCATTTCCCCAGCACAGCGGCGGAGCGCACAGCAAACATACAGGAGTTCCACAGGGTAGCAAGTATGCCTGGCATGCTAGGGGCAATAGACTGCACCCACATGGCTATATGCACACCACCTGGCCCCGAGGGGGCCGCAGACATACATCGAGAAGGGCTATGCCAGCATCAACTGCCAGGTGGTGTGCGATGCCAGGGGGCGCATCATCAATGTCTGTGCCACGCACCCTGGGGTAGCACACAATCCTTTCATCTGGCACCAGTCAGCACTGTGCCACAGATTCGAGAGTGGGGACATCCCCACTGGCCACCTAATGGGTGAGTATGCAAACCACATGGACAAATATAGGGCCTGGGGGGGGCATGGCCAGAGGTGGTATGGGTAGTAGCCTACATGGCCTGGGGCAGGCGATGCTGATCACAAACTAACCTCCACCCTCTACACACAGGTGACGGTGGATACCCACTCCATCTGGCAGCTCACACACCCACAAGCGGCCCACGACCATTGCAGCAATGCTACAATGAGGCACACGCCACCACAGCGTATGTCATCAAGCGGGTGTTAGGATGTTGAAGGCATGTTTCCGTTGCCTGGACACCTCTGGCGGTGCCCTACAGTACAGCCCCTCAAAGGCCTGTGGGATATTCCTGGCCTGTTGCATCCTGCACAACATGGCCAGCAGATGTGGGATAGCCATACAGGTCGAAGAGGGGGACAGCGATGGGGACACCAGTGACGATGGTGATGGGCATCCCCCCCCTTGGCCGACAGGACCCCCGACTGCTCCGGCTGGCACATCTGCACCGGGACACCATCATGGAAGAGCACTTCAGCCAACCCAGATAAGTCATGGGGCCATGCGCAACCACCAGTGGCCAAGGCACAACCCACAAACACGCATAGACACACACCGGGGTGCATGCTGTCAAGGGAAGTGGCAGGGCACAGAGGCACACACACAGCCAGGGATGGGTGAGTATTAACATGCCACACCGAAGGACACATACAACGCAACAAACATGCACAGAGGGCAGAAGGCACACCGACTCAGAACGCACACCCTAGCAACACACATGTCCACAGGCCACCACGCCCACTGCCTGTCCATGTACGTGTGTCAGATGCTGAGCACCATTGCACTTTGGTGTACAGTGCAATGCAGGCATCATCATGCACATGCAACTGCGGACAGCAGCCAGAAGGGTGTGCATGTGGACTGTGTGTCCGTGTGCAGGGCCAGGTACCCACCCGTGCACTGCCCACTGACACACACAATGCACACAGGGCAGCACCAGACAGTAGCCATGCTGGGAGACAGGTCAGTCCCGCGACACAGTGCCATGGCCACCACGGATGCATGGGCGGCCCCGCCAGCACTGGCAGGCTGACCACTGGCCTCATGGGGTGGCACCCGATGGTCCCCAGGGGTTCCACTGCGTGAAACCGCGACTAGTGCTCACGCAGGGGTCTGCAGCACACTGAACATGCCTGCACCAGGAGTGCTCGGGATGCCCACAGCTGAACCCGGCGTCGACAGGGTGGGAGTCGCACGACGCTGGGAACGCGGGGTGGACAGTGCACTGCATGGTGCACGCGATGCATGGGCACCTGACTGTGTACCCATTGTAGCCATGACAGCAATGAACGTCTGTGCATGCCTGTCAATGGCAGCGGTCACATCCTCAAGCAAATAGTCCATCCGTGCCAAGATCTGTTCGGTGTTCCTGCTGTGACGCTCCTCTGCCCACTCCAGAGCCACACACAGTGCTTCCACAGACGTCGCAAGCTGCATCTGCTGCTGGACCGATGCTCGCAGTAGGCGGGTGTGCTCGTCCAAGAGGTCATCAGCCTCCTCGGCATCCTGTCCCTCAGGGTGTGCAAGGGTCTGATGTTCAGCACCCCTTGAGGGTGGGTGCTGCGCACCAGGACCAGGTCTGGGCATGTCCAGAGGCGGTGCACAGACGCCGCCGCTGAACCCTGTACCCCCAAGCCCAGTGGGTGAATGCTGATGCTGCCCCTCCGGCTGCCGCACCCCAGGGCTCAGTGGTGCTGCCGCAGTGGCTGCAACAGTCCCACTGTCCTGAACAGACACCAGTGCTGCCCCACTGGTGCTGACAAGCACAGCCTGGGACTGTGCTGACACGCGAGCCTCCACGGCGGCACCACCCACAGCCATACAGCGGTGCCCTGCTGTGTGTCCATCCTGTGGCACACGTGTCACCTGCCATAACGGTTGTGTCATCACTGGTGCTGGACTCTGCCCGGCCACAGCCACAGCATGCTGGCATCCGTGGATGCCAACGCGTGGTTACACAGGCAGGGCTTTCTCCACACCTGTCACAGCGACATCAGTGTGGACAGCCAGGCAGCCTCACTGCGTAATGATCCACATATACCTGTGGGTGGGACGGTCCCATCTCCGACTCCATCCAGCTGTCCGCAGTGGACGGGCCACCACCGCTGACCCATGCGGATGCTCGGGATCTGTAAGGGAAAGCAAAGTAAACTTACTGGGTGTGACCTACCCTGCCCTCCCCAGACAGACCATGACTTACCATGCAGTGATGGGCCACCACCTGTCTGGAAGCCACCACCTGGAACACCCTCTATGGCGACGCGCGTGCAAGCTTCCAGCAAGCCTGTCCTCCGCTGGGGTGAGCTGTACCACCTCCGGCTGTCCCCCACCTGTTGCAGCACGTGCCGCCCTGATGACAGCCACCTTCTCCTTAACCCTCCTCCTGTCAGTGCCCGTCTTCTTCTTACATTCCTGCATGGAGTGCTGGTGGCTGCCATGCAGGTTCACGGCACGTGCCACCTCCTCCCATGCAGCAGCACGGGCCTGGGGGGGTTCCCCGCCGTCCACTGAGCAGTGGCTCCTGATCCAGGTAGGCCTCGAAAAGGGCCTCGGTTTCGGCCTTTGGAAAATTCAGCCTCCTCCTCCCACCAGTTTTCCTCCTCTCCAACAACGTGCTCGGTCATTGTGTAGCCTGTAAGAATGGCGGTTGTTACCTGTGACTGTGCAGTCCCATGCATGTCCCTGAATCCACAGTCCACACTCCCAAACAGCATGCTACTCACCAATAAACTGCAGTATCCTACTATGGCCACTGCAGCACATTGTCGCACCTTTATAGCGCAATCCATGCAAATGAGGTGAGGAGCAACTTTAATTAGATGCAAATTGTAGTGCTGCGCCATTGAATGGCTGATCGGATGATCTGCATATGACGGCTGAATATTGCGCTGTTGCGCTTTGCGCAATTGTGTTAAATGTGCTGAGCCAATGGCGCAGTTCAGTGGCATGCGTAGTACACCTCACTGCGCATGCCCGGCTTGCTGACGCAGGCGTCTGCCGTGCTGATGACGTGCTGTGCATGGTAGGCAATGCAGGGCACGGTCACCATTGTGCCAGTGGCGCTATGGCGATGGTCACTACATGGCGCTGTGGCACTGGGCCTTCATAGGTGCATTGGGCCAACTGCCCAATAGCCCGCTGTGGCACTGGCACACAAGCAGCCAATGTCGCTGTGCATGGCCTTGCGCCAGAGACCACTGACCCTGTGCCCGACCTTTGCCCCCTTAGCGCCATGCGTCAGGCATAGGTGCACCTCTATCGCACTGTTCGGTAACAGCGTGATAGGGAATGGCAGCGCTGTACCGCGCAGCATCTGCACGTGGGGAGCCGCGCTGCAGAGCGCCATATTGCCTACTATAGCTGTTGGAATGGTGCGTAGACGAGCTGCTCCATGGACAGCCATTGAGGTGGCCAATCTGGTGAACATAGTTGAGCCACACCATGGGCCTCTCTTTGGGGAGGCCCCCCTGGAGAGGGCAAGGACCCAGGTGTGACAGGAGGTGGCCACTGCCCTGGATGAGGCAACAGGCTGGGGGCGTTCGGCTGAGCAGTGCAGGCACCGCTATGGTGACCTGCGCAGGAGGGAGCCGGAGCTACTGGCCCGACTGCGGTCACGTGCCAGGAGGGGCATGGTGCCACGTCCAGGTAGGGGTTCCGTCAACACACTTTTATCGTCCATATGAGTCACAGTGTTGTGTGTGTCCAGCACATAGAGGAGGGACCGTATGGGGTTGGCCATGGCAATGTTCGCAGGGTGTGGGGTGGGTGGGTCTGGCTGGGTGGGAGGGCACACACCTTGGGGCAGGGGGACTTTGCTTCGGGAATGTACTGATGTTCTTCTCTTCTTTTTTTCCCCACAGGCCCAGAAGAACTACGCAGGGTGCGGGCAGAGCAGCGGAGGGGTGTTGAAACCGCAGCCAGGCAGGCCGAAGACCATCAACGCCCACCTGACCGGCCCGATGAGGGCGAGTGCCAGACCTCCATGATTAGTACTGCATGCTGTGTGACAAGGTGGGCAGCGGGGCATGGCCACCATTCATTGACATCACTGCCATGCATGCCACTGGTTACAGTCAACACTGTCCAGTGGCAATGCATGTCTGGGTGTGCGTCACTGGTGGTCCATGCATGCACCAGGTGCAATCCTTAGGAGGCTAGACACGATGGGGGTGCTGCGGCGCCACAGAGCCAGGCGGACCCAGAGCCAGGAACGGCAGTCACGTTCACAGTCCCTTGGTCCCTGACTTCCCATGGACCCACCCTCACACCCCACCTATGCCATCCCATTTGTCCACCCCTTCCACCTGCCCACCCCCACCTTGTTTGTGTCCCCCACCCCAAGCTTGTAAATAGTTATTATTATTGCACACAGTTAAGTTTTATATTTTTACAATACATTTGAATTTTATATGAATACCGTGGTGGTCTCTGATTTGCAGCGGGCTATGGGTGCTCAGCTGCAATGGTGTGCACAGCACAGTGCATGGCATCAGGGGTGGTGCAGTCATGGGTATGTGTGTGTGTGTCCGTGTGTAGGTGACTATGTTGTGGGGGTAGATATCAGTCAGTGTCTGTGTTGTGTGTGTTGTTCCCTGTGCACTGGATGACTGTGTGCAGTGGTCCATGGCACGTGCTCTGTGTCCATGGCGCACCCATCGGCCCGTCCATGGCCTGTGCAGCCAACACACATGCCTGTCTGTGACCTGCACAGCCCGCTGGCATGTCAGTGGTGGCATTCCCTGCACAGTGGACACTGTAACCGTCACTTTCTGGGTTGCCCTCGTCACTGGTGTGGTGCATGCCTGGCTCAGGTGGCACTGTGGGCGACATGGTCATTGTCCCACCTCCATGCTGTTGCTTGTGTGTGTTGCAGAGGATGTGCCCCACTATCTGTGGCTTGTGCTTCGGGTGATTACTGGTGGTGTATGGGTCCACAGTGTCTGAGCAGGGTGGCTGGCACTCCAGTGCCATGGTGGACTGCGGGTTGTGTATACACGGCATACATGGGCCCATAATGGGGGGCTTGGTTGCCCCACCACTGCGTCCCTGTGTTGTTGTGCCCTTGGGTATGGGTGGGTGTCTGTCCATATCCTGTGTGGCATCTGGTGTGGTGCATGCTTCCACGCACCACTGTGGGTGTCTGTGCCAGATGTTGTGGCCAGTGGTGGGCCGCGGTGTGTCACTGGAATACTGTGCAGGGCGCTGTACCACTGGTGGTGGTGTCAAGGACACGACCGTCCCATATGGGGTACCTCTTGTGCCAACACATGGTCGGTCTCTCAGCAGTACCTCGGGGGAGTGTGCGTGGTGGCACTGTGTCTGCCATTGTTGCATTGCCGTGTGCTGCAACCTGCTGATGGGTGCTCGTGGTGGGGCTGGTTTGCATGGTTCTGTGGTGCCCAGGGTTGCATTGACACAGTGGGGGTGGTGGCATGCATGGGGTTTCCTGCAGTGGTGGTCACTGCTCATGGGAGGTGTCTGGGGGTCACGGTGCAGGGTGTGCTGTGCACTGGGGGGATGGTGTGGCACAGGGTGGTCTGCCCTCCTTGTGTGCCAGTCACAGCTTGCCGGTAGGTGTGATGGGGCACCATGGCCAGGCTGTGGGTTGGTTGCTTGTCTCCATGGACCAGTGGTTATTCCAGCCTCCCGGGTTGTGCTGTGCTTGGGGTGTGGGGGGACAATGTCTGTTCTGCTGTGTGTTCCTGTGCCCATCTGTGGCATGGGTGGTGGGCCCCTACCTCCCTGATTGTGCAGTTACATTGCTCTGCAGCTGGGGGCTCCCTGGTTGCGCTATGGTGCCTCTGGACTGCTCAGCTGAACATCCCTTGTTGCGCTATGGCGCATCAGATCTGCTCAGCTTCCCCTCCCTAGTTGTGCTATGGCATAGGTGGTGCGATATTCAGTCATTGGCTGTAGGCGCAATTTGGCCTGCTCCTTTTTTGAATATCGCATCTCTTGCGCATGGGCGCAATAGACTTGAGCTTGCTCCTGCTATTGCGCACTTTTTGGACGCAGTTTGAATATCCGGGCCAGTTTGTTAAAACTGTCATATGCATGCCCTACTTTAATAACTCAGCAACTTTTAGGCAGTCTGTTAGGCATCAGAAGGAAGCAATACTTTAGTAGCACAGACAGTCTAGACAGCTCATTAAATTGTAAGCGGCATGCACAACTTTAATAGTGCAGGAATTTTTACACAGTTTGTTACCATCAGATGCATGCAATACTTTAGTGAGACAGGTAATTCAGATGGTTTGTGCAAAGGGCATGGTCACTCTAAATAATAAAACTTTTATTAAAACTTTTCTTTAAACACAGTCTTCTGTCTTCATACTATCGTTAGCTTCCTTTTGCAACTGTTTGCCTTGTACCAGAAACTTGGGAAATTTTAAATGGCTGGCTACTGTTGCTTTTACACAGGTTTAAAGGGTTTAAGGGACCAAGACAGCTCTGGTTACAGTGACTGTGTCAGCAGGTTGCCCCCGCCCAACTCTGGGGTCTAATTTGAATAAATTAATTTAAATGTATCTACTCTGCTCCTCTTTTCTGGGATCAATTGTTGGAATACTTGTGTTTCTGACCACTCCCACCAGGAGTCAGGCCTCAGTTCTGCCACAAATAGCAGGTCAAAATTCTCTTCAGTTCTCCTCTCCTGAGGAGGACCAATCATGAGGAAGCACCCACCTACAGCCGCTCCTGACTAGGGCTGGTTGTTGCCTGTCAAGGGACCTTTCTCTTTTTGCAGCTGTATCTGCTAATGAGAAGCGCTGACTGGCATGGGGAAAGTGTCTCAAGAGTAGATGACACTTGGCTGTTGGTGACTCTGCCAACTCATCATCCCGAATGGGTACTGTGGGAGGAACTGGGGTTTCTCCTTCGTACAGCCCGACTGGCTCGATGTTGTTGCTGGCTCACCTCTCTCTCTCCCCGACACTGTTCTCACTACCATGGCCTGATAATCACCACTACTTTCCCTTTTACTTTAGCTCAACTGCACTACTCTGCTGCTGCCGCTCCTTTCTGTAATGCCAAACTGTCGTCATTGCTGCCTTCCCGTTTGGGAGTCTCATCACTGCAGTCAGACTTAGCGCCAGAGGGAGGAAGAAGACCGCACAGACCAACATATACTTTTACTTTACTTTTCTTCTCTGGTCTCCAACGCACCTTCTGTGTCTTTTGCCTGCCAACAACTCCACCCCAAAACCACAGCTTTTCGAATGGACACCACTGGTGAACACTGGCAACCCTGGCAAACAGCTCCCCCCCCCCCCAACGCGCCCAATGGGCTCAACAAAAAAAATTCAAAATAAACAGCTCATGTGCTAGGGAACCAGCAGTGTTTACCAGTGTGTGGCACAGGAGAGGGATTCTACAATGGTCAAGAATGGGTTGCTGGCTGCAATTCTGCACCCAATATAAAAAAAAAGAAAGAAAGAAAGAAATGGCAGTTTTTTTCTCTCAGATGCCCCCACTCACCCTCTGTTACCTACTGATCCCCAGGGCATCCCTATCTGGGAAGGGAAGACTGGCAAAGAAAGGCTGGGCATGGGGAACAGCTGCTAACTGGGCTATTACAATTACAGATAACTCATAATATGGGTATTGCAGAGCTGATCAGCTTCATACTCGGCCTTCTGCTCTTCCAAAGCTTCATCAATGACCTTTCCTCCGCCCCATCCCACTGCTCCTCAACTATGCCTGCAGCCGACTCTGTGTTATACCTTAACTCTCCCTCCGTTTCCCAGGTCAATGCTCAGCTTCATCAGGACTTCTCCCAAAGCCAGAAGTGGCTCATTACAACATAGAAACATAGGCCAATCCGTGAAACAGATAACGGGAGTAAAGGAGTATTTTGCTACGATTTCTGCATGATTTACTCCCAGTTTCTGGTTGTTTACTTACGTATGTATGTCTTTGGTGACCGGGTAGATGCACTGATCCAGAGGACCATTTTCAGTCACAACCCAGGCCACAAGGTTGCAAAAAATAGGTACAGGTACAAACAATCCATTACAAGATACAATACGTGCACGCCCAACAGCTGGTGGCGAGGGTGGAGAGAGAGAACAGTGGTAATACAATGACAATGTGCAGACAGGGTGACAGGTACTGCTATATCAGTATGTACACAAGCATAGCCATAGGTGAAATAATACAGACAGTGCAAGACACAAGCCGTGATGGTATACAGGTACATGGTCCAATTCAAGTACAAGTGAGAAAAAACAGTTGCTGTAATAAAAATTTAAACAGGAAAACAATCGCAGTTCATAACATCAAAGGGACAAGACAGGAGGAAAGGGCGGCAGGGGTAGGCTTAGGGATGGCAGCAAGAAGGAGAGAGGTGGGAAAAAGGGAATACATTGGTAAATGTTCATATCTGGCAGCACCGTACAATGCTATAAGCTATGTATTCGCCCACAGAGTGTAAGTAGTAGAGGTGGCAACGGAAACAGCATCAGCATCAGTTCTGTACAATGCAGGAGACCATTTCAGAAGGTCTCTACTGCTGACCAGAAGGGCAGTTGCAACACATAAAAATGTTCAAAATAGGGTCACAGCACTACACTGCATTAAGCAGGAAAGTATGTGAAGATACCACAGCGGTATCAAACAGGAGAGCCTGAGACAGGTTGATGGATAGTATTACTACCATTTAGGTCAAAATGCTACCAGGTGGATGAAGTTAGCGGTAAATACATTCCAGTCCAAAACACTATCTGGACCACTGGACCATGATGGCAGAAAAAGACCAGAGATCCATGCAGTCTGCTCATATTCCCTATAATCCCTGGAGCCTTCCCTGGAACCTCCCATTCTCCTCCCTGGTCTTGTCGCCCCAGGCAACCACCATTCCCTTCATTCTGTCCCATGCCTGCTTGAGTCCCCAGACTGTGTTTGCACCCACCACCTCGGCCGACAGACAGTTCCAAGGTTCCACCACCCTTTCTGTGAAGAAGTACTTCCTCAGGTCCCTCCTGTTAATTTCCACTCATGACCTTGAGTTGGTATTCTGGGTTCAATAATTCCCCACAATTTACTTTGTTAATTCCTTTAAGGAACTTGAAGGTCTCTATCATATCTCCCCTCTCCCTTGTGCCATAATAATAATAATAATAATAATCATCTTATGCTAAACTCAAAGACCCAAACCATGCAACTTGGATCCCAGGTGAGACTTAAATCCTGCACTGAACCTATTTCAACTCATTGCCTGGAAGGTTTCCCTCTCTCCACCATTTTGGGTTTTAAATATCTTGATATCACACTAGAACCAGGCCTTGACTTCTCTCTTCACATCTCCCTGATGTGAAAAGCAGTTCGCTCCAGACTTGGACTTGCTTACCGAGCCAGACATTCCCTGATACCAAAGCCTAGACTAGCCATCTCCCAGGGTGTCCTCCTCTCCAGGTTACAGTATAGCCAACTTGCCTTCTCACAGGCCCCCAAAGCTGCCCTCCACAAGTGGGAGGTGACCTATAATATATAACATCTGTGGCTTCTTGCTGGCTTCCCCTCACCTAACCCACAATTGCTTTCTCTATGTATTCCAGGACTGGCTCCCCCCAGCTGCATCCCAGTCTTACTTTCTAGGATGCTTTATTAACAAGATCCTCTTCCTGGAGTCACATGATGAATCTGATGCATGAGGAAGCTACCTGAAAGAGTTCCACAACAACCGTTGCTTAAATTACTTTTTTTAAATTGTAAAACTAAACAGTGCACAGAAACAGCTCCAGGGAAGAGACATGATTGATGAAACACAGGAGGATCATTTTAAGAACTTAGCTGTCCAAATTCAGCTAAACAACTGCTGAATAGACATAAGGCGGGATCCCCAGTGCAATCAGGCGCCACAGAGATCCCGGGACAATTGAAAAGACTGTTCAAGGAAATGACCACATTGTGGTCAACTGTGACTGAAGCCCTTGATGACCTGAAGCAAGTGAAGGGGATGGTAGCCACCCACAAGATCTGTATTTCTGATGCGGAAGTGCGGATTGCAAACCCTAAGACCATGCTGGAGAAAGAAAAGCAGGCAAACATCATGGTGAGGCAAAGCAAAATTTCCAGCACCACCTCTGCTCAGTAAAACAGAGAAGAGTGCAATAAAAATGAAGTATAAAGATTTATTACCAGCAGTGCACAGCACACCTCTCTCATGAGAACAGGCAGCACCAACCTGAGAGAGGTGTGCTGTGCACTGCTGGTAATAAATCTTTATACTTCATTTTTATTGCACTCTTGTCAGTGTTACTGAGCAGAGGTAGTGCTGGAAATTTTGCTTTGCTTAGTTCTGAATTTCCTTAGCACACCTAAAGAAGCTTTTGGGGTGGTATTTTTGTTTCTGTGAAACACCATGGTGACCCACTGCATCAAAAAGCTGGAGGAAAGGGCAGAATACCAGGAGCGTTATTCGAGGTGAAACAACCTGCTGCTGTTTGGGCTCCCAGAAGGGAAAGAAGGAACAGAGCCCTCAGCTTTCTTGAACAAACTCATCCACAAACTGTTTGCCTCCCCCCCACTGAACTGCCAAAACTACGCCATCAAGACAGCACATAGATCCCCTGCCTCAAAACCAGGCCGTAATCACCAACCGCGTGTGCTCATTACGAGGCTCGTGAACTTCCAGGAAAAGATCCACATACAACAGAAGGCAAGAAACAGTCTGTCACCCACCTACCAGGGCATCAGAATACAAATAATCAATTAACTTAGCCAGAGTGTCTAGGATAAACAGAATAAATCTGCAGATGTGAAAGCTGGATTGCATAAAACGGGCACCAGATTCCATTTGATGTACCCTGCCCACCTAAAGATATGGCTGAAGTCAGGATCGAAAACGTATGGCACGGTGGAAGACGCAGAAAAGTCCAGGCTGTTGAATTCACCAACACGTTCACGTACCATAAACCAAACCACCCCATGAGAGAGACCCTGGGACCAAGTGAGCAAAGGCCATCACTGGCTACACAGTCCAGTACCTGAATGGTAATCCCCTCATGCTGACATCCTAACAGACAACTCATGGTCTTAAGCAGAAACCTACCACAGAAAAACTCCCTGTAGTGCAGCCCAGCTCCTTTGCTTCGGACAAACATAGCGGTCAACCAGGCAACTAACCAGCCAACATCTCCTCAATGCTCCGACCGCCACCCGACCATCATCTGGCCTCTGACAGGCTCCTAACCCACCTTGCAGACCTCCATGTCGCTAAGCAGACACCATGATGCATGGTGCTGCAAACATGGCCTCCCCGGCAAATGACACAACCTCTGACTGATCCACTGGAACATAAGGGATGTGAGTACTAACACCACTTTTTGTGGGCAAGTTGGGGACCGAATTAAGTGGAGCTGAGTGGTGAGTATCTGAGGTTAAAGCCTAATGAACAGGGCACACAAAAACACAGAATTTGATGGCAGATAAGGACCGCCTGGCCCACGTAGTCTGCCCATTTCCCTACCTACTGTAAAATCTCCATATCCTACTTGATCTGCAGCCTACCTCCTCCTTCCCACCCCTACTGTTGCCTTCTGCCTGTCCCATGCATTCTTGAATTCGCCTACCGTTGTTGCCCCCACAACCTCCTCAGGGAGGCTGTTTCATGCATCCACCACCCTTTCTGTGAAAAAGTACTTCCTCACGTTGCCCTGAGTCTTCCCCACTCCATTCTCAAATTGTCACCCTTTGTTCTTGCACATCTTCTTTTCTGAAAGATGCTGCCCTCTTGAACTTTATTGATCCCCTTGAGGTATTTGAATGTCTCTATCATATCCCCCCCGCCCTCCTTTCCTCCAGTGTATACATATTGAGTTCATTCAATCTCTCCTCGTATGGTTTCTGGTGTAGCCCCTGCACCATTTTTCTTGCCCTTCTCTGGACTGTCTCCACCCTGTCAATGTCTTTTCGAAGATGAGGTCTCCAGAACTACATGCAGTACTCCAGATGAGGCCTCACCAACTGCCTGTACAGTGGCATCACCACCTCCTGTTTTCTACTGGTAATACCTCTCCCTATGCACTCCAGCATCCCCCCCCACGGCTTTCCTCACTGCCTTCTCACATTATCTGGCTACTTTCAGAACATCTGTTATGACTACCCCCAGGTCCCTTTCCAGTTCGGTTGTTGTTAGTACCTCCCCCCATTGTGCATTCCTCCCCTGGGGTTTTTGTTCCCCAAGTGCATGATTTTGCACTTCTTGGCATTGAATCAGAGTTGTCACACTCTTGACCACTCCTCCAACTTGGCTAAGTCTCTCCTCATCATCTCCACCCCCCCACAGAGTGTCAACCCTACTGCAGATCTTGGTGTCATTTGCAAAGAGGCATACCTTTCCTTTGATTCCCTCCGCAATGTCACTAATAAAGACATTAAAGAGGACTGGCTCCAGTACTGAACCCTGTGGCATCCACTGGTTACGCCCCTTTCTTCAGACTGAACTCAGTTTACCACCACCCTCTGTGTCCTGTTGCTAAGCCAATTTCTGACCCAGTTTACCACCTTGTGACCCACTCTCAGACTGACCAACTTGTTTACTAGCCTCTTGTGCAGGACTGTATCAAATGTTTTGCTAAAATCTAGGTAGGCGATGTCCACTGCCCCTCCCTGATCTACTACCCTGGTCATCCAGTCAAAAAAAAAAAAAAAATCAGGGGCCGGCCCGGTGGCGCAGAGGGTTGAGGCGCTGGACGCCACACCTCAAACCATGCCGGTGACCCGGGTTCGGAAACAGACTCAGGTTGTTGGGGGCTGGCTGGGGAATGAGAGGATTGAGCGTCCGGAGGACTGCTCTCCTCTCCTGAGGAGGGTGGGTCGGAAGCCCCGCTCTAGTAGTGGCTCCCAGTGGAGGCCAGGGGTACTACATTCAGCAGCGCACGTGGGACAACCAGAAAGCCGGAAAACACCTTCAGCACCACCGGATGACGGCCTCCATGCTCCATGTTCCTCGGAACCTCCAGGAGCATCCTTCACCACAGCAGCGTCTCTGGACCGTAGAAAAATAGTGTGCCGGGGTCCCCTGCCACCCGGTGCCTTCCCCCTCGGAGGACCTGCCCAGCAATGGGATATGTCGGGACAAATCAGGGGTCGGCTGCGATATGTGTGTGTGTGAGGAGCTCCAGAAGAGGACAGCCGAGGCATGGGAGCACTAGGTGGCCTGAAGGAGAGCTGGACGCCGGAGTGTGAGGAGAGGTAAAAAGAGTATACCAAAAAAAAAAAAAAAAAATATCAGATTTGTTTGACAAGACCTTCCTGTTGTGAATCCATGTTGCTTTGGGTCCAGTGCCCTGCTGGCTTCTAGAAATTCCACAATCCTTTCCTTTAACAGTGATGGGAAGAGGTTGCCTGTCTCCATGCTGACCTGGCAAGGATACAGAAAACCTCCTCCCCCACCCAGGGACCACCCAGGCCACCACCACTGCCTCAGAGGTTGCCAAGAAAGAGGAGCGGTTGGACCACGGTGGGTTCAGGTAGGGTGAGAGTGGTGGAGCAGAGGCGCATCCCTCCAGCTGTGCCTCTTCACAATTCATTCACCATTCTGGTGGAGTGTGGTTCCTCTATGGAGACACCCACAGTGGATCAAGGAGGATGCTGGGAACCTCCACAAAGGAGACCCACAGGAGGGTGGCACGGGACCCCACAGGGGACAGAAACATCTCCTGGTGGGGGACTCAATCATTAGGGAGGGGTAGAAGTGGGGGAAGGAAGGGAGAGGGAGGCAAGGTGCCTGCCCAGCGCCATGGCTTGGAGGGACAGGAAGCGAATTCTCAGGATCATGGGAGCAGCTGCACTGGGGAGGGAGTTGGATGTCACTGTCCACCTAGGGACAAATTACCTGGTTGGGAATGGGAACAGAGTAGTGCAGCAGGATTTTGTGGAGTTGGGGAGGGGCCTCAGAAAAGTGGCACACACGGTAACTTTCTCGGAAGTGCTACCTGTCTATGGTATGGGTGAGGCTAGGGTACTCCGCACCATGGTATTCAATGACTGGTTGAAAAACTAGTGCAGAGCTCAGGGATTTGGCTTTATTGGGGACTGAGGGAGAGTTCACCTGGAGGGATACTGGCGTGATGGTTTGCATCTGTCTGGGAGGGGAACCAGGATCCTATGTGATAGGTTTAAATGTTTCATTGGCAAGCATTTAAATTAGCCAAGGGGGGAGGCATTGAAGAGAAGCAGGGAAATCCCAGCCCCTTCCCCTCACAAAACAGGGTAGTTAGCGAAGTAGACACAAAGGTAGAGAAGTCAATAGGGAACAGAACAGGGGCAAATCCAGAAAAAGGCAAAGGCAGTAAGGACAGGGATGGACCTAAAAGGGGTAAGGCCATCAAAAAATGGAGGGCAATGAGTACCAATGCCCATAGTCTGGGTAACAAGCTCCCTGAACTAGTGGCCTTGATGGAAGCGGGATGCCTGGATATCGTGGCACTCACAGAAACATAGTACACAGAGAACCATGACTGGAATGTCAACATACCAGGGTACACAATCTACAGGAGGGATAAGGAGGGTAAAAGAGGAGGAGTGGCTCTCTACATAAGGGAAGGAATTAAAGCAACAGAACTAAAGGGTAAAAGGGAGGGGAGGAGGCACTGTGGGTCACCCTGGAGACAGGAAATGGCACTGCAATCTGCACAGGGGTGGTTTACAGACCCCCATCTCACGGGGAGGCAATGGACAAGGAAATGATACAAGGAATCCGTAGAATGGCAGAAAAAGGAGAGATATTGTTGATGGGGGACCTGAATATGCCAGGTGTTAATTGGAGCACCTTTATTGCAGCCACATCCAAGAGCAGAGTCATTCTCGATGCCCTACAGTGGGCATGCCTCAGACAGTTAGTGTTGGAACCCACTCAGGAGGGAGCAATATTAGACCTGGTACTTTAAAATGAGGATGGAGAGAGGATATCAGAATTAGAAGTGGGTAGCCATCTGGGAACAAGCGACCACCAAACAGTGTGGTTCACAATAAACACAGCTGCAGAGCCAAGCCATACAAAAGCAAGGGTGTTGGACTTTAGGAGGGCTGACTTTGGCAAAATGGGAGAGTGCCTCAGAAAAGCACTAGCAAACAGGCAAGAAGGAGGGGGTGGAAGAACAATGGGGAAAAATCAAAATTGCCATCACAGAGGCAACAAGCCTTTGTGTAAAGCAAATCAACAAAACAAAATGAAGGAAAAAGTCACTATGGTTCTCAAAGAAGGTGGCAGAAAAGGTTAAGGAGAAAAGGATAGCATTCAAGAAATATAAGGAAACAGCAGGACAGATAACTATATCAGTTAAAGCAGTAGGAGGCAGGGAAGGCAGTCAGAATAGCAAAGGCCCAAACTGAGGAAAAGATAGTCAACTCTGTTAAGAAGGGGGATAAAACCTTTTATAGGTACATTAGGGAGCGAAGAAAGACCAAAGAAGGGATACTGAGGCTTAAAGGGGACAGGAAAGCAACTTTTGCTCTAACATAGGTAACTGTGCATTTTAATGCTAAATAAAACTATAAACATACAAGTTATTGTGACTTGAAAACAAAACAAAAATGATATCAATACGTTTTCTGGATACTAACAGTGAAGCCGCTACTCAAGGTTCTATTACTGCTCGAGCCTGCAGCAGATGATGACTCCATTCATGCATTCTATCTGCGCATGGCTCGCCTTTCAAAACCAGCACAGATGCACTGTATGATGTCCGTTGCAGAAGGTGCACTAAGATGTTGGTGACTACAAATCATATCTGGAGCATTTCATCCTGTGGGTCTCAATCCCCAATGCAGTATCTGCCTGCCAGCTCGCCAGTTAGTTCACTAACAATTTAGCATTTTTACTTTTCTTCCCTCCACTGTCACCGTCCGTTAGAAAGTTTAATATGTAAGGTGATTTTTTTTTTTTTTTTTTTTAACAAACCCTTACCACCGTCTAAATTGTCCCTGGGATGCAGTCGGGCTACTTTGCTTCAGAAATCTGAAAGAGGAGAGATCTGCTGACTTCGATCTGACTACCGTCTGTCTGTCTCTCTTGTTGTCGGCTAGGATGCAGGCTAGTTCATTGTGCTAGTATCGCCAACACCACACATCCTAGAGACTTATTGCAGTTAGAAAATGTAGTGGGCTCCCCAAAAATAAAAAATAACAAGTGAAGAGTGTTGAGTTACATACTGTGTTACTGCAGTTTACAGTATGGTAAGTTGAAAAACAGCAGTGCCTTGTGGAGAGAGAATAGTTTAGAGCAGTGCATTTTACTGAGATTGAGCAAGTTGCAAGTCATGTGGAAGTGTGTAGTTCAGTGAATAAAGGTTGGTGGTTTAAGCTTTGTGTTTTTCCCAGCCTGTCCGCTTTTAGGACAATGGTTTCTTGCTGATGAGTGAGAGAAAGGGGTAGGGTTGAATTTAGAGCAATCAACTAGGACATGGTAGAGAATCCCAAGGTTCAACAATAATGAACAGCAATCTATAAGGATAACAGGTTGTTTGACTGTGATGAAGGAAAAAAAATTACATGCTGTAAAACAGGTAATAACTGTTGGCAATAAATTCTCTCCATGTTCGCGCTTTTAGCATTAGCACGAACATTAACAGATGTCAACATTTTTTATTGCGATTTTTTAAATATTCCGATATACATTACATACGGGCAGGCCACAAAGAAGCAGGCATACACGATAGCAACTGCTTCATGCTGCAGTTGCTGCACACAGACACACGCACACAGCACAGCTCAGACTTTACAAGCAGTTCACACTGTTGCTGGATTCAATAACCTTTTCTGTGGCACAGGGAACAACTGGCTTCTTACTTTTGTGAGCCAACAGACAGACACTATGGACACTATGGAGTACGGGTACGGTAGAAGAGAGAGAAGAATTAAATCATCAGCATTTCCAAAACATTACAGAACAGGACATCACATAAAGTACAGTGCTGTAATCGGGATCACCTTAGCAGTTCACAGTGTTGCTGGCAGAAGTAGCAGTAGCTGTAAAAAAAACAAACAAACAAAAAAAAACCACACCCATTAACCATAAGATATGCTGTTTTTACCTTTCATACAAAGACACAGGCCCAGATATTCAGAAATGCACTAAAGCTCGGCACAAGTCTGGCACAGCACAAATCCGATGCGCCACGGTGCTACTGGAGCCATATTCAGAGGTTGCGCAGGCCGAACTGCACCAGCGCAACGTGGCTGAATATAGCAAAGTTGTGCAATGGCGCAAACAGGGTTGCACCATGTCAACAGAGGTGCGCCATGGCGCACACAGAGATGCTCCAGCGCACCCATGGCAGGGCACAGAGAACAGACCCAGGCACAGGGCCATGGCAGCACAGTGACAGGCCACAGGAGGCCTCCACCAGCAGGGCACACACAGGCACCCCGACACTGGACCCCAAAACAAAGCAGTGGCATGGATAGCAGGTGACAGGAGGTGCCAATGGAGGAGCCCCCTCCGGCAGGCTGTTGGCCGTGCCCCCGCCCCCCCGAGACCACAGCAGGCCACACCCAGGACCATGCAGTCAAGCACACACACATACACACACACACACCACACAGGCACACAGGGAGCCCACACAGTGGGCACTGTACAGGCTGGGTTGCAGGCAGCGTGGTGGACCACATGGGACAGGCTGCACAACGCCAGGCAGGAGACCCCAACACAGTGCGTGGACAGTACCCAACAAATGACCATGGCCGTAAGCCACCACCATGCACACACCCATCACACACCCCTGACTGCCGCCCCATGGGCACCCCAATGCACAGCCACTGACCCAGGGGATAGACACCACCACAGTGGGACCGACCACAGCACACAGCAGGGAACCAAGGAAGCACGGCATGCACCCACCACATGCACACAACACAGACAGACACTGGGTCACTGCAGCACAGCGCCTCATGCCACCTGCAAAGCAGACACAGACACAGGCGGGTATGCCAGACAATATATATATGTATGGAACAACTATGTACAGAAACAGCAGGGGCTGGGGATGGGTGGGGACAGGGAACAGGGACTGTGCGATGGGAGGGGGCCTGTAGGAAAAGGCCCAACAGGAGTAACAGGGGACACGGGGTAACCCTAGCGACGGCCCTGGCCGGCCGCCCTGGCATGCTATCCCTCACCCCCCTCTGCCGCCAGCATGCCCTGCAGGGCCGCCACCACCCTAAGAATGCCCGAGACCACGAGCAAGGTCTGTCGATGGCCGGGCGAGCATCCGGCGCGGTCGGATAACCGAGATTGGCAGCCAGACACCTATAGCAAGGGTCAAGGCAGGTGCCCATTGCAATGGCTCAAGGAACCATGCCCACCCACAATGCGTGACATGCACGATAGAGAACACGCCCGCCATACGCTGGCGCATTGCTGGCACTGGCGCAGTTTGTGCTCTGCCGATACATCATGCTGGTCGCACGGCCTGCGTGACTGACACCATGGCAGTGCATGTGCACTGCAGGACCGAGCACTGCGCATGCATGGCCACTGCGCATGGTGCAATATCTCGATATTCAGATGCTGCATGCAAATGAGCTCATCAGCCAATGCATGGTGCAGTGGGGTGCATTAGCATATTATTACTGTTGCACACAACCTCATTTGCATACGTTACACCACAGAAGCGCCACCGAACAGCACAGGCCATGTACCGGTAATGGAACCTTGACAGGTGTGGTGGATGCTGCTGCAGCAGCACACTGGGGACAGACAGCACTGTAGGGTGGGATGGACCAGGGTGATGCTGCCAGGGCCTCAGCGGGAATGCGCGGTCACCTGTGTGGAGCATGCCATGGTTAGCCATGTGCTATGCTGTGCTGCACCCCTTGCCCGCCCCTAGCACCCACACCACCATGCACACCCCCACCCCCAAGACTGTGCTGCCCATCACACCCTGCCCATGCCACACACACCCACTGGGCAGCCTGTGGGGTCGTCCCCACATTCACATCCATGGCATGGTGCAGGGCTGTGCTGGGTGTGTGGTACAGGCATAGGTGTGCGCCCCGTGGTATCGCACACCACCTGGCGGGTGATGTTTGAGCACCCCTTCCTGTTGATATGCGCCAGTCCCACAGGGCCAGGTGGCATGCGGCTGTCCACGTGGGTGCAGGCACAGGTCCCACTCACGCCAGGCATGCCTGCCACTCTGTGGCTGTCCTGCATTGGTGCTGTATGCTCCGCCTGTGTCCTGGGGGGATGGCTGCATTCCACCGCAAGTGGCTTCACAGCCGTGGTGACCTGTGTGGGGAGGCAGGCCGCGGCCACCTGGGTGCTGCCCGTAGTATCTCCTGTTGGTCCTTGGCCAGTCCCCGTGGTGAGCAGGCATATGCCGGTGGTCACCGTCATCACCACAGCCATGGCGTGGCTCCGTCAGGTGAGTGCCTGCAGCTCTGCAATGTATGGCTCACAGGGCTGCCTCAGCATGGCCCTGTTCAGGCGGTGCTGGCCCATGATCTCGGTGTCACTCTGGTTCCCAGAGGTGCTGCGGGCATGTTACCGCCTGTGTCGGGCATGCCGCCACCGGGCCCTTCATCGGCCACGTAGCTGTTCCTCCTGCCGCCTCACACCCCTCATCACCGCCTCCCATCAGGGCAGGTGCACTCTCCATGTCCCCTGCTGTCCACATCCCCCTGGGCAGTTGGCTGCTGGCTGTGTGCCACCCTGGTACACAGGCTTTATATATGTGTGTGTGTGTGTGTGTGTGTGTGTGTGTGTGTGTGTGTGTGTGTGTGTGTGTGTCCTCTCTCTCTCTCCCTCTCTTTCTGCCCCTCTCTCCCTCTCCCACGCCACCTCTCTGTCCCCCTCCCTCTGTGTCTGGTCGTGTGCCTGTCTGTCTCTCTGTATCTCTCCCTCTCCCTCTCCCACCTGGCGCAAGTGCTATCTGTGTGTTTGCGCCCTGTATTTATAGGAACAAGTCTGCTCAGAGCAACTTCAATTTGCTCCACACCTGCACCATGTTTTCACGGTTGAATATGCCACTGCGCTGGATATTCATGGAAACGCCCCCTGCTCTTGTGCCTGCATTCATTATAGTTGCACACTGCGCAATGGATTTTGCACTCCGCACTGGCTCCCGCTGAATATGGCTCCTTGGCACAAGTCCGCACTTGTGTTGGCACTACTCAGTTGCGCCATGCGCAACTGCTCTCAATAGCTGGGCCACAGTGTGCTGTATTTGCCTGTACTGCAGCAAACTCATAAGACAGCAAACAAAAGTTTAATGTTTTTATTTCAGTGATTGAAATTCTCTGCCACCAGCAAGCCATGCCAAAAGTTGTTTTTTTTTTTTCCCCCCAATTGCAGTTCTCCATTCACCAGTTTATGGCAGCAAAGCAAGAAAAGCAAAGTTTAATGCATTTTTTTAATTGCCATTCTCTGATCACCAGTACACCATAACAGAAGGGCAGCAAACCAAACAAAGCCAAGTTTAATGTCCCCCCCCCCCAACATCCACAATTGCGCTGCCGACTGCAACTGAAGCCTACCCGCAAACTTATGTAGACAGTTTGTAGTGCGGGATGCTAACAGCGCAAAGTTAATAAAAAGCAATATTAAACAGTTTTACAGTATTTATAAAATATTTTGCTTATTGTTTTAAACAAGGAAAAATGTTGGTTAGATCCTAAGTGAGCATTTTAAAAGCTGTACATGGATAGACTGGCAATGGGTCAAAGTTGGTACCTGGACTTTTTAGGAGAGTGGTGTTGGTACATAAAATGATGGTAATAAAGTAATTTGGACAACACATTGCTCAGTAGTTAGTTATACATGGAGGTGTGCGAGGCGTGTCAGCAGCTTTGGAAAAGTGAAACACGTTTACTGTGCTGTTAGGCTACAGAAAACTTGTTGCTGAAGAATGTGTTGTCTAGATTCCTTTATTGCTATTTTGCTATTTCTGCCATTTATTGTACATGAAAACAGTTATTTAATCCGGTATACATCTTTACACTGAACTGTCTCCCACCGTTTGCTGTTTACAGCCTTCTGCAGCTCCCATTAGCTGATCACCAGCGCCTTAATGGTCTGATCACCAGTGAGATGAACTAGCCTGCATCCCAGAGATATCTAAATCGAGAGACAGCAGAAAGATAGACGAGGGCTATTTAACAAGCAAACAAAACAAAAAAGCCACCTAATCATGCCAGTGTCCCGTCACCATAAAAACACTCCACTAAACTAGTTCGATCGAAGCCAACCGTTCCCTCCTCTTTCAGATTTCCGAAGCAAAGTAGCCTGACTGCATCCCAGGGGGGAATTTAGACAGTAGTAAGGGCTCGTTAAAAAAAAGATCACCTTATATATCAGACTTTCTGATGGATGATAGTGGAGGAAAGAAAAATGAAAATACTAAGTTAAATTGTTAGTGAACTTTCTGGTGAGCTAGCAAGTGGGAACCTCAGTAGAGACTTGATTCATCTTTAAAATCAGTAAAATACAGCCTTTAAAACTTTCCCTTCCACCTGCTGGTGAAGATCAGTAGTTCCCATCATATTAGTGCAGCTTATGAACCTCCTGTAAGAGACACTTCTGTAGCCTTCAGTGTGTTTGGGGGGGGGAGGGGGCGACCAGTTATGGAAGCACGACACAAGAGAGTGTGTTGTCCACTACACTACCCATCTTAGTCTGCATTCTATAAATGCTGGAGGTGCTTTTTTTTTTAATACATCCAGCTGCTGCAGTTAATCGGTTAGTCTCTTGTGGGGCTTTTTTTTTTCCTTCAATAAAAGACGTAGCTCACACTGACTGGAGATGGGCATTGCTGTATAGCTCAGGAATGTCCACTGCTGTTGTATAGTACTGCTAACCATTACAGTACTATCAGGCTGCAAGGCTGCTTAGACTGTTTGACAGCACTGTAAGAATACTGAGTGCTCAGTGCGAGTGCAGCAGGTGGCGCCAAAGCATGAACGGGCACGTCATGACAAAACTGGCACGCTCACTTCTACCGAGTGAATATTGGAAAGGTTAGGGAAGTAGCTCCAGTAACGGCCATTTTGTAAAAATCAATGACGTTTTGTGATATAAAAATAAAAATAATTAATAACAGTTACTTTCAACTAATATTCAAATCTACAACTTAAGAAATAAAGACAGGACATATTTCATAGGAGAAGTATCATGTTTTATTTCCTATTCTCTTCAATAAAGGGGAGGGAATGTGGGCAGAGAACTAGTTACACCACTGACTACCCTCTAACAAATCATGGGAGGATGGGGTGGTACCTGAGGACTGGAAGAGGGTGCATGTGATTCAACTTCACAAAAGTGGGAGCAAGACAGAGGCAGGAAACTACAGACCTGTCAGTTTGACCTCAGTGGTAGGGAAAATGATGGAATCACTTTCTGAAGGAAAGAACTGTTGAGTACCTAGAGGCCAGCGGGGCACAGGACCCAAGGCAGCATGGATTCACAGCGGGAAGGTCATGTCAGATGAATCTAATAGATTTCTTTGACTGGGTGACCAAAGTAGTAGACCATGGAAGGGCTGTGGACATGACCTACCTAGACTTTAGAAAGGCATTTGACACAGTCACACACAAAAGATTAATATACAAGTTAGCCAGCCTTGGAGTGGGTCCCAAGGTGGTAGCCTGGAGAAAAAAAATTGGCTGGCCAACAGGACACGCAGAGGGTAACAGTAAACGGAGTCCACTCTGAAGAAAGGGGGGTTACTAGCGGAGTATCGCAGGGTTCAGTACTGGGACCGGTCCTCTTTAATGTCTTTATAAGTGACATTGCAGAGGGACTGAAAGGAAATGTATGTCTCTTTGCAGATGACACAAAGATCTGCAAAAGAGTCGATACAGAAGGTGGAGTGGAAAGGATGAGAAGGGACTTGGCAAGGTTGGAGGAATGATCAAATGTATGGCAGCTTAGATTCAATGCAAAGAAGTGCAAAGTAATGCACCTGGAAACAAAAACCCAGGGTAAGAGTACACAATGCGGGAGGGGGGGTGAGATACTAGCAACAACAAAAATGGAAAGGGACCTGGGGTAGTCATATCAGATGATCTAAAGGCAGGGAAGCAATGTGAGAAAGCAGTAAGGAGGGCTGGCAGGATACTGGAATGCATTGGGAGAGGCATCACCAGTAGAAAACAGGAAATTGTTATCCCTCTGTACAGACAGTTGGTGAGACCCCATCTGGAGTACTGTGTGCAGTTCTGGAGACCCCATCTCCATAAGGACACAGACAGGATGGAGGCTGTCCAGAGGAGGGCAACTAAAATGGTGCAGGGTCTGCACCAGAAGACATGCGAAGAGAGATTAAAGGAGCTTAACATATATACCTTCGAGGAAAGGAAGGATGGGGGGGACATGACAGAAACTTTCAAGTACCTCAAGAGAATCAACAAAGTCCAAGAGGGTAGTATCTTTCAGAAAAAGAGATGTGCAAGAACAAGGGGCACAATTGAAGATGGGGGACGGCTTAGAGGTAATGTGAGGAAGTATTTTTTCATAGAGAGGGTTGTGGATGCATGGAATGACCTTCCTGAGGTAGTGGAGTCAAAAACAGTGGGGGAATTCAAGAATATGTGGGCCAGACATAAGGCAATTCTAGTGGGGGGGGTAGGAGGAAGTAGGCTGTTGGTTAACTAGGATCTGCAGCTTATCCATTAGATAGGGAAATGGGCAGACTAGGTGGGCCGAGCAGTCCTTATCTGCCGTCAAATTCTGTTTCTGTGTTTCTATTCCATCATTTTTCCCACCACTTAGGTCAAACTGACCGGTCTATAGTTTCCCACTTCTACCTTGGTTCCACTTTTGTGAAGGGATATCACATTCTTCCTCCTCCAGTCCTCTGGTACTACTCCCTTCTCCAACGATTTGTTGAATAGGGCTGTCAGTGGTGTCAGTATCAACTCTCAGAGTTCTTTAGTATTCTGGGATGTATCCCATCCGGCTCCACTGCCTTGTTCACCTTCAGTTTTAAGAGTTCCTTTAGGACTCTTTTGTGAATGGTCTGGTGTCCACCCCTCTTCCCTGTGTGTGTGTCTGCTGGATAATTCCGGTCCTTCTCCCTCCCCTTCTTTCGTGAATACTAAGCAAAAGTATTCGTTCAGTATCTCAGTTTTTTTTAGGTCCCCCTTCACCCACGCCCCCCGCTCTTTACTTAGCCTCACTATGTCTCCCTTGGCCTTTCTTCTTTCCCTTATGTGCCTGAAGAAGGTTTTGTCCCCATACTTCACTGTCTGGGCTATCCTTTCCTCCGTTTGTGCCTTTGCATGTCTGACTGCTTTTCCCACCTCCCTCTGCTTAGTCTGATACAGTTCCGTCTTCCTCCCTCTGTGTTTCCTTGTATTTCCTGAATGCCAGTTTTTTCTCTCTAACATCCCTGCCACTTCTTTTGAAAACCATAATGGTTTTCTTTGTCTTCTTGTTTTGTCAACTTGCTTCACACAAAAGCTTGTTGACTTTGTTATGGCTCTCTTGAGGTTCTCCCATTGTAACTCTACTCCCCCTCCCTCACCCTTTGCCAGTGTTTTCTTGAAGCATTCTCCCATTTTAGCAAAGTCTGCCCTTTTGAAGTATAGGACTCTTGTTTTGTGTGTCTTGACTCTTCTACAGTCTTTACCTTGAACCATACTGTATGGTGGTCGCTGGACCCAAGATGGCTGCCCACTGATACATCCGTTATTTTGTCTCCATTTGTGAGCACCAGGTCCAATATCGCCCCCTTCCGGGTGGGTTCCAATACTAGCTGTGTGAGGCATGCCCCCTGAAGGGCATCCAGGATGACTCTGCTCCTGGGTGTGGCCGCAGCATAGGTATTCCAGTTAACATCAGGCATAGTTAGGTCCCCTACCAACAACATTTCCCCCTTTTCTGCCATTTTACAGATGTCATCTACTATTTGCCTATCTGTTTCCTTCCCTTGCACTGGGGGTCTGTAGATAACCCTCATGCGGATAGTGTTGACATTTCCTGACTCCTGGGTGACCCACAGTGGCTCCTCTCCTCCCTGCTTTACCTTTACTTCAGTTGCTTTCATCCCCTCTCTGAAGTAGATCACTACCCTCCTCCCTTTTTGGCCTCCCTGTCTTTCCTGTATACTGTGTACCCAGGTATATTAACATCCCAGTCATGGCTTTCCGTATACCATGTTTCAGTGACTGCCACAACATCCAGGTCTTCCTCTGCCATCAAAGCCACCAGGTCAGGGATCTTGTTACCCAGGCTGTGGGCATTTGTACACATGGCCCTTCACGGCACAATGAAAGAACTTGTCTAGATTGATGGTGGTGGCTCTCCCCCAAACAACTGTCCTTGGTGCCACTCTGTGTTGCTGCATCTCCCCATGGAACCACCAAGTCAGTAACAGTGTAAATCCTTCAAAAATCATTAAGGGTTTGCGATGCAACATCCCCTTCGAGAGGGAATGGGGGGCACCTGCCATGCAGTCGCCTGCAGGCCTTGAGAAGGGGCTTGCATCTCCATGAACACTCCATATTGCCACAAGGAGCCACCATTACCATGTCCCTTTGCAACAACTGAACACCACAGACAGTTAACCGGTACAGAGGTGACATACTGTTCTAATGCCACATGATTTTACAACAGAGTTATTTATTTATATGTTTCTAAGGTATAGTTTAGACCTGATTCATACCAAATTTTAAAAGTTATCCAAAGTATGTTGTGTGAACTTGGCCAGAATGGACAATTTTGAAGAGTAACCCTTTGTTCTTACCATTCAGAAGGTTAGATAAGCTAAAGTTCAACTGCATGTGTTATGCCAGTGTTCTTCCACATCTCTAACAGTAACTCAATTGTATATGTGTTTATGCTTCAGACTTTTCATGGTGTAACCCACTCCCATAAGCTGAACAGTAACAGTCTTGTACTTGATAAACTTAAACCCCAGTATACGCTAGGAAACCAATGGTGGGGTGGCGGGAGCAGCTAATGTAAATATCCGGGCCTATATCAGACATCTTATTAACCCCCCTGACACAGAGCTGTTTGGGCTATACACCAAGAAGCATCCAGACACTTGAGACTTCCGCAACTCCCCTATACTTTACAATACCAAGCCAAATAACCTACTGGTGCTAGGTAGCGGTCAAGTGGGGTAGCTAGACACACAGCACTGGGAATCATGGTCCGTATTTTTGATGATACCAGAAATGCAACAACCACTATACCTATAAAGGGCCTATCTACATGTAAAGTGGATAGCCACAGTAAGAGAGCAATGGAGCAGGTGA
The DNA here is from genome assembly GCA_016271365.2 of Neoceratodus forsteri. Taxonomy (NCBI): domain Eukaryota; kingdom Metazoa; phylum Chordata; order Ceratodontiformes; family Ceratodontidae; genus Neoceratodus; species Neoceratodus forsteri. The sequence continues at coordinate 355,451,555 of JADMNL010000025.1, forward strand.
CCACTTACAGTAAGCTTATCAATATAAATCTTAACCATGCCAGCTTAAAGGACAATAGGTGATGCCCATCTGAAACTAGTATCAGAGAATGTCAAAAGGGATGCAGGCTGGACAAAAATGACAGCAAATCCTAGTTCATCTCAAAAGATACAATACCCACACCATAATACTACAAGAAACAAACATGAAGGCAGGATACACAATTAAAATAAGGAGACACTGGGTAGGAACAGCAATAGGAGCGGGTACAAGCAACAAAAGGGGAAGGGTGCAGATCCTAATCCATAGATCCTTGAACTTTCAAGTTGAAAACACATGAGTTGGCCCTGTGGCACCAAGGGTTGAGGTGCTGGATGCTACACCTCAAGCCATGCCGGCGGCCCAAGTTCGGGAGCGGACTCGGGCACCGGGGGTCAGCAGGGGAAGGAGAGGATCAACCTCCTCTCCTGGGGTGGGATGATGGGGGACTCCCCGCTCTGTAGCGGCTCCCAGCGGAGTCCGGGGGCACTACAAGAGAGCGCGGCTGCAGAGGGGGCAAGGCACAGCAGACATCAGTGGGAGGAGGCGGAGCACACTCAGACGTCACTGCATGTCCATGACTCCGGGGGTGGGGGGAAGGGAGTAACTGAAGGTTGAAAACCCCAGCTGCTGGGAAGGTGATGGCGGGGCTCGAGGACTTAGCCCACACATTCATGCTGGCCCTGACCCAACTTGACTCTCCGTGGTCCCCACTTCCTCCCATATGGGCCTGGCGGGAGCACCCGATTCCTTGGTTGGGGAGGGGTTCAGACGGACAGTAGAGGCGGGTTGAGTGGGTCCCCACCCGAGAGATGCCCCAACAGTCAGTGACCAGGAAGGAAAAAGTGTTGACAAAAAAAAAAAAAAAAAGCTGAAACCACATGGAAACATACAGAAAGCAGGATTTTGCTGGTAACTGGGACTCTGAACGCCACCAAACTGCCACTAGTAAATGTCTGCAGGCCTAACACAGACCAGTCAGAATCTGTTGCAGAGCTAGCTAATTTACTAATGTAGTACCCAAAACATACGTTAATATATTACTAGGAGAAGATTGCAAAACTGTGCCTCAACCCGGAAACTTATATTACTAACCCAAACAGAGCCCTCTCAAATGCAGCAAGAATATTAAGTGGCATGCTTAAGGACCACCAGCTGGTCGACATCTGGCGTCTCCTGCAAACCACATAAGCGAGCATATACTTTCCACTCAGGGGTACATAGAATGGCATCCCATAGACTACTGTTTCACAGCTAAGGATGTTACTACGGGTATGTTATCTGTCACAATCCTACCAACCATCAACTCAGATCACTCCATGATTGAACTGCACCCGAAACTGGAACCAAGAGTGAAGAAATCCCCCAGGTGGAGACTAAATAACTATACTATTACATTGGAAGAACATAAAAACAAAATCAGGAACCATACCAAGGATTTTCTTTTCTATAACAAGCCAGAAGATTCCACCTGGGCTAATATTTAGGAGGTCCTCAAATGTAGCAGAAAATGACAACTTATAGCCCTAGGGGCAAGAAGAAAGAGGCAGCTGTAGCAAAGGAGAAACTCCTAAGCAAGATTTATACTCTTGAAGAACAACTGAGAACCTCCAAGAAGGATGTAATCTGGCAAAAGTGGGCAAAGGCTAAACAAACCTACAATAACAACCTCCGGGCTACAGCAGATTTCCAGTACAGGAAAGCTAGACCAAGCTACATTACAAATGGACCAAAACCCATATGAATACTAGCATTACAGATGGGATAACAGCAGCAAAAAGCCAATATCCTCTTTATCAGATATGAGATGGCTACTCAGCTGACCACAGATCCAAAAGTTATTAACGCTGAGTTCATCAAATTCCACAACAGCCTTTACGCATCGGGGGGGGGGGAGGCCCCCACCACACTTTATGACCAATTCCTGGAAGGCATACATCTCCCCCACCCTGTCAAAGGAACAGGCTGAGGTTCTGGAAGCTGAACATACGTTATCAGAAATACATGCTGCTCTAACTTCCCTAATCATAGGGAAGGCCCCCAGTAACGATGGATTCTCCTTCGACTTCTACGCCACCTTCGCTATGGAACTGGCACCGATTCTGAAGAAGGTTTACAGAGAGTAGCTTTGCAGGAGGAGATTCTACAACAGAAAATGAGGTCAGGCTTGATCATAGTACTCCTTAAGCCAGGGAAAGACACCAGGCTAAGCTCAAGTTACCGGCCGATAACCCTGCTGAATCTTGACGTGAAGGTGTTAGCAAAGGCCTTCGCCAACCGACTCTTTAAAGGTTCTGGCCATGCTAACAAGCTTGTCCCAAACAGGCTTCATGCCAGGGATGGACATCTCCAAAAACACCCAAATGGTCATGTACATCTGCAACGCAACAGACAACCTAGAACACCAGCTGCTCTTATTACCCTGGATGCAGAGAAAGCCTTTGACCAGGTAGGATGGCCCTACCTCTGCTGGATAATTGCGAGTTACGGTATTCCCCTGGCCTATATAGAGATAGTGAAACTACTATACACAGCACCCACTGCTGCCATCTGCACCAATGGACTCATCTCTGAAGACTTCACTTTGAAAAGAAAAACACGACAGAGATTCCCCGTCCCCCTCCCTTTTCAACCTTGCCCTTCAACCCCGATTTAAAAATCAAAGGGAATGCTCAGATCAAAGGAATCCCAGTAGTACGCCAGGAACAAAAAATAGTAGCCTATGCAGAGGGTGTGCTGCTATCTCTCGCTCTCATCCAGCCATATCCCTACCCCCGGTCCTGGAACTCCTTAAACAATATGGCACAATAGTGAACATGCAACAGCTCACACAATTTGAAATGGTCTGGCAGAAGAGAGCAATCCATTCTTTGGGAGTAAAGGTCTGTCTGAGATCGAAGGACAAGGCTGACATAAACACTAAGGAGCTCTACAAAACAATATAGGCTGACCTGCTTAGATGGCACAAAATGCCCCTATCCATGGGCCAATGCATAGTGGCTATCAAAAGGAAAGTGCTTCCCCGAACATTGTTCATGTGCCCATCTTACATACCACCACAACACACACCTGGATCTAAAATATACAGCGTTTAACCAGTGACTTTATATGGGCACACAAACATGCCAGGTGTGTGCATAAAAGAATGACAAGGTTACCAGACAATGGAGGACTTAAACTGCCTGATCTTCAGCTATACCACTGAGCCTCGCAGTTCATGTACACTGGCCTCTAGAGAGAGACGCAAACTCTTACTTGCTCTCAGGGGAATATACACCAGAATGGCTTGCCACTGAGCAGCAACTTTGCCTCGCAAAAGGCAGTGACATAACAGTCCATCACCTATGGCTCAGTCCCCACAGCTCTAACCAAAACCCCATTAGGACTGACTCAAAACTCTTGGCAGTACTGAAAACCTCCAAAGCCTCCATCAATAGAACACTTGATAAGCCCATCCTCCGAACTGGAAACTTTCTGATTATGGATCTATGACAACCTATCCAGTTTGGAACAGAAAATGGATAAAAACAGTGCAAGATGTCCTACAAGGCACCATTTTGTACCACTTGTAACCTACAGACAAAACACAATTTACCACCAGGTGCTGAGTACCAGTACCTTCAGATCCAGCACTCCCTGAAGGCCCACTGGAAAGGGCACCTACCCACAGAGTCCTGCTCAACATCGGAACTCACACTCAAGACTCTCCTCAGTGGCAGGAACTATATCTCCAACAGTATCCACATCAGCAGGACAGGCTCACAGTGAAGCAGAAGAAATGAAAGTATACTGATCCAGAGAATTAGAGCAAAACACAGATTCCTGGGATTGGTCTAAAAATGTGAAACATCTCTAAAAAAAGCCACTTCTATTGTGGCTCTAAAAATACAAGAGTTCAAAATTCTAGGAAAACCTCTACTTCACCCCAAAAAAAGTTCCACAGAATGGGCGCCATCCCAACAGCCTTCTGCTACAATGTAACTAACCAGAAGGCTCCCTCCTTCACCTCCTGTGGGAATGCCCAGTGGCCAAAGCTTTCTGGTGCAAAATCAAATCTGAAGTTAACTCCCTCCATGGTCTGTTTGACCACTTTGTACCAGATATCTACGTAGTAGGCAAATCTTGTGTAGACTCCTCCAGACAGCATGGCATGCAGTTCTGGCAACCGTACCTGAAGAAGGACATTAGGTTACCGGAGGCGGTGCAGCGCAGGGCAACAAAAATGATCCAGGGTCTAGGGGGACTTACCCTACGAGAGCAGGAGCAGGCTGAAGGAGTTGAACATGTACTCTCTGGAGGAAAGGAAGGATGGGGGGACAGGACCGAAACCTTCAAGTGCATGAAGGGAATAAATAAGACGGGCACAGAAGGGCTTTTCAAATTAAGGAGGGGGAGGGACACTCGCAGGCATGATCTGAGATTGGAAGGGGAAAGGTTCAGGAGGGAAACGAGGAGACACTTTTTAACGGAGAGAGTTGTGTCTGGGTGGAAAGAATTGCTTAAGGAAGTGGTATCCTGTAGAACAATGGGCTGGCTTCAAAAGGGGATGAGAAAGGGTAAGGAGAAGAGTCACTGGAGGGGGGGGGAGAGGGAGGGGCAGCTGCAGTATAAGGGCTGCTAGCTGCACAATCAGCAGACTTGATAGACCATAAGGCCTTTATCTGCTGGCAATTTCGTACGTTTGTATGGCTCTTAAAATTAATACAGCAAAAAGGCAAATTTTAAAACTCTGGCTGGATAAATGGTCCCCCTACATATGCTGAGTGACTGTCCGATGATGCTACTGAATGCCTCAAACTAGAGAGATCCCACAACTTAAGAAACGCACAGCATGCATACGTGAGAAATTTCGGGCCCCTCAAAGTACTTACAACCGCTGGCCCGGTGGCGCTGAGGGTTGAGGTGCTGGACGCCACACCTCACACCACACCGGCGACCTGGGTTCGGGAATGAACCTGGGCCGCTCTGGGGTCGGTAGGGAAAGAGAAGATCGAGTGTCTGGAGGACTGCTCTCTTCTCCTGGGAGGTACAGGGGAACTCGCTACCAGCAGCTGCACTCAGCGGAAGCTGGTGCATCTTACCAGCAGCAAGGACAATGCAAGTGGGGGTCCGGTGACGGCAGGCTGTCTGTGGGAGTTACCCGTGCCGATGCCATTGCATGCTGCACCAGTGGGGAACTAAAGAGAAAACCCCCCCTTGAGCCTGATAGGAAACGGCTCCTTGCAGTGCCTGACACCACACACCCAACACCGGGTCTCTGTCTCTGCCCTTTCTGCCTATCTGTCGACCTAAGCTGGGCACTCTAGATTACAGATAGAGCACCAGTACTTGGAGGCAGCCCTACCTCAGGAGGCTCAGAACTGGGGTGATGGGCTAGCTGGGTTCGATGGAGGACAGTAATATAATGAGGAACAGGACCACGTTGGGCAGTAGGGTGTTCAGGTGAGTCGGGGCAGCCTGAGAGAGTTCAGGTCCGGGGGTGCCAGAAAAGAGAGTCTGAAAAAAGAAAAGCACTTACAACCATTCTAGACAAAGAAGAGTAACAAAGTGGTCAGACAATAGCCTATCATGCAATTCATCACCTCCTCCTAGCCCCTTACATGCCTATATTCTTACTGTCCCTCTGAGCTATTAAAACTTAAAGGTTGCACACCCACGATTAGGGTAATGAATTCTCAAGCTGACAAAGCCTTAAGTTTATCCGAGGCTATCTGAGGCCACCATCTGAAGTGTCAATGTACCATGTTGTGTTAGTCTAGAACCCACATACAGTTAGCAAATATAACTTAGCAAGGCAACTAGCTTGCATACTACAAGAATGAAAGATGGCCCTTCCCATCTACGTGTCTATCCCTGCAGTTGTGGGGTGTACAGCCAGGACTATTTTCTCAGGGTACCTGGTGGATAAGCCACTAACTGCCCAAGAATTCAGACTTGTCCACGTCCCCTAAACATGTCCATACTTATTGGTTGTGGGTTGTGCAACCACACCATAGCTAGCTAGAGAGGACCCTAGCCATAATATAGAAACGCATACTGTACGTTTATACTAGAATGAACTGTAGAAATCATATGCGGATTGTATTTGTTGTATATATGTACGTTCTGTATTTGTTATCCTGAAATTTCAATAACATGCAAGTCTTCGCAAACAGATCCTCTTCGCCTTCCTCTTCCTCTCCCATTGCACTCCCCTACACGCCTCGCCAATGTTACCTGCTCAGCTCCTCCACTGAATCTCTTCTCCTTGTTCCCAAGTGCTCCACCAAGATGGGAGAACAGGCCTTCTCAATCTTTGCCTCGAAGTTTTGGAAATCCCTTCAACCTGGCATTCGTAGCCTCCCCTCTCATTGGCTCGTCAAAGGAGCACGTTGGAAACACTGAATGGGTTTCTCCACATGCTCCTGCCTATGTATCCCTCCTGTACTTTGCAACAGGATTTATCTCTGTTGAGAAGTTGTTAGCTGGTACTATGTACTAAAGGCATCTAGTACAGCCGGGGAACTTTTATCGAGAACAGTTATCGCTTTGACTGTCATATGTTGTGTGTTTTTGGGGGTTTTTTTGTTCTTTATTCTCCGCTCCTGGACAGCCCTCATCACCCCAACCTCCACTGGGACTTAACCGCCGGCCGTCTTTCCCCAGGGCACTACCCCACCCCCCCGGAGGGGCTGGCGGGGATCCCCAGTCCCTGCCGAGGTCCAGATCCAGTTCAGACTGGCAAGCCCAGCTAGTCAGGTGCAGGGCCTGCGAGTGCCTGCCAGTATCCTGCCAACAGCATTTTCCATGTTCTGTCCCCTAGGAGGTGTGAAGTGCAAGGATGTCTTGATGCACACCACGCGCTCCCTCGCGTTGTGTATCAAAGTCTGCCACACCTCCCGACCTTCTGGCCTGGGCTGCCTTTCCCCCAGTTGCTGTCAGGAACAAGGCAAGTATCGGGCTCTGCCCCCAGAGGAGAGCAGTCCTACAGACGCTCAATCCTCCTCCCTCCAGGCAGCCCTCCGACACTCCAGTATTCATTTCCAAACCCGGGTTGTCAGCGTCACAAGCAGTAACACTACAACTGCGCCAGCAGGTCAACTATATATTGTGCTCTATTAGGATCTCTCTCCCCACCAGGCAGTGGCGGAGCTAGAGGGGGGCTTGGGGGGCGGTTGCACCTCCTGGCTGACCTAGTGCGAGTAGTGGCACCCTACCACCATCTTTAATCACTGTTTGGTGCCCACTGTGGAGCTTGTGAGTGACTGAATGGCCCCCAGGCTCCCAAACGCTCCCAAACCTGGCTCCACCACTGCGTCCAAGGTATCTGCCTTAGGTATAATACCAGTTCTGTGCTCCTGCAGATCCCTACCCCTTGTGCTATATGTAACTGTACTACATATTTCATGTTCTCATGTCTCATTGTTTGCAAGGGCTGCTGGCGCCTGTTTTCTGAATTTGAACTGTGCGTATATTTGTGATATCTTGTACTCTACCGAGTCATACCTGTAAATAGGCATTTACTTACTTAGTGTACCCTACCTGCTAGACAAACACTAGATTTTTAACTCTATTTTCAGCGTGCATTTAATATAACCATTTTGTTTTGCTTTTAAACACTAAATTAAATAAATACATAAACTACTCAAAAGCTAATTAGAGTAGATAGCATCTAAGTTTATTTTTAAAGGATTGTACAGAACTTGCACAGCATATCCCCTCAGTTAAAGCATTCCAGAGGGTCAGGCAGCCAACGAAGTGGAAATGGGGAGGTTGCCATGTAAATGGTGCACAGTGCCATTCACACTGCTACTCTGTCCCAGTGTACCAGTTGCAACACTTTTGCTATGACCCCTAATTACCAGCTAATAGGAGGCCATCGCAGTGTTGCACGGGTGTGGAGAGATTTTGGGGGACGAAGACCACTGTGGGACCACAGGAAAAAAATGGATGCACACCAGGGAAAGAAGCTAGGGACTGGATACCACTGCACTGCCAGGGAGAGTGATGAGAGCTAGAATGAGGATTTGCTGAGCCCACAAGCAGGTCAGAAGTACGGGTTTGGAGGCAGGGGACGTGGCCTCTCAACAGACATGTACAGTATGTGCATGGCACTGCTCCCGATGTGCATACATGCATGGGTCAGTATTGCATGCTGTTAACAGTGCGCAAACCATATTTGTACACAGTGACATCCGAGTGCCCTAAGTTTAAATATTAGGATCTGTGCCATCCTTACTTCTAAGTATAGCAAATTTTGGGTCAGCACAATGGTACCCTAAAAATTTCCACCTGAGAATTAGGCCCCAGATTCTTACTTTAAAAACATGTACTGTACTTACTGTAAGGATTTTGGGAATTTTATGTGTGCCCCTTCTGAAATCTAGTCAAGTCCCAGTGAACTGGAGTAAGACCGGATACTACTGGCACAAAGTACTGTTTTTTATGACACTTTGGGATCCCATCAGCGAACACAGCACCCAGTACACTAAATGTTTCTAAGGAAAACACTACCTCTTTAAAATTTAGAAAAAGCAAAATTAAGATTTCACTTCTTACTTGTTAAAGTTAGGGCTTTTACAGTTCAACCCTTTTCAGTAGACCTAAGTCAGTCTACAAGGCAGCCTCTAACCTTTAGAGCACAGAATAAAATTATAATTTATCTTGTGTCACATCAGTCCTATATAAAAGTTACTCAAAGTGCTTTACACGGCAAGGACAACATGGCAACATAGTACTGAGGAAATACACCATACAAAGGGTCTATCTTGTCCATTCCTCCTGCCGCAGGGCAGTGACTATACCACAGTCCAAGATTATTAGCTAGAATGCTACTCTTACTCATGCTAACTCCCAATGCCATTCTCCCTCAGGAATCTAACCAGTAACATAAGCAGCCAGTATATGCTCATCACCATCCTACACACAGACGTGGACAAGTGCCTCTTCTAAAATGGGATGAAACAGCTGGAACAGTGAGGGCAGGGCCCTTTTCAAACAGCGTCAGAATATTTCTGCCCTATGATAATAGTGTTTTTGATTGCAACTACTTGTTTAGGAACCCCATATACTTTCTTAACGCTGGAAAGAGAACTTTATAACTGCAAACAATACTTTGGTGTTATACTGCTTGATGACAGTTACTGCTAAATAAATCAAATTATGTGCAAAATGTATTTTCGGTGAGAGAGCCTATTATGTTCCTTGTTTCATTATTTAGGACTCTTTCAGTACAGACATTTCCCAACATATTTTTCTATCAAACGCATCCAGTGGCTCTCGGACTCTCCTTTAATCTACGGACTGTTTACCTTCCACCAGCAACCACAACCGCGGCACTGTAACTGCACTGCTTGTGTGTCCACTAAAGTGACATGATCTAGGACTCGAACCCACAACTCTGTAGCCAGCCCACTGCAGAGACAAGAGTGCTACCCAAAGATGCTCACTCACACCTTTTTCATTCATTAGTACCACAAGCACTGCGCTCCCCCACGTTGGTAATAAGAATAAATGAATCATTCAAAAGGATAAATCAGACCCTCTAGTTCCTGGAATTGCAGACTATCCTTCTGTATTTTGCCATCACACTGGGCCACAGCAGCCCGATTTCCCCCGCTGTCTGAGCCCCTCATCTCGGCGGGTCTCTGCTCTGGCACTGTCCTACGATCTGTACGCGGCCTACAAAACCCCGTCATGGTGCCTGTGTTCCGCTCCGGGGTGCCTTACCTCCAAAGGCTGGTCTCCGGTCGACCGGTCGTCAAGCGGGTCCCACCAGGTTCAGCACACGCTGTTTCCCGAAGAGCCAGACACCGGAGGACCGCTCTCTGTGAGCAGCGTCGCTTGACGTTACCCCTGACAACAGCCGTACTATCGCGAGTCAAAGGGAAGCACGCTGGGGCGAGACCAAGTTCTGCGGGAGGAGACTTTACTCCTTAACCCATGACAACTACTGTACGTACATCGCAAGGCAGTGGCAGACGTCAGTGGGCCTGACCCCCTGATTTCACCACGTAGTCCCACCCAAGGTAGCTGTAATCCTTAGGGATTTTGAGCAAGTCAGTTGGCCCCACTGTTCAGTCCCTCCGACTGTCAAACTGGTTAGAAGCACAGCCTGGCGTAAGTGTAGAACTAAGGACCCTCAACTGAAGCAGATTGTTCCCGAATATAAGTTTAACAAGTTACACTAAAGTGGCCGTGTCAGTGGCAGGCATGAGTAGATCGGGGCAAAGCAACTGTGTTTTCACATTTGCGAACTTCGTTTTTAAATGTGCTTATGTTTATAACCTCCCCCCCCTTTTCTTTCTTAAATGGTAAAAGCGGTGTAACTCCTTCCTGCGGCTGCACTGTCTTGCTATTTCGGGGTCCGGACCGGTGATGAGCAGCAGTTACATGGCCTTGGTAGCTAACTTGAGATTTAAGCACAGGGCACGTTAACGGCGTTACCATCTTTTAAGAAACCCAAAGTGAGACATTTCTTACTAAAACATGATTTTCGCAGGACAGTAGGTAATCTCGACCAATGCAACAGATTTGTTTTCGCTATATAATCAGAATTAAGGCTGAGTATTGTAGTTTCTTAGTTGCTTCTATTGTTTCTTGTAATTTTAAGGTATTTTAGTTAAGGTATTGTAGTTTTCTGCAACATTTAGTGCAAAGTCAGAAAAATATTTTCTCTACTATAAAATCAGGACATGTAGTACTTTTCATGTATTTTTGCAGGACACAGCTGCGCAACTCAGGACTGTCCTGCGAAAATCAGGACAGATGGTAACCCTAACGGCGTCGGTCTGATCTTTAGCATATAGTCCACTAGCCGTGTGAAGAGAAGACCATTTCCAGGTGCTTCAGGCATTCTTCATAGGTCTTGGAATAGATGAGGATGTCAAAATATAAAAGTACAATATTAAACCTTTGGCTCCCAGGTCCCAGTATAATGTATATCTGTCTCTGGAAAGTGCCTGGGGCGTTGCACAACCAGAGCACATTATGGTAAACTCGCAGTCCCATGAGTGTCACAACGCTTCTGGCTGGTCCGTCCAGACAGAGCATGGTACACAGTGTGGCGCATGCAAATGCTGTGACTAATATTCCAGCTGTCAATGAGGCTTTGTACCCCTCCTCTGATTCAATGACAGTGTACTTCAGGCATTCCTCAGCCACTTTGGGGAGCCATTCCACTCTGCGCAACTCGACCGTTCTCCACACCACTAGATAGTGGAAGTTGTACCTCCATCAATTGTACACCCTATGAGCAATATTGTGGTCCACCTGGCACAGCTAGCCCAAACTTGACTCAACCAACAGTCCAAGTTGCTTTCTTTCTGGGGTGCAACTGTGTTAGGCAGCCTGGTTTCCATAGTTTGAAAGTACACACTGCGACCATGCCTTGCTGGTGGTGCATAGGTGGTGCTCAGCTCATTGCTTGAGTCATCCCATGTCAGTCTCCCCTGGACTCACAAAGTACAGTGGTCGCTTGTGCTCCTCCTCTGACTCAGTCTCTAAATATTCAGGCACTAAAAGAATCCCTGATGCTGTGTGGAAGATGGTTCTGTCCTACCTGAGGCAGGCCATATACTTTTGCAATTGTCACAGGTCATGGGGCTCAGCCGAGCACAAACGAAACATAGAAACGTAAAAACATAGAAGTTGACGGCAGATAAGGACCGCAAGGCCCATCCAGTCTGCCCATTTCTTTTTCTACCTTATAAATGTGCCATCGGCCTTTGTTCTGTCAATGGCCTATCTATTTATACTCATCTGTATTGCTCCCTTATGCCTATCCCATGCCTGTTTGAAGCCCTGCGCTGTATTCATATCCACTACTTCCTGAGGTAGGCCGTCCCATGCATCCAATGACCCTTTCTGTGAAAAGAACTTCCTCACATTACCCCGTAATCGGCCTCCCTCTAATCTCATGCTGTGTCCTCTTGTCCTGCTATTTTTCTTATATTGAAACATGTTAGACTCTCTCACCTTGTTAATGCCCTTAAGGTGTTCGAATGTGCATTGAACACGTCCAAGTCCTCATACACCAAAGTCAGTGGCTGGTCGGCAGCAATGTCTGTATCCATTTAGATTTCCATTTCAATGTCTTTTAGCTGCTGCCACCACCGGTTCCATGTTTGGGGCATCCAGAATGATGGTGTCATCACCCCACTCTTAAATCACGTTTCCTTCATATTGTTGCGTGGCCCCTTCAGATCGAGCTTCCTCAATGGCAGGGTATCATCAGTGTTACTGATCATGACTTGTCGCTCCAGTGCCTGGGCACCTATCACACGGTTGTCAGTAACTTAGAAACATAGAACATAGAAACATAGAAGTTGACAGCAGATAAGGACCGCAAGGCCCATCCAATCTGCCCATTTCTTTTTCTACCTTATAAATGTGCCATTGGCCTTTGCTCTGTCAGTGGCCTATCTATTCATACTCATTTGTATTGCTCCCTTATGCCTATCCCATGCCTGTTTGAAGCCCTGCACTGTATTCATAGCCACCACTTCTTGAGGTAGGCCATTCCATGCATCCACCACCCTTTCTGTGAAAAAGAATTTCCTCACATTCCCCCTTAATCAGCCCCCCTCTAATCTCATGCTGTGTCCTCTTGTCCTGCTATTTTTCTTATATTTAAACATGTTAGACTCCTTCACCTTGTTAATGCCCTTAAGGTGTTTGAATGCCTCAATCATATCACCTCTCTCCTCCTTTGCTCAAGGGTATACATATTGAGCTCTGTTAATCTGTCCTCATAGGTCTTCTGATGCAGTCCCTGCACCATTTTGGTTGCCCTTCTGACTGCCTCAATTTGTTAATGTCCTTGTGAAGGTGTGGCCTCCAATACTGCACGCAGTACTCCAGATGGGGCCTAACCAGTGCCTTGTAAAGAGGGATTATTACCTCCCTCTTACAACTTGTGATACCCCTAATAATACACCCTAACACCGTCCTAGCCTTACCTACTGCTTTAGAGGTCTGCTTGGATGATTTCAGGTCATCAGTGATGATGATGCCCAAGTCTCTTTCTTTCTTTGTGACTGCTAGCAACTCCCCACCCAGCCTACAGGTGGCTTCAGGGTTTCTCTTCCCTATGTGCATGATCTTGCACTTCTTTGCATTAAATCCCAGTTGCCACTCTTCCGACCATTTTGCTAGTTTATCCAGATCTCTTCTCATTCTGCCCACCCCATCTGGATCATCTACTCTGTTGCAGATCTTGGTGTCATCTGCAAACAGACAAGCCTTACCCTCTAGTCCATCTGCAAGGTCACTAATGAAGATGTTGAAGAGGACTGGCCTCAGGACTGATCCCTGAGGTACCCCACTTGTGACTTGCATCTCTTCTGACTGTATACAATTTACCACCACTATCTGTTTTCTGCCCGTCAACCAGTTTGCCACCCAGTTGACCAACTTCTGACCCACCCCGAGCCTACCCAGCTTATTTATCAATCTTCTATGTGGAACAGTGTCAAAAGCTTTGCTGAAGTCAAGGTAGGCAACATCAGCTGCTCCCCCTTGGTCCACCACCCTGGTTACCCAGTCAAAGAAATCTATGAGATTAGTTTGACAGGACCTTCCTTTTGTAAACCCATGCTGTCTTGGATCCTGTGCCCCTATGGATTCCAGGTGTTGCACTATCCTTTCCTTAAGGAGTGCCTCCATAATCTTGCCCACTACTGAGGTAAGACTGACTGGTCTGTAGTTCCCTGCGTCCTCGCCCCTTGACCTCCACTCTGCATGGCATACACAATCTCACTAGCTGAATACCTCTTCCACAGATGCATAACACTCTTATTTCAGTGCCCAGGTGCATATGGAATGTTGTTGCTGCTCTTTTGTCACTCTTCATGGTGTCATAATGTTTACTGTTCTCGTCACTACTACGTGGATGTACTTGGTACTTACGAACATTCTGTTCAAGTTTTAACGAGTGCTATTCAAGCATCACACGCAAATTCAAATGTTGGCTGGTGCTATTCACGCAACACACATATACAGGACCTGCCACCATGACTTCAGCACCTTCTCCTTAGTCACAGCAATGGGTTACAGACTTGCCTCCACTCGCATCTCATACTGAGATAACACATGATGCTACTCCCATACAGCACTGCTAAAGGTTATCACCACATTCCCCAGTGCCATAAACTTCTCAGCAAAATAGCAAACAAAAGATGTACACGCCAAGCAGGGTGACTTTTACAGAATGTATTGCTCAAGCAGTGCCATGCCAGTGTCACCAAAGCCCAACACCCCGTGGCCTCCTTAGTGAAGCTTTATTGGGGGTGTTTGGGTTGTTACAGCCCTCTTTTATGTTACCCTCTCATAAATAATCATGAACCATGTGCAAAAATATGGCTAATGCAGTTACAACCATGTTGAGAGAATATACTTGCATTATTATACAGTGCATAGCAGTGTGTGTGACAGTCAAGTCAAAAGCAGTGGACATGATATCTTCAGAACAACAGAACAACAAATGAACCCCAGAGCGAATGCACTGGGGCAAGGGTTATCCCAAAGGATATTGGCCATAGAGTCAAATTTTAAAGAAAACACAAATTGCACAAAACCCAATAATGCAACGCATCATGGGAAGCATATGCAAATGCCTATGAATTAATTTGGACTGGCTCAACTTTAAGCAGAATTGCGTGTTGCCAGAAGGCCTCCCCAATACAATCAGTAAAGGCTGAGAACAGCAGACACAGCCACGTGTTTCATCCTCATTTGGACTCATCAGTGTGCCATATCTGTTTCACATCCCCACTTAGCAGGTCAGGCCCTCTGCTCCCACAGTGCCAACCTCCGAGCGCAGTATTGTGAACAGGAACAGAAACAGGGTAACCCTCCTGTCTGTTTTGTGGGTTCAAATCAAACTTTGGTCTCAGGTTCTGGAGGGATTCAAATTGTGAACCTCTTGCTAGTGTACCCAATGTGCAGGCTCAAATAATTCAACTCTTCAGGGGGCCAGATATCTTTCGCCTACGGGCACCTAATTAGGTGTACAAAATGAACCCTTAAAAACTCTATGAAAGACCTCAGAATAAATTCTTACCTTTTCCCGGTTTGGTAAACCAGTAAGCTTTTGCACAGTGTTAACTTTAACCATTTATGCTTCACTTGTCAAATAAAGAATTTCAAAGGCACACCAAGTAGTCTCTTAGAATAGAGGTTCACTTAAAAATAGATAAAAATGTAAAATGTAAAACACAACAATATATCACAAAACATTACAATCACTTAAAAAAAACAGGTTTAAAAGTGCAATTTCCTACCAACCATACACTTAGACTTGCCTAGTTAATGTATTCGTATATTCTTACAGTGCTGAAGGATGTTGTAGCTTCAGAGTCCAAACGTGTGTGTGTCTAAAGGTCAGTTACAGCATAATAAAAAAAAACTGTCTTGACCCTGCCTTCTCCATGATGTCACCCAGCTCCTCCTCTGTTTATTAAAAATTATACAATCAGGATGTCTTATCAAGCAGGAGGTAAATTAATAGGTGACATCAGCAAAAACTCATGTCCCCACATGACTTTCCAATCAAGTCTGTAATTTTCCAAGTTCTTTCTTTCATCCATGAGCAGCATCCTGCTCTTTACAGACATCAAAGGAACATTTATGACTTCGCACCTAAGTGACATAACCTGGTTTCTTCCTCTAAACGTCATAAAAGTTTATGAGTTCCTATCCTAGCAGCTACAATTAAGCTAGATACACAGGAGAGCCTTAATTTAGGTCTCTTTTAGCCTTTAATTATCTCCCGGCTTTTATCTTTTAGCGGAATCCTGGGGGGGATGTTAACCCACAGACTGTCTCTGCATGTCTCATGAGAGGCACTCAATAACACATTTTTATATTACAAAAAGCATAGATTAATCAGAACCAGCTGTCCAAGTGTCACAATCTGTACCTCAGCCCTGGGAGAGATAGCCAGCCACCCTATAGGGGATGTCTTCATTCAGCCTATATTAATAAAAGTAAGGTCGAAAGCAAGTTCTAAAAAGCTATCTTATGTGTTTTATTGTGAGCATATTTCATGAGTTTCTTTATATCCACTATTATAGATCGAGAGAGTGCTCCCGACCAATTGGAGCGCTCCTTTCCCCTGCGTATGAGACACTCTTATTCTGTGAAGAGCATCTCACGCGCAGATGCCCTAGAAACGGGCACATTCCAGGATGTTTTTTTTAATATATTATTTTTTATTTATTTATTAAGTTCTTGGATTACACCTGTGAGTGGTTGCTCATTTATGGGTTCCACGTTAGTTACAAGGACAAAGGTACATCAAAACAGTAGTATATGTTTTAGAGAGAGTAACAGTAAGATACAGTAATACAGTAGTACATTTTTAGACAGAGTTCCTATAATGAACACACCAAATTTAGGATCATAGGCAGCAAGTAATTTACCTGAGTCAAAGTTAGGGCACCCTACTGGGTTGCATGAGAGGAGATGATAGTAGGAACAGTGGTTAAACTGGGCTGGAATTCACTCGAACTCAGTTCCACCTACTCTGACACCTTTCTCCATTGAATACTATTAGAGAGTTTCATTTCTTAGGGATGACAATTCCACCTCCCACAAATGTACAGATTAAGGTTCCAACTCCTAAACCTTTCCAATTTAACGCCTGAGTAGGAGAATAGTGGTAAGGGTGCTAGAGGGTGGGTAAGGAGTGGGGAGAGTATACAGAATGGGTGGGGTAGAGGTGGCAACGGTTGTGAGGTAGGGTGGTGACCTGAAGTGCTAAGGATAGATCACGTCAGATGAGTAGGTTAGACGTGAGATAAGAGTGCTATCACTCTCCATCAATAATATATTAATACGTCCCCATCACCACTCGTCGCTGTATCAAAGTGGTTTCACTTGCCTTCAGCTTGAGCCAGAACAGCTCAGCTTTGTTTCGCTGTTCTTGCTCAAGCTGAAGGCGCGTGAAACCACTCTGATACAGCAACGAGTGCTCCGGGGGATGTATTAACATATACCTCCACATGTAAGATTTACTATTCAAGAACACTCATCATTTAAAGTAATACAATCTTCAAACAGAAGTTTTCAAGTTTTATATGGGGGTTGCTTAGTAAAGGGTGAAAGGGGAGAGGGACGAGGTGGTGGTGTTTAAGATTTTGGGAACCACTGCTCAATACATGAATCCTACAATATTATGTACAATTTTAACTCCTAGTAAGCCTGCAATACAAGATCCCTTTCATAATATGTGTAGCCTCTCTGGGTTTCCAAGGGTCCCGAACACAGCACACCATCAGTCCAGAGCCAAATACAACTCTGGACTCCATTTAATTTATTTTGTTTTAATGATGGGTGCTAACACAGTAAACTTAGCTACTGGAACAAAGAAGGGCTAAAAAGCCACCTAAATAGCCAGTTTAAGATTAAGATTTGCCCCATGAATTCAATCTGCTTCATATTGGTGATACTAAAATTCAACTATTTTCCATCTTCATCGCATCACCCAACATAACGAGAATGTACAATCCCATATCCCAGTACTGCACACACTTTCTAAAGTGCATAAACATGATATGCATTCTTTGCATTAATACTTCAAACATCATTGTTTAAGTAATGTGCGAATCGCCACACAAATCACACACATTTATGAAAAATATGTAAACAAACAAAAAAATGAATCCACCCAAAACAGAACTTGTAATTGCATCATGAATGGTCTGCCCACAAAACTACAACCCTTCAGTGGTTCAGTTAGAGACACTTATACTGAAAGACTCATTCAGATTGCATTAACTTCATAAGAATGGTATAAAATAGTCTACAATCAGTTTCAGCATTCAACCCATTAGAGTACAGTGAGTTTAAGAGATATACACATTTTGTTTTTTCTAAGGAAGGCTTTCAGCCTCTCCCCTCCACTCTTATACCACGGTATGTGATTTAGGGCTCTAAAGTAAAAGTCTGAGGTGGTACACCTGTGGCAATCCTTAAAATAGTCTACAAGAGCATTTTCTCGATTGCCTTGCAGCATGGACTGGACATGTTCCTAGGTCCTTTCTGTGGTACTTGTAATGGTCCTCTCCACATAGAGCTTGCCACAGGTGCACCACCCTACGTGCATCACATATAGAAACATAGACGTTGACGGCAGATAAGGACCGCAAGGCCCATCCGGTCTGCCCATTTCTTTTTCTACCTTATAAATAAATGTGCCATCGGCCTTTGCTCTGTCAATGGCCTATTCATACTCATCTGTATTGCTCCCTTATGCCTATCCCATGCCTGTTTGAAGCCCTGCACTGTATTCATATCCACCACTTCCTGAGGTAGGCCGTTCCATGCATCCACCACCCTTTCTGTGAAAAAGAACTTCCTCACATTACCCCTCAATTGGCCTCCCTCTAATCTCATGCTGTGTCCTCTTATTCTGCTATTTTTCTTATATTGAAACTTGTTATACTCTTTCACCTTGTTAATGCCCTTAAAGTGTTTGAATGTTTCAATCATATCATCTCTCTCCCTCCTTTGCTCTAGGGTATACATATTGAGCTCAGTTAATCTGTCCTCATATGTTTTCTGATGCAGTCCCTGCACCATTTTGGTTGCCCTTCTCTGAACTGCCTCAATTTGGTTAATGTCCTTGTGAAGGTGTGGCCTCCAGTACAGCACGCAGTACTCCAGATGGGGCCTAACCAGTGTCTTGTAAAGAGGGATTATTACCTCCCTCTTCTGACTTGTGATACCCCTATTAATACACCCCAACATCTCTCTAGCCTTACCTACTACTTTAGTGGTCTGCTTGGATGATTTCAGGTCATCGGTGATGATGACGCCCAGGTCTCTTTCTTCCCTTGTGACTGTCAGGAACTCCCCTCCCAGCCTGTAGGTGGCTTCAGGGTTTCTCTTCCCTATGTGCATGATCTTGCACTTCTTTAGGTTAAACCCCAGTTGCTACTCTTCCGACCATTATTTTTTTTTTTTGGAATTTCAATTTTTCCTCCCACTGCCCCACAGAGCCATTCCATCTGGAGCACCCATGAAGCCTGCCCCTGCCAGCAACTACCTGCACCCTCTGGTCCCTCCATCAAGTCACGGACCCCCGGGCGAGGTCGGGCAACCCCCAGATCTTGAAATCTTGTCAGGGTCCTGGGTCGTAGGCAGGCACTGGCACATCGGGACCCAGCTCGGCGCTCCGTCATCCTGGCTCTGTGTTTTTTTTCCCCATGTTCCTCATGGGACACTACATGCCTGAGCGTCAAGGCATCTGCTGGCATCCGCAATGTCCCCCCCTCCTCCTTCCGCG
Source organism: Neoceratodus forsteri (assembly GCA_016271365.2). Taxonomy (NCBI): domain Eukaryota; kingdom Metazoa; phylum Chordata; order Ceratodontiformes; family Ceratodontidae; genus Neoceratodus; species Neoceratodus forsteri. The sequence goes on from JADMNL010000025.1 coordinate 355,470,840, forward strand.
AAGGAGCAGCCTCCACGGCTGATTGGCTGCCAGCCTACACCTGCAACCAATCATGCCCCTGAGACTCCAGCTTGCCGTCACTTCCCCCAGCCTCCGCCTGGGGTCGCTGCTTGCTGATATGGAAGTCCTCCTCCCCCTGCAGAAGGCGAGCTGTCCCCGGATGCTCCAGCTTGTCTCCCCCTGGCCAACCCCCAACAATCCGAGCTTGCTCCCAAACCTGGGTCACCGGCATGGTGCGAGGTGTGGCGTCCAGCGCCTCAACCCTCAGCGCCACCGGACCGGCTCTTCTTCCAACCATTTTGCTAGTTTATCCAGATCTCTTCTCATTCTGCCCGCCCCATCTGGATCATCTACTCTGTTGCAGATTTTGGTGTCATCTGCAAACAGACAAACCTTACCCTCCAGTCCATCTGCAATATCACTGATGAAGATATTGAAGAGGACTGGCCCCAGGACTGATCACTGAGGTACCCCACTTGTGACTTGCATCTCTTCTGACTGTATACCATTTACCACCACTCTCTGTTTTCTGCCCATCAGCCAGTTTGCCACCCAGTTGACCAATGTCTGACCCACCCCGAGCATACCCAGCTTATTAATCAATCTTCTATGTGGAACAGTATCGAAAGCTTTGCTGAAGTCAAGGTAGGCAACATCAACTGCGCCCCCTTGGTTCACCACTCTGGTTACTCAGTCAAAGAAATCTATGAGATTAATTTGACAGGACCTTCCTTTTGTAAACCCATGCTGTCTTGGATCCTGTGCTCCTATGGATTCCAGGTGTTGCGCTATCCTTTCCTCAAGGAGTGTCTCCATAATCTTGCCCACTACTGAGGTAAGACTGACTGGTCTGTAGTTGCCTGCCTCCTCCCTGCTGCCACTCTTGAGGAGCGGGATCACATGAGCCCTTCTCCAGTCTTCTGGGACCTCTCCTGTGCTCAGAGACTAACTAAACAGTTCTGATAATGGCTCTGCTAGTTCCACCCTTAACTCCTTTAGTACCCTGGGATGTATGTCATCAGGTCCTGTTGCTTTGTCCACCCTGAGCTTATCGCACTCTTGTAGGACCCTTTCTTTTGTGAAGGAACTAGTGCACACCTCCCTCCCCCCTGTGTCCATGGTGCTGAGCTGTGGGCCATGCCCTACCTTCTCTTCAGTAAATACTGAGCAGAAGTATCTATTTAGGATAGATGTTTTTACATGGTCCTCCTCCTCACATGCCCCCTTATCCCCTTTTTTTCTTAGCAATACCCCCTCTGGACTTTTTCCTTTCACTAATGTATCTATAGAAAGTCTTGTCACCTTCTTTTACTGTTCATGCTAGTGTTTCCTTGATTTGGGCCTTTGCCTGCCTTACTGCCTTCCCTGCTTCCCTTAAGGAAGTTTGGTATTCCTCCGTATTTTCATCCTGCTGCATTCCCTTATATTTCCTGAAGGCCAGCCTTTTGGCTCTGACCTTTTCTGCTACTGTGTTTTAGAACCAAAGTGGTTTCCTTCTTCTTTTGCACTTCCTTTTCTCACTAACACAATGGGATGCTGCTTCAAGTATTGCATCTTTAACGCTTGCCCACTTTGCCTGTACCCCCTCACCTGTATTTCTTTTTGCCAGGGCTAGCTTAACTCTGTTGGCCATCTTATCAAAGTCAGCTCCTCTGAAGTCCCATATTTTTGCCTTGGAATGTGATGATTTTGTTCTAGTGGCCAAATTGAACCATATCGTGTGTTGGTCACTGGCACCCAGGTGACCTTCTACCTGGAGATCTGTGATCCTTTCCCTGTTAGTCAGTACTAGATCTAGGATAGCCCTGTCTCTTGTGGGTTGTTGTACCAGTGTTTGAGGCCCTCCCCCTGCAGGGAATCCACCATGTGTCTAGTTCTGGCAGATGTCCCTGCTGGTATTAACCAATCTGTATCTGGCATGTTGAAGTCTCTGATTATCAGAACCTCCCCTTTAGCTGTCATGTTTTGTATATCTTCTAACAGTAATGTGTCTATGTCCTCTTCCTGGTCTGGAGGCCTGTACACAACCACCCTTCGTATGGCTGTCCCATTTCCTGTTTCCAGGATGACCCACAGTTCTTCTGGCACCTTATGTGTATTCTGAATTTCTGTAGCTTTGATATTTTCATTGACATAAAGGGTATATATTTGGTGCTACAGTTCATGTTGAACCTGGTACCAGAGTCTTCACCTGCCATAGGGTGTACACATTTTGGATCTGTTACAGCATATGTACATACATTGCAATTATATCATGTGTACAGTCCTGTTCTAGTCATTCCACTTTTCCACTTTGTATCTACAAAATGAGTACTGGTACCTGCTCCTCAATTTCACATGAGAACTAACTTAGGACAACTGTCTTTTTCTATTAGAGCAGCAAAGGTCTGGAATTTGCTTCCATCTGAGATTTGTGGTTTAAATACTTTTAATGCTTATAAAAATTATGTACTACATTTGTTTTCAAGTAAGTTGGTTCGTAACTGTAAATGAAATTGTTTCATTGTATGGTTTTGGACTAATTGTACTGATTGTCTGTAAATGACGTAGACACCTTTGAAAAAGGCCTATTTTAGCTCAAATGTGTTCTGAATATAATAAATTAAACTAAGATGTCCTAGTTATCATACCCACCACAGATCCCATTTCTGGGTCTCTTGACAAGATTTGCTATCTTTTTTTTTTTGTGTGTGAATTCTCTTTATTCTTTGAAGGCTTGGGGTATCTCTCCAGGGTACCCACTCGACTTACTGCCTCTACTCCCTACCTGAAACCTCCACTCCTGGTCTCCTCCAGTTCCATGGCATGTCCAGCCCCCCTGATCACCCCCTGTGGGAGGACCCGCCCACCCTCGGCAGTCTATCTGCAATTAGAGGGACAGCTGCAGAATCCGGCAGGGGAGAGGAGATCCAAGGGGGTAGGTCCAGTGTCAGGATGTGGGCTGGTCACTGGGGCCCCCTTCACCTCCACTAGGCCACCGAGGTTTCTTGTAAGTTTATCCCTGGAGCATGGCCGTGCAATGAAGGCAGTGCAGCTAACATGCAGTCGTCCACTGCCACTATACCCACGACAGTATGTCTGGCCACACTACCTGTGGACTCCCCCTAGTCTCCACTAGGGGCCGCTCTGGAGTGAGGCTTCCCTGGAACCTTCCCCCGGGGAAGGGAGAGCAGTCCTCTGGACGCTCAATGCCCTGCCGACCCCCAATGACCCAAGTCAGTTCCTGAACCCGGGTCGCCAGCATGGCGTGAGGTGTGTCATCCAGCGCCTCAACCCTCAGCACCACGAGGCTGGCTTTAGATTTGCCATCTTGACTTCACAATCTTGGCCACTTCATTTGCTTCCAAGCTGAAGTTCATTACAAAAATTTACCTTCAACTGTGAGTCTCTTTGCTTTTGTCTTGGCACCAATAGATTACCCCTTGGCACCCTGTCTGCTTTCTCTCCACCCATTTTACAGTATGTGCTGAATACACCCTCTAAAGGAACCTGGTTGACCACATTCGGTCTCTTTCTGATATGTTTTCTCTAAGAAACAATTTCTTTTAATCCGGAGAAACTGCCCAAATGGGATGCTGTTGGCCAGATTCCTTGGGTACTTTCTACCCTTAAAAGGCTGTTTCCACCCACTGACTTTCTAAAGGGTTCATAAATTACTCTGTGATCTTGTCCCACCTTGAATCTGATATCAAGAAATTCAATCTCCCTGCTATCCTTGTTGTGAATGCTTGATATTGTGTTATTATTCATCCACTGGACAAAATCATCCACGGCACCCATACCCCCCCCAGACACATATGAGGTCATCAGTAAAACAGTGCCATTTGCATATATGTTTGAGGTGGGGGTTGGGCTCCACAAAGACCACCTGATCTTCCCACCATGCTATAAAAATGTTAGCATATGAGGGGGCTATTGCTGCCCCCATAGCTGTCCACTTTAATTGTAAATATACCTTCTGGTCAAAGATGAAGTAATTGTGTGTGAGAACACATTTTAACAATTCCAGAACTAGACTTTGCGGGGCATTCCTGAGTTACCTGTCCACTGCCATGAACTCTTTGCAAGCTCTAATACCATGTTCCTGAGTAATGCAAGTATACAAGGAGCAGATATCAATAGTTATCTAGAAAAAAATCTTCCTGCCAGATGTATCCTTCCATTTAAGAAGGCAGCCTCCTCTTATGACCTCCCCAACCCTTGCTTTTTCCACTATTTCATCCAGTTTTACTTTAAAGGGAATCATGGGGTTAAACATTAATACTTTGTAACAATTTTCATCAGAGTACTGCCTCTTGATTTCAATCATGTATTGTTCTGTATCTTGAATTACCACCATCCCTCCCTTATCTGAAGTTGATCAATGTATTGTGTGGGTACAAACGATCAACCCTTTGAAAGGGTCCTCAGTTGTGTTTTTGCAGTTTCTTTTATAGAGATATTTAAAACTGGCAAATTTGTCTCTTTTGTTAGTTCCTCCTGAAAAATGTATCTCTTCTGCTGTTTCCTCTTAGTGATAACTCCCAGTGTTTCCTCTTCCCCCTCCTGGTTTTTCTTTTTATCTTTTTGATTGCTTTTATGTTTTCGATTCTGGACTCATGTCTAAAAAGCAACTTGTCTCTGGTATTTTGTGCTGTGTTACTGAGGAGGGACTTGAATTAAACTGGTTATTATATTTTTTATTTCTTAAGTGCTTCTCTGGTTAGATTTGCCTCTACTAAAGGATCTAATTGACCTGTTCACCCAGGAAAAAAAATTGACAAATTTGTAATCTTTATGATTTCTTTCAAATTAGAATTTTTTTCTCTTGTCTCTATTTCTTTTTTGTGTTTAGTAGCCTTTTTTTTCAATAATTGCATACATTCTTGGACTATGGGTTCTGAACTATGAGCCTCAATGTCACACTCTGTTTCAGTGATAGCTGCTTTTGTTTTCTGGTGCAAGCGTTTATCTTGCTCAATAAGAATTTCTACCAAAGTTATTGAGCAACAACTTAGTAAGCATTAATCCCCGCTGTAGGTGGCATCTAATGGGGAGTTAATGCATGGTTGGGACCGTTGTGGCACGAGGCCAGAGGCCGAGGGGTGCAACAGACCAACCATGCATTAACTCCCCATTAGATGCCACCTTCGGCGGGGATTAATGCGCTTGTAACACGGCTGCGCGGCGGCAACCATCAGACTTGAAAACTTAGCTCTTGGCGTATGGTCTCTTCTACTCCTGTCTCTCCGCTTTCTCGTGTGATTCCTGTCTTCATGCTAGGTCCGTGCTGGAAGGCAGTCAGCTGATGAGAAGAGCAACAGCATTATGAGGCGATAATGCCGTGTTGCAGGAGCGCTGCTTCCCACAACAGCAACACGGCATTATGAGATGATAATGCCGGTTGCTGTTGTGGGAAGCGCGTTCACGAGTCCCAACACGGCATTATTGTCTCATAATGCCGTGTTGCTCCTGCACCACGTGATGCCATCCCGCCTATCGCGTAGCGCCCTGACACGGCTCTCAATAATGCCGTGTTACAAGGGTCCTTAACCACCTCTCTTTCAGGTCTTCATCAAATGCCCCTGCTGAAAGGGCTTTATAAACTCTGAGCCTTGAGGGTACTCTGTCTTTACATTTGTATTCTTCAAGAGTCACCCCATCATACCAAAAATCTTTTTATTTTTATGTGATTTCTCAAGTTTAAATAATGATTCACTTAACTCACTGGTGCAAATTCTGCTGTACATTCAGTTGATAGACCATGCAGGAAATCCTGGTGATGGCTGCTTCTCTCTGTCCAGGCAAAGAGAGAAAGACTTTTTCTGCTGCTTCTTGAGGTGCCAGCTTGAGAACTCTCATCCTCTCCTAGCTCTGGTTCAGCTCCTCTTGCTGCGGTGGCCATAAACATGGCAGCAAAAGTACAGAGATTCATCTTCTCTCAAACAGTCTATCACAGGAAACGCCCGGAGCTTGTTCGTAGGCATGCTGCTGGAATACAGACTTGTGCTAGCATCTGGGGTGTAGAAGTGACAGCTTAATGGCGGCCAAACTCAGAAGCTCAAACAGAAAGAAAACTGCGCATACCAATGCAGCTAAAGGTGCTGCCATTATTTGGTTACTACTGTGTACCAAAATAACAAAAGGTGCACACACCAAGCAGGGTGACTTTTCCAGAATTCATTGCTCAAACAGTGTCAGTGTCACGGCATCACCTGAGACTTTTCCTTTAGAACCCTAGATCACATACCATGGCATGAGAGAGGAGGGGATAGGCTGAAAGCCCTCTTTAGAAAAGAAACAGAGTGATATATCGCTTAAATACACTGTACCCTAATGGGTTAAATGCTGAACTAGATTTTAGACTGTTCTAATAAAGTTGATACAATTTGAACTAAAATGGAGTGCATTCTTACAATTTAGAAAATGGCAAAGTAAATCCTAGCCTTCTGAATGGCTGAGACACTAGCATTAGTGGGTGTGTATTTTTTGATAGAGCTCGCTAAAAACAAGTGCCAATTTGGGGTGCCCCATTACTTAGGGTATTATTGGGCACCCTGAATTATCAAACTGACCAGTCGCCATTCTTTTTCTTTCTCTTAGCGGCAAGTTGGCAGCCAGTGAAACACCCCACCCCCAAACATAGGTTCCTTCAGTAAATGCAACCCCCTCGAAAAACTGCCTACTTGAAACCAGAACATTCTCCTTTCATTTTCAGCCACACCTAACAAATGTATTGTAACACACCAAGTCACAGCTCCCGGTCCCTCAAAAGTCACCCAACTTACTAATTCTAATAACCCAGTAACGTGTCTCCAGGTCCGGTGAGCGTTTGCCACTGATCCCCTCCCAATTCCCTCGATTGCTCTAGCCCTTCTAAGTTGTCTCTGCAACTCCCAACCTGCAAGCCAATCCCGCACTCCTTCTCAAGCATCTCCAGCAGCCGCTTCAGTCAGCTGCTGGTCTTATCTTCTGCCACAGTAGTCTGGGACCACACTCCTCCCTTAAACCTCCTGCACAGAATACCACCAAATACAAACTTTTGTGAACAAAGAGTGTCTCACTTACAGTAAACCTGAGAGGTGGTAACCCGATTGATGTTCTTGTAGAAATTGTACTTCAAAGGAAAAAAAACCTGGACCAAACTCCACCACTACCAACGTCGCAGTTCCACGATAGAACTACAAGTCCCATAAACCCTGTGGCTGCTATGCATTCAGTCTCCTAAACATCAACACCCTCTACTGGTAAGCACAGTACAGGTACTACTTTACAAGAAACAGATATTCTGATTGTTTTTAAACACTTATTAGATTTCTTTTTACTATTTTCTTTTATTAAAAATGTTACATGTGGGCCATTTTCTAAGCACAATAATACCCTCTAGGGTGGGTGGTATTGGGAAATACCGGACCTTCCAAGGGCTATAAGGCCCTGCGCCTGCGGTTTCGGGCTTCATTATACCCCTGGGTGGTCCAGTATTTCCCAATACCACTCATCCTTTCGGGTATTATTGCTTACATATTTGTCCCCAATTGAGACATTGCAGGGATGTAGTTTTGTGAGCAGACCGTTCGTGTTTGAATTACAATTGTTTGTTGATTTTTATATCAGTTTCATAAATGTGTGTGATTGTATCATGTTTATGCACTTTAGAAATATTTTACAGTTCTGGGGATGGAACATAGCTGAATTTTAGTATAACCATTATGAAGCCAGAAGTGAGTTCACAGGGTGAAATTTGATCTTAGGCTGGCTATTTAGGTGTTTTTTTAGCCCCTCTTGTTTCAGCAGCCTGAGTGTATTGTGTTAGCATCCATCACTAAATTAAAATAAAACAAAATAAATTAAATAGAGTTCAGAGTTGTATTCAGTTCTGGACTGATGGTGCACAACTTTCAGGACCCTCGGAAACCCAGCGAGGTTATGAATATTATGAATGGGGTCTTGTACTGCAGGCTTACTAGGGCATAAAATTGTAAATGATATTGTGGGATTCATGTTTTGGGCATTGGTTCCCAATCTTTCCCCAAATTTTTAACATCCTCAACCCATTCTTCTCTCCTTCTGACCTTCACTAAACAATCCCCCCATATAAAACTTGAAAACTTCTATTTGAAGATTATATTTACTTCAAATGATGAGGGTTCTTGAATAATTAATCTTACATGTGGAAGTAGTGGATATAAAGTCGTGAAATATGCTCACAATAAAATGTATATAAGATGGCATTTTAGAACTTGCTTTTAACCTTACTTTTAGTGTTATAGGTTGAATGAAGATGTTATGTACACTTTTTTGAAATGATTGTCAGACACAGTGATATGCACTGTATAATGATGCAAGTATGTTCTCGTTACATGGTTGTAACTGCATTAGCTATATTTTTACACATGGTTCATGATTACTCATGAGTGGCTATATAAACGAGGGCTGTTACTACCCAAACACTGCCCCCTGATGAAACCTCACAAAGGAGGCGCTACATAGAGGTATTTGGCTTTGTGACAGTGACACAGACACTGCTTGAGCAATAATTTCTGGAAAATCACCCTGCCTGCTGTGTGAGCCTTTTGTTTGTTATTTTGATACATGGTAGTAACTGTGTAACGGCAGCACCTTTAGCTGCATTGGTGTATGCGGTTTTCTTTATGCTTGACCTAAACTTTTCAGCAACAGGCCTTTGAAGTGCAGCTTTTTGCACTTGTTCTTACACATGCTATCCAGTATTACAAGTACCTATGGGGGACTGTCTTGAAAAAGATAAAACATATCTTATATATTTACACATGTATATATGTGGAGCAGTAATGCCACTATATTTAGGGTTGAGCAGGGATTTCTAAGTTTAACCTCAAATTTTGATCTCTAATATCTTTACAAGCATTCAAAAGATGTCCACGAAAGTTTGCATGCATGGTCTCATGGAGCAGATCTCTTGATGTGGCAAGTTTTGTTCCTATCAGATCTGTGGATTCCGAGATGTGGATAGCAAAAAAAACGTAAACATTTGCTGGGTTTTTTTTGCAGTTTTTGTCATCGCCTTGCGCCCAGATGGTTTGGAATTTTGGTCTGCAAATTTCAGGGTAGAAAGGGCTTGGCCCACAGATGTGCATTTTGCTTGTTTGTTGAAGAAATATTGATCTATTCCAAAGTTATAAAAATTTTTTATTTCGGTTTCTGAGCATGCTCAGTACAGTCTTTTGAATAGATTGATGGAACAAAAATATAATTTGATCTGTACGAAAAAGTATCCTTTTCTGTTTAGGGACAATCCTTTTCCATTAGGGAAACACCATTTTTCGTGTGCCACATTCTTGTTTTCTGTTTTTGTCTCAAAAAAATTCAGAACCCATAAAAATGACATTCTACGGAGAGTCCAAGACATGTATCTTGTTCATTAGGACTCTGTTAGGTGGATTCTGCCATTAACTGTAGAAAAATTGACTCTGAAATTGTATTTTATTATTTTACACTATAGATCCTTTTTTGTGACTTGCTTCCATTTTTTCCATATGGGCATTTTTGTACAAACAAAAAAGGATCCTGTCACACAGAAAAAGATTTGGGGCTTACGTTTTTTTTTTTGGTTTGTTTTGTTGTTTTTTTGCTCTTTTTTCATTTGTCCTTTTTCATTTGAATGAAAAAAGATTCCTTCATACAGAAAAAAATGTGGACAGCTTTTTTTTCCACTTTTTCCATATGACCTGTTTTGTTCAAACGAAAAACGATCCTTTCATGCAGAAAAAGAGTTTGGATTTAGTTTTGTTTTGTTATTCTTTTTTTGTTGAAGGAATACTTTTTCATTTCCTTTTTTCGTTTGATATGGAAAAAGATTCCTGCAAACAAAAAAAGATTTTGCATGACGTCCATTATTATGCCATAATAATTAAATTTTATCCCTGGGGCCCAATATTCAGAATGTGCCCTGCAATGGCGCAAGTGGAGGCGCAGCACAACCGAGGTGTGCCCTAGCAAGAAAGTGAGATATTCAAAGGAGATGTGCCATGGTGCATCACCTCTGAATATAGCACATAATGCGCAGGGCGCATTTACAATGTGCTGGCGCATCCCCCAGACAAGTAGGACTGGGAATGTTCCAGCGGAACTGTAGCTGCTCTGGGCGCAATTCCCAGATATTCAGACCTGGACATGCAAATGGGGCCATAATGTATGCAAGGCACAAATGGGGCTATTTGTATGTTATTATGGCCCCATTTGCATGCATTGAGCAGGGCAGGCTGGCAAAATGCACCTGGCGCCCTGCACAGCATGCGGTGCCCCCAGAGGATGACATGCAGAACCCCCCCTTCCCCAGAGCGGTGAGCACTGGACCGTAAAGGCAGTCCCTGGTGGTCTAGCACCCCTCTCTCTCTCTCCATAGGCGACCACCACATAAACATGTAGTGCACCCATGGCAGTCCAGTGGCACCCCTCCCTCCCTTACCCCGATCACCGTGATTGTATTGAATAAAACTTCCTGGTGGTCCAGTGATGCTTCCTCCAGCATGACCCTCCAATCACTGAAAGAACATGTCCCTATCCCTGGTAGTCTAGTGGAAACCCCCTCCCCATCCTGACTGTCTGATCACTGCAATAACTATGTTTACCATTCCTGGCAGTCTAGCAGTACCCCCCATGCTGCCCGTGCCCAGGATCACCGGTGAACCGTAGTGCGAAATCACTCTGGTGGTCCAGTGGCCCCCCCCCCACAGGCCCCCTGCCCACCAGGTCCCCCCCGTCATCGGCGGGCAGCTGCAACCTGCCTGCATACTGCCCAGCTGCCCGCGATGATAGCTATACAGTATGTACTGCAGCCCATTGGTCCACACTGTGGACCAATGGGCTTGCAGTGCATACTGTATATGTCACTCACAAATATGTGAATGGATGACCTTCATTCACATTTTGTGGATGATATGCCAGTATGCACTGTAGCTCATTGTCCACAGTGTGGACCAATGGGCTTACAATACATACTGTACACCGTCAGTCGGTGGGCAGCCAGGCGGTATGCGAGTGGTTGAAGCTGCCCACCCATGGGGGTGGGCGGGTGGGCAGGGGGCCTGTGAGGTGAGGGGGCCACTGGACCACCAGAGTGATTTCGCACTACGGTTCACCGGTGATCCTGGGCACGGGCAGCATGGGGGGTACTGCTAGACTGCCAGGAATGGTAAACATAGTTATTGCAGTGATCAGACAGTCAGGATGGGGAGGGGGGTTCCACTAGACTACCAGGGATGGGGAACATCTTTCTTTCAGTGATCGGAGGGTCATGCTGGAGAGGGGAGTACCACGGGACCACCAGGGAAGTTTTATTCATTATAGTCACAGTGATCGGAGGTACGTGAGGGAGGGAGGGGGGTGCCACTAGACTGCCAGGGTACATATGGGTACTTGTGAATGGTGTTCTGGGTTGGCAGGTGGTCACCCACAGCTGGCGGTTGCTGTATTACGCCATGCAGTACAGCAGCCTGCCTGTGAATGGCCAGCATTTGAGCCATTTATTTCAGGCTCAACTGTGCCCATCAGTTTGCAGCACATCTAGGGGTTGTGCCAGCAGATCCGCCACACATCCTGGGCTGAATATCAGGATGTGCCGCATATGCATGGGCACACCTCCTTCAGATGCACTGCATACATTATCATTCCGCCCCTGTGCATCGGGACCTGCGCTGCACAAGTCCACCTTTTGAATATTGCCCCGGGGCGCATTGCTGGGGTTGCACCATGCACAATCCCTTTGAATATCTAGGCCCTGGTGTCTAGTGGTGCCCCCCACCCTCCGATTGCCATCTCCATATTTTGTTTTAATTTTTCCGTGGTGTCTAGTGGCACTCCCTCTCACCCTCCAATTGCCACCCCTTTAATTATTTAATTTATCTCTAGTGTCTAGTGGCACCCCCACCCTCCAATTGCCATCTTGGTAATTACTAAATTAATCCCTGGTGTCTAGTGGCACCCTCCACTCTCCAGTTGCCATCCCTATAATTATTTAAGTCATCACTGGTGTCTAGTGGCACCCCTCCCACCCTCCGATCACTGTCCCCGTAATTATTAAATTTATCCCAGGTGTCTAGTGGCACCCCCCACCCTCCAGTTGCCAGCTCTGTAATTAAATTATCCCTAGTGTCTAGTGGCACACCCACCTTCTGATCACCATCCCCCTAATTATTTACTATTTCCCTGGTGTCTAGTTGTTCCCCCCACCCTCCGATAACTGCCCCATAATGATTAAATATTTCCCTGGTGTCTAGTGGCACTCCCCACCGTCCGATCACCATCCCTGTAATTATTGTATTTTTTTCCCTGATGTCTAGTGGCACCCCTTACCCTCTGATTGCCGTTCCTGTTATGATTTTTTTCTTTCTCTGGTGTCTATTGGCACCCCCCACCCTCCAATCTCTGTTCTATCTGAAATTGAGAAAACAGTCCCTCAATGTCTTTTTTTTCATCTGTAGAAAAGAAAACGGTCCCTCACTGATCCAGCCCCACCCCAACCCCAACCTCTCACTCAGCACACGCCACCCTGCTCCCTCCATGCACCCACCCTCACCTGACCAGGTCCTAGGGTGAAGATCCACTCTCTGATCAAAGACACGTCTTGCTGCTAGAAATGCCGACCACCCCCATCGCCTTTCCAAAGACTTTACTCAGCCATAATTTGCAATTTTTTAGACATGTCCTAGTCTTAGGAGTTGTTTAAGAGCATGCCAAGCACCCTCTAACCAAACAAGCATTTGTCAATGCCGAATGTTTGCTTGCTGGCATTAGCAGTGGAAGTCCAGGAGTTAGACAGATGCAATATAGTAATGGCATTGAAGTATTGAACTGACGCCAATTCCACCCTCACCCTGCAGAGATGGACAGGCATTGGGGTGTGCCTTTGGGTCATCACCCATGACAGTCATGACATTTCGCCTCACCCTACCCTTCAGACACTGACAAGTGTCTAGGTGTGCCTTGGGGTGTTTGGGCTTTACATTCACCTAATTGCATAAGGAAATACGCTGAAATGGGTGCAGTATAGGAGAATGGGGTGAACTCTGGGGCTAAAGGGTCCAAGGCGCACCTCAATGCCTTTCACTGGCTGCAGGGTGGGGGTGGAATGCCATGAGCATTACTGTCGACAATCCCAAGTCACACCCCGACGCCTGTCAGTCCCTACAGGGTAGGGTGTTATGGTCGAAAACCCTAATGCCCTGGGCGTTTCTTGGTATTTTTACTCCAAGTTTTCAGCATGGGCTTAGACCCCACCGCATGAACAGTGACCATCAGTTCGCTAGGCGAAGGAGTTTTTGCACAGCGACTGCTACCATCATGTGCGAAACACATTTCAACAGGATGTGAAAATGACAGCTGTACTGTTCATGAGGAGGTGTAAAAATGGCATTTTGAAAATCTGGAGTGAAAATATAAAAAATGGTGAAGTCACGAGCGTGCGAGAAACTGCAACGTGACAATCGTAATGTAATTAGTCTGGGGATTTTTACAGCAGATTTTCAACATAGGCAGTTTGGGACCTCTGCTCATGAACAGTGTCACTGTGATTTTCTTAATCTGTCCCTAACACTGATTTCTCACAGCGACCGTGCTATTCTGTGCCGAAAGGGTGAAAACACATTTCGGCCAGGGTGTGAAAAATGACAGTTGTACTGTTCATAAGGAGGTATGGAAAAATATCAGTGTTGAAAATCTGGACTGAAAATATTACAAATTCGTGAACTTATGAAGGTGCGTGGAAATTGCGCAATGCACGCTCATAACACAGTAATTTTATGGACTTTTGTCACCAAATTTTCAATATAGCCATTTTAACACCTCTGCTCGTGAACAATAACACTGTGATTTTCTTAATCTGTCCCGAACATTGATTTTGCTCGCCGACCGTGACATTGTGCACTACATGTGCGAAAACACATTTTGGGCAAGATATGAAAAATGACAGCTGTACTGTGCATAAGGAGGTGTGGTAAAATGGCAATGTTGAAAATCTGGAGTGAAAATACTAAACATTCTCACAGTTACGAGCGTGCGTAAGGAACTGCACAACGATGTCAGAACAGTCATTTTGGGATTTATGCCACCAAATTTTCAACATAAGTGATTTTGGGGCCTACCATGAATTGTGACACTGTTATTTTCAGTAATTAGTCCCAAAGGTGGTTATGTGCAGTGATCACAAATCACCTTTCGGGACCGAATAACAAAATGACAATGACTGAGTTCATGAGGTGGCATCCCAAGAACCCCATGTTGAAAATTTGGTGAAAAAAATCCCCAAAATGGCCGAGATATGCACCAAAGTTGAAAACCCCCCATTTATGCCATTATACAGCTTACCGGCATTTCTTCAGTTCGTGGTCGTCTTTGAAGAGTGCAGACATGTTCCCAGGCCACAGAAGATCATCGCTCCATCCTCCGGAGGTAAGTATGGGGTGAGGCGGGGATGTGGGGAGGTGGGGTATGCAGAGGGTGGGCGTGGGTTAGGCGAGGGGCAAGAGAGTCAACGAGGGACCGTTTTTCTTATAGGGTTTTTATTTTTTTTACAAAGATGAGGCGGGACTTTTGCCATGCTGGGGTGGACTCCCAGCGCGGCACCTGGCAGTCTGTCTGGGGGGGGCAGTGGAGCCGATGGGGGATTGGGCACCCCCCATCAGGCATACGGACTTTTGCCATGCTGGGATGGGCTTCCAGAGTGGCACCTGGAAGTCTGTTTCGGGGGGCAGTGGAGCCGATGGGGGATTGGGCATGCCTGTCGGCCATACGGACTTTTGCAATGCTGGGGTGGGCTCCCAGCTTGGCACCTGGAAGTCTGTTTGGGGGGGCAATGGAGCCGACAGGGGATTGGGCAACCCCATCGACCATACAGACTTTTGCCACTATGGGGTGGGCTCCCAGCGTGGCACCTGGAAGTCTGTCTGGGGGGGCAGTGGAGCCAATGGGGTACTGGGCACTCCCATCAGCCATATAGTGAGCAGGGGTGGGGGAGCGCAAAGTATGCAAATTGCCTGCCGACGGCAGTATGCAAATTGCCTACACATTACCACCGCTAATTGTAGTGGTCTTTTACGTTGAACTGTACAACACTGCATCTGAACTGCTGTCATAGACAGCTCGGACATATATTGGTGCGGTGCGGCTGCGCCTGCAAAAAAGAGCAGGGCATTGAAAGCATGGGTGGCACACCTACAAAAATTCGTATGGTGGCACTATGTTTCTTGCACATGCATGCAAGCAAATATAAAAAGTGTTTTAATGATACAAGTAGGAAAAGGTCTGCAGTGATGCATAGCCATATAATGCGTTGCAGTGCAGCAACCAGCTTTATGATGCTTTTATTTTATATTCCTGGCAATTTTACTTGATAAGGAGTGCATGTAATACCACCCTGCCAAGCATGTACAATTACTTCTGAAGTAAACATAAAGGCCAGTGCTGTCCCTGATTGCATTATATGGCCATGTATCGCACTGTAACCCCTTCATTCCTATCTGCAATCAGAATTAATTTTTTTCCGTGTGGGGCTGCAGAATGTTCTCTGTGTTTCTCTGAAGTTACTGGCATAATTTTATAAGTAAATGAACTTTAAAACAACATTTAAAAAAATTTGTGACTGAGGTCCACAGGAAGGTAGCTCCATGCCATGTGTAACCTACAATAAGTGCGTCAGATGCTCTTTAAACCATCCTGCCTTGTTGCTATCATAATACTGTTGACATTTTTTCCAGTACTGTTGTACCTTGTTCAGCATGTGATTAGACGCTATACGTATGTTTACAAGCGATTACATTTGTGTGTTTATGTTATGACTTATAGACATGTTTGCAGCTAATCAGAAAGCTCTGTTTCATAGAAACTTTATATTATAGAAGGTGGTTTAAACCTGCATCACTGTGATGTCTTTATGCCTTTTATCCATTGTCTCCTCCTTTTTCCTCCCTCTCCCTGCTCCCACTTTTCCTCTTATATCCCACCTTTTTCTATTCCTTCGTCCTCCTCTAGTCACTAGGGCTTGTGTTCAAATTCTCGGTCTGGCAGCCTCCTAGTATACTAGGTAATTTATAGTGTTACTTTGTAAATATTGTATAGATTGTTTATTTTTGTTTAATATAAGGAAAATAAATTTAATGCCACACTAAAGCATACAAAAAATTTTAAGTAATATTATCACTCCCGAAGTGAAAATACCACACTTCGAGAGTGATAATACTATTGTTCACGTCCCATAATAGCATCGCTTGGGACCTGAATGCTAGTATTACCAGACAAGCTCAACAGCGCAAGCCTACAACTCCTGACATCAGGAAACCTCCCACAGGTCAATCATCCATTCATGCTCACAACGTGTCTAATCGTTGACCGCTCTCTGCCTGTGGGCAGCTGAAATGGTTTCCAAAAGATGGCAGTCAACTCTCGCTTAGCGAGAGTGCACAGTGTCCACGGCAGTTCCCGTTCTTTTGTTTTAAAAAAGGGACTTATCTGGCTGATCCTGCGACCCCCCACCCAAGAAGAAAAGGTACGACCACAAACATTTATTTTTAAATGTGCCATGCATGTGAGTCAGCAGGCAAGAAACACACGGAGCAAGGCAGCGCAGCAAAGTGCGGCGGTCAGCCAGGTGTGACAGAATCCTACATGGCAGCAGCCGACCGCCCACTACAAAAATACCAAAAAACCTAAAGACTGGATCCATATATTAAAAAAAATAATCGATAGTTTACAGTCTGTTACCGGTCAGAATACCATCTCGAGGTTCAGGACATGTAGGAACCCCTCGAGCTTCACTCTCGAGGTTCTTACATGTCCTGAAGCTCTCGATAGTATTACTGACTGATAATACACTCTAAACTATCCATTATTCTTTTTATATATTGCATATGTCATGTATAAATTGCACCTTGGCACTGAATATTAATTATGTTCCTAGACTGTTTGTACTGTTCCCTGCTGTCTCTCTGTATATGTTATTGATTTATGTTCGGGACCTCCTTGTGAATGAGCCTGCTCAATGGAGTAATTCCCGCAATAAACTTCAACTTCATCATCATCATCATCAAATCTTTATTTATTCAGGCGAACATCATTGAGCAAGGCTCATTTACAAGATGGACCTGATAAGGTCAAGGTTCAATAGTTGATACACAACAGATACATCATACACTTATATAAGACAGTTATACATACAGGGGAAAATAACGTTTATAAACACAGTGATGTACAGTAAATTCACTGATAAAAACGGTTACAGGAAAGTTAAGCTAATATTTACAGTATGTACAGTATATACATATCCCAGTGGGGGCATGGCAGACACTCAACATAATGTAATACTAGGATGGTGAAGGTATTACTGGGTGCCATAAGATAGGGTGTCTGTCTGGAAGGAATATGCCATATATGGTTTGGAAGGGAGATTTGTGAGATGACAATGCTAGCTCTAGTGGTAGCAATTGCATTTCTCTTTGAAGAAGACTGTACAATGCTGTTTAAAGGATGCAAATGGAATGATATTGGACAGTTTTAGGGATTTTGTAGGGTGTTCCATGCTATAGCTAGAGAATAGCTGATTGCTGCCCTCCTAGCCTGGTGTTGAATTTGGGCAATTTGAGCAGGTTGATGTTGTTGCTTCTTAGGGCATAGGAGCTAGGAGAGTTCTGGGTAAGCAGTCCAGGATATAGTTTGGAAGTTTTTTGACAACGCCTGTAAATCCATAGTGCTGCATTTCTGTTCCTTCTGAGGTGAAGGGAAACCCACCCAACTGCAGCATAAAGAGAGCAATGATGAGTATTAGATGGCAGATCTGTAATGAACCTTATTGCTCTATGATATAAGGTATCCAACTTGTGATGGTAGGAGATGGGGCAGTGACTATAAAGGAAGTCTGCATAGTCAACAACTGATAGAAAAATGGCCTGGACTAACCTCATCTTTGAGTCTCTGTTTGGGAAGGGTTTTAATCTATAGAGAAGGCCAAGCCTTTGGCGAAGCTTTTTTAACAGTTCTTCTAAATGATGAGTGAAGTCAAGTCTGTTGTCAATCCACACACCTAGGTATTTGAAGTTTTCTACATACTCTAGATTTTCTCCAAGTATAGTGCATAGCTGGGGGAGAATGATTGGAGAGGATGTGCTGGTGGAGCTTTGATTTGTGAACATCACTGCTTTAGTTTTCTTTGCATTTAACAGAAGCTTTTTCTCGAGTAGCTGATATTGTAGCAAGGAGAATTCTGTTTGTAGGATTTCACGCAGCAGCTGTAGGCGGCTATTGCTGACATACAGAACAGTGTCATCAGCAAAGAGGTGTACAGAGGAATTGGTAAGGGTTGAATCAATGTTATTTATATAAATGGCAAAAAGGATAGGACCCAGAATAGAACCTTGGGGACTCCTCTTGATAGTGGTTTTAATGGGGATAGGTCACCTTCAGCTTTTACCTGCTGTGACCTACCGGTGAGATAGCATCTGAACCACTTAAGGGAGGATGGATCTAGGCCAATGGAGTACAGGGATGAAAGCAGTAGCTCGTGGTCCACAGTATCGAATGCTTTGCTCAGGTCCAGGAATACTGCACAGACATTATTCTTTTTATCTAATTTGGATTGCCAGTCATTTGTGACCTTGGTTAGTGCAGTGATAGTGCTATGCTTGGCCCTGAATCCAGATTGAGCTGGGTTTAGGAGGTTAGCATTGTCAAGATACTCCCTTAACTGATTACTCACTAATTTCTCCAGCATCTTGGATAGCACTGGTAGAATGGAAATGGGCCTGTAATTATTAAGATCCATAGGGTCCCCTGATTTTAGAAGGGGAACCACTTGGGCTGTCTTCCACAGTGTGGGAATAGAGCCAGAGTTTAGGGATAGGTTAAAGAGGTGTGTTAGGAGGACTGCAAGTACATGGCATGCAATCTTTAGAAAGTAGGGGTCCAGAGAGTCTGCCCCTGCGCTTTTTTTGGTATCCAGTTGCCATAATAGATCCTCTACTTGTTTTAACAGTATAGATTTGAAGCTGAAGGAAGAGTCAACTCTCTGATCACCAGTGTAATGGGAGCTTAATTGTTCCCTCAGCAGGTTAGCTGGAGAGGTGTCAAAGGCAAGGCCAGCTGTTGTGAAGTGGTTATTGAAGGCGTCCAGAATTTCCATTTTGCCAGTGATAGGGCCATAACTGTTGTGTAATTGAGTTGGAAGGGGGGTGTTAGCATCCTGCCCCACCATACCCTTGATGGTGCCCCAAAACCTAGCAGGATTATGGTAGGAAGAGTCGAGTTCGCCAAGTAGAAGGCAGCCTTTGCATCCCTAACTTTCTTGGTGCATCTATTCCTGGCTTTCCTAAAGATCATCCAGTCATTTGCATTCTTGGTTTTCTTGCCATTTTCCAGAGTTTGTCTCTCTCCAGCAGTGCAGCTTTGAGGTCAGCTGTAAACCAACGACAGGATTTGTTTTTATTCAGATACTGAGATTGGGGCATGGGTGTTAAGGGCATTTATTATAATGTTATTTAGCACCTGCTGAGCTTTTTCAACAGAATGGGCAAGATAAAACTCTTGCCAGTGTGGAGAGTAAGCTAGATCATGCAAATATCCTTCAATATTGATGTTTTTCTTGGATCTCCTCATGAGGAATTTTGCAGGGCTTGTTGTTATGCTGGTGGATCTTACCCTGCGATGGGGCAGTGATCACTTATATCGCAGAGAAGCACTCCAGCGTGTGTGAATAGATGTGGTTTATTCACTAGCATGATATCAAGTAGTGTGCTGTTATTACTATTCCTTGCATTAATTCTTGTTGGCTCATTAATTAGCTGTGTGAACCCATATGTATCACAGAATGATACCAGAGTGCAGCTGCCTGGGTGCCAGTTGAAATTCAGGTCACCTAGAATAATGACTTCTTCAGTGCTGGGTTTGAGCAGGTTCCCCAGATGGGATAAGAGCTTGTGTTCAGCAGAGGGGGTCTGTAGCAACCAACTAGCTGAAAAGCTGCTGTATTGGGGAGAGACTTTTAGGATAGGCATTCAAACTCCTTGGGCATAGATGTTGCAGCAATACAGGATACAGCTATACCGGATTTTTCATATATGGCTACTCCACCTCCCCTTGTTTGGCGATCAGCTCTGAATAGCTGGTAGTTAGATAGGTTAACATCCCTGTCTGCTGTGGTGGGTTTGAGCCATGTCTCAGATACCACAAGAAAGTCTGGCAAGGTATCGGCAACCCAGGCTTGTATCAGTGTGAGTTTTTCAGCAGACTGCATACATTAATATGCAGGAAACTGAGGCCTTTAATTGAGGTTAGGTCTGATGGAGAGGTGATATTCAGGGGTCCAGGGTTGATTTCACGTTACTAATACAGAGTAATAGAAAGAGCAGGCGTTGTGAGGGCTGCCAGTGATAGGAGGGGGCTGTCTTTGGTCCTCCTTCTTTATTCTGTTGCCACTCTTTTGGGGTGCTCCTGTGGGTTTAAGAGATTGTGTCGAAACACCAAGTAGCAGTTTGGTGGTTAGGCTTAGGGGATCTGTATATCCAGCAGTGGAGCCTTGGTTGAAATACATGTGTGGTGGTATGTGTCTCTTTATGGTGATCACACCACTGTAGTCGATGCAGCAATGGTAGAGCATATGTGAGGGTTTGAGCGTCAGCCAGAGGGGATGGTTCAGAGAGACTGGGCGGATGGATCACCCTAGTTTGTGTGACAGGGACATCTTCTTTGTGGAACCCCATGGCTGACAGTGAAAGGAGTATCAGAAGTAAACTCCCCATTATGAGAGAGATATTGGTAGTTGGCTATTGGGGAGTAGTGAAGTTGCTGTTTGGTTGGATCAGCAAGCCTAAATGCAGCCTGCCACACAGTGAATCAAACAAATGAGCCCACTTATAGCTACCAAAACAGGTTTCAAAATTCCAACAGCCCCAAACAATACCCTGATAGCCCCTTAGTAGTAAGAAAGAAAATAAATAACCTTCTACCAAGTAGAATCCACAAGAAACAATGTAAAACAACAATAAGCTATTGTACTGTAGATCTGATTCTGTCCACCTTCTAGTTCCTTCTGAGAAGCCAAAGCACTGAGTTCCAAACTCTGTGATTTCCCCTTGTGCTGCTTTCAAAATTAGACAGTTCCAAACTCTGTGACTTCCCCTGTGCTGCTTTCAAAATCAAACAGTTCCAAACTCTGTGACTTTCCTTGTGCTGCTTTCAAAATCAGACAGTTCCAAACTCTGATTTCCCTTGTACTGCTTTCTTTTTTAAAAACAGACAGTTCCAAACTCTGACTTCCCTTGTGCTGCTTTCAAAATCAGACAGTTCCAAACTCTGTGACTTCCCTTGTGCTACTTTCAAAATCAGACAGTTCCAGACTCTGTGATTTCCTTGTGCTGCTTTCAAAATCAAACAGTTCCAAACTCTGTGACTTCCCTTGTGCTGCTTTCAAAATCACTTGACTTTGACTCTGGCATTAGAGAACATGAATATTTAAACTTGCTGGTTCAGTGAATCTGTCAGCTCATCTCCTGGTGAGCAGAATATTGTACTGTTCTTGGTTGTGTGCTGGTTATAGGTGGTCTGGATGTAGGAAGTCACTGAGAGACTTGGTGTCGGGATTGCAGGTACTGAGGTAGCCACAATTTGCAAGGTTGTTGCAACTGATAGAAAGCAAGATCACTAAGTGTAGCATGCTATCTGTTATTTAAGTCCAATAGGTTCAAGCAACCAATAGCATGAGGAAACTCAGAGCTGAACTATGAAGGTATCTCTAAGGACAACATCAAGGAACCTGCACAGGTTTGCAGTGGATTATGCCTGCTACTACCTGGATCGAGGTAAGAACCACACGGTTTCCACCTACTGAGTGTTTGCAGTTAATTGCCGTATTGGAAATGAACTGTGAATCCTTCTATAATAACACTGTGTAATATGTTATACAGTGTTAGACATTATTCAAAGCTGTTGCTACTGTGGTTGGAGACATTGTTTAAATGAAGCAGTACACTGTTGTGACCAAATGTTTTGTTATTAAAACTTTTTGTACATTATGCTTTTGATTGACATTTATTGTATAGCTAAGTGTTGTTTTGGGGGTATTTGCAATGAGCTGGTTGGCTAAGGTACTGTTACTGGATGTGACAGGGCATTACTGAAACTCATTTCTTTTAAATTTTTAAACAGATTTACTTTGTATAGTGATCAGAGAAAGTGACATCGGGAGGGCACAGGCCATTGAGATTAATATGCAGGCTGGTGATCTTTGCTGCATTAAATGGTAGAAAATGTCATGGCTAGCATCCAGTAATGCTTGTCGCTGGCTTGATGTTGTAATCCCCCAGATGGTTGATTCTGGGGGATTTCAATGTGTGGGTAGACAATGGACTCTTGAAGATTGGGAGTGATCTTCTTAGGAGTATGGGGGATCTGGGCCTCATGCAGATTGTGACAGCAGCAGCGCACTCGGATGGCCACACACTGGACATGGTATTTTCTGTAGAGTTTGAAATCTCCAACCTCAGTATTGATCCAGTGGCTTGGTCAGATCATAACACTGTGGGGTTCGGGTTTAGGGCCCCCCCAATTGGTCCTGCCTCTGTGGAGATGGTCTGGTACCACTCATTAAGAGGTGTCTCCTCGATTGGACTCTCTGTAGTACTAGACCTATCGGGTGTTGTGGAAGCTTGTGCGACTGGGCCAGAGGAAGCAGTGGCAGCCTATAATGGAGCTGTGACTGCGGCCTTTGACTCAATTGCACCCGTCTGTGTCCGTCCCTTATCTATGCTCCCAAGACCTCCCTGGTTTGATGAGGCTTTCTGGGGGTTAAAGATTAAGGGGAGGAGGTTAGAGAGATGCTGGAGGAGATCTGGCTCAGTGGAGAACAAATTGGTCTTGAAGTCACATTATGTTGACTATCTGGCAGCAATCTCCGGGAAAAAAGTGGAATTTCTGTCTAGGGAGATTGCTGCAGCAGGGAGTAGACCAGCTTAGCTCTTCCAAATGGTAGACAGACTTTTACATCCAACCTGTCTCCGTGTCGGGGGAACAGGTTCAAGCACTAGGTGCAAGGAGCTGGCTCTATTCTTCGCTGACAAGGTGTCATCCTTCAGGGCTGGGGTCTCCTCGAGTATCTCTCGACAAGGACGCAGGGCTCAGCCTGAGTTGTGCCAAAACGCTCCTCCTGCCTGGGATGAGTTTGAGCTTATTGGGGTGGAGGAGGTCGTGGTGATTATCTCAAAGCTCCAACCTACACAGTGTGATCTGGACCCAGGTCCAACCCGCCTTTTGGTTGGATGTTTGGACCTGATTGGACCTGTGGTTGCCGAGATTGTCCGGTGTTCCTTGAGGAGGGGGGTCTTTCCACTGTCCTTCAGAGAGGCTGTGGTTAGGCCCCTTTTGAAGAAGCCCTCTCTGGACCCAGATAACCTCAGCAATTACAGACCGATCTCGAACCTTCCATTTTTAGGAAAGGTTATAGAAAAAGTGGTGGCCGTACAGCTGGAGAGACATCTCACCTCTTCCTCCACCTACAAGCCTTTACAGTCTGGATTCTGGGTGGGGCACAGCACTGAGATGGCTCTGGTAAGGGTGCTGAATGATCTCCTGATGGCAAGGGACAGGAGAGCCCATACGATCTTGGTTCTCTTGGACCTCTCTGCGGCATTTGACACCGTGGACCATGAGGTGCTACTTGACTACCTGTGATTCTGGTGTGGCCTGGACAGTTCTGTCATCAGCTGGTTTAGGTCATACCTGACAGGCAGGGTGCAAAGGGTGAAAATGGGAATTTTCTCATCTAGCCTGATGCCTCTGAACTGAGAAGTGCCGCAGGGATCGATCTTGTCGCCCTTATTGCTCATGGTGTATAGGCTGCCATTAGGGGACATCATCAGGTGGTATGGCGTGGGGTTTCACTGTTATGCAAATGATACCCAGCTCTACCTGTCCTACACACCCAATACTCAGGTGTCAGACTCAGTTTTTAACAACTGCCTCAAGGAAATCCAGTCATGGATGACTCAAAACTGGCTTAAACTCAATCCAGACAAGACTGAGGTACTGGTAGTGGATCCAGGTTGTTGTGGGGGGGTAGGGGGTTGCCCCCGTCTAGTATTGGGGGGGTTTCCCTCGTCCTCTAGACAGGTGAAGGATTTGTGCATGATCCTAGATAATGGTCTGACACTTGAGGCTCAGGTGTTGGCCATGGTCATGAATGGATTTTACCACCTTAGGAACATTGCCCAAATCTGAGCTCTGATCCCTCCTGAGGACCTGCCCACATTGGTACATGCATTTGTCACTACCAGGCTGGACTGCTGTAATGCCCTATACCTTGGGTTATCTGGAGGCAGTCTCCACAGTCTACAGCTAGTGCATAATGCAGCAGCAAGACTTCTGACAGGGACAAGAAGGTGTGATCATATTACCCCAGTCCTCTGTGGGCTGCACTGGCTGCTGGTCAGGTGGAGGACTGTCTTCAAGATAGGGCTCCTTACCTATAAGACCCTACATGGAAGGGGTCTTGTATACCTGCAAGATCTCCTGGTTCTTCACTGCCTGTTTCGGACCCTCCATTCTGCCGAGGGGGCCCTCCTTGCAGTTCCCAGGGCAAGGCTGCGGAACTGTGGGGATAGGGCATTTTCAGTTGCTGCGCCTACCCTGTGGAACTCCTTACCAGAGGTTTTAAGGAGGGCCTCTTTGGTAGAAGCCTTTAAAAAAGGATTGAAAAGTTACCTGTTCTAACAAGCATTTTTAGAATTCTGATATTTTTTTGATTATGGAATTATAATTTATGATTTTATATTAGACTTATGGTATGGATATATGTCTATTGTTATGGTTTTATTGTTTGATATGTGATGGGTTTTTTTTGTACAGTGCTGAGAGTCCCAGGAAATGGGCACTTTATAAATAAAATTATCTATCTATCTGTTTAATGGTTTGAAGTCCATATTTAAAGTCCAAACAGGTTCAAGTACCCCTTGTCTGAGGAAGCTCTGAGCAGGTATACAACAGCTGAGTCTCCAGGCCTGTCATCTGGGAGAGACAGTAGATATGCAGATGAATGGGGTTGTTAACATTTGCATTGAGGAAAGATGCACTGAGTTTTAACCGAATAATGGTTTTCAGTGTATGTGTCATGTTGGGTAATATGCTTTATTTCTTCCATTTTAGATTCAGATGATATACAAGGAACTGCTTGATCCAAACAACACCATGATTAACAAGATATGACATTCTTTAACATACTGTACTCAAATGTATATTACATTATAAATATACTGAGGAACAAATGTTTCCACAGTTATTGTAATATATATTGTCTTTCCTTTTTCCTTATAGGAATTTTGCCTGGGCAAGACATCTAGTATCGCTAGTTAGAAGAAATCATCCCAGTCCATAAGAAAAAGCACTTCACACCTCTTGAAGAAGAGGGGTCATGGTCCCCATTCAAGACAGGTCTCTGTAGAAAGAAAACCAACTACATGCATGTCCGTCCAGCCATCAAGAAGATGAAAATTAAAATTTCAGAGAACAGGAATCATGGTTCCCATTCAGGACTGTGACAGGGTTGAATAGGCTGTTCCAGTTGTTATGGAGAGTTTGAATGCAGGGATCTGTTCTGTTCTTTCTTTTCCTGTCTCTCCTCTGTCTGGTTGAGCACCAAATTTTCCTGTGAGACCTAGGATTTGATCACCCCGACAGTCTTGCACTTCTTTGCCTCTCACTGCCTCTCAGTCTTCTCTTGCTGTTCTGTCTTTTTCCTCCCTTGCATATATGCTGGTATAAAAATATATGCAAATTGTTATGTGGAAATGTAACTGATACTGGGATCCCTTTGTTTAGAAATTATATAGTGTTACTGTTGAAATGTATATAATTATATTTTGAGATGATTGCAAAAAGTTATTGGGGACTCAAGGGGTTAACCTGAGAGCAGTTTTTAAACTCTTTTTCAGAAGCTGTGGAGAAGGGGCCTCTGTTCTGGGACATTGTATTCTTGCAGCAACTGCCTGAAATTTACAAGAACATTTTAGAAAAAAAAACAGGATGCTTGTTAAGGAGGGGGGTTGCAAGGACTTATAAGCGACAGCTACAGTGTTTTGAAAGATACAGCGACTGAAGGAAAACTCAGATACATCTTCTCTGTTTATTCTGCCTTTGTAAATAGTTATTCTGAACGAGTTTATTTTTTTCTGCTACTGCTAATAAACACTTTTTGCAAATTTTACAACTGCTCCTAGGTTTTCCTATGCTTCCTGACCTGTGCCTCGACGACAGATGGTGTCAGCGTAAGTGGGATTTACGCCATGCATACTCTAAGCCCAGAGTTTTGTGCATGGGTACAGGACTTAGTACCAGAGAAGCATAGAGAAAGGTATGGATTCTGCAGCAGCAAGTCCAGGGGTGGTTACCAGGAGAATGGCAGCCAAGCTAGCAGAGACAGAAGTCCAAGCTGAGAGTGTACAGCCAGAACAAATTATGGAAAAAGAACAGGCAGTGACAGAACTTGAAAGCCTGATGAACTTTTTCAAATGGTGGGCTATACAACAAAAAGAGATGGAGAAGCAGAAGAGAGAAGAAATGCAGCGATAGGAGCAGCGATGGCTGGATGCCATGCAAGCTATCAAAGGCAGAGGATCTGACACAGATCCAGAAGAGCAACAAAACACAAGCAACTTAAAAGCCATTAAACTTACAAAGTTCTGTCCCTCGGATGATATCGAGGCATACCTGACAACTTTTGAAAGAGTTGCCACAGCCTGCCAATGGCCAGAGCAGCAATGGACAATCAGACTGGTAATCTACCTGACAGGGAAAGCCCAACTTGCCTGCAACAATATGGACACTGCACAGTCAGAAAACTATGACCTGGTGAAAAGCAAATTCCTGAAAAGGTATGACATCTCAGGAGAGACCTGCAGGCAGAGATTTCAATCTCTGAAGTACATCTCAGTCAACAATTCTCAAGAAGCCTTCACCCGACTCAAAGAACTCCTGATAAAATGGCTCCAACCAGAGAGCAAAACAGTCCCACAGATCATCGACATAGTTGCCATGGAGCAATTCGACAAGATCCTGCCTACAGATTTGCAGCTTTGGGTAAAGGAACACTGACCAGAAAATGGGGAAAAGGCTGTTTCTTTGGCCGAGGACTACCAAATGGCCAGACAGATGCCACAGCAGCGAGGTAACAGCCAAGCACTGGTGACACACTCTTTTTCCCATTTAAACTCCAAGTCTGATAACTCTGGTGGGGGTAACAAATCTGTACCCAAAGATGTTATTTGCTATAACTGTAATAAGCCAGGTCATGTTGCAAGAAATTGCCGTAAGAAGAGTGACACTGGAGCAGATTTGTCCTTGGCAAATTGAGGCAAGTACTTAACAGATGTGAAGGTGGGGGATAAGACTGTAAAGGGACTCATTGATTCAGGAAGCAGACAGACCTTAGTGCATATTGAAGTACTGGGAAAACACTGTGCAAAAGTACCAGGTACTGGTGTCATCTGCATCCATGGGGACACTTGATACTGTCCCACCACTCAAGTGACTCTGACCATTAAGGGTGTGTCACACCAAAGGAAAGTGGGGGTAGTACCTAAGTTACCTGTACCCATGATTATTGGAAATGACTGTCCAGGATTTACTGAGTTAATCTCAGAGGCACTGAACCCTGCAGTTTCAGCAGCTATGGTAACAAGAGCTCAGGCAAGGAAAATCTCAAATGGTAGGGACACTTTTCCTTTCAGTGACTTTGATTCAGACTTGTTTGAACACAGCTCCAAGATGCAGAAATCCAGGAAAGAAAGACGATGCCTAAAGAAACTGTGGCAACAAATGAATGATGGACATAAGGGGTTAACATATAAAAATGCTGAAACTAAGCTGATAACTGATTGTGATTTTCTTTCAGAGCAAGCTAATGATGTTTCTCTCCAGGGTTATTTTAAGCAGCTGGGGGTGAAACCAAAGCAGGGTGAACCTATGTTTAAAAAATGTAATGGGTTACTGTACCGAGTCTGTGTTAAACCTCAGACACAGGAACAGACAGAACAACTGGTTATACCACAGAAGTATAGAACAGAGTTGTTACAGATAGCACATGATAGTCCTATGGCTGGTCACTCAGGGAGGGAACGCACCCTTGCCAGATTGCTATTTAGATTTTACTGGCCTGGAATTCATGAAGATGTTGCTACCTATTGTAATTCCTGTGCTGAATGTCAGAAAGTAGCCCCAGTCACTAGAAAAGACAAGGTGCCCCTACCGTTGATAGATGTGCCTTTTGAGAGAATTGTAATGGATGTGGTTGGTCCTTTAGACAAAAGTAAAAAGGGTAATAGATTTATCCTGGTAGTATGCGACTATGCTACTTGATACCCAGAAGCAGTTCCAAGGCGTACTGTCACAGCTTCAAAAGCGGCAGCAGAGTTTGCAAAAAATGTCAGCAGAGTGGGCATACCTAAAGAAATTATTACTGATCAGGGTAGTAATTTTGGTGCTGCATTACTTGAACTGTACAGACTACTAGGTATCACTGCCATAAGAACCTCTCCCTATCACCCACAGACAGACAAATCATTATGTGGAAATGTAACTGATACTGGGATCCCTTTGTTTAGAAATTATGTAGTATTACTGTTGAATTGTATATAATTGTAGTTTGAGATGATTACAAAAAGCTATTGGGGACTCAAGGGGTTAACCTGAGAGCAGTTTTTAAACTCTTTTTCAGAAGCTGTGGAGAAGGGGCCTCTGTTCTGGGACATTGTATTCTTGCAGCAACTGCCTGAAATTTACAAGAACATTTTAGAAAAAAACAGGATGCTTGTTAAGGAATGGGGTTGCAAGGACTTGTAAGAGACAGCTGCAGTATTTTGAAAGACACAGAGAATGAAGGAAAACTCAGATAGATCTTCTTTGTTTATTCTGCCTTTGTAAATAGTTATTCTGAACAAGTTAATTTTTTTATGTTACTACTAGTGCTAATAAACACTTTTTGCAAATTTTACAACTGCTCCTAGGTTTGCCTGTGCTTCCTGACCTGTGCCTCATTGACAAGGACAAGTCATTGAAGAAAGAAAACCGACACACACATACCCTTCCATCCATCAAGAGGACAGAACTCAAAATTTAATTGAAGTGGGATCATGGTTCCTATTCAGGACAGGTCCCTGATGAAAGAAAAACTAAACACATGTGCATCCATCCATCAAGGGCTAAAAATTAGAATTTGGTGAAGTGGGGTTATGGTTCCTGTTCAGCACAGGTCCCTGAAAAACAGAAAACCAACTAAACACATACATGTCCATCCATCAAGAGGACGAAGATAAAACATTTTGGAGAAGGGGGATCATGGTTCCCATTCAGGACAGGTCCCTGAAGAAAGCCAACTACACAGGGGGTCACATTAATCTTACTCATCCGAGACTGACACTGATGCTTCCACTGTCCTATGATGGTGCTCCAGTTTAACAGTGGGCATTGTGGAAAGGAGTGGCATCATCTGCCCAGACAGCGTCTTTTCCCGTGTTCTGTTTCCCCTTGAGGGAGCAGACGTGCAATGACCTCATGGAGCATCACATATGCTGCAGTCCATTATGCACTGAAATCTGACATATCCCTCCAATCCCAGCCACAGCTAGGTTCCCAGGCTTATTGCCCCCCGACTGCCTCTGGGAGGCACCCTATCATGAGATCCCTTCATCCACCCACCCCAGAGGTGAGCTGTCCATTGCATGTTCAGTCCTTGTCTCTACAGCCAGCCCTCTTTTCTGGGCTTACATTTGAACCCAGGTTGTTTACGTCACAAACTGTAGCACTATTGCTGTGCACATGGTACAATTATCAACCATATTAAATCACAAAATAGGTCACCCTGAAGATTAAACTTATTATACACAATCCAGTTATGAGGCTAAATACAGCTTAACTCAAGCTTTCATACAGTCACTTAATATGTTTATAGCTAATGTTGCCTTTAAAGGAAATATCCAATATGTTATTTGCCTCTGGGCCTTTATAGCTCGTTACCTTATAGCTGCAATAGTAATTTACAGCAAAAAGTTAAATTTTTCCCTCAGTCTATTTCGGAAGGGAAGGGATTGTATATCTCACTGAGTGAACAGCCACCTGATTCCTTTCGCATCGCTGTTTGCCACCCCTGCCCCTGCACTCAGACGTTTTATGACATCTAACCAGAGAGAGTGCGGAGACATGCCTCATTGTACTCTATAGGGGGTATTTTAAAAACGTTTTATATATGTTACAACAACATTTTAGATAATTGAAAGCCACTGCTCAGCTGATAGGGACCCTAGCAGCCAACTTGGAATTAAAAGTGACTGCCACCAGCTCAAGTTTTAGGCTCCACACAAAGGAGATGGGAGGAGGAAATGGGAATTTCTCCGACAGATAAGGAATGGAAAGATATACATTCTGCTCGGCATAAGATCTTGACGTCACACATTTGGAGGGAGTTTGGTTGGAAGTGTACATCCAGATACTTCCACACACCCCAAATAACAGGTAAATATGATCCCTTACACAGAACAGGTTGTTGGAGAGGATGCGGAGAAGAGAGGGCAACACACACACACATTTTATGGAGCTGTGAGACTCTTAGACCATTCTGGTTAGACATACAAAAAGCATTTAGTTACTTATTCCCAGATCTACAGGAATTAACTCCAGAATGTGCTATCCTTTTGCACTTTCCACAGCATATTAGAAATGTACATACTAGAAAGATGCTAGCTAGTCTTTTGATTGCTGCTAAAAATTCTGTCACCACTAGGTGGCTCTCGGAGAAGACTCCAAATCAGAGTGACTGGTAGGATATGGTACAGAAGTTGTACAATATGGATTTGGGTAATGCAACATAGATCAGATATAATTCTGTAAGTTAAGAATGATGTATTGAGACACAGCACCCAGATATTAGATGCACGATTATGAAATGTGACAGATTGATTTTATAATACGTTCCCTCCTGGCAAATGATGATCTGTAACTACTGATCTCTAATTACCTCTAAGATATGTATGTCATAAATACTACATGTGCTACTGCTCTATGAAAACTCCAAATAAAAACTTAAATGGAAAAAAAAGTGACCACCACCAATCCAAAAATGTTAGTTATTGCAATTCAGTTATTTAATAGTGCTTGAGTTGTCATTTGATATAACTTTATTTATTTATTTATAATATATGTTTATAATATATTAATTGGTTATCAGATGTGGCAGCCATACTGAATTTAAAAATGGCCACCACAAATTAAACATTAGCCCTTGAACTTAAAGAGCTACTGACGCCTCCAAGAACATAATAGCTACAATTCTGCTTGCATTCCATTTATGTTTTATATATTTCTCCTCCTCGTTTTACCATTATTCTGAGTTCATCTGCCTCTATATCTTACTCCCTACTCCAAGTCATAATCATCTGTTGTGGCATCACAGTCTCTTGCCATGTGAGTAACTGTGAGTTCACAAGCAGTGCTCTGTGACTTCAGGTAGGGAGAAAGTAGCAGGACTAGATGAACTCTTCAGGAGCAGAAATCTTGTTTTCATACAGATGACCTCAGTAATAAATAATGGGGAGGAGAAATACAGAACTGATGGGAAATACAAGCTGAACTGTGTCTAAATATTATGTTTTGTTAAAGTTCACCTGAACATGTCACCAGCTCTTTAAATAATATAAAATATGTTGACTTGTTAACACTTACTTGAAATTTGGATGAATTTGAACCTCTAAAAATAAAATATACTGGCCTGGATATTTAGACTGCGACACAAAGTAGAGCAATAGCAGGAGCAGGCGCAAGTGCAGTGCACCCCTGCGCAACACGCGCGATATTCAAACACAGCGCAGGCCAAGGTGCGCTTGGGCAACACAACTGAATATCACGCCAACTGCACCATGGTGCAACCAGGGATGCGCAGTGGAGCAGGGCTGATGCGCAGTAGCACAACCAGGGATGCACAGTGGAGCAGGGTAGTAGTGAGTAGCACAACCAGGGATGTGCAGGGACAGGATGCAGGGGTGCACCACCCATGGAAGCCATGGGCGGAGGAGCATGCAGCAGACCAGACAGCACCCCCTGCCCCCCATGAACTGCACAACCTGTGGTGAGCTGGATGGACCACCAGCCCATGAACACCAGCACCGAATCCACAGCTGGGGCATGGTGCCTCAGCACACCCTCTGGCAAGCAGTGACCGCAACACAAGGATGGCCAGCCACCCAGTGCCACCCCATCCGACCAATGCAGAGCACACCCTGTACAGCAATCCCCAGACACCTGGCCCAGGAGCAGTGCCCAACAATGCATGGCACCGAATGCATGCCACCACCCCCACTGTGACAATGCAACCCTGTGCACCATGGAGCCATGCATGGCAGCCCCACTGTGAGCACCCTGCAGTGGGTGGCACCAGCCATTGACGCAACAACTGCAGACACAGTGCTGCCCTGCATGGCCCCCCGTGTCACAGCAGAGAGGTCGACCCTGCGTCATTACCCGAGGGACCCCGCATGCGACAAGGACTGCCCTGGACCCCACCACCAGCAGGACAGCACCCCGCACACCCACCCAAGCACACACCCTGTCCCAGCACTGGCCCCAACAGCCAGCACAGCCGCCCACAGTGGTACATGGAGGCATGCGCCACACAGGATACGACACAGGACACGGACAAACACCCACCCTGACCCAAGGACACCCCAACACAGGGACACAATAGCGGGGCAAAAAATGCCGCTGGTGTGCGACTACTGATGCTGTGTACCCACGGCCTGCACCCCACCATGGCACAGGTGTACCAGCCATCCTGCGCATGCACCATGAAGCCGTCCGCTACCAGCATGTGGCTGGAGCACAAGTGATAGACATCAGAACACAGACCCCACAACAGACACCAGCGACAGCATGGAGGGGGGACAACAATAGCATAGGCCACAGTGCCATCCGAGGCAGACGTGCACCATGCCGGTGACAGGAGGCAAGCCGCCATTGCGCCGTGGCCAGAGGGTGGCCAGCATGGACAGCCACCAATGACATGCCAGCAGACCGTGCATACCACAGACATGCAAGGGGGCCAGCTCCACGGGTCAGGGATAGCGCATGCACCAGGGACCACTGCACACAGGCATCCAGTGCACAGGGAACAACACACATACCACAGACAGGGACCGAGTTTCCCACCCACACCATAGGCGGGTCCCTGCCGGACACACACACGCCCAGGCCTGCACCACCCCCGACGCCATGCACACCACTGCAGCCAAGCACCATATGCCCGCTGAAAATCAGAGACCACCACAGTTGTCATAACAAATATGTCTGTATTCGAGTAGTGAACATCATAAAAAACAGCAAAACAAACTATTTACGATGTGGGGGGGAAGGGCCACATACCAGGTGGGGGTGGGCATGGGGCAAGGGTGTACAACAGGGAGTGGGATGAAGGGGTGTGAGGGTTAGTCCGGGGGGGGAATGTACAACAGGGGCATAGTGGGCCTAATGTCGACTCCTCTCCCCACTACGATCTCGGTGTCTCCTCCTGTGCCGCCTTCCTCTGCCCCGTTCCATCCATTGGAGCTGCTCCAGGGTGGCCCTCGCCAGCTGCAGAAGCTCCTGAACACTCTGTTCCAGTGCAGTCCAGCGTTGTCCACCTAGGACAAGGGAGCAGAGTCATTATGCTTGACTGGCCAGACCCCTGCAGCCCACCCACTGTGCACGGCATACAGCCGTGGGCCACACCCCTGTGATGGCATGTGACCACCCACAGTGTCCATGCCCACATGACCCGCCTACCCAGGCACCCACAGCCATGAGGAACGGTGGACACACCCACCACCCATGTCCCACACAGCACCATCGTGGCCGTACAGTGACATGGCTATGTGGTGCGAAGGCAGTGGCACAGCCATTTACCCAGTGCATGCATGGACCACCTGCGATGCCCACCCACACATGCAGTGCCACAGGACAGTGCTGAGTGCATCATGTGGCATGCACAGCAGTGGGGCCAAGTGCTGGTGGCCACGCCATGCCACCACCCCTGCAACCCAGCATGCACAGATGTAAGGGGAAACACGGCACTCACCTGCATCCAGGCCAGCAGGGTGCTGCTGGTCCATGGCCCCTGCAATGTGTCCCAGCTGCATCGGTAACACACCCACTCGGGCCTGTTCCGCCTGTTCTCGGGCCAGCCTTGCCCTACGGTGCTCCTCCGGGCCTAGGGTGCAAACATGGAGAGGGAAACATCAGTACAAGCCAGTAGCAAAGCCCCCCCCGGTGTCGGCATGCCCGCACAGCCCAGCCATGATGCACCACCACCACCCCCAATAGACAGCCCCCACCTCCCCTGCGGGGTGGACCTATGCACACCGCGATACCCAGACAGACGGACACTACCAGTGTTTGGATGGAGCACCTACCTGGCCGTGGCACGGCGCCTCGCTGGGCACGTGCCTGCAGACACCCCAGTCAGTCAGGGTCCCGCCACTGTAGATCGCCATACCGGTGGCAACACTGCTCTGCTGTCCAGCCGATCCCAGTCGCCTCCTCCAGGCCGTCAGACACCTCCTGCCACACAGCAGTACGTGGCCTGTTTAGGGGATCCTGCCCAAATAGGGCACCAGCATGTGGCTCAACTGGGGCCACCAAGTTGGCCAACTCAATTGCACTCCACACCTGTGCTCTCCTATGAGGCATCCTGCTGTTGGTATCGCAATCAAAATGGCGCTCTGTAGCGCACATGCCCCACGTGCGGAGGTAGCGCGGTACTGCGCTGCCAGTCCCTATCGTGCTGTTACTGAACTGCGTGATAGGGGTGCACCCATGCAGACGCTTGGCACCTAGGGGGCCAAGGTCGACCGCAGGGTCAAGGGTCTGTCCACACACAGGGCGCCACAGTGCTATTGGGACACCCTGCGTGTAGCGTGGTAGAGTGCATGTGTGTGACACCCTACAGTGGCCTACCATGCTGTGGCTGCATGGCGCCTATGGTGCACCAAGATATGAGTGCCACACGGGCAAACAGCACACTAGCACCACAGGTACAGTGGTGGCCGTGCCCTGCACTGCCTCCTGTGCACAGCACATCAGGAGCGCCACACGCGTCAGCACCCTGGGCATGTGCCGTGTGGTGCCGATTGCGCACGTCACAGTGCTGCGCCACAGCCTGAGCATGCTCACCAACATTGCGCAAGGTGCAACAGCGTGATATTCAGCCAGCATATGCAAATCAGCTCATTAGCCATTCCACGGGGCAACCACTGCATTAGCATCCACTTACAGTTGTGCCTTGCCTCATTTGCATGCGTTGTGCTATATAAATGTGACATGGGGCTGCAGAGGACATAGGTATTGCAGTCTATTGTGGTGGGTTGCATGCTGTTGGGATGTGGGGACTGTGGTTTGTGAGGGCTGAATGGGACTGCACAGTCCAAGATAACACCTGGCATTCCCACAGGCTCGAGCATGACCGAACGTGAGGAAGAGGAGGAACAGGGACGGGGGAGAAGGAGGAGGTCC
This sequence comes from Neoceratodus forsteri, assembly GCA_016271365.2. Classification (NCBI taxonomy): domain Eukaryota; kingdom Metazoa; phylum Chordata; order Ceratodontiformes; family Ceratodontidae; genus Neoceratodus; species Neoceratodus forsteri. The sequence goes on from JADMNL010000025.1 coordinate 355,506,354, forward strand.
AACTTCACCAGGGCTGAATCAGATGCCCCGTTCGAGGCATATCTTGACAGGGAACCGCTGCTCAGTGGACAGCGGGGAACGCCACAGCCCTGTGCTGCAGCGTGGGGTGAGGTGGCACGTGTCGTGAACCAGCATGGCAGCCCCAGCGGTCCTTGCAGGAGTGTAAGAAGAAGGTCAGCACAGACAGGAGGTGGATCAAAGACAAGGTGGCTGCCATCAGGGCTGCACGTGCTGCCACCGGCGGGGGCCAGCCGGATGTACCACGTCAGCAGCATGCGGTATTGTGCCATCAAGGGCGTTCCTGGTGGTGGCTTCCAGACGGGTGGCAGCCCATCACTGCATGGTAGGTCCTTGTGCTGTCACTGTGTGGGTGGTGGAGGGAATGCCACAGGGCAGGGCGGAGCCACTAACGCTAATGTGTTCCTTTACAGCTCCTGAGCGTCTACATGGGTCAGCGGTGTTGGGTGTGTCCACCAAGAGGGATCGCCCATTCACCTCCACAGGTGTCTGAGGGACCAGACAAGTGCATACCTGCATGTCTGTCCGGACTGATGAGGGTGGTGCGGGTGCAGACGAGGCCCTGCCTGTGTCCCAGTGTGACAGCACCCACGGTCTCCAGCGTGCTTGGACCCAGACTGGTGCCAGATCCAGCACCGATGATGATGGACCACACGTCTCGGACAGTGATACATGTCAGACACAGGATGGTCTCACAGCAGGCAACTGCACGGGCGTTGCCCTCGGTGGTGCTGCCGTGGCGGCCTGCATAACAACACAGTCCCAGCCTGTGCCTGTATGCCCCAGTGGGGCAGCACTGGTGTGCATCCAGGGCGGTGGGGCCGTTGCGGCCACTCCGGCAGCGCCAGTGAGCCCTGGCAATCGGCAGCCGGAGGGGCAGCACCAGCAGTCGGCCAATGGCGACGGGGGGACAATGTCAGGGGGTGGTGGCAGTGCATCGCGTGTGGACATGCCCCAGCATGGCTCTGGAGTGCGGCGCCCATCGTCAAGGGGTGCTGGCCAGCAGGGCCAGGAACACCACGAGGGACAGCAGACCGGCGGATGACCTCTTTGACGAACACAGCCATCTACTCCAGGCTTCAGTAGATCAGCAGATGTGGCTCGTGACGGTGGTGGATGCACTCAGTGCGGTTCTGCACCAGGCAGAGGAGTGGCGCAGCAGGGATCACGGTCTGCTCCTGGCAGAGATGGCCTGGCAGCGGGTGGATGTGACCGCTGCGACTGACAGGCAGATCAATGCATTGACAGCTGTTATGGCCACATTGGGCACCCAGTTTGGTGCCCAGCCACCACAGACACCGCGCAGTGTCATGTCCAACCCCGTTCCCGGCGCCATGTGACACCTGCTATGTCGACACCGGGTTCGGCTGTGGGCATAGCAAGCACACCTAGCGTGGGCATGTTCAGTGGACTGCAGACCCCTGCGCGAACATGGTCGCGTTCAAGCAGAGTCACCTCTGGGGGAATGTCGGTGCCACCACATGAGGGCAATGGTCAGCCTGGCATGACTGGCAGGACTCAGCAGGGCTGCCCATGCATCCATGGCGGCTGTAGTACTGTACCATGTGACTGACCTGTCTCCCACCATGGCCACTGTCTGCCGCTGCCCTATGTGCAGTGTGGTGTGCATTGTGTGACGCATGGGTGGGGTACCCGGCCCTGCACACACATGATCCCTGTGCACACCCTTCCGGCTGCTGGCCACTGTGGCGTGTGCATGATGATGATGCCTGCATTGCACTGTCTGCCAGTGTGCAATGGTGCCCAGCATCTGAAGCACGTGCAGTGACAGTCACTGGGCATGGTCGTGTGTGGACCTGTGTAGGGGTGGGGGTGGCTGTTGGGGTTGGCATGCCGTTTACCCCTTGTGCATGTCTTGTGGTGCACGCGTGTGTGTGTGTGTGTGTGTGTGTGTGTGTGTGTGTGCACGTGTTGTGTTCGGCCCTGCCCTTTCCTGATGCTGTGTGCAGTGCCACACTCAGACCCATTCCCTTACCGCCGTCTGCCCCTGGTGTCCTGCCCTGCCTGTCTGTGGGCTGTGCCCTTGCCCTTGGTGGTTGCGCTTGGCCCCGTGACCTATCTGTGTTATCCAAAGTGCTCTTCTGTAATGGTGTCCCGGTGCAGCTGTGACATCCGCATCAGGCGGGGGTCTCTTTGCCCAGTGGGTGGCTGCCCATCACCAGCTGGACCGGCATCCTCATCATCCCCACCGCTGTCCCCCTCTTCGCCTCTATGGCTATCCCACAGTTAGTGGCCACATTGTGCAGGATACAGCAGGCCAGGGATAGCCCACAGGCCTTCGAGGGGCTGTACTATAGGGCGCCGCCTGATGTGTCCAGGCACCGTAACCATGCCTTCAGCATCCCGAACACCTGCTCAATGACATTCCGTGTTGTGGCGTGTGCCTCATTGTACCATAGCTGCGATGGGGTCATGGGGCACTGGTATGGTGTGAGCAGTCAGGGACGTAGTGGGTAACTGCTGTCACCTGTGTGTGGAGGGTGGACATTAGAATGGTGGTCTGCATCGCTATGCCATGGGCCAACAAGGCAGGTACCCATGGCACCTCTGACTATGCACTCCCCACGTTTGCTCATGTTGTCCTGCATGATATGCATACTCACCTACTAGATGGCCAGTGGGGATGTCCCCACTCTCAAACCTGTGGCACAGTGTAGACTGGTGCCAGATGAAGGCATCATGTGCTCCCCCAGGGTGCATAGCACAGACATTGGTAATGCGCCTCCGGCATTGCACACCACCTGGCAGTTCATGCTTGCGTAACCCTTGCGATTGATGTATGCCGCACCCTCCAGGCCAGGTGGCATACGGATGGTCACATGGGTGCAGTCAGTGGCTCCGAACACGCCAGGCAACCGTGCTACCCTGTGGAACTCCTGTATGTGTGCTGTGCACTCTGCCTGTGTGCTGGGGAAATGGATGTACTCCACAGCATGTGGCAGCAGTGTGCTGAGGAATTGTGTGAGTAGGCATGACGTGGCTGACTGGGTTATGCCTGTCGTGTTCCCTGTTGGTCTCTGGAAGGTGCCCGTGGTGAGCAGACACATGACGGCTGTCACCTTCGTCTCCACTGACAGAGCATGGCTCTGTCGTGTGGGTGCCTGCATCTCATCACTGCACAGCTCACAGAGCTGCCTCAGGATCACCCGGTTCAGGTGGTACCGGCCCACAATCTCTGTGTCAGAGTACTGTTCGAAGCTGGTGCGGGCTTGGTACTGCCTGTTCTGGGTGTACCACCGATGGGCCCTTCCATGGCCGCGCCTCCCTGCTGTCTGCCTTCTCACACCCCTCATTACCACCTCCATCTGGAAGGTGGCGCCGGCCATGTCCCTGGCTGGTGCCCCCCCAAGGCAGCTGTTGTCCTGTTCCCCCCGCTGTCCGTTCCTGATGCTCCCCCTGCACCGGGTACACCTCCGGCCTTTGACTGTGGCTGTCCTGCCTCCTGCCACTGCCCTCAGTCCACTGTGGCACTCCACGGCCTTTGCTGCACAGTGGCACAGGCACACCCACTCCTACCCTGTCTATGGCTCAGTTCTGTCACCACGCTCCCACCTGTGTGTTCCCTTTTGCGTTCTTGCATCCCTCTCTTGCTCCCTTTTATTTTGGATCATTTCCACTGTCGCGCAACTTCTGCTTGTTCCCCTATTGCGCATGGCTCATGCTGTTGAATATCGCACTGTGCATGTTATTCATGGTTCCGGCCCCTACAGTTGCGCATGCATTCATTACTATTGCAGTCTGGCGCATTGCTTATTGCGCTGTGCAGCCACTTCCTGCTGAATATCACACAGTGGCACATTTTTGTACTTGTACTAGAGCAGCCCTGTTGCGCATGGCGCATCCGCTCTGAATATCCGAGCCATTGTGTAAAATGTCAATGTAACTGGTTTTGTTGACAAATTAACCATTTAATGCCTGATGTTATGCATCAAAATGAACTTTGACACAAAAAATAATGTTGCCAAAGAATTCACAGTTCAAAAATACATACATGTTCCGAGTTTCAAAAAAATGTGAAATTTTATTAAAAAGTTATGAAACCGTTATGAATAAAAAAAATTGGCATAAATTTTAAACGTGCCTGTATGTGTATTTTCCTTTGCATTTTAATATGCTGATGATCTGAAAATGAACACTTTTTTACAATATTAACATTTTTTATAACTCTGCAACTGTAACTCCAATTTAAAAAATTTTAAGTTGCTTTCTAATACTTGTGATACCCTCTTTTTATTAAAAGAGAAATTTCTTCTAAAATTATAAGATACATTTTGCTTCGGTATAGCATAGGCAATTTCTGTCGAGGTCTTCAAGACCATCTAGTAGACTTCCTGTTCCGCCTCCTTCCCATGCGGCAGTAAATTTTAACATCTGTTACCTCGGAGGAATATAAAACTAAGAAATACCCCCGTTGCAGCAGAAATTTGCTCTCAATCGACACAGCATTGCAAGAAGAAGGTATGCCTGTTAAAAGCAAATATAAAGAAATGCTACTGGATTACTTACAAAAAACAAAAATAACGGATATGTCTAGCAGAAGCGCAACTAGCAGAAGCCACCAGCTCAAGTGCATCGGCCCAGACAAGCGATGGCAGTGATAATAAGGGAGGAGAAAAATTTACTATCACTTCCAAACGTCTGTTCTTAGAATTAAATAAAATCGGAACAACGTTGGAACAAATAGATAAAGTAGTGGCCAAAACCACTAAAAACATCACAGACTTAACACAGAGAACCACTAATCTTAAAGGGGGGCTCACAGAGGCCTCCGAGGTGATGGAGAGACATGAACAACTACTGAAGCTACTACATCAAAGAGAATGGGCACTTACAGAGAAAACAGATGACATTGAGCTCCGTCCCAGATGCAACAATCTAAGACTGTACAGTCTACCTGAAGATACAGAAAAGGGCAGAATGGGAGTTTACCTAGAATCCCTACTAAAATAAATACTTGGACTCATGGCTCAAGAGCCAATGAACATTGTCAAAGTGCACAGAGCTTTAAACAAAAAAAAGACTGACCCCAAAACACACCCAAGATTGATTGTGATGAAATTCTTAGACTACTGGACAAAAATGAGAGTCCTTACTGCTTGTTGAGCAAAGAAAGAACTTCATCTCGGAGACAGAAGGCTTTAACTGGATCATGACTACACTCTGATCATGAACCAAAAGAGAAAGGTGCTTCTGGGGATCTGAAAACATCTAGCAGCACAAAATATAAAAATGCATCTGTACGCCCCTGCACAATTTAAAATCTTCTTACCGGAGGGACTGAAGTTCTTCAGGACACTGGTTAAAGCCAAAACAACATTGATTAACCTAGGGGTGCCACCAGTGCTCTATCGGAATCTGTACCCCGCAGTGGAACTCCTGTCAACACTGAAACCGTGGTCCCAGGCCTCCCATCCCAACAAAAACCCTGACAAAATGCCATCGACACCGCGCTCCATGAGAAGGAACCAAGACACTCAACAGCCAAACGATCAGATGCAGCCCAGGGTTATCGAACAGAAATAAACAACCACAAATTTTCTTCCCCCTTTTTTGTTATCTCCTTTGAACAACTCCACTGGATAGTGGAACACAGACTTACCTAGGGAGAATCGGGCCTTTCCTGAAGGCCTGCACCGCATGGACAGATTGATGATGCGTGGAGAGCTGGATGCAACTTGAAATCGATCCGACAGATGCCCAAAACTGAAGAAAGGGCTTCCCTTTTTTTTTCTCTACTTTTTTTTCTGGGATTGGTTGCTACAGGACGATGTAACTTGTTGTGTCGGGGGGGAAGGATGGTTCGGGTGGATTAATTTGAAATCGAGGGACTGTGGCAGGGGAGGTATAAATGCAAAGATCTTAAAGGGGAAATGTCCGAGAGGCATAAAACATAAAGAACAAGGAGTGAAGAAGGTCGCAAAACAAGTGAGTGATACAAAGTCTAAACTGGTGACACTAAGGGGAAGGAAATGATCAAGGATGATGACTGTCATGAGGTTGGGGGAAGGAAGGGCAGATAATTCGGCAGATGGGGAGGTGGGGAAGATCACTGAAAGAAGTGAGACAGTACAAGTTGAAATCACGATTGTAAAAAAAAAATATAATTATAAAAATAAGAATGTGAATAAAATTGTTGTACGGTGTGAATGGGGGGATTACAGGCGGGCTTTACAAACAAAATGGAGGGATAAACGGGTGTATTTGGAGTACAGGAGGGAGAAGGGTGCAGTAGGTACACCAGATGTGACACAACAAGGCAGCACCTTTGCACATTTATTTATTTAATTTTTGTTGACCGGGTAAGTGCACTAGACAAATTCTGCCTATTTTCAGGCACAACCATGGAGGATGCGGGAAGACGTAGGCAAATTAAAGAGCATAATGGAGACCAAAAATGATGCAAAAAGTATATAAATGAAATGAGGGTCTGTAGAACTTAAATGGATAGCACAGACATTAAAAAGAAAAGGCTAGACACATAATAGATGCAAGTCAAACCACAAGCCGCTTAACTGAAGACAGGGATAGCCTAAGGTACATCACAGTTTGAAACTACACCAATTCATGCCTTTCCATCTTTGTTCCAGGTGACGACATAGCCAGAAGAGCACAGAAAAGACACATAGAATTGAATGGGAGGGAAACGTAACCAATGGCCCCAAATGATGGACACAGGTAAGCCCCCCCCCTGTTGAAAACATGCTGTGGAGATTTGACAGGAGGATATGCTTGACTGGATGACATTTGCTAATAGATGATTGAGTAGTGAGGGGCAACAGAGGAAGCGGGAAGGGAGTAGATGGTGCTTACTCAAATGAGCCTGGGGTTTTGTTTATTCTCTCTAAACAATTGTGCTTCTACACTTTTTCCACTCTAGATGAAAAAGATGAAATGGGCGACTGGAAATGCATCAATATATGGAACTGAAGTGGAACAGACCAGACCTGGGACCCATCCTAAAGACACAGGTAAGCCTCCTGTTGAACATATGCCATGGAGATTTGGCAGGAGGGTAGACCTGGCAGGGTTTTGCATGATCATAGGGCACTGCGGCAATGTCTCAAGTGTCGGGGTGGGGGGGAGAAGGGTTCATGGAATGCTAAAACAAATATGCCTATGGAAACCAAAATGGAGAGGGTAAGGTTAGAATTGTAGGGAAGACACAGATAAGGGACTGAATGACTGGCGCAAAAGACCAGAGGGGACCCAGAGTGAAGAGAGACTTAGTGAAAATGTAAGAACTCTAGGTTGTAGAGCAATATTAACATTATACAAAATATACACAAAGGGAGGGGGGATATCTACATGTACGGATCTTAAAATCCCAGGAAAGGGGTAAAGAAGAACACATAGTACCGAGGTGTATTTGTACTTGTACCAAGTGGGATTAAAGGAGGTGATATCTATCTGGAACAGAGTTACCTAAAAATAAGGGTAGCAAAGAAAGCGCAAACGAAGCGCTCAGCTCCTGGATTGGGAACTGCACCCTATCAGCTAAACTACAACAGCTGGGAAAAGTAGCCAAGTGAAGTACTCAGAAGTATTAAATGTTTTGTTATGAAATTTTGCATTGTTTGTTACATATGTTATTATTACCAGTAAGGATAGGTCCAAAGGCGATGGGCGGAAATACAGGGAAGGAGACGGAGCAGAGCTTAACCCTAACCATGGAGTTGAAGACCTTCAAGAAACAAGGAATACGTAATGGAGTCAGGCATAATAATATTTTACAATGTCAGGGGTCTTAACAGCCCCATAAAATGCTCTAGGGTGCTGAGTGAACTAAGAAAATTAAAGGTTGAGATGGCATTTTTACAGGAAACTCACCTAAACCAGAAGAAGAGAGCCAAGCTTAAGAGAATATGGGTAGGAATGGTCTTCCATGCGGAATTTCAGAAACAAACCTGCAAAAGAGGGGTGACCATTCTGTTATACAAACTGCCCCTTTGTGGTAGAAGAAGTTAAAGTCGACACAGAGGGAAGGTATATAATGGTAAAAGAGAAGTATCAGAATAGACCATGTACACCTGTTATATGTATATGCCTCGAATGACGATAAAGAGAATTCAGACTTCATCAGAGGGGTTATTCTAGCAATGCCCGACCACCACCACCACCAGGAGAATTATACATAGTGGGGGTGATTTTAACATAACCTTAGACCCAAGGATGGATAGATCAGGAACAAACAGGGGAGGGTTGAGCAGAGTGGCTTCTACAATAAAAGCCATCAGTGGGGAATTGGGACTGAAAGATGCCTGGGTATATTTGAATCCAAAGACTAGAGATTTTACCTGCTGATCCACACCCCATGCCTCTTACTTGAGAATAGATCTCTTCCTGATCCCAGTAGAATGGCTTCATGCAATTAAGACATGCAGTATAAAAGCTAGGACCATATCTGATCATGCCCCATTAGTAATGGACATCCACGTAGCACCCAGAAATAACTCCTCGACTTGGCATCTTAATGTTTCACTATTAAATAGACAAGAATACAAAGATATCATAGATCAATGCATAAAGGACCATGGGGAACTAAATCTGGAGGGTGATACAACAGCGGCAATCTGGTGGGATACTTTGAAAGCAGTCATCACAGGAAGAACCATCAACTATGCTGCAGATCTGAAAAAACAGAGATTAAAAGAACAAAATGATTTGGAAGAAAAAATGCTTGTAATAGAAGCAGAACATAAAATAACATTAAATAACGACCTGAAGAAAGAACTAGATGAACTTAGAAGCGAATTAAATAAAATTCTAGATGAAAAGATAAAGGGAAATCTTCGATACTCTAGGCAGCGTTTTTATGAAGCTGGGAACCAGGCGGGTGATTACTAGCCTGGCAGTTGCAAAGGGAAGCAGTCAGCAGACTAGTTCTATGGATCAAGAACTCAGCCAACCCACAAAAATTGATAATGGAATATCAAGATATAGCTAAGGAGTCCGTGCATTTTCACAAGCACTTATACTACCAAGACCATCTAGTAGATTCAACATCTACAGTTTTGGAGAAGTGGAACCAGGATCTCAGCATTACAATTCTCTAGACTGAATGGCTTAAATACACTTTGCCTGCTGTAAAAATAACCTCCTCAGCCATGCTGTGGCAGGAATTTGCGAGAACGTGCCAGTCCAGATATTTTCAGACCCCTGTAATCCTCGGTAAATTTTTACTGGCCAACTATTGGTATTGCTGGCACAACTATGGACAGCTCACATATTCTGGTTTTGCCCATTTTTACATTCTTTCTGGAGGGCTTTAGCACAGTAATTTGAAATTCTGTCTTTATTTAGCAAATTAATCTGTCCCTTAATGGTTCTAATGTCAATCCCCTTTGGCGGGTGTGTCTTCCCCCATGGTCCGTGGCTTACTTGTGCATTTTAGTGGCAAAGAAGGCCATCCCAAGGACATGAATGCAGATGTAACTGCCTACAAGGAGCTCTTGGCAGTCGGTTGTTACAAAAATATATGGTATGAAGCAGATAACTGAGCACATGCATGGTATGACAGTTCAAGTCCAAGGGCAGTGGTAATCCTGGATCACTTATATGATGTCTCAACATGCAGATTTTTTCCCATAAGGGACTGGTAAGACCTAAGAAAAGCAGAAATAGAGGTATTAATATTATCTTTACAAAAGTTACCTCCTCATTTCAGAGGCTGGGGTGGGTGGAGGCACACACTACTGGTTGTCTATTGTACAGTATGTCATGTTTTGGAAGCCACTGGTAATAATGTAATTACTGCTAGGTCAGAGGGCCTTTTCTTATACTAGTTCTTTCTTTTGGAATATGTTGCATATTGACAGTAGATGCTGTGTTACGAAGTACAAGTTTAAAGCCCATCTTATGAAGGATCTGTTGGATTTGTCTGTTTGTAAATGTACTGTATATAAGATGGTGTGCCCATTTTATGTATTTTATTGTACTGTTGGCCTTTCTTTGGCCTAGGAACTTACTCGGTTAACAGAAACTGAAATAAAATAAATACTTAAATACATTAATATCTCAATGCTCCATCAATCTTTTGCTCAAATATCTTTGTTTTCTTTTTAACGTTTATTAGATTTTTCAAATCTTCAAACAGCACAACAGCAAATTAATGTGACTACTGTTTACAGACTATCATATTACTCAGACTAATTGATGAGTTAGCATAGGTGCATTCCTGTGCTGAATAAGCCTTCTCGCGCCTTACTTTTCCTTAGTATGATCCTTGGTATGGCAGATAGAGCCATAAGACAGTATCACATGGTACAATGACATTTAGTTACTCATAAATCCCAACTCCATGACAATAAATGAAAATTAAATGATCTTGTCTCCCCTCCTAAGCAGCTGTAATTACTATGGTTATTGTTATAATATTCTGGGTGTGGGACTCCAGAGGAGAACCCAGCCCTTCTAACCGAGAAATCCTAGAAGAATTTACTGAGAGAAACATGCTTTTAACCTCAGTTGCTATTCAGTATAGTATCTCTTCGAACACCTTATGACCCTGAGTCCCCAACTGAGGAAGGGGGCCTTCTCTCAAATAAAACAGCAAGGTGCTGCATCAGCATATGGTCTGCAAACAAAACACAATGTTAATATTAAATGCATCCTGAAAATAGAAAATAGAGTTAGAACTGACACCTCGGCCATAGGTCTTCTTCAGGAATTATTTAAAAGAGAAAGTCCTTTCTGCTTTAGATAATTCCTGAACAAGACCTATGGTTGAAATGTCAATTCTAACTATTTTCTATTTTCAGCATGCATTTAATGTTACCATTCTGTTTTGTCTTCTCCCAAATAACCCTTTGTGAGGTCTTAGAGCTGATACCGTAGTATTTCATCTTATTTATTTATTTATTCAGTCTTTGGTAACTGGGTAAGTGCACTGATCCAGGGGAACGTTTTCAGGCATGACCTGGGCCACAGGTGGCACAATATATAGGTACAATCATTCCAGTTATACAAGCAGGAGCAATACGGTAATATGAAATACTACACAACAGGAATAAATAGATAATATACAACATTAGTGCAAAGGCAGTATAGTGCAGTGGTCTAAGGCTCTGAGCTGCAAATCTGGTGACATCCAGCAGACCAGATCTGAGTTTGAATCCCACAGCTTCCACTTGCATACTATGTGACCCTGAGCAAGTCACTTAACCTCCTTGTGCTCCCAGGTTGCTCCTGTAAAAAAGCTTTCAGCTTAGTGTGCTATACCTGGTTAAAAATAAAAAAAAATAACTAAATAAAAATGTACAAGCTTGCATAGGAATCCAAGACTGGGAAAATTTCACTGGGTAAAAGTATACAGGACAGGATAGATAGATAGAGGGGAAGAGGTAGTAAGACACTATAAGGATACATCCTAGGGGGGCTGGCCAAGGAGAGAGGAAAATACTGGGATTCTGTATGGGAGTAATTGCAGAGATGGGACAGCTAGTAAGCATTACAGTTACAGTTATATTTGCCAATGAGCCAGGATTTAAGGTTGAGCTTGAAAGTAGGATGGGATACAGAAGATCGAAGAAAGGTGCGTAGGCCATTCCACAAGGAGGAGGCAGCAATTGAGAGAGCTTTCATGTCGGTGTTGGTGACGGATTTAGGTACCTGTAGGGAGGGTACAGTAGAGGAGCGAAGGTACCTGGTAGGGGTTCTGAAATTGAAAATGGTGGAGAGAGGAGATGAGTCACTGCTTCTAAGGGCATTATCCATGAGACAGCCTAGGTTATAGTCAAAGTGCCCTTGCAGGGGGAGCCAGCCAAGGGAGCGGTAAAGGTCGCAGTGGTGGGTGGTGTAGGGGGCAGACAAGGCGAGGCGGCAGGCATTGTTGTAACCTATCGAGAGTCTAGATGGAAGGGTGGAAGAGGCCCTGGAGTATATGGTGAAGCAGTAGTCAAAAATGGGGAGTAGATTTCCTGTGACGATAGCAAGGCGAGCCTCTTTTGTGAGGTAGGGTTTTAGGTGATAGGCAGCTCCCACTTTCTGATTTGTGGTCCTTGAAGGAGACAGCGGGGTCGAGTAATACACCCAGGTACTTGAAGGAGGAGACGTTATCAAGGGCAGGGCCATCTGAGGAGTTAATGAGGAGGGGCATCGTTGGTGTGGAGAGTCTTAGCTAGGTATGATTTAGAGCCAAACAACATGGCGTTAGTTTTTTTGGCACTGACCAACAGGAGATTGGATGAGAATCAGTTAGATGCTGCATAGTAGCTCTCAGACAGAACAGCAGACAGGCGAGGCAGGCATTTGTCACTGAAAAATGTCAAGGTCGACAGCATATAGTAGAGAGCTACAGGTGAGGCAGTCGGTGGGAAGGGAGTTCACAAATATAGAAAAGAACAAGGGGCCCAGAATGGAGCCCTGGGGAACACCCATAGTAACAGGTAAAGGAAGGGAGGTAGTAGTACCAATACACATGGATTGGGAGCACCCGGAGAGGTAACTACGGAACCAGTCAGTGGCCTCAGTGGAACAACCAAGTGAGGATAGTTTGGAGATGAGGAAGGAGTGATTGACTATATCGAAGGCTTTCAATAAGTCAAAAAAGACAGCACCTGTGGCACATCCACGGTCCATGTTGGAGAGTATGTGGTCAGTGAAAAGGGTAAGGGCTATAAATGTGCTGTGAAATTTATGGAAACCATGCTGTTGGCTACATAGGAGATTGTAGTTGGATAGGTAGTTCATAAGTTGGCTATGAATGAACCTTTCTAGGAGTTTGCTGAGGTGGGGAAGGATGGATATGGGGCGGTAGTTGTCAGGGGAGTGGGGGTCACCAGATTTAAAGATGGGGACCACTCTAGCAGACTTCCATGAGTTGGGCATGGTGGAGGTGGTCAGGGCGAGGTTTAGATTATAGTTTATTGCTTTTAATAAAAACAATTACATATAATTTCTCCTATTAGAGATCACAAATACACAGACAAACATGTTCTTAGGATACATTAATTGCAACAGTTTAGATTAATCTAAACAGTCTGATTTTCAAATCAGGGGGTATTACTCGGCATGAAAGTCCCGATATGAGCCAAAAAAATAAGCTTAACCCCAGATTGGCTTACACAAAAACCAGTGCCGTTATGACCCTCTCCCAAACATAGGTAACCTTGAAGTAACATACAGTGATCACTTCTTCAAAAAGGCACAGCAAAATACACAGCACAGTAGAAACCAACAGTCTGAGTAACAGTATAATTAACAGTATGAATATGAATATATATTCACAATTCCCTATTACTCATATGACCCAGTTTTTTGATAACAACAGAAATATGTCAGCAAGTATTAATATAACTTAAAAGAATAGCATTCCTCTGCCTGTTTTATTAAGAACTGTAAATTCCACTGTTTAAACAGTATTTGAAACCCAGACATATTATTTTACTGGCTGACTTTCTTCACCTCCCAATAAAATTAAACACCTCATAATGTTTGTTTATATTCCCTTCAACTATGGTATTATATCTTTCCTGGATTAAGTTAAATATACGCCCCATTAGCGAATCCCATATCAGAAACCACAGAGAAAGTTCAAGTATTCTTTTCTGAATCGGATGAAACAACTTGCCTGGCCTGGTCAAACTCTCTAGAAAGCGCTTCTGCTTTCTTACTGGCTTCTTCAGGATCAGTATACTGGAATGTGTGTTCCCCATATTGGATCTTTAGCCTCACCGGCATTAAAAGTGAATGAGCGATTCCCAAACTGCGTAGGCACGTTCGGACCCCGTCAAACCTTTTTCTCTGTGCTCGTGTCATGAAGGAAAGGTCCAGAAAAAGATGAATTGAAGTACTCTGAAAGGAGAGATGAGAGGATTCCCATGCGGCCTGCAGTATCCGGTCTCATATTGCCGGACTGGACGTAACTACTAGCACAGTATGAGGTGTGTCCTGTTTGGCTGAGGCTGACTTGGGGGGACTCAGTAAGCTTTTAAAAAGCATCCAATAGCTACAGAATCAAGCCGTAGAGCCTTTGGAAGCCATTCTTGTATAAAATAGAGTAGGTCATTTCCTTCAACATTTTCCGGGAGTCTGGCCACTCGAACATTTGAAGCCCTCTCCATAGTCTCCAGGGCCTCAAGACGGTACTTCATCTGGGCCGTTTCTTGAGCAAACTTGTTAGATCCCACCAGAGCTTTCATTTCCATATTTTTAGCACTTGAGGCCAACTTGGCCACTACATCGATTTTAGCCTCTTGCTCAGCAAATTTCATTAGTAGTGATTCCACCTTGCTGTCAATGGCCTTCTTAGATTTTTGCAAGGCCTGCCAAGGTGGCTCAGACTTTGGAGCAGGTTTAGCAGATGCAGCGGGTTGGACTGACTCCAGCTGTGGGTTTTGGAAGCAGTAGTAGGAGCCTAGTTAGTTCGACCCATCTTCAGTTACAAATTAATCAATCAATCAATCAAGTCTTTATTTAACCAGGCGTTCGTCGTTGAGCAGAAGCTCATTTGCAAGATGGACCTGGGTGGAGCATGAACAATTGTATATACAGGTCAACACAGGTATTTACAAGGCAATACAGATAATACTCTTTACAGAGAGGAAGAAAAAAGTTCATATGTACATAGAATTATACAGATATTGTACAGATTACACGGTATTTACATACATAGAAGTGTCTATAGGAAGATAAAGCAGGTTATCTAAGGTTGCAGGAGGAAGTAACGGAACAAAAATAAAATAAAACTATACACCAGGTAGAGGTGAAGGTAGGGGAAGAGAGGAGGGAAGTAGGGGGAGAAAGGCTAGGAGGGCACGGTGAGCAGAAAGGAGTTGGTAAAGCTGGATGTAGAGAAGGTGGATGGAGAAAAGGAGTATGTGTGAGCCCCGGGATTGAATGCTATAAAGTACGGGGCATGGTAGGCTGTCACAACCCAGGGTAGTGAGCTCCTATCCGAGGTTGGGAAAGGAAGAATAAGGGGATGGATGGGCCTAGTGTTGATAAGACAGGGGGATAAGAGAGAGAACAATTAGGCTGGTGAGGAGCAAGCTGGGGGTCAGTACTTAAAATTGGGTCTAGGCGTGGCTATATACCAGTACTGGGTCTGAGTGGGTGAAGCAGTTACATACTTCTCTGATTGTCCGGAAATAAAGCATCTTGAAAGCATTTATACCGATTAGAGTGCTTAATTTGAGGGTTTTTTGTAGATCGTTCCATAAGGTAGGTAGCCACGGGCTTATGGCTGCCCTGTCAAGCGTAGATTTTGCTTGGACATTTTAAGTGTAATAGCTGAGTAACTTCTTAACGTTGCAGATTTCCCAATTATACTCAGGGGAAGACAGCAGGAGATATAGTAAGGCAGCTTATTAGAGATGGCTCTATAGGTCCAGAGAGCGCGTTTTGTGGCGCCTGAACTTTAGTGATGTCCATCCCACTGCCGCATATAGGGTGCAGTGATGTGTGTCAAGGGGAGTCCTGCTATAAACCTCAGTGCCCGATGGTAGAGTGTGTCCAGTTTAGCCATGTAAGAGTTGGGGCATTGGCTGTAGAGGAAGTCACGTAATCAACCAATGATAGGAAAATGGATTGGACCAGTTGTTTCTTGGCATCTCTGGTGAGAAATTGGCTGATTCTAAAAACAGTCCAAGCCTTTGCCAAGTCGTTTAGCAAGTCCTCGATATGTTCAATGAAAGAGAGTCTTTTGTCTATCCAAACTCCCAGATACTTGAATTTTGTAACAAATTCTAGTTTTTCACCTAGAACTGTGGTAATTTGGGGAACTGTCCCACTGGACACAGGGTTAGCTGTACGGATAAAAGGAGAGGACCATCGCTTTAGTTTTTTGGCATTAAGGAGTAGCTTTTTTTGGAGGAGTTGGCTTTGCAAAAGGTTGAATTCTGACTGTAGGTCATTGCAGGCAGCTTCAGGTGTTGGGCGACTCACGTGAGAACTGTATCATCTGCAAACAGATGGATGTTGGCTTCTTTTTTACAGTAGTCGATGTTATTATGTAGATTGCATAAAGTAAGGGCCTAATATAGAACCTGAGGTACCCTCTTTGCAGAGTTTTTAAGGGGACAGGCCTCCTTCGGCTTTAACTTGTTGAAGGCGCCTGTAAGATAGTCAGTGAACCAACGAGAGAGGAGGGTCCACACCTGTGGTTTGAAGGGCGGAGAGGAGAGACTATGGTCGGCGTTGTCGAAAGCCTTGCTTAGATCAAGGAAAACAGCACAAATAAAGTTTTTGCTCTCAAGATTACGCTACCAGTCGTTAGTAACTTTGGCGAGGGCTGAGATAGTGCTATGTTTAGCTCTGAATCCGGACTGCATAGGATTTAGCAGTTCCCTAGACTCAAGGTGAGTCCTCAGCTGTGCATTTACAATTTTCTCTAGGAGCTTGGACAGGACCGGAAGGAGGGGAAATTGGCCTGTAGTTATTGAGATCACCACGGTCACCTGATCTGAACAGTGGTATGACATGTGCTGTCTTCCATATAGGTGGTAAGGTGCCCTGAGACAGGGATAAGTTAAAAAGGTGGGTGATGGGTATCGCTAATACGTGGTAGGCAATTTTTAGGAAGTAAGGGTCAAGGGAGTCGGCCCCAGCACTTTTTCTAGTATCCAACTGAAGCAAGAGGTCCTCTACCTCTTTCAGTGTGGCAGGTTGAAGTGAGAAAGGCGGCGAAGCTATCGGAGTTTCAGGCAGTTGGCTGGCAGTCTGGGAGCGAAGTATGTTTGCAGGGGGGAGTTATCAAATGCCATGCCTGCAGTAGCAAAGTGGTTATTGAATGCGTCAAGTATATCCATCTTTTCGGTTATAGTCAAGTTGCCAGAGGTAATCTTGGTCGGGAGTGAATTTCCTGGGGAGTGGCCTAGCAGATCACTGATTGTGTTCCAGAGCTTGATTGGGCTCTTTGTGGCAGAGTTGAGTTCGGATTTGAAGAAGGTGGTCTTCGATTCTCTGATTGTTTTGGTACATAAATTTCGTAGTCTCCTGAACTGGTTCCAATCCTCTGCAGTGTTCAGTCTGCGTGCTTTTTTCCAGAGCTTATCTCTTTCTAGAAGCAAGGACTTGATCTGAAGGGTGAACCATTTACAGGTTTTGGTCCTAGTTCGAACTTTAATAAGGGAGCATACTTATTAAGGGCCCTTGATAGAATGTTGTGGAAGATATTGTAAGCTGACGTAATCGTTTTGGCCAGGTAGAAATCTTGCCACTCAGGAGAGTACTTAAGTTCGTTTAGGTAGGCATGTTCATTGAAGTTGTGCCTGGATCTCTTCATAGAGAACTTGTTGATGGGTGCTGGGTTGTTGGTGGATCTTACTCCCGTAATAAAACAATAGTCGCTGGCGTCTGAGAAGAAGACATCAGCGGGGAGAAGAGATGAGGTTTGCTCACCATTAGCACATCCAAAAGTGTACTTTTACTGGGGTTCTTCACGTTTGGGCGTGTTGGTTCAGTAATAAGTTGCGTCAGCCCATGTTCATCACAGAAGGATGCAAGGGGGGCAGCTGTGTTAGAGAGCCAGTCAAGTTGAGGTCTCCTAAAATAATAGTTTCTGGCAGCCCTGTCCCAACTTGTCACTTAGATATGACACAAGCTGTAGGCCAGCAGACGGTGGTCTGTAGCATCCTATTACGCAGAGTGCAGTAGTCTGTGTAATTTCCACTTTGAGAATTAGGTATTCAAATTCGCCATGAGCAGATGCCGAGGATAAGCAGGAGGCAGAAAATTTGTCTTTAACGTGAGATAGCTACCCCTCCTCCTCTGACATGCCTATCAGCTCTGAACAAGGCATAGTTGGGTATGTTTACTTCTCTATCAGTGGTGCTGGGTCTAAGCCAAGTTTCGAAATCAAAGTATGTCAGGAGAAGTATGATTTACCCAGGTTTGTATTAAGGTTATCTTTTAAAGGAGGCTACATACGTTAATATGCAAGAAGCTTATTCCTTTTAAATTTGCTAGTTCTGCTGGCATGAGCTATCTCTTGGGGCTAGGGTTGAGTTCTTGCGCGAACAAAGCAGGAGGATAATAGGATTTTTTCTAAGAGCGCTAATTATGTTTGTAATTCCTGCCTTTCTCCTGCCTAGTAGATCTGATGTTTTTAGGGACTGGAAAGTAGCCACCATAAAAGAGCTGATCTGTTGTAGCAAGAGCTAGTACCCTACCACAATAGGCGGGAGGAGATAGAAGTCTGGTGGTGGGAGGTGGACCTTGTGGTGGGGAGTGTTATAAGTACTACTGGTATGTGTGGTCCAAGAGCAGGTTCGAGTATTGGTACTTGGAATCACGGAGGCAATTAAAGGATAAGTTGCCATGTGGTATACAGCACAAGGTGCCGTTGTAGACCAAACATGATGGTAGTTCAGGTGTCCAATGCTGGGCAGCTGGTATCAGCAGAAGAAGGGCAGTAAAAGGAGCCATATAGGGCCCGGCAGATGGTACCTCAAAAGGAGCCACTCAATTAGCCCAGGGGCCTGTGGGGTTGCTGATTAATGCAGCTTATCAGTAGCTTTCCTATCCAGGTCGACCCAAATTTGATAGCATTAAAGATATTTAGTGGTGAAGGCACAGCCAAGGAGAGCCTATGCGTTTTAGTAAGGCGAGGCCCTGAGAGTTGTATCCCATAGGCTGGATAGAGAAGAGGGAGATCACGAGCTAAGTCTCTATTGGTGGGGCACTGCGCCAGGGGACGTGGACTAATATTTTGGCAGGA
This sequence comes from Neoceratodus forsteri, assembly GCA_016271365.2. Lineage (NCBI taxonomy): Eukaryota > Metazoa > Chordata > Ceratodontiformes > Ceratodontidae > Neoceratodus > Neoceratodus forsteri. Next base: position 355,525,048 of record JADMNL010000025.1, read on the forward strand.
GCTACTGTATTTAATAATCAGCGGAGGTGGGGGAGGGGGCGGTTGAAAAAGTTGCGGCAGTTGCCGTACCTTGTAGGGCCTTGGGTCCGTGTCTGCGGTCTCGAGCATCGGCTAGAGGGGCGCCGACCACCCGGTAGCCGGGAATCCCGCGGCTTAGGAGCTGGGAGCCTGGGCGACAGTTTCTCGGCTGAGGGAGAGAAGGAGAGTGAGGGTTAATAAAGTGGATTCACATAAAGGGTTAGACAGAACAGCGGGGAGTCCAAAATTTGCAGAACAAAAGGACGTGTATGGTACCAGCAATGCCAAAAGAGGTAGTGACGAGTAGTAGTAGGTGGTTGCACCCCAAGGTAGTTTGTTTGGTGTTGCTGGCCTGCTTAACTGCAAGCTGGTTTATAGTTGAAAGGGTATATAGTCGAATTAGGGTGAGGTCCCTAACAATAGGGCAGGTAGAGCAGTAATTGAGAGGAGTTAGATGGAGTGGCTGGAGAAAGGTTGAGAGGAAATGTGGATCCTGTGGGTGGGACTGCTTTAAAGGGCGGTAAGAAAGTGGGTCAAGTCAGGTATTGAAGACAGGGAGGCCAATAGCATGAAAATGTGCAGCAGTGGAGTGACCAATCTGCTGCAAGGCTGAGGAAGGGGTGGAGTAAGGGTCTATTTAATACTGTGAGGAGGAGGGGGGGGGTGGAAGCCCACAGATGGGCTGTCTGAATCTGTCCGGGGGTCAGCCGGGTGGTCTGTTAGCTGTGGCCTGCTCGGAGAGAGCCAAGGCCACAGGAGCAGCTTGGGAAGCCCACAGATGGGCTGTCTGAATCTGTCCGGGGGTCAGTCGGGTGGTCTGTTAGCTGTGGCCTGCTCGGAGAGAGCCAAGGCCACAGGGAGCAGCTTGGAAGCCCACAGAGATGGGCTGTCTGAATCTGTCCGGGGTCAGTCGGGTGGTCTGTTAGCTGTGGCCTGCTCGGGAGAGAGCCAAGGCCACAGGAGCAGCATGGGAAGCCCACAGATGGGCTGTCTGAATCTGTCCGGGGGTCAGTCGGGTGGTCTGTTAGCTGTGGCCTGCTCGGAGAGAGCCAAGGCCACAGGAGCAGCTTGGGAAGCCCACAGATGGGCTGTCTGAATCTGTCCGGGGGTCAGTCGGGTGGTCTGTTAGCTGTGGCCTGCTCGGGAGAGCCAAGGCCACAGGAGCTAGCTTGGAAGCCCACAGATGGGCTGTCTGAATCTGTCCGGGGGTCAGTCGGGAGGTCTGTTAGCTGTGGCCTGCTCGGAGAGAGCCAAGGCCGCAGGAGCAGCTTGGGAAGCCCACAGATGGGCTGTCTGAATCTGTCCAGGGTCAGTCGGGTGGTCTGTTAGCTGTGGCCTGCTCGGAGAGAGCCAACGCAGGGAGCAAGCTTGGGGGCCCACAGATGGGCCACCTGAATCCAGTCCGGGGGTCAGCCTGGGTGGTCTGTTAGCTGTGGCCTGCTCGGAGAGAGCCAAGGCCGCAGGAGCAGCTTGGGAAGCCCACAGATGGGCTGTCTGAATCTGTCCGGGGGTCAGTCGGGTGGTCTGTTAGCTGTGGCCTGCTCGGAGAGAGCCAAGGCCGCAGGAGCAGCTTGGGAAGCCCACAGATGGGCTGTCTGAATCTGTCCGGGGGTCAGTCGGGTGGTCTGTTAGCTGTGGCCTGCTCGGAGAGAGCCAAGGCCTCAGGAGCAGCTTGGGAAGCCCACAGATGGGCTGTCTGAATCTGTCCGGGGGTCAGTCGGGTGGTCTGTTAGCTGTGGCCTGCTCGGAGAGAGCCAAGGCCGCAGGAGCAGCTTGGGAAGCCCACAGATGGGCTGTCTGAATCTGTCCGGGGGTCAGTCGGGTGGTCTGTTAGCTGTGGCCTGCTCGGAGAGAGCCAAGGCCGCAGGAGCAGCTTGGGAAGCCCACAGATGGGCTGTCTGAATCTGTCCGGGGGTCAGTCGGGTGGTCTGTTAGCTGTGGCCTGCTCGGAGAGAGCCAAGGCCGCAGGAGCAGCTTGGGAAGCCCACAGATGGGCTGTCTGAATCTGTCCGGGGGTCAGTCGGGTGGTCTGTTAGCTGTGGCCTGCCTGAGAGAGCCAAGGCCACAGGAGCAGCTTGGGAAGCCCACAGATGGGCTGTCTGAATCTGTCCGGGGGTCAGTCGGGTGGTCTGTTAGCTGTGGCCTGCTCGGAGAGAGCCAAGGCCACAGGAGCAGCTTGGGAAGCCCACAGATGGGCTGTCTGAATCTGTCCGGGGGTCAGTCGGGTGGTCTGTTAGCTGTGGCCTGCTCAGAGAGAGCCAAGGCCACAGGAGCAGCTTGGGAAGCCCACAGATGGGCTGTCTGAATCTGTCCGGGGGTCAGTCGGGTGGTCTGTTAGCTGTGGCCTGCTCAGAGAGAGCCAAGGCCACAGGAGCAGCTTGGAAAGCCCACAGATGGGCTGTCTGAATCTGTCCGGGGGTCAGTCGGGTGGTCTGTTAGCTGTGGCCTGCTCGGAGAGAGCCAAGGCCACAGGAGCAGCTTGGGAAGCCCACAGATGGGCTGTCTGAATCTGTCCGGGGTCAGTCGGGTGGTCTGTTAGCTGTGGCCTGCTCGGAGAGAGCCAAGGCCACAGGAGCAGCTTGGGAAGCCCACAGATGGGCTGTCTGAATCTGTCCGGGGGTCACTCGGGTGGTCTGTTAGCTGTGGCCTGCTCGGAGAGAGCCAAGGCCACAGGAGCAGCTTGGGAAGCCCACAGATGGGCTGTCTGAATCTGTCCGGGGGTCACTCGGGTGGTCTGTTAGCTGTGGCCTGCTCGGAGAGAGCCAAGGGCCATGGAGCAACAGGAAGCCCACAGATGGGCTGTCTGAATCTGTCCGGGGGTCAGTCGGGTGGTCTGTTAGCTGTGGCCTACTCGGAGAGAGCCAAGGCCACAGGAGCAGCTTGGGAAGCCCACAGAGACAGCTCTCAGTGCGCTGATGTTGGATTTTCTATCAAATTAGGCACTTTCTGCAATCAGAGAGTAATTTTTTTAAGGTGTTATTGCTGTATTTCAAAGAGCTCTCACTGCACACGTCTAGACAGTAGGTGTGCTCCACAGCACCCCTCTCAGGGCAAGGTTTAGGACAAAGGAGAGTGGCTTGGATATTAGAGGGGAGATAAGTTTTAAGAATACCGGGGAGAGACCATCAGAGCCAGGGCTACCCCGATTAGGTAGTCTCATTAGGAGTTTATAGGTGTCCTTTGTTGATATGGCCTTAAAATAGAAGGGGAGTGGGGGTGGGATGTGGGGAAGGGTTTGAGACCAAGGAGGGTGTACTATCACTCAAGGTAGAGGGGGCCCCAGTACCAGAGGATGGAGTGGGAGGAGTAGAGGGGGAGGCTGAGGGGTTGTGTCAGTGATCTGCTGTTTAGGTGGCCTAGGAGGGAGTTTGCAAAGGAGGGCCGACAGGTCAGAGAACTTGGCATTTAGAGCGTCAACAACCTCTGCGTGATCTGTAAGTAGACCAGAAGGAGAGCTCAGGTGTATGCTGGGCCTCCGGGTATGGGGATTTAAGAGAGAGCTAATGGTGTCCCAACATTTTCTAGGGTTCCCTAGGTTCTCTCTTTAGAGCCTAAAGGAGTAACCACGTTTCAAGGACCTTGTCATGTACTTGCATGGGTTGCACAGTTGTCTGTACTCATTCCACAGAGCCAGGGAGGGTGCTTGCTTGTAAGCAACCCATTTCTTGTCCCTTAGTTTCATGAGGGACAGGAGTTCTTTGGTTATCCTGCATTTGCAGCCACCTCTAACATGCCGGGTAGTAAGACGGAAGTGAAAGTCCTGGATAGCCAATAGGGTAGAGGTGAAATGTGCAGCAGCCAGAGATGCATCGGAGAGGGCATAGAGGTCCTGCCACTTTATGGTTCTAATGTCGTTGGCGAGGTGAGGGGAGTCAGGGTTATTGAAGTTGCTTACAGATAGGTACTTGGGGGGAAGGCGAGAAATCTTAGAGGACCAGATGGCGTAGGTAGGGGAGTGGTCACACAGGGAGTCAGATTGAGTACCAGCGTGGGTGACCCGATCTACATTATTTGTGATCACCCAGTCAAGGAGAGTACTATTGGAGGTGCGATGATTAGCACAGGTAGGGAGACTGATGAGTTGCACCAGATTATGTTGTTTGAGGTTGGTGTATTCAGGTTCATGGGTACTGAGCCAATTAAGGCTGTAGTCACCAAGGAGGACGGACTCCCTGGGAGGGGATAGAGATCCGTGGCCATTGAGAAGGTTTTGGAGACCCTCCACACTCCCATCAGGAGTATTGTAGCAGCAGCCCAGGAAGAGTTTTTTTGTTGAGCCCAGTGTGACTTTGGCAATGAGCCAGTCACTTGGCTGAACTATATACATATTAGTGAAGACCTAGTGGAGAAATGTTACTACTGTGGACTGGGAGCCTCGGGGGCACAGCTTCAGTTAGAGTAGTGCATTCAGATTCAGATAAGGGTCCAAGCATTTCAGCTGGGCTGCTATGGAACAAAGTCTGGGTCCTGTTCCAAGGCATATTGTACCCAGCAAGTCCATGTGTCTTCAAATACTTGCATCTGCTGATTTTTATGAAAGGTAATCTGTTCTATTATGCATATTTCAGTGACCAGGTGCCACCATTCTAAAACAGAAGGCATGTGTGGAGTCAACCAATTTATAGTTAGCAGGCATCCAATAATACCAACAGTAATTTCTGTTTCTTTTTTTTGCTTCAGGGATAGTGGGGTGAAACCTAAGTAGGCATAGCAGGGATCATCGGGGGATTATATACCGTATAATTTGTACCCTTGCCAGAGAGTGGCATGAAAACAGCCACTAAGGGTACTCTGGAGATGAGGCAGCCAATATTTACAAGCAAAAGAATCCAGAAAGGGCTGGCAGCACTAAAAATAGATAAGGCCCTGGAACCAGATGGGTTGCATCTGCAGTTACTTGAAGATGGCAGCAGAACTTTCTGAAGCCTTGGTAGGTCCATTCAACTGCTCTCTAAGGACAGGGGTAGCATGGCGGACATAGATTCACTCCACGGGCAGGGGGAACAAGGAACACATGGGGAACTACAGGTCAATCATTCTTACCTCTGTTGTAGGGAAGCTGATGGAATCACTGGTCAAAGAGGACCTCAGAGACTACTTGAAGAGCAACGGGTGCCAGGATGGTAAATAGCATAGATCTTTGGCAGAGAGGTCTTGTCAGACCGACCTGACAGTTTTCTCTGACTGGATGACAAGGGAATTGGATAGGAGCCACACTGTGGATTTTCTCTACTTCGATTTCAGCAAGGCTTTTGACTTGGTGTCTCACAGATACTTGCTGAAGAAGATGGAGGATTGTGGTGTGGCTAAGGTCATGGTAAACTGGGTAGGTAACTGGCTAAAGGGGAGGCAGCAGAGGGTTGTAGTCATCGGGTCAAGTCAGCAGAGAAGGAGGTCACAAGCAGGGTATCACAAGGATCTGTTCTGGGACTTGTCTTCTTCAGTATGTTCATTGGTGAGGGTATCTGAGGCAGGTTGTGTCCCTTTGCAGATGACAGTAAGCTCTGTTGGAGAGTGGACAGCAACAAGGGAATCAGGGAACTGCAGAGTGATGTACGAAAAGTAGAGGAGTGGTCTAAGGTTTGGCGATTGAAGTTTTGTGCAAAAAGTGCAAGGTAATGCACGTAGGGAACAAGAACCCCTGGGAAGACTACTGGTTTGGCAGGGGGGAGACTTAGCACTACAGCTGAGGAACAGGACCTTGGACTTATCATCAGAGACTCCCTCAAACAATCGAGTCAATGCAACAAGGCATATGGGATGTATCGGGAGGGGTACTGATAGCAGAAGGGAAGAGGTAATACTTCTAATATATAGATCCCTAGTGAGGCCACACCTGGAGTACTGTACCTAGTTCTGGAGTACTCACATCTGGAAGGTTAGAGACAAGCTGGAGATGGTGCAGCAGAGGTTAACAAAAATTATTCAGGGCCAACAGGGCAGGTCCTATGAGGAGTGCCTCATGGCACTGAACATATACTGGCGGAGACCAGAAAGGAGAGGGGAGATATGACAGAGACCTTCAAGTTCCTAAAAGGAATTAATAAAGTGAACTGCAGGAAAGTAATTAGCTTGAATACTAGTTCACAGTCATTTGGACATAAGTGGAACTAACAGGAAGGAGACTCAGAGGGGACATGAGGAAGTATTATTTTACAGAAAGGGTGGTGGAGCCTTGGAACAGTCTGCTTGCCAAAGGGGTGGGTGCTAAAACTGTTCTTGGGTTCAAGCACAGTTGGGCTAGAATGAAGGGTGTAATGGTTGCTGAGGGCGGCAGCAGCTGGGAGTGGAATGGGTGGAAGATTGGAGAGGGCTAAGACCCTGGAGGGACAGTAGGTCCCAAGGCTAAATAAGGAACTTGGGCAGACTGGAAGGACTGGTGGTCTTTTTCTGCTGTTATTGTCTGCGTTTCTAACTTTCTGTACCTCCTCCAGACACTGCATGCAGAATGCTCTGATCTTAGGGCATTGCCACATGACGTGTATGTGTGGCTGGTTCCTGGTCACATCCCCTGCAGCATGCTGCCATGATCTGAGGCATGAATTTGGTTTGTATAGCAGAGGTACAAAAGTACCTGCTTAAGTGCTTCCAGGAATTTTCCTTCTAGCTAGAGGTACTGGTAGTTTTAAGTTAAAACATGCAGAGCTTGGCCCAGTGTATACAGTATCTGTTATCTATATTCCCCATTCCTGTTCTCATTTCTGTTTTATATAACCATAAAACCAAAAATAGCTGCTCAAACCTTTAAATTACTGCACACTGGAATTTACATTTCTTATTAGGGGTGCTGCTAGATGGTGACAAATAAACAAAGCAAAAATACCAGTGCACACCCTCCATCTAGCAGCATCCCTTATAAGAAATGTGAATTCCAGTGTGTAGTAATTTAAAGGTTTGAGCAGCTATTTTTTGTTTTATGGTTTTACTTGAATTTGGGGAGTTTATGGTGCTCCTCTATAGCATGCTCCCTTTAAAATGCCTGTGTTATATCCCTTTTGGGAGCACAGTATAAAGTGAGTCAATTGATAGCCATTTAGGCACTTGAAAGTTAAATCACCTCTGCAAAATCCCTGCTGGGAGCACAGTATAAAAGCAGTTAGCTAGTAGCCATTGAGGCATTGGAAAGTTAGGGACTAAATCGAAGGGCCCCACCTTGACGTTGGTGATTTAGCTTACTCAAATTGGAATTCCAGTCTGAAACTAAGAGCACCCTCTCCTTACATGGAGTTTGAAAGTAAATATAGCCATTTTTGGCATTTGAACGTTTAAATGTTATGCTATGTGGGGGAGTGTGCGCTAGTATTTTTGCTTTGTCTGTTTTATATAACGAGTGTTCTAGGTGCCTAATGAGTGAGAAAAGTACCAAGGGGTTCTGCTGTACCTCCTTCCAGCCAGCCGGTGACTTTATATATGTATGGATGTATATGTATCTGTAAATATCTGTGCCTGAAAGGCCAAATTCTGTTTTCAGCTCTTCAAACGATTTAAACACTGACCCATTTAAAAATTGCAAGAGAGCTGCTAGCCCCTGTCTCTTCCATCTCTGGAAACAAGGGTCCAGTCTGGTGGGTATAAAGAAAGGGTCTTTAACCACCCTCAAGAAAAGTCTAGGATGGGAGGCAAAGCCCAGTCAACTACCTAGTTTCCTCCATAGTGCTACTGAGTCCCTAGACCAGGCCTCTTTACCTAGTTAGAAACATAGAAACTTAGACTTTGATGGCAGATAAGGCCCACTTGGCCCACTCAGTCTGCCCATTTCCCTACCTATTGGATAAGCTGCAGATTCTAGTTAAGCAACAGCCTACTTCCTGCCACTCCCCACTACAATTGCCTTATGTCTGTCCCATGCATGTTTGAATTTCCCCACTGTTTTAGACCCAACAACCTCCCCAGGAAGGCGGTTCCATGCATCCACCACTCTCTCCATGAAAAAAAAATTCCTCACATTACCCCTGAGCCATCCCCCCTCTATCTTTAAATTGTGCCCCCTTGTTCTTACACATCTCTTTTTCCGAAAGATGCTACCCTCCTGGACTTCGTTGATTCCCTTGAAGTACTTGAACATTTCTATCATGTCCCTCTGTCCCTCCTTTCATCAAGGATATACATATTAAACTCTCTCAGTCTCTCTTCATATGGTTTCTGATGCAGACCCTGCACCATTTTAGTTGCCCTCCTCTGGACTGCTTCCATCCTGTCTATGTCCTTGTGTAGATGAGGTCTCCAAAACTGCACACAGTACTCCAGATGGGGTCTCACCAACTGTCTGTACAGAGGGATAACCACTTCCCTTTTTCTACTTGTGATGCCCCTTCCTATGCATCCCAGTATCCCCCTGGCTCTCCTTACTGACTTCTCACATTGCTTACCAACCTTTAGATAATCTGATATGAATACCCCCAGGTCCCTTTCCATTTTTGTTGTTGTTAGTACCTCCCCTGCTATTGTGTATTCTTCTCCTAGGTTTTTATACTAAGGTTCATACTAAGGTTTGAAGACAGAGCTAGTAGGCCGAGGCCCATAATGCTCTTATGCTAGGCCAAAGAGTAATATAAGTCATACCCTGACATAATTAGCATGTCGAGATGATGTTTAAAATCTCTTTAGTATTACTTGTTACTACATCCGATGGAAGTCTATTCCAAGGTCCAATAGTTCTCACAGAAAAGAAAAAACTTACGACTATTATGTTTAAAAAATATACCAATTAACTGGAGGAAATAACCTCTAGTATTATGTATTGATGACTTAAAAGAAAATCCTAAATCAGTCATGATATAGGGGTCATGAACAATGTCATATAGGAGAAGAAGGTCACCTCTAAGGCATCTGATGGTAAGAGGCATAAGTTTTAGTGTATCTAACCTAGATTCATAAGAAGAGGAGTTTTTGCTTCCCAGGTGCATTACTTTGCACTACTTTGCATTGAATCTAAGTTGCCATATGTCTGACCATTCCTCCAACCTTGCCAAGTCCCTTCTCATCCTTTCTACACCCCCACTTGTGTATCAACTCTGTTACAGATCTTTGTGTCATCTGCAAAGAGGCATACCTTTCCCTCCAGACCCTCTGCATTGTCACCTATAAAGATGTTAAAGAGGACTGGACCCAGTATTGAGCCCTGAAGTACTCTACTAGTGACCCCCCTTTCTTCCAAATGTGTTCCATTCACTATTACCTTCTGTGTCCTGTTGTGCAGCCAGTTTGCTACCCAGTCTACCATCCTAGGACCCACTCCCAGGTTGGCTAACTTGATTATTAATCTTTTGTGCGGGATCTTTTGGTGGTCAAGGGGGAGTTTGTCACTGAACAAAATATCGGGAATAGTGAGGGCTGTGTTAGAATCTATTTATGTCTGTTTCCATCTTGCCTCATAGTTCAGGGCATACCAATAATTCAAAGTGCAGATCTGTGCTACCTAGTGGTATCTTTCCAAAGATGAGAGTCCCAGTCCCCCCACCCCCCTTGGGAGCATGATGGTTTTGTGCCTGATCCTAGGATGGGAGCAATTTCAAATGAATTTAGAAATCATGTTGTTCCATTCCCTGAACGCTGCATGGGTTACCACCACTGGGTGTGTATTAAAACAGATATAATAACCATAGCAGTACATTCCTACAGACTGCTTGTATTCTGTGTGTAAGTCCCTGTGGAAGAGCTGTCCATCTCTGGAGATCTTGTCTTAGTTTTGCAGTGAGGGGGAGGTAGTTTAACTTATAGAGAGTTTGCAGTTGTTTAGATAAATAAACCCCTGAATATTTTAAGGATTGCTTTTCCCATCTCAGGGGAACCTTGCCTTAAGTTCTTCTGAAGGGGAGAAGTTTAGTGCCATCACCTCCATTTTCAAGGCATTTATCTTATAGCCTGAGAAGTAGCCAAAGTCCTGGAGCAGAGCTAGAGCCTTTGGCAGGGACTGTTCCAGAGCACTCAGAGTCAAGAGGACATCATCCATGTATAATTGAATTTTGTGTTCTTTGCCCTTTACTCTTGTGCCCCTGACCAAGGGTTCGATATAGTGAGCAAAAAGCATAGGAGAGAGAGGACAGCCCTATCTCATCCTCCAGCTTAGGTCAAATGTGGCCGCTGCATGCCCATTCACCTTGACCTGGCCCCTTGGTCTAGTGTACATTCCCTGGACAGCCATCAAGGCTTGCTAAGGGAACCCCATTTGTTGTAAATCCCTGAACAGGTAAGGGCCACTCAGCTCTATCGAAGGTCTTCTCTGCATTGACCCCCAATAACAGAGCCAGGATATGGTGGAGGCCAATGCAGTTGAGGAGGTCACGACAAGCAAAAGCCAGCACTCCTCTAAGAACTTCAGCAAAATATCAGCTTTAATGTTTCAAATATGAACAACGCCATGAGCAACCAAACGGTCTTGGAACCCTCTACTGGTTTCGCACTTAACGTGTGTCATCAGGACCTCCTGATGATGCACATGTAAAGTGCAAAACTGGTAGAGGGTTGCACAACCATTTGGGTGCTCATGGCGTTGTTCATATTTTAAACATTAAAGCTGATATTTTCCTGAAGTTCTTGGGGGAGTGCTGGTTTTTGCTTGTTGTGATCTACAATCTTTAAAATGTGCACACTCCCATGTGGTGGAGCTGCATTTTTGCATAGCTTAGTTGAGGAGGTGCAGGGCCCTCCTAATGTTATACTGGGTTTGTTTACTGGCCCTGGGGCACTTAGAATGGGGTAAGTCTAGTTGTTTAGCTAGTAAGATCATGTAGATCTTGTAGTCCAGATTGAAGACTGAGATTGATCTATAAGATTTGCACAGATTTTTCTCTTAACCCTTTTTAGAGATTACTGACAGAAGTGCTTCCATCCAGCTGGGAGGAAGGGGGCCCTCCTGGAATACTTTGTTCAGTGCTCTTAGAAGCAGAGGCATAAGGATATCTCTGAATAGTTTGTACCATTTGCTGCTATAGCCATTCCATGCCCGGACTTTTATCAGCTTTGAGAGCTGAGATGGCTACCTCTAGTTCTTCTGCCATAAGTGTTCATTGTAAGGACTATTACTGATCCTCCAACAACCTCGTGAACTGAATTTTTGTGAGAAATTCCTCTGTCAATTGTGAGGTGTCCTTTGCTGAGACTTCATAGAGTACTTTATAGTGGGCTGTAAAGGCGTCAGCTGTCACCCTTGTACGTGTCTCTGATCTCCCCATCTCAGGGTGTCTAGTGTCAGGGTGTCAAGCCCTTCTCAGGTTCTTGGTATTAATAAACCAACAGAAGAAACAACAAACAAGTGGCTTATTCGGTAATAAACTTATTACACAAAAACAGACTTATGCCCTAAAAACAGGTCTTACCAAATAGACACTGGGAGCCAGAGTTTCCCCAATACCCCAGGGTATGAAGACGGTCTCAGTGAGAATACGTAATACAGCAGGTTATATACGGTGATAATTCCCATGGTAACTATTACTTTTGTAGGTGAGTTAGATATACCCTGACCCTGTTCCTGCCCGCATACCTCTCTGGTGTCCTGTCGTCACCTCCCCCCACCTTTGCATTCCCTCAGAAATGTTGACACCCATTCCTTGAATGTCCTATGCATGGCCACCTTCACGGGTCAGGCAGCATTCTCATACCGCATGCCTAAAATGTGGAATTCTCTCCCACTGACCATTTGGCATGCCAACTCTGCCCACTCACCCCCCCCTCCTCAAAGCACACTTCTGCACCTCCTGTGCATGCAAATAGTTTGGAGAGTCATCCTGTCTAGTCAGTGATGGCAGCTACTGCTGTCTGGGTGTTGCTCTGGCCCAGCTATATGAACTGGATGCACAACTCCACTTTGCTGCACCCCCAGTCCATCCATCTTTGTGGTAAGCTATTTTTTCGGTGATTACATCCATGCTGTACTAAGTGCTTTATGCTGATATTTTATATTCTGTGATGTCTTCTTTGCTCTCATACCTGATTGCATCTCCCAAAATGTCATTGTCATTTGTAGTAATCTGATTGCATCTACTTTCTCCTGCTGTTACTTTGTACATAATGTACATAATGTGCTGCATTTATGTTTTTGTTGCTTGTATTTTATTTTGTATAGACTCCCTTGCCCCCCACCCCCAGGTCACATCTGGAATTGAGCAGTAGTCCGCTCAGTATGCCTTCCTGGTAACAAACTTTAAATAAATAAATACACAAAATAAGCCCTATTGGCCAAAAGTTAGGTGGCTCCACAGTGCTATCTATAGATATACAAAATGTGTAAAATCAGCTAAAATAAGAACAAAGACTTATACATAAACACAGAAAATAAGTGCAGTGTTACATAAATCCGCATGATGGCAGTGCAGGCTATACAAATAACTTCTTAGAAGAATATACAAAGAACACAAACATGTATTCTTGGCTCACCACTTATGCATTACTAGCAATGATCACAGTAATAATGTCCCTGGTACTTACACTTATACGGTAAGTGCCAATGCCCTAAATGTTAGTACTGAGTATGCATATAACTTAACATATATTGTCAGCAGTGCACAGTGGGTTGCCAATAAGGGTGAGGGGATCAAGTGTAACATTCCCCCTGTTGTTGCCTTACTGAAAAGGCAACAGCACTATGAGAAGGTAGTGGAAACAATCTCCAGCATTTACAGACCCAACGCACGAGCCTTGTAAAGGAACTTGAGTTGTTCACTGTGTTGTTTTAAAGTGAGCTGTAGACAGCAAAGAGTTAATATCAAAAAGATAATCAAAAACAGTTGTATAATAACAAAACCTTTAGCCCTTGCAGAGCTGCGGACTGATATGTCAGTTCATCCTATACGTTCTAATTCTGTCAGCAGCCTAAGAGTTAAAAGTTAACTCTAACCATGTATTGGAAAGTGCGGTGCTTAAATCACCATCATGGATAAAGGTATTCAGGGCTTCTCCAGCTTTGGAGATATTATTGCTAATGTAGATGAGATGGGTGTCCTTTCTATCTAAAAGAGTCTTAAGAGACAAGGTTAAGGGATCAATATGAATACTGAAAATAGGTAAATACTGAGACAGAGCAAGCAAATATGCAGGGTCAGTATCAATAACATCTGGTTCTGGGATGGGAAAAGGAGTAATCACTGTATTAGTAATCACAGTAGTTTGAGGAAGAATAAAACAGAAATAAGGAAACTGTATGCCACAGGTTTTAGACCCATAAGAAAATGATTTATGATTAGTAACCATAAAGTACTGCCCATCAGAATTATATGACACTCTCACTGTAGGAATCCTCCATTTATGCAGTCAAACTGGGCATGTGAAAGATTGATTCGTGAGTCTTGTAGTGAAGCGATGAACCTCTTCTGCATAGTTCTGGTAGAGACGTCCAGTGTTGCCCACTGGTGATGATGTAGTTGAAGATGAAGATGATGTTGCCCTAGGGGTACCAGTGTCATTTGAGGAAATGTCCAAGTCCAAAGTAAAAGACAAATCAATGTTGTCTGGTGAGTATCCACAAACCGGCTTGATGACGTTGAATACATCACAGCGACGTAAGTAATGGTATCCCTTTTTGACACAACAGTCTGTGTGAGGCACCACCCAAGCATCCAGGGTGGGATGGAAGACCAGAAGACATGGAAGGTCGATCCATTCTCGGTAGATGTCCTCGTCGAGATGCCCAATGGAATGGCTGGATGGAGGCCAGTCTGTCAAAAATAGCAGTCTCTGGATCAACGCATGGCAAAGAGACAGTGAAGGTAACAAACAGGTATCATGGACAGTGCAGTGGCTGGAAGTATAAAATGGGCCCCTGTTGGGATGGTGTGTGACATAACCTAGTTTTATAGCAGTAGACATTAGTATGGCTACAGATTTAGACACACAGGTACACATAGTATCATAAGCAGTGGACCTACAATGTGGACAGTACCAGAAGAGAAGGTAGGGCAGGGCCCACAGCTCAGCACCATGGACACAGGGGGGTGGGAGGTGTGCACTAGTCCCTTCACAAAAGTAAGGGTCCTACAAGAGCTTGATAAGCTCAGGGTGGACAAGGCAATGGGACCTGATGGCATATATCCCAGGGTACTAAAGGAGCTAAGGGTGGAAATAGCAGAGCCATTATCAGAACTGTTTAGTGAGTCTCTGAGCACAAGAGAAGTCCCAGAAGACTGGAGAAGGGCTCATGTGATCCCGCTTCACAAGAGTGGTTGCAGGAAAGAGGCAGGGAACTACAGACCAGTCAGTCTTACCTCAGTAGTGGGCAAGATTATGGAGGCACTCCTTAAGGAAAGGATAGCACAACACCTGGAATCCATAGAAGCACAGGATCCAAGTCAGCATGGGTTTACAAAAGGAAGGTCCTGTCAAACTAATCTCATAGATTTCTTTGACTGGGTAACCAGAGTGGTGGACCAAGGGGGAGCAGTTGATGTTGCCTACCTTGACTTCAGCAAAGCTTTCTATACTGTTCCACATAGAAGATTGATTAATAAGCTGGGTAGGCTCGGGGTGGGTCAGACGTTGGTCAACTGGGTGGCAAACTGGTTGACGGGCAGAAAGCAGAGAGTGGTGGTAAACGGTATATAGTCAGAAGAGATGCAAGTCACAAGTGGGGTACCTCAGGGATCAGTCCTGGGGCCAGTCCTCTTTAATATCTTCATCAGTGACATTGCAGATGGACTGGAGGGTAAGGTTTGTCTGTTTGCAGATGACACCAAGATCTGCAACAGAGTAGATGATCCAGATAGGGTGGGCAGAATGAGAAGAGATCTGGATAAACTAGCAAAATGGTCAGAAGAGTAGCAACTGGGGTTTAACGCAAAGAAGTGCAAGATCATGCACATAGGGAAGAGAAACCCTGAAGCCACCTATAGGCTGGGAGGTGAATTGCTGGCAGTCACAAGGGAAGAAAGAGACTTGGGCGTCATCATCACCGATGACCTGAAATCATCCAAGCAGACCACTAAAGTAGTAGGTAAGGCTAGAGGGATGTTGGGGTGTATTAGTAGGGGTATCACAAGTCGGAAGAGGGAGGTAATACTAATAATCCCTCTTTACAAGACACTGGTTAGGCCCCATCTGGAGTACTGCATGCAGTATTGGAGGCCACACCTTCACAAGGACATTAACCAAATTGAGGCAGTCCAGAGAAGGGCAACCAAAATGGTGCAGGGACTGCATCAGAAAACATATATGAGGACAGATTAACAGAGCTCAATATGTATACCCTAGAGCAAAGGAGGGAGAGAGGTGATATGATTGAAACATTCTAACACCTTAAGGGCATTAACAAGGTGAAGGAGTCTAACATGTTTCAATATAAGAAAAATAGCAGGACAAGAGGACACAGCATGAGATTAGAGGGAGGCCAATTAAGGTGTAATGTGAGGAAGTTCTTTTTCACAGAAAGTGTTGTGGATGCATGGAATGGCCTACCTCAGGAAGTGGTGGCTATGAATACAGTGCAGGGCTTCAAACAAGCATGGAATAGGCATAAGGGAGCAATACAGATGAGTATGAATAGATAGGCCATTGACAGAGCAAAGGCCAATGGCACATTCATAAGGTAGAAAAAGAAATGGGCAGATTGGATGGGCCTTGTGGTCCTTATCTGCCGTCAACTTCTATGTTTCTGTGTTTCTATTTATCAAGTCTCCTGTCATGGATAATATCTGGAATATGTCCAGATTCCAAATCCCGGAAGAGATTATTAATAGTGGTAATGACATAAAAGCCATAAGCAGAGCATAAAAGTTCACTGGCAGTATATTGCTTGTCTGTCTCCTTGTTATTTTGGAAGACAAGTTCATTGATTTTATTCTTAGTGTCATCAAAACTTTTAGCAATGGCATGCATATTATACACAGTGTATCTTTCTTCCTGACTAAGTCCATCTACACCATGCAATAAAGGTGGTAAAACATTATTCATGTTAGTTTGGAATTTAACTGTTTGGCTTTTAACAGCAGCAATTTTAGTCCGGTTCCAGATGGGCATGATGGATCTGAAGAGTCCGGATATGGTGCCAGTTGCACCAGTGACATCAGAAGTGGCATGCCTCCTGCATGATGTGGAAGCTTTCTTATTATTGGGATTAGGCCTAGACCTGAATAATCCTAAATGTTCAGTAGTATGGGGACCAGCCACATGATCCTGTGTGCGTGTCTGATATGCAGCAAGACTAATAACATAGTGCCAAAAAATCTACAAGTGTTAGTTTTGAAACACGTACCAAATTCAGCCATATTCCAATGTGTGAGATTAAAAATGACAGGAATGTGCATAAATTGCACATTGTTTACAAGTGTGCCTGGAAGGGAGGTGGCAGTTAAACCACTTGGTGGGCCAGGTTCCTGTGTGGGAGTGGGACAGTCCGTAAGTTCTGCTTCAGTAGGGGGTACTACAGACAGAAACATAGCTGCTGTAGCCATGTAATTGGGAACACAAAGGTCTTTTGCAGAGTCTTCTGGATATTTATCACAACAAGTGGGATCAATCAAAGCAGTAAGATTGTATAGACCAGAATGTATGTAATTAGCTTGGCGGATGGACGGGGTGCCATTTGGGGTGATTCTAGTATTGGGCCAGCCTTGGAAAGTGCCTTTGTAAAGGTGAGCAACAGGAAGTGTCTGTCCATGATTGTCAGTTTGCCATTCAGTGTCCACCCCTAACTGCTCACCTGAACCAATCCTCCAACTGAAGCTTCGGGATCAGGCTCCCCACCTGTCCTGCCAGCCCATACAGGAGGCTGAGGATCCCCAGGGGTAAGGTTGGGATTGTGGCTGGCACTGAGTGTGTGGGTTGTCTGCTCCTGGAGACCAGCCATCGCCTCACCCAGCTGCCAGGGGTTTTCTAATTTTTCTGGTTCCCCCTTGGAGTGTGATGTGCAATGACACCTGTGCACGGCTGCCTTGCTGGCGTCTGCTCCACTACACCCCTTATGTCGGCTGGTGTACCTACAATACCCCTGATCTCCATCAGGGATCATCAGGACACTGAGCAACCCTGGATCCCTCTCCAGGGAGAGGAGAGGACAGGAGAGCTGTCCTCTGGATGCTCCATCCTCTCCCTCCCCTGCTGACCCCCAGAGACCCAAGTCTGTCACTGAACCCAGGTCGCCGGCGAGGTGTGGTGTCCAGCGCCTCAACCCTTAGTGCCACTGGGCTGGTCCAGTTTGCCATTCAATTTGGAGAGAAGATTTGTCAGGTGCCACAACCATGGCAGTCAGTTAGGCGTCCGTGCCTTCCTGAACAATGATTAATTTGTTAGGAACGTCTATGCTAACTCCTTCAGGGATGGTGGTGGGTTTGTTTTTTGGGGTCATATATCTTCCTTCAGGATGATCAAGAAGTGGAAGGAGTCACCTTAGATGTGTGTTGTAGTCAGATATATTTTTCATATCCTTGCCATGGACAAAAGGGAGTGCTCCTAGAAGGAGGATCAAATGTAAGATAGCCACCTCATGTGGGTACCTGTAAGGAAGGAAGAAAGAAAAGGTGAGTAGGTACAATTCCACCCAGTGGGGTTAGGAAAAGTAATTATTCTCCTTTGTACAACTTGAGTTGATTAGCATGTAACCATTTATCAGTAGGTTTCTTGTGGTAGATGAGTCTAATTTGGTAGACTGCAGGACTGAGTTTGTCAATGATGGGTAGGGTCCTTCCCACTTAATGGAGAAGGGATGAGTAGGGTGTGCAAATCTAAGTACCATTACCTGATCTCTAACAAGCCAATCCACTTCTTGTGCATGTTTGTCAAAGTGAATCTTAGATTGCTGTTGGACCTTGCCCATGTGGTGTGCAGTGTACAAGTAGGTCTTGATGTCATCTCTCAGTTTTGCGAAATACGTGTCCATGGACACTGTCTGCAGTGGGTGTATTCAAATCAATAAACAGGTGCTAAGGTAATCTCATGGTTCTACCAGTCATCACCTCGAAGGGTGTGCACTGGTTGGTGGCTGAAGCAGTACCCCAATTGCCATAAGGAGTAAAGGCAAAAGGGAATCCCAATCCTTGGGATTGTCCTTGATAAATTTGGATAGCATTTGCTTTATCCATCTGTTGGCTGTTTCTACCTGACCTGAGGATTGAGGGTGGTAAGGAATGTGAAACTTCTGGTGTACACCAAGAAGTCTGAGTGTTTCTTGCATCAACTCACCTGTAAAGCTGGTTCCTTGATCAGAGTCTACCTTAAGAGGTAGACTGCACCTGGAAAACAGTTGCCCTACCATGACTCTTGCAGTTGCTTTTGCTGTGCATTGTCGAGTGGGAAAAGTCTTGGCCCATTTAGAGAATAGGTCAGTGACCACAAGTGTGTACTTGTTCCTGCTGGTGGTGGTCAGAGGGCCAATGAAATCAATTTGGATTGTATGCCAGAGACCAGATTGTCTCTGGGGAAGTAACAGCATTTCTTTTGGTCAGTGCAGGATTGTTTTGCATGCAAACTAAACAGTTTTGGATGTAATGTTTAACGTCCCTAATGACGCCAGGCCACCAACCCACAGATTTCAGTTCTGGACTGTTTTTTCCACCTCCTAGTATCCTCCAGTTGGGGTGGCATGGACCTGATGGATGAACTCAGATTGCAATTATTCAGGAACTATCCACAACCTGTGGTTCGGGGTCATCAGGTTGATACCATATCAACTTGTTGTCATGTGATGGGTGCAGTTTGTATATCTTTTGTAGGGGTTGTTTGTCGTCAATTCTTGCTCAGTTCCCCTTATCTAGAAATCTGAACACTTCTTTCAGTTGAGGATCAGATTTTTGTGGTGTGGACAAGTCCAGTGGCACAAAGGATTCAGTTTTCTTCTTTCTCATGGCAGGTATTTGTACAGCTGCCACAGCAACAGAGTGAGCCATATCCCACATCTCCCCCCTTGAGCACCCTCTTTTGCAAGAGTGTCTGCTTGGTCATTGGAGATGAAATATGGATCAGATTTTTGAGTGGGCCTTCACCTTGTGAATGAACAGCTTGTGTTTAAACTGTTGAGTCAGATTATGAATGTATACAAAGAGTGCTTTACATTTCACAGGGGTGCCGTCAGAAGATGTGAAGGAGTTCTTCTCCCAAAATGGTAAGAATTCGGTTAGCAACAGACCCAGTTAAAGTCTGAGAAAATGATGGTATCTGTAGTACCATGTTGTATCAGTTCAAAAGCACAGGCCACAGCTGCCAGTTCTGCATACTGAGAAGATGCAACACTGCAGCATTTAGACATGTGAACAGTGTTACCATTAGGGTGCATGATAAGCACTCCAAATCCAGCTATCTGTTCCCCTTGGTAGTACAAGGTGGAGCCATCAGTAAAGACATGACACAGAGAAGTATCAGCAAGGAGTTTTGGAGTAGCAGGAATAAATTCTGGATCAAGCAAATCAGAAGGCTGAACTGAACAATCATGCGGGTCTCCTTGGTACAGAAGACCATGGGCTAAGATTGAGGGCATTTTGGCAGTGTGGACCTATATGTCACGGTCCTGGAGAAGAAGAGTCCAGTGAGTCAGCCTGCTATTATACACAGAGCCATCCTTCACTCTGTCTGATAGCAGAAAGTTTGTGGTGTGTGACTGGTGTACAAAATGATGGGTGAATACCCAATAATGTACAGAAAGTACTTGACATCCCAGTAGGTGGACAGAAGGTGTCTTTCACAAAGACTGTACTTTTGCTCCAATGGGGACAGCATCTGGGAAGCATAGACAATAGGTCTCAGAATGCCATTAACTTTTTGTGCAAGTATTGCAGACATGGCAATGTCTGAAGTAGCATATTCCAGATGGAAGGGTAAAGCTGGATTGGGGTTAACCATAGCTGGAACAGAGGCCAAAGCCAGTTTCAGAAGGGCCACGTTGGTGTGAATGGGACCCCAAGTCCAGGGAACATCCTTTCTCAGAAGCTCATACAGAGGGGTGGCCTTTTGTGCATAGTCACAGATGAAATCCCTGGAATAGTTGACCATTCCCAGGAAACATCTGAGTGTTGCCACACTGGTAGGAAGTGGCAAATCTTGTAGGCCTTGGATCTTCTTCCAGGCTGGGCTTCTGCCTTGTTCTGTGATCTGCAGACCAAGGAAGATAACCTCTTTCTGGCACAATTGTGCTTTTGCAGGGTTGCACTTAAGGCCTGCTGTCTGTAAGAGAGTCAGTAACTCATCAAGGAGGTAATAGGCGTTGCTCCTTAGTGGCGGTTGCCAGGAGTAAGTCATCCACATACTGCAGAAGACATTGTGGGTCAGAGAAACCCTGCAAGGCATCCATCATGTGTAGGTGGAAGAGGGAAGGGCTGTTGTGAAAGCCCTGCGGTAGGCAGGTCCAAGTGTACTGACAACCCTCAAAGTGAAAGCAAACTTGTATTGGCTTTCCTGAGCAAGTGGCAGTGATCAAAACCCATTGGAGATATCAAAGGTGCTAAACCACTTACGATCTGGTGTTAGCAATTTGAGCACATCTGGTGCTGAGGCTACTGTAGGGGTGCAGCTAGAAGTGACTTGATTAAGTATCCTAAAGTCAATAGTGAGTCTCCAAGAATTGTTAGGCTTCTTCACTGGCCAGATGGGCAAATTGGCAGTAGAGACACAAGGCCTGATCACACCTTGCTGAAGAAGTGACTGAATAGTTTCTCCGAGTGATGGTAAGGCCTCTGTAGGGAAACGATATTGCCTTTTCCTGTCATGTTCAGGGCCTGGGACTTCAATGATGTTGTTCATTCTCCCACAGTCATGTTTGTGTGTAGCAAAAACATCAAGGTGCTTCTGCAGAATGGGTAACTGTTCTTTGAAGAATTCATGTGTCTGGCATAGAGTTAAGACGTCATATTCCTTGTCATTGACCGCAATGGTGGCAACCACGTGGGAATCAGGAATCATGACCATATGGTATTATCGTCTGATCTGGATCAAGAGCTGATTGGCTTAATCTACTACACAGCCATGTAGTGCTAGGAAATCAATTCCTAGGATGCTGGGATGATGACGTAATACCATGAGGTCAAAAGTGTGATTCATGTTGAGGGTACCCAACACCACAGAGGGTACAATAGAATGGTAGGTAGACAATCTAGTGCCATCCACACTTTGAGCACTGGTCCTCCATCTGGTGTACCAAGAGTAATTAGCTGGATCCTCATCATGTAGTATAGACACAGCCATGCCTGTATCTAGCAATACAACAATTTGGTGACCCCCGACCGTGCCCTAAGTACAAGCCCTTCTGTTTGTGTCAATAGTAATAGTGTTCACAATATGGACTGGGGCCTGTAATTGGCAATCTGAACTAGTACTGGTGTCTTCAGATGGTTCCTGAAAATGCATTCAAGCAGGATCTCGCCTGGCATCTTCCAGGTCTTGCATAGGATACAGGGAAGTCTGTGTGCTGGTAATAGCTGTAGTAGACAAGGCCTCAGGATTTGGGCCTGCTGCGTCCTGGCCAGAGATGGTTCCTGCGTCTCCTTGGCCTAGTAGGGACTGGGTTACTGGAGCTAATGCTGCAATGGTTTGCCTTGGGATGGCCTCGACCACTGACTGGACCTTCCCAAGAAGTGTGTGGAGGTTATTATTCTCTGCCACTACATCATGGTAAGGAGGGCCTTGTCAATAATTTAGATTGCCCCAGTTGTCATTCTGGTTGGAATTAGGGTTATTCCATTTTCTTTGCCTGTTCCTATTTCTATCGAGGTCCCCCTCCAGTCTTGTAGGCCTGTTTGTCATCAGAGGGCACAGACTTGTTGTCCTGGGTCTTGCCCTCCACTGTGAAGTGGGTTGTGGGGTCACTAGTAGATTGTACTGCGGCCACCTAAGCTTTTGAGCCAGAATTCAGATCTCAGACGTAGAGCTGGTAGACACTCTCCATCCTTCTGAGAATGTCCAAAAATGTATCAGTTCTGGGGAAAACCATGGGCTTGACCTTGTCACGCATGGCCAAAATCATGTTCTGAATGAACAAGGTCTTGTACTCAATTTGGTCTCTGTGTGCTATCTCTTGTGATGGCAACTTTCCAGTATGGTAGGCCAACCACAACCTCTGACGGTATGATGTTGGGCTTTCCTTGGCATACTATTTGACAGGATGGGCCAACATAACACCAACCACACCTGGGGAGTGTGTGTCAATGAGTTCTGCAGCGACGTCATCAAAAGACGCATCCGTGGCTTGGCGAACATCCTCTGAGAGTTTTGCCCAGAGACCGGGGTCAACAGTCTGCCAGAAGATTTGTACTTGGCAGCCTGCCAGTAGACTGAGTATATTGCATTTGGAATGAACTTTTTCCAAATGGCAACTAAGATTGTCATAGGGGGTCATGTGGCCTATACTGTCAGTGATCTGCTGTACAGAGTGAGCTGCCTGAAGGGGACTAGTCTGAATTACGGGACACTGATCAGGAAAAGGGTTGTGGGATTGTGAGTCACGAAGAGCAGCCTCTGCTGTGGCATCAGCCACAGAGTGGACAAGTGACTGCTGAGTAGTGGTTTCTTTCAACATGTTTTCCATGTGTTCCCAGAAGACCTGCCTTTGCTCCTCAGTCATCTCTGTTCTAGTGAGGGCGGCCTTGATCATCTGATTGATCTCCGATCTGTCCTCCTTTTTCAAGATGGCAATTGGAGGGGTTAGACCTCAACCTCCCCCCCTCCATCATGGGGGTCACCATCTTGGCGTCGTACATGATAATTGTCATATTTCTTATGACGTGGGTTCACTCTGGTACAGTGTTGGGAGCCGCCATCGTTTGAGTGGTGGTTGGGGAAAGTGCCATGTTGAGGGTGTGGCTGGGTGCCACCTTGGCTGTTGTCATCACCAGAATCATCATCTCCGGATGACGTAAGGTCAGTAGGTTAGTAATAAAACCCCCCCATTGTTTTGATGTGACCAGCCAATACCTCTCGCTGATGACGCAGCTTTGCCATCTTAGCTCTGCACTGTGTGTGACTAACTTTTGCATTGCTCTGCCCAACACCTTGCGAAACCTCTTTCTGTAACACTCTATACGCGACGCTCAATTCTCAGTTGTCCCTAAGCTCTCTATCTAACTCATGACTTACCCGTTTCAGGGCCTCTTGTAGCTCCTTCTTCTCCTGTCACAAAGACTCATTCATCTCATTCAACAATTCATTCATTTGCAAAACCTGCTTCTTATCCTGCTTCAACCTATCACAATCCTCTCGCAACATGCATAACTCTTGATCATTATACTGTACAGTACAATGCAAAAGGGTCTTGTTCTTACTACGCAAGGACTGAAGTTCATCTTCCAGTCGCTGCTCTTTTCTAAGACATTAAGTTGCCTGCAAACCCATCTCTTTCTTAAGAGCTGAGTGTTGCAGTTTGAGGGAACGAAACCTCACCTTGGAGGCTTCTATTGTGGTATAGAGAGCCGCGACCAACAGCCCTTTAGAATCAAGCTTTTTGGTTGTTTGTCTTGCCTCTGAGTATTGGGTCGAGATCCCCAGTATGGGGTTATTGGAGTTTTTCACATTCAGTGCAAAGTCGTTCCAGCCTCCATGGGAAGCGAGAAAGGTAGAGACATCAAGCCTCAGAGCTGCACAGATATTGAACATGACAGAAAAGGTTGGGAAACTCAAATGAACCCATCAGTGGTTACCCTGCTGTGTATCAATCCACAGTGGTTGAACCAAACAGACGGTTGGGCATCTGCACTCACGTAATCCTGCAACTCAAAACTGCCATTGAACAAGGTGAGATGGCATCAACCTTGCACAGTAAGCAGCCAGACGTTACATGATGCTACGGAGTGAAAAACACGGGCGAGATGGTACGGGTGTGTACACCTACTTACTACCCACAAGGGAAAAGCCAGCAAACAGTGAATCTTCACTAGTTTAGACCACCTTCACATGGTCGCCAATAATGTCAAGGTGTCAAGCCCTTTTCAGGTTCTTGGTGGTAATAAACCAGCAGAAGAAACAACAGATGAGCACCATATGTGGTAATAAACGTGTTTATTACACAAAAACAGACTTTTGCCCTAAAAACAGGTCTTACCAAATAGACACTGGGAGCCAGAGTTTCCCAGTACCCCAGTGTATGAAGATGGTCTCGGTGAGAATACGTAATACAGCAGGTTATATACAATGATAATCCCCATGGTAACTATTACTTTCGTAGGTGAGGTAGATATACAAAACAAGCCCTGTTGGCCAAAAGTTAAGTGGCTCCACAGTGTTATCTATAGATATACAAAATGTGTAAAATCAGCTCAAATAAGAACAAAGACTTATACATAAAAACAGAAAATAAGTGTGGTGTTACATAGCTCTGCATGATGGCAGTGCAGGCTATACAATAACTTCTCAGAAGAATATACAAAGAACACAGACATGTATTCTTAGCTCATTGCTTATACATTACTAGCAATGATCACAGTAATAATGTCCCTGGTAACTTACACTTATATGGTAATTGCCAATGCCCTAAATGTTAGTACTGATTATGCATATAACATATATTGTCAGCGATGCACAGTGGTCTGCCAGTAAGGGTGAGGGGACCAAGCGTAACACTAGTTTGTTGGATTTGAATGCCTTTCTGTTGCTGTCTTAACCTATAGGTTAGTAATTTTGCTGCCCTCCTCATAGTATCTTTGTTTTAAAAGGCAGAGGGACAGGTCTGTCTGAGTGGAAGCAGTCTCTGCTGGAGAAGAACTTGCATGGTTTTCCAGGCATTTTGATCCCCGTGATTGAGCAAGTCTTGCTTCTACCAGCTGATGTTGAAGCCGTAGCCTCTTGCTGTTGCCATCTGAGGTGGGTCACCATACCAATGTGCTTCCCCCTAGTGGTCACCTGAAGGTTTCCCACAGTTTGGCTACTGTTACTTCTGTGGTATCATTGAGTCTGAACATTTCTTTCCTGTAGGACTCTATCTCTTCCCTCTGTTGTTCCTGATAGAAAAGGGTAGAGTTAAGCCTCCAGAGGGTGTCTTTTTTTTTCAGCCCCTAAAGCTATCTGGAGTTTAATCAGGACATGATCAAAGACTGATCTGGACAAAAATTCCATCATTTGAGCCCTAGTTAACATTTCAGATTTAAGGAACAGGAACTCAATCCTGGAGTATGTGCAGTGGAGCTGTGAGAAAAATATATACTGTCTACTTCTGGGGTACAGGCCCCTCCACATGCCCAGATACCCCAGATTATGGAGTTGTTTTTTAATATATCTCTGCTCTGTTGTGAGCGTTGCCCTTCTTGTACTCGTGGGGCCTGATTTTCAAAGCACTTGGAGTGATGCAAGCAACTGGGCGTCAGCAATGCTGAGCATAAAATGCAATTTGTATCCAAAGTTAACGCCGAAGACAATTTTCGTACGTGAATTGCATACGGTGCAGCCGGAATGCATCCTAGGGTATTGCAACCCAAATTGCATCCGAACATGGGTTGCGTCTAAACTCAAATGCTAATTGCGATGACACAATGCAAATTATGCAGGCACAAGCCCAATCTGACATAGTCAGTTGCCACAGGCCCCAAAATGGAATTTAGAAAGGCAGGGACACAGAGATGCATCCAACATCAGATGCACATGTTAGATCAGGGAGGAGCTGGTCTACTGCACATAGAAAAGGGCCCAGCAATGAAGCCTGCACTGAGTCACTAGTGAGGTGCAGGAGCAGCAGAAGGAGCACCAGTGAAGTGACAGTGCTGATACTGCCTTGGCTAGCAGCCCTATTGACCATATGCATGGCACTACAAATGCACCAGCTGGGTGCCCAACAGCTGCGCCAACGTGCACAACAGTGGCAGCAGGCACAACATGCTGGCCATGTTCCCAGGGTGCACAGGCCAGAGACGGTACACAGCCAGAATGTACAGGAAGAGAACATCCTACAGGGACCTCACTGAGGAGCAGCGTCTGGCATGTTACCGCCTTCCTCAGGATGCCACCAGGGATCTCTGTGATGACCTCGGGGGGAACTGCAGACCCATATGCAGAGAGGCAACCCCCATACCTGTGGAAACAAAGGTGTCTGCAGCACTGTGCTTCCTGGCAACAAGGACATTTCAGACACTGACTGGGGACATGGTGGGCATCTCACAGTCTGCCGTGTCAACCTGCCTCAAACAGGTCATCGAGGCCCTGCTGCAGAGGACAATGCAGTACATCACATTCCCTGTGGAGCCAGAGCAACAAGTGTCTGTGAAGCAGGGCTTCTATGGGATTGCCCACTTCCCCCGTGTGCTGGGTGCCATAGACGGCACACACAGCAATATGAGCACCCTCCCAAGATCCAGACGTGTACGTGAACAGGAAAGGGTACCACTCCCTGAACGTACAGGCCATGTGCAACAGCTGGTGCTACATCATAGATGTCGTGGCCATGTATCTGGGATCCTGCCATGACTCCTACATTTTCAAGCAGAGTGTGCTGTTTGAGGCTCTCCAGTGTGGTAAACTATGGGGGAAGGAGGGTGGCTATAGGTGAGTGTATGTCTGGACTTCGTGGACAGCACCATGGGAAGGGCATTGATAGGAGGTGTGCCACAACTGTGTATGTGAGACAGCACACGGTGGTACTGGGCCAAGGACCACCATACCAGGTGCGAACAGTGCAACTGTCCCCTGTGTGGGAGAGACAGCCATGCAAAGCTGGCACTGTCAGCATTGCAACCAGGTAATACCAACCACAGACACTAATGGCAGTGGGGGAAGGGGAACATGCCAGTATGAAGGCGTACCACTGTATACACCTGAGCATGGCACTGCCAGCCACAGCCAGCCCAGGACAGCCCACACTGTACATGTGTGGACATGTGCTAGCTGGTTGGGAGGGGCTGAAGGACATGGCCAGCCACGATGTCATAACCAGTGGGTCAGAGGATGTTGACCGATGCAGTGCCATGTGACTGTGTGTAACTGTGCTGTATCCCCAAACAGGAGACAGTGGCTATCCACAGCAGCCCTGGATTATGATGCCGGTGTGAAATCCCTAGACCGAGGCAGAGAAACAGTACAACCAGACCCACAGCAGCACCAGGGTCATCATTGAGAGGATGTTCGGCTACCTGAAAAAACGTTTCTGATGCCTGGACTGCTCGGGGGGGGGGGTCACTGTGGTACACACCAGAAAAGGCCTGCAAAATCTTCACTGCCTGCTGCATACTCCACAATACCGCACTGGCACACCATGTTGACATAGGAGACAACACACCAGAGCAGGACCCTGGAGATTCTTATTAGAATAACGTTTTAAGTAAAAAACTTTATATATATTAAATAACACAATGATGTTTAATATTAAAACAAGGTTTCTTTTTTCATTAGAACTGTTAAGGTTGATTTTTGAAAGAATCAGGGGATTCCAACAGTGACAAGGATAAAAAACAGTATCAGGTATGATAATATGTGAATTGGAAAAGGGTTATTCTAATAAGAACACAATTTATAAGTCAAATCCTTCACACTAATGATACAAGCCACATTTAAGAAATAAAATTAGAAATTTGAATGTTGTATTGGTGGACATTATTAAATATGAATAACTAGATATAAAAGGAATATACAAGAGTGTATAAAGGAATGTAATTATGAGACATTATGTGATTGTGTGTCTGTTTATGTCTAGAAAAAGCACTGTATCAAAAACATTGGCCTGAAGAAGTGGTGTGAAACTACGAAACTGTAGCCAGTTGAACAAAGTTTGGTGCAAAGTTAAAAGAAGAATAAAAGACAACAAAAAGTTTTTTATGAATTTATGGGCTTATGTCTTACTGATTCATTTACATATCATGCAGCTGCATCCCCAGTGATGGACACACACCATCAGCTTGCATGCCACAGTGCCATGGTGCAGAACATGTGATGTTGCATGTGTAATGCACAGTGGACACTGCCCCTGTGGGGTAGGGAGCAGTACAACAGCAGTATGCATAGTGACGTAGCCATGCTGTATTCTATGTCCAGTGCTGTGCAGTGATACATTCCCCTTTGTTCCTCTGTAGGTCACAGTGCACGTTTGTGGCCCCAGCAGAGGACAATGTCACCCCAAAGAAGGGTGCTGGAAAGGGCAATGCGCAGGCTGAAGCACCATGATGCACTGACATATGCTGCACAGACCAGAAGGTACCTTGGGAGTTCACGACCTGGTGTGTCACAGAGGCCATGTTTGAGAGCCGCAGACAGAGCATGGGTGGTGTGCCATGTTACAGACCTGCCCATCTACATGGACAACAGGGGTCCGCAGGAGCTGCCCAGCAGGAGCAGGGGACAAACAGTGCTGTAGTGGAGGCAGGTGGCACTGTACAGCATGGTGGGGATGATACTGCACACCATGGGGAAGCTGCGGAGGGCATACCACAGGTTGACGATGTGGCAGTGGCCGACACAGTCAGTGAGGGCATGCAGACTGAGGACCAGCCAGAGGAGAGTGATGTTGATTGGTACCAGCCAGATTCTGGATATCAACATCGCACACTGGCCACCATCCTGTAGGCCAGGCTACAGGGACTTGCTTCAGACCTCTGCTGTATGCTGGGCAGGGCTGAGGCCATGGACAAGGCCATATACTACCTGCAGTAGTGTGTGACTGCAGGCAAGGGGACTGACACAAAGCCTGGGGTGCTACTGTTCCGCACAAAATGACAGCCACTGTACCTGCCCCAGCACTTTGCACACCTGTTTGATGTGCAATTCCCCCCCTGTAATTGCTACCATGCACAGTCCCTGTTCCATGTACAGTGTACATGGTTGTTCCATTTACAGGTTGTAAGTATTTGTTCCTGTTGCTAATCCAGGTCATGTTCCTGCTTTCACATTGGTGTTGTTTTTACATAGCTGTTTATAGTGAGAATCATTGTGGTGTGATTATCGTACCTCCTGATTGTATTCCTACTGTTCTATTGCTGCATGTTTTTACATAGTTTCATCATACTGATGTTTTGACTATTGTTACCCCTGATTGTGTAACCACTGTTATGTTGATGCCAGTTCCTACATAGCACTTCATAATGTTACATATAGTGATGTTAGGTGTAGCCATAGTAGTTTCTAATTTCTATGCTGCATTAGTTTCTGAAAGACCACATATGTGTCCATTTATGTTTGCAGGTTACCATTTAAATATACATGTTTACAGTCTGACACCTGTGTCACCTGTTGTTAATGGTTATGGGTTGTGTGCCGGGTGGGGTGGTAAGGGCATCCATATGTCACAGTGATGTGCGTGTCTGTGGTAGTGTGTCGTGCATCCAGGCCCGTGTGTTACACAGTGCCGCTGCATGTTGCAGAGCCACTGTGCATGGACAGGTATCCCTGTGTGAACCCTGGTGGGTTGTGTGGCCCCCAAGGGACAGACATGTGGAACCATAGCAGTGGGGCTGGTTGTGTAGCCTGCAGTACATTATGGATCTGCTGTGCACATCAAGGGTGGTGTCGCTGTCATGGTTCTGTTGGTAACTGTGTAGACATGCAATGGTCTGTCACGGGTACGTGGTGATGAACACTGCTTGCCGCCAGACATGACTATGGTGGCAGATGTCTGACCTACTGTTGTGTGTCCCCATGTTGGGCGGGCAGGGGACTTGGACCTGTACATACATGTGTCCTTGTACCAATGTGTACAGCTCTGTGAACTTGCAATGCCCCCGTGATGCACCTGACAGTGTGTGCCTAGACGGGGTGTGCCAGAACACTGCAATGCAGACAGTTCATGACAGGTACACATGCTAACCATGCTGTGCTGATGCCATGCTGCATGCCATGGCTGCCTGTTTTGCTGTCGCTGGACACACACCTGGGGAGGCATCTGCCTTCCTGTCCACCATACTATTTCGTACTGTAGGCACGCTGTGGCTCACCTGCTGTGGTGTGCAGGGGTGTGCGTTGGTTGGTACATACAGGAGACACAGATTATCATTCACAAACACATTTATTGGTACTGTAATAGTATACCATGTGTGGACAACAACAAACCCCATTCCCAAACAAATGTACACCCTATAGTGTCACCCATGTTAGCACACAACCCATGATGGCCCACATGCCAGCACACCACCCACCCCATTTGCAATGTAAAGTCTGGTATTGCTGACCCAATACAAATGGACATTGCCACATTGCAGACGGCATGCCACAAATGCCAGCAGTCATATCATGCAGTTTATAGTTTAGGAGGGAGTATAGCACAGTGGGTTAAGGCTCTGAGCTGCAGATCTGGAGACCTGGGCTTGAATCCCACAGCTGCCTAGGTGCATACTGTGTGATCCTGAGCAAGTCACTTAACTTCCTTGTGCTCCCAGGTCGCATCTGGAAACAAGCTTGGACTTAGTGTGCTACTCCTGGTTAAACAATGTTCCCTTTCCCTTTCCCAGTGTCAGGCAGTCATGACCTTATGTACTGACCACACTCTTCCTCATCATGTCAATTCACCCTGTGTGTGCACGCAGGGCCATGGTGTACCAGACAGCCCCCGCACACATCATGGAGACTGCATGATGGGGAACATGGTACAGGTGGGACAGCGGTGTACAGCTACTGTCGGTGTTATGGGGGTTTGTGGGGGGTTGTGACCATCACACAACATGGGTGGCTGGACAGCGGCATATGGGCCATGTTGCTGTTGGAGTGCAGGTAAACAGTGGTATATGAACTGGACTGGATACTGGAGCCCACCGTCTGTGTCGGTTAGGCCCAGCAGTGGTCACCTGTAGTGTACTAGTGGACATGCACATGGCCACAGTGATGGGGATCACATGACACAGCGCCACAACCAGCCTGCGTGTGTCCAAGGTATGCTCTGTTGTG
Organism: Neoceratodus forsteri; assembly: GCA_016271365.2. Classification (NCBI taxonomy): domain Eukaryota; kingdom Metazoa; phylum Chordata; order Ceratodontiformes; family Ceratodontidae; genus Neoceratodus; species Neoceratodus forsteri. The sequence continues at coordinate 355,555,759 of JADMNL010000025.1, forward strand.
GCGTAGTGGGTTGGCGGTTGTGGTGGGGGGGCTATGTACATTTGGGGGGAGGGATGTATATGGCGGTGGTAGGTGTACAGGCATGGTGCCAACCCTGTGGATGGGGTGGTGCCTTGTTAGTGGACATTTCCCGCTGTGGTGTGGTTTCAGGCCGTTGGGCATGCTGGCCTGTTTGTGTGTCTGTAGTACATTGGATATGTGCTATGGCATGCTTTTTGCCCCTCCCACATCCTGTGCCTGCCACTTTGTTCTTGCAGTGTCCATCACTACCCACCTGTGGCCCACTGCTGTCACTGCTACCCTTTGGTGGTTGCATGGCACTGCCACTGACTGCAGTGGTGGCTGCTTGCTGGACAGGGTGTCTGGCTGACCACCGTAGCTCTGTTGCTGGAGCCAACTGTGCTCCTACATTGGGGTCAGGTGCAGGCAGACCAAGGCGTGGCCTATGTCCTCTTGGGTACTATTGCACTGTTGCCTGGGATACCGTGTCTATTTCCGCATGGTTGTACATTGCAGGCCCATGTGTTGGTGTGTTGTTCAACACTGCCACAGTGAGCATGGCATTGTTGGGGGCTACAGTGGTCTCTTGATGGGTCTGTGGGTCATGGTTGGACACCGTGGCCTGTGGTGCATTGGCACTGCCAGTTCCCTGTGCCTTCATACTCTGTGCCGCAGTGTGGACTGCAACAACAGCATATGTTGTTGTGGTACTGCAGACACCCTGTGTGGTCATGTCAGTAGTGCCACAGTCCATGGCCTGTGTGTTTGTGTCACTGGCCTGTGCTGTACCCCAGGTGGGGCATGGCACATCCCCTCTGGACTGCACAGCTGGCACAGTGTCCTGAGACACATCCATGGGTATGGGTGTTGTGTCTGTGTCCATGTTATTTGTGATGGACCATAACGATGACATGTCCATGGCGACATCTATGTCCATGTGCATATCCGTCAATGTATTTGCACACTCAGGCAGCTGCATGGCGATGTGTCGTGACTCAACCACAGATGTGTTGTGTGCATTGTCCAGCACAGGTGTGGCCATACTGTTTGGCTGGCATGTCCATGTCACACTTCCACTGACAGGCTACTGTGGGGGGATTGCTGACAGGCACCTGTCTGGTACACCCAGCAGTCCATGGGCTGCAGTTGGTGTGATATTCGTTTGTGGAGCACTGGGACCTGCCACTACATCATCCTGCTAGATTGTGGCCAATGCAGCCTGTGTTGTGCACACTGGCAGGGTTGCATGTTGGGTCTGTAGCCCAGCCACCTGTCCCTGCGCAATACTGTGTTCACATGCTGCAGGCAGGCAATGCATCGCATTTGTGTCCCTGTGGGTGGGGCCAGGTATGGGCACGGAGTGGTGCTGCCAGCCCCTGTTCTCAGTGCATACAGGGTGGACATTGTCAGAGATCCTTCTGCCAGACCCCTGCAGCCACACTAGTCACTCAAGGGCACCTGATACATGCTTCAGTAAGGTGGTTTGGGATTCACTCACCATCTGCAACCCCTGCAAGATGTCAGCCTGCCATTGCCACTGGTTGGTAACACTCCTCAGGCCCTGGGTAATGACATTCCTGACCCCTGCCATGTCCTCATGCAGTCACTGGTAGTGTGCCTTGGCTGCAGTGGTGTGTGTGCCAATGTGCTCCTGTATTGCTGCCAGTTCAAAGGAGAGGCTCTCCTTGGATGCCAGCATGTTGTGGCACAGTCTGTCCACATCGTCCATGCTCATGGATATACCTGCAGTGTTTTCCCCGCCAGCCTCCACCACCGCTCCTCCCTCCAGCATGGATGGTGTTGGGGACAGGTCCTGAGCAATGTTATCATGGATGTCCTCCAGGCTAACCCCTGTGCCATCATTCACACCCTCCTCAACCTCCTCCTGCTCCCATTCTCCCTTAACATCTACCCCTCTTCACCCTCCTCTGCCTCCCTCAACCTCCCTCCCCTCCCCCACATTGGAGGAATCATTGGCATCCTCCATTGTGGCATCTCTGAACTGTTCCACGGTGTCATCTTGGCTGCCGATACTGTCACTGTTTCCGCCACTTGTGGGCGTGTTCTCATCAGGTGCATCTGTGTCAGTGGTCTGTGTGTGTCTGGTGTTTTGTTGTCCATCACTGGCTCCAGACGCTCATGGCCCCCTGGATCCTGATGTTCCACTGGTACCTGCAACAGAGGGTTGATAGTGGTCGGTTCAAACAGTGGCTGTGTTCCAGGTGCATATCCTCCTACACCTGTGCAGCACTGCATGCCTTACGTGGGGCTATGGGCCCACTGGGCTACAGATGTTTGCACTGGGCATCACGGAACACTACACAGGCATCCATGGCCTCTGTCCAGTGTGTGTCATCCAGCTGCTGGTTGTGACTTGTGTAGTATGCCATCACTTGTCCAGCAATCGTGGGCCTGTGCCCTGTGCAGCATGCCTGCTGTCCACTCATGGCATGGCTCAGCTGCAATGGTCACAGTAGCAGATGGCCCTGGCCCAGCAACCCCACAGTGCCAATGTCTCCCATGTATTGGGATGTGTACAATGCTGTGTGCTGCACACGTGCTGAGCACCAGTGACCACACCCCTGCATCCGGACAGGTGCTGTGCCCTACCACACACCTTCACCACCACGCAGCCTGAATACGTCAAGATCGCTGTCTCCCTCGATGCTCTATCTGCTTATCTGGGATGCCACCCGCTCCTCCTGGCTGGTGAGCTTCACTGGTTCATGTGGTCCTCCTCCGGTGGCAATGGTGTTTCCGTAGATCTGTGCCATTTTCTCTTTTGACTGATGGGTGAGGTCATTGTGCCTCTTTTGGAGCTCCTGCACTGTCCGTTTCACCCTGATGACGGCACTCACCATTGTGGCCACAGCCTCCCATGCCTCCTTCCACTTCAGTCTGTGGGCCCTGTTCCCACCTTGGCTGAGGAGTAGGGCGGTATTGGCATCCACAGCCTCTGGGAGCACATCAGTCTCCTCATGCGTGAAGTTTTTCTTCCATGCCTGCTTTTTTGTCTGCTGTTCAACTATTCCCCACACACATGTCCTACACAGCTCTGCTCTGTGGGTGGTCGCTAGTGCTGTAAAACACAGAATGCAGGCATTAGTACAGTGGCAGCAGTGCAGGCGGGTGTGCAGTGCTGCTGCGGTCACTGGTGTACCTACATAGACATTGGGGGATTCTTACCTGGGGGGGGTCCACTCCACTTCTGGGTGGTGCTGCTCTGTGAGTGGTCTCTGGTGCTGTAAAACACAGAACGCAGGCATTTGTACAATGACAGCAGTGCATGCAGGAGTGCAATACTCCTGTGGTGTGTCCTGTACCTCTTGTGTGCAGTTTCAATTGATGTCCGCTATTTGCTCTCCGTCCCACTTTCCTCATGGTCTCCATCATACAGGCAGTTTGCGTACCTTTTTATGCCGCATTTTGCGTCCAATGTCATTTTCCTGCGTCCGGACACAAATAGTGTTTTTTCCTAAAATACCTGCCATTCGTATGGACGCAGCTGCGTTAGAAGCACACTTTGCCTTGGATGCATTTCGCGTCTGTCATACCTGCTTTTGAAAATCGGGTCCATGGAGTCTAATGCAGGTTCTAGAATGATGTTCAGATCCCCACCCCAAAGTACCACCACATCCCCTTTTGTGGCTAGCAGGTGAAAAACTCTTTGGGAAAAAGTATTTTGGGGCCTCGGGGAGGCATATACATTCAATAAGGTCACCTTTTCCCCTAGGACTATCCCTTGAACCAGGATGTATCTGCCATCTTTGTCAATGCAGACCTCTTCTTCTTCTAGGCCAAAGATCCGTCTAAGCAAAATGGAGACCCTCTCTTCTTCCCTGAAGGGTGTACAGAGTGGCACCCCTTGGTATACTCAAACTTTTCTAGTTTTACACTTTCTTCCAAGGATAAGTAGGTCTCCTGAAAGAATATCACATAATCCCTTCCCTTCTTCAAAATAGGCATAACCTTGTGGTGCTTAACTGGTTTATGCAGCTCACTGACATTAAATGATAAACCTGTATAAGGAACACTAGCCATTGATACATATGAGGATTAGTTCACCCTGTAGAGATCTGAACTGACTCATCCCCCACCCCACCCTCCAGTTCCACTGCTGATTCAGTATGGTACTTCACCTGTAACTCTAAAACAGTCAGTAAACAACAAACAAAACACAACAATGCCAACAGTAAAACTAATGAACATAAGTGACCACCAGGGTAGGAGGGAACCAGTCATGGTAATCATTCTGACCTGGGACAGCAGGAGCACAGGGGTTCACCATCTAACAGGAAGGAGAATTGTGTCCAATCGTGACCAGAGCTCTGTCAGCATCAAAACTGATGCTATTTTGCTCCCCCATAGGTGTGTGTGTGTGTGGGGGAGGGTGTCAGATGTATAGAATTGGTAGGAATGATGCTGTGGTCAGCCTCCCACCTGTCAAATCATACAGCTATGTCCCTGGGGGGTCCCCGACATCAGAAAACCATCTGGGTCCAAATGAGGACGACCTCTGTACGGGGGGGGGGTCCCATCTCCTCATTTTCTTTTCTTGCCAGTGATTAGGCAAGAGGGACATGATACTGCGAGCTGCTAAAAATGCAAGGCCCCTGTTACCATGTTGCCTGCAGTATTCCTGTGGCAATGACAACATACTATACAGATTTACTTCTGATGAAACTACATATTATTATGAGAAAAGCTGTGTAATCTCAAAGCAATAGAATTATGCATATTCTAGTCACAGCTTGTACAAGTGGCTTGGAAAGGTTAATGTGACCACCAGCCACCCAACTGATTCAGATTAGCTTTACTGGTGAAAGGCATGTCTGTTAGAAGAACTGAGTTCTATCCCTTCGTGCAGCAGCCTCTTCAGTCCAAAGTGTTGTGTATGGCGGGCAAGCGAGCAGTCTTTAGTCTTTATATCCTTCTGTGAATCTTAGTAGAATCCATAGTCCTTTCTGTTGGGGACCGGGTAGTAATTAGTATGCCTCAGTATACAAGTGGGCAGAATGCCAAGTGATAGAGGGGAGAGGTGCTCCATTTACCTGGCAGAATGCAGCTTGAACCAAATACGTAATATCTTCAAGGTAACCTATAGAGCTGCTGTGCTTTTGTCAAATCAGTGGCTCACACACATGGATCTGGGCAGGCCGGACCGTATATCAGCCTGTAACCAGTTTAAATTCCATACCGGACTCTATGGAATCAAGGACAGGGAGGAGTGTGAGCTATGTGCTGGGGGGGTCCCTATTTTAGCTGTTCTGCCCTACCTTCAATTGAGAGGGAGAAACAACATGCACATCCCAAGTGAACCAGATCCTTGGGTGTCTGCCATGCTCCGCAGCGCCATTCACTGCATTCAGGACCCTCTTTGTATTGATTTCACCTGCCTGTCATATTCACCTCCCAGCTCCCGATCTCCCCTCCAGTGTGCAGGAACCATCTCAGAACCACTCCTCGAGCCACCACCTTGACCAACCCAGATTACTGGGAACAGTGTCAGGCACAACTATAAGAAATACTTCATTAATGAATAGATTATGAAGTTGCCCCCCCACACACACACACACATTTAAATCAAATCAGCACAATGGCTAAGGTTAACAGGGAAGACAGTACGGGAGCATAGGGGTGGTGCAAAATCCCCCTCCCCCATTATAATCAGTGCAGGTACCTGGACATACCTTGCATCTCCAGGGATAAAAATAGATCTGCTGGCTTACCGAGAGTTAAGTCCCTCTTTTAGGCATTTTCTTCCCTGTATGTCCCCTGTTTTCATGGTGCGTGATTGTGGATCATGTTTTGATGTCCTCTATAACCATCTCAGCGTGGTGGCGCAGCTCTTCCCACTGATTCTTGATCTGCTGCTTTTTTTGGTCTCCAGAGTAGCTGCTGTGGCAGGTGGTCGAGAAGCTTCTTTTGGTGCAGTGTCAATCCCAAGCTTGCACAGGTCTGAAGTGGCCTCTAATAAGGAGTCATATGTCCTGAGACCCAAAGGGAGCATTACTGTCAGTCGGACAGGGTGGGGAATTTGAAATTTCAGGTTTTTCTCCCACAGGGTCCTCTTCTGTAGCTTTGCCTCTGTTCCAAAATCTCCTGGGGGTAATCGTGATCCAACATAAGCTGATACTCCCTGAACTGCAAGTCTCGCTGCTTCCTAGCCCCACTAATAACATCCTGCTTCATTCGGAAGCTTTGAAACTGCAGCACAATGGATCTTAAGGTAGCATTATCATTGCGAGGCTTTGAAATTAAAGTGCATTGTGCACATTCAACTTATAATGGAAAGTCTGGGGCTAAGTTCAGAGTCTTTTGTCAACAGAGTCTCCACAAAGTTCGTCGTGTACTGTGCCTCAAGACGTTCTCTAACTCTGTAGAGAAAGATGTTTTGCATTAGGAGTGGTCCTCCAGATCGATACACTTAGCCTTAAGTCTAGCCTGTGTATCACGAAGGGGCACGAGCAGGCACGCTGGGCACAAGAGTTCTGTATCTTTCATATCAGACACCCACTGCTCTAGGGTGTCCACAGTGTCATTAGTCCATTTAATATCAGTCCATATTTCAGCAAGTGTAATTCTATTTTCTTCTTGGAAAGCTCACAGCTGTTGCAGCACCAGCTGTAGATCTTCTGCAGGCTGCTCACTTGTTTCCACCTTGGATCCTGTCACCATTATTGCATCTATACTGTCATTGCTCAACTCTTCTGAAAATCCTGTGCCATCAAACTGTAGCCATATTGTACGGACTATCCTGAGGGATCCTGAGTGCTGTTGTCTCATTTAGCAGGTGGGTGTCAATATTGTTATTTTGAGCCCTTTTAGAGGATTTTTCTTCTACTGGTGAACAGGAGCTCACAGAGCAAGGGGTTTGGCTTCATTGGGGACTGGGGTTCCACCTGGAGGGACACCAGCCTATACTGGCAGGATGGTCTGCATCTGTCCAGGAAGGGAACAAGCCTTTTGAGCAATCGGTTTAAATGCTTCATTGGCAAGCTTTTAAACTAGTCAGAGGGGGAGGCACTGATAAGCAGCAGGAAAATCCCAGCCTCTCCCTACAAAACAGGGTACTAAATAAGAAAAAGACTGAGGTAGAAAGGTCAGTGGGGGATGTTACAACAGAAGGTAAAGCCATCAAAAAATGGAGAGCAATGAGTACCAATGCCCATAGTCTGGGTAACAAGCTTCCTGAATTAGTGGCCTTGATGGAGGAGGAACATCTGGATATTGTGGCAGTCACAGAAACGTGGTACACACAAAACCATGACTGGGACGTAAACATACCAGGATACACTATCTACAGGAGGGACAGGGAGGGTAAAAGAGGAGGAGGAGTAGCTCTTTACATAAGGGAAGGAATAAAAGCAACAGAACAAAAGGGTAAACAGGGAGGAGAAGAAGCACTGTGGGTAAATTTGGAGACAGGCAATGGTACCACAATCCGCACAGGGGTTGTATACAGACCCCCTTCTCAGGGGGAAGAAATGGACAAGGAAATGATAGAAAGTATACTTAGAGTGGCAGAAAAAGGGGAGATATTGCTGATGGGTGATCTGAATATGCCAGATGTTAACTGGAGTGCAGTTGCAGCAGCCACTTCGAAGAGTGGAGTTATTCTAGATGCCCTACAGGGGCATGCCTTAGACAACTAGTATTGGAGCCCACTCGAGAGGGCAATCTTAGACCTGGTTCTCTCAAATGGAGATGGAGAGGATCACAGATGTAGAAGTGGGTAGCCATCTGGGAACTAGCGACCATCGAACAGTATGTTCACAATAAACACAGCAATAAGAGTCAAACCATACAAAGGCAAAAGTACTGGACTTTAGGAGGGCTGACTTTGTCAAAATGGGTGAGTGCCTAAGGAATGCACTGTAGCAAATGGGCAGGAAGGAGGGTGGAAGAACAATGGGGAATAATAAAACTGCCATCACAGAGGTAACGAGTCTTTGTGTGAAGCAAATAAACAAAACAAAACGATGTAAGAAACCACTATGGTTCTCAAAGGAAGTGGCAGTGAAGGTTCAAGAGAAAAGAAAGCATTCAGGAAGTACAAGGAATCGCAGAAGGAGCAGGACAGGGAACTGTATCAGTTAAAGCAAAGGAGGCTGGAAGGCAGTCAGAACAGCAAAGGCCCAAACCGAGGAAAGATAGCCAACTCAGTTAAGAAGGGGATAAAACCTTTTATAGGTACATCAGGGAGTGAAGGAAGACCAAGGGAGGGATAGTGAGGCTTAATAAAGGGGAGGAGGGTGGCAGAGGAGACTGTGAAAGGCAGAGATACTAAACAAATATTTTTGCTCAGTATTTACAAATGAAGGGGAGGTACCTAAAACAAACAGTAGAAACACTCTGGATACAGAAGTTGATATCAGCCCATTTACAGAAGAAGGGTTCTGAAGAACTCTTAAAACTGAAGGTGGACAAAGCAATGGGCCTGATGGGATTCATCCCAGAATTCTAAAGAACTAAGGGTAGAACTAGTGACACCACTGACTACCCTTTTAACAAATCATGGGAGGATGGGGTGGTATCCGGGGACTGGAGGAGGGCAGATGTGATTCCCCTTCACAAAAGTGGGAGCAAGGCAGAAGCAGGAAACTACAGACCTGTTAGTTTAACCTCAGTGATAGGGAAAATGATGGAATCACTTCTGAAGGAAAGAATTGTCAGTATCTAGAGGCCAGAGGGCACGGACCCTAGGCAGCATGGATTCACAGCGGAAGGTCATGCCAGGCCAATCTGATAGATTTCTTTGACTGGGTGACCAAAGTAGTAGATCAGGGAGGGCTGTGGACATGGCCTACCTAGACTTTAGCAAGGCATTTGACACAGCCCACACAAGATTAGTATACAAGTTAGCCAGCCTGGGAGTGGGTCCCAAGATGACAGCCTGGGTAAAGGTGGCTGGAGAATAGGACACAGAGAGTAATAGTAAATGGAGTCCACTCAGAAGAAAGGAGGGTTACTAGTGGGGTACTGCAGGGTTCAGTATTAGGACCGGTCCTCTTCAATGTCTTTATAAGCGACATTGCAGAGGGACTGGAAGGAAAAGTATGTCTCTTTGCAGATAACACAAAGATCTGCAACAGAGTTGATGCACAGGGTGGGGTGGAAAGGATGAGCAGGGACTTGGCAAGGTTAGAGGAATGGTCAAATGTATGGCAGCTTAGATTCAATGCTAAGAAGTGCAAGGTAATGCACCTGGGAAACAAAAACCCAGGGGAAGAGTACACAATGGGGGTGAGATACTAACAACAACAAAATGGAAAGGGACCTGGGGTAGTCATATCAGATGACCTAAAGGTGGGCAAGCAATGTGAGAGGGCAGCAAGGAGGGCTGGGGATACTGGGATGCATAGGGAGAGGCATCACCAGTAGAAAACAGGAGAGTTATTATCCTCTGTACAGACAGCTGGTGAGACCCCATCTAGAGTACTGTGTGCAGTTCTGGAGACCCAATCTCTGCAAAGACATAGACAGGATGGAAGCAGTCCAGAGGAGGGCAACTAAAATGGTGCAGGGTCTGCACGGAAGACATATGAAGAGAGGCGAAGAGCTTAATATGTATAGCCTCGAGAAAGGAGGAGAGGGGACATGATAGAAACGTTCAAGTACCTCAAGGGAATCAACAAAGTCCAAAGGGTAGCATCTTTCAAAAAGAGTGTGCAAGAACAAGAGGGCACAATTTGAAGATGGGGGCAGCTCAGAGGTAATTTAAGGAAGTATTTTTCACAGAGAGGTTGTGGATGCATGGAACAGCCTTCGGAGGAGGTTGTGGAGCCAAAATCAGTGGTGGAATTCAAGCATGCATGGGACAGTCATAAGGCCATTCTAGGGGGTGGGGGTAGGAAGAAGTAGGTTGCTGGTTAACTAGGATCTGCAGCTTATCCAGTAGGTAGGGAAATGGGCAGACTGGATGGGCCAAGCGGTCCTTATCTGCTGTCAAATTCTATGTTTCTATGCTCTTGTCAGTGATGTCACCGTAAGTTCCTCCAATATCTTTGTACGGTCTGCTTTAAGTTTGGACATTTTTTTTCTCTTGAGTCCCTCATCCAAGGTGATATTATCTTCTTTTTTTTAAACTTGTAAAGTTTATTGAGAATAAGAAGGATCACACTGTATTACATTCATAGGCATAACAGAGTGAACATTGTAAGAGTTAAAACAGATACTATACAAAGTCTCTGCACCTATTTAAAGTGTAGTCAAGAAATAAAACAAATTAGTAATTAGGTGCAATCAAACTTTTTTGCTTAGCTTAAGTGGATGTTTGTGAAGACCAGATAAACAAGTGCCTTAACAACTGAACTGTTTCTGTGGAGGCTAAGCAGTACAGTTCTTGCAATGTCCTTCTGTTGTTGAGCTGATCCTTCATTCTATATCTAAAAAAAATAAAAAGGTTAAAATGGAACTAGAACAAAATCTGTGCCGTGTCTCATTTTATTCATGATATGGTGTAAAAAAAAGACCATTGCTCCAGCATCAACCTCTGCATGGTATTTTTTTTTATTTTTTTTTATTGAAGTGTATTAATAATATATCCAGTTAGATTTGCATTTATATATTTATTTATTAAATCTCAGAATTACAGTGCCTTTGAGCCAGAGACTCTTTTACAAAGGTTCCTGTCAAAAAGTGTACAATACAAACAATAATACAACAGTAAGTAATACAGAGAGTTATATGTTACATTGGCAGTTCAGACAGTGGCTTCTTAAAGGTAAGGGGGAGGAACGGCTGGATTACACACCAGGGTAGGTAGGAGGTGCTGTCAGTGAGATGACATGTCACGTAACGCGTCCCATCAGGCTAATGTGCCTGTATCATCCCTATTTTTGAACTCCAAGTATTACGTGATTTTTTTTTCTCTTGTACCATCCACCACAACTCTACATCATAAGGTAGCGAGACATTAAGTCTCCAGAAAGGTATTTATAGGGGCGTACAACGTAAAGGTCTAATATCCCCGGTGCATGATATGAGGTGGTTATACACTTCATGGTGCAGTTGGAGGCTGGGTGTAGCCAATCATCTGAAAGTAGAAAAAAAATCTCTAATAAAGCTTATGTGGATTAGAATAGAGTGAGTAATCTGTTAGACCCAACTCCTGAACCAGATGATTAATGGATTGTCCAACCCTATTACTGATTTGGTTATTTACTCCAGATTTATCCAGGTTTGGTTGCAACACCCAATTGAAGGTCCCTGCTATTATATACAACCTGCCCTGGTCTACCACAATGCTGAGTATCAAATTTATAATGAATGCTTTTTTTTCACTCTTACTGATAGGTGCATAGATATTTATAAATGCACAGGAAACATCTCTCTACATTCCTGTAAGGCAAGCGCTTCTCCCATTTGGGTCCTATGAGAGTGATTCTGCCTACACAGGACAATCCCTCCTCAACAGTATTGTGACTTAGATAATGGGTAAATTCAAACTCGCTTCCTGATTGGCTGAAAGAGCCTGGCACCGGGCCATTATTTCTTAACAACGGCCCGCTCCAGAAAAAGTGCCAGCTCAATCATTTGGAACGAAACTTGTGCCAGGCAGCTTAGAAACTGTCAGTCGCCATTTTTACGCCATACGAGATACTTGTGACCCCGCCTCCCAAACCCAGTATATTTTTTATTTCTGCAACACGCCACCGCTACAGTAAACCTATCAAACCAAAAAAGAAAGCATTCTTACTGGCAAAAAAAGACAGTCTCAGTCTTAGCAAAATGCCGTCCTGTAAGACAGATACTCGCATCCACAGTCTTATCAAAGCTGGCTGATGTAGTATAAGGCAGACGGCAGTGCTTCTCATATCTGCGCAATACATACTACAGAACTCCCGACGCTGATCCTCGACCCAATTCTTACAAAACCTTTGAAAATGAAAGCTTTAAAAATAAATACTTTTACGTTGTTGCACTTGCTCGTTCCATCTCCGAAGCTCTGTGTGTGTGCGTCTCTAGAGGCAGGGAGCTGACACCATAACAACCAGCAACCAAAACTTAAAAGTACGGGTGCTCTACTAAGACAAAAATCCCTAGGGAAAAAAGGCAGTAAAATGCAGGCAAAGGAACTATTTTATCACACAAATACATGAAATGCTCATATTCTGAACATCTAAATAAAATCACTTTTTTCAAATATTTAAAACACAGTTGCCCATTTTCCATTATCTAAGTGTAATAATACCCTCCAGGGTGGGCGCTATGGGATATAACGGACCTTCCGGGGCTATAAGGCCCTCCACCTGCGGCGTCGGGCCTCATTACGCCCCTGGGCGGTCCGTTATATCCCAATAATGACTACCCTGTCGGGTATTATTACTCACTTGGCTCCTGTGTGGGTTTGTGCAAAAGGAGGATGCACACGCTCCCTCACCCATCCTCTCTTTGACTTGGGGTGTTCGGGGGGGTGCATTTCCTGGTGAATTGCTACTGAGTCACCCATTCTTCCCAGCTCCTGGGGTATTCTGCTTCATTTTACTGGGCTAGTCAGCTCTTTGACATTATATGCTACTGCATACAAGTTCGGCATCACTTTGACATGGTCATCCAACCCCGTAGTCCCCTGATAATCCATAACCCTGCCAGCACCTAGATAAATCCCTTGGCAGGCACACTGTCTGACTCTAGAAAAGAAATTATGAACTGTGAACTGTTAAAATGATCATTCTTTCAAGGTGAATTTAGTTATCCTGGTCAGCTGTCTTAAAATCCTTGAAGTGACCCTGTTAGGTTGATCCCTGATCATCCTTTGAAAAAGGGCATTTGCACATGCATGAAACACTGGCTTGGAGGGGTGGTTTGCTGCTGCAGATTTGTTTAGAAACATAGTGTAGCCCCCCCACCACCACCAATTTGGGGCTTACCTTAAGTGTCTCCCAGGGTTCCAGCAATGCCCACTGCCAGGCAGACGTCCAATGGAAGCAATAAATCCATGGTATTTGGTGACCCTATTGATCTGTGTAAAAATGCCATGATGTGCCTCAGTGCCTGTCCCTTTAAGTGATGCTGCCAGTGTGCTGTGAATGGCCTGGGCTAGGGGTCCAAGTGCTTCAGAGCTTGTGACCAGATAGGCATCACCCCAATTTGCCCCACTCTACTGTCGCTGTTAAAGCAGAGGGAGCCTCATCTGGCATTGTAAATATTTACTTCTAATCTGTTGTATTTAAATTAGAGTGCTAGTTCTAACCTGCCTTCTTGCAGCTTATGCACCCAAATGGGAGTCACCATGTTTGGTCTGGAACTTCCAGAAATTGGACCAATTGGCACACAGGGGACCTCGAGGGGTGCCTAGTTTAGGTGCCTTGTGGGAGAAACTGTGAACTCTAAGGTTTGGTGCCTAAAGGAATCAGTGGGAGCGCAAGATTGTGATTGACAGCTCCCCCGACCAATTGAAATGCAGAAAAAACAGACTAACCCAAGAACTAATTTCAAATTGGTTTCAGTCCATCTCGAGCTCTCAAGATGAGGAGAGTACAGTCTGTTGCCACTGTCATTCTGCAGGGAAAGGGCCTGTTTTGCCCCTGCACAGCTCAGTAACCAAGACTGTCTGCAAGCAGAGACAAAGAGACTATACAGCAGTTGTTCAAGCAGTTCGTCCCGAGACTCCGTGAAGCAAGGAGCCCTGTCAAGCTTGTGGGGTTCTGGCCCAGGAAAGGCCTAGTTTCCTCCAGTGTGAGTCTGCGGTTGGGAATTGGTCTCAAGAGACTGCCTTCTGCAGGTTAAAAGGTTTGCGCAGCAGAGCGGCTGTAATTGCGAACCAGCCTGAAGCTGAACTGAGAATTGGACGAGTGGATGCTGTTTCCATTTAATGTGCTGAATGCTCGAGGTGGGCTGGGGCCTACTAACCAGTGATGCCTGTTTGCCACCAGGAGCCAGTTGCCTTGTTTGTCCAAGTTGTCAGCCAGCTGGAGGCTTTCACCGGTCAAAAGAACTGAACTTTGCTAGAAAGGTTTCATCCAACCTTGGGCTCATGCCAAACCCGGCCCAAGCCGTCTAGTCCTGCACCAGTTATTGTTTTCTCAGTGAGAGACCAGCTTGGGGATCCAGCCCCTGTGCAGCAAGGTATAGCAGGTTGTAGCCACCTGGAGGGAAAGGCTGTGAAGTGGAGGTGAGTCCTGTCAGCACAGCTTCCCCATGCTCTTCAATACTCTGCAACAAGTTTTCATTTTGCCAGGCCATCTTCTACCTACTGGTGCTGTGAGTAAACTCAGGGTAGCTCCCTACAGTCAGCTCCTGAATTATTCTGTGGTACCATCTGATTTCAAACTAGTGTGTTTACAGGGTTTCAGTGAACTGGGCCATCCAGCCGAGGATACAGTTAGTCAAGGTCTTTGTGCGTGTTTAATCATCTTTTCTTCCCATCAAGGGCCCCAACAACAGCTGCAACCCGGGCACTGTTCTGGCTAACCAGCATCACACTCTGGGTACCCAGCAGTTGCAAGACTGTGCTAAAGGGACTAAAGAAATTGCATGGAAAGTATCTTGGCTAATACCAGTTTATCAATCACTTATCCAGATTTACACCCCTTCCTTGTCACATCCCTTCAATAAATCAATTTTGAGGTTTCGGTGTTAAGCAGACTCAGGAACAAATTATTGTCTAGTTAACCTTTACTGTGACTTGGGTAACAATATTTGAAAGTGTATGCTTGCATGTGATATTGCTTTACAGGGGGCTCCAGGGCATTTGCCAAAAGACCAGACCCTGGTGGTAAGTGCAAGGAGTGTGAGCACATTATTAATGTTCATTACTAATGGTGTGTCTCCTACTGAAAAGGATTGTATCCATTGCAAAGGTACTCAGTCACTAGGTGGGATTGTGGGTGGTTATAGCTTCCCGGAGGGCTATACCAGGTTGGATAGACATCCCCACATACCTTACTCTGGGTGGAGACACCAAATCATTGTGTTTACTAAGGGTAGGGGAACCCCAGTAATTGTTAATTTAGAGCCCAGGCCCCTCAGCCTTGTTGTAGAAAGACAGGTGGGGTAGTAGCCCTTGGAATAGTGCCACCTAGGGGTTACAATAGAAACACAGAAATTGTTGGCAGATAAGGACTGCAAGGCCCATCTAGTCTGCCTGTTAGCTCTATTCTTGACCCTATCTAGTCAGTGGCTTCCCCTCCTTCTGTCCTACCTCCAAGACTCCCCTATGCCTGTCTCAGGCATGTTTAAATCCAGTGTTTGAACCAATAGACTCTGAATCCTGGTAATCCTCCAATCTTGCATTGATCTTGTTTCTGTGCTGATAAGCTGTGTTTTAGCTAGACTTCTGTGAATACGTTTTTGACCCCTGATAATCAATCTGGCACTCATTGCATACCCTCTGGGCCTTTTCTGTCTTATCCACTGCTCCAGGCCTACTTTTGTAGACCTGCAGCAATACCCATGGAGTGCCCGAGCTGTATGCTAGGTATCATCAGACTGCAAGATTGTTCTACAAGATGACTTAGCATGGGCCATTCTCCAAGATCACCCCCCCCAAGACCTCTTGATTTCTTTAGGGGAACCAGTCACAGGCCTGGTAGCCATTGGAAGGCCTCCCTTGAGGGGGATACCCCCTGGAGTTCCCGCACCTGCCCAGTGATCTCAGTATTACTGTCCATTATAGGTAATACCCTTGATGTAAACCACAAATCCCAGTGACTCACGGTCTGCCCTCTGTGCCCAAGGTCCTTCCCTGGTAGCCACCAGGGTTTTACTCACTGTTCCCATGATTCCTCAGATCTCGAGGTGTCCAGTACCTCTGTCACTCTCACACCCTGTGAGTAGCTGGCACATAGCTCCTGCTGTGCTTTCAGTAGAAGCCTTCACTCTCAATGCCTCCTGTGCCCTTGGCCAGTTTGCAGTGGCCAGCTGCCATTCAGGTCAAGACCTGGGTGCCACCTCTACCTGCTACTTTGAGGTTAGATGGGTAAGGAGGACACTAGCTATTGCCCAACCTCCTGAGTACTTGGAGGACATTTTGATGTGGCGATCTACTGTGGTAGGGTCTGGATCGATTGAGAAATCCTTGGAGATGTTGCTTACAAGAGTACCAAGGATGCAGGTTCTTTCTAATAATTCTTTCTCAGTTCAAGGAGAGGCAGGTACTATTTAGGATGTAGAACAACAGAAATGTATTTATATGCCACAAAAGTCACAACAGGACACCAGTCTAACCACTACAGGAACAGCACTGTTTCTTGAGTGTTAGCAGAGTCTATCTGAATAATACGTATACAAGAATACTAACTTAAATGCAAACTGGTTCAGGTTACTGTCAAATACACTCAGCATACTCCCATGAACCCTAGGTGGTGTGATAAGGACGAGCTGGTTCACTTACTTTATCATGCTGCTGTCAACCTGGTTATTGGGGCTGTTCCTTTTTTTAATTTACATTTTTAGTACCCCGGTTTCACCCTGCCTCTTTTTGGGCGTGCACATGTGCGTGTGGAGGCACGCGCACGTAGCGTTCTGAGATGCCCTCCCGGTTTGCCTCCCCCTCCTACTTACATCACCACTGGACCTCCACCTGGTGGCAGTGGAACTACCGGGGGGGCCACAACCACCTCTGGGGAGGAGACCTGCCATTAGGCAGCTCGATCCCGCTCCATACCCTCCACCAATGCCGGCACCCCGATGAACCGAGGTTATTCCTGAACCCAGGTCGCTGACGTAGTGCAAGGTAAGGCATAGCGCCTCAGTGCCACTGGGCCAGCTGAGGCTGTTCCTTTTGAGTCCCACCACAAGTCTCTGCTCACACAGCACAAGGTTAGGCGCTTGTTCACACAGTAGAGTGCCTTTGTCTTGGACATTGGAATCCCCTTAGTTGCTCAAGGTAATCTCTCCTCTGATGCACATTTACTTTATTTTTTTTAATTAATTTATACTTTATGCTCCTACCCGTTCCGCGCAGCTTTTCTGTGACTGACCCCCCCCCAGCCCCATCACTCTGGCTCCCCCAGAACTCACACTCACTAGTGTCCCCTCTCACAAGGATGTGAGTGTCTCTGGCCACCAGGTGTAGGGCCTGCGAGGGGTCATTCATCATGTTGCTGCCGCAGGGGGGGTTTCCGCTGATTTTATCCCCGGTCCACAGTGGGTGGAATGGTCAGGTTCTGCTTCCACAGAGATGGCCTGACATCTGTGAAGGTGGGATCCCTTCCCTGAAGTGGTGGCATGCATGTGCTGGCACTCGGCTACCACTGGGTGTCAGGCAAGCAACACTACACGATCCCCCCCTCCCCGAGGAAGGAGAGCTATCAGCGGATACTCAATCCTTCCTCCCCACCATCCCTGAGCAACCTGAGCCCGTTCCCGACCCCGGGTCACCAGCATGGCTGCAGGGAGGTATAGATGCCTCATCCCACTGCGCCACTGGGCCGGCTATGCAGATTTACCTTTGAAGTTTGGTAGAGTTCTGTCCTGAAATAGATCACAGAGTTTGTAAAATACAATTAATCCAATAAACAGAAGCACTCTTGATAGGGGAGTCGATCCCAGTCCTTTCACAGAAGAAAGGGTTCTGCAAGAACTCCTAAAACTGAAGGTGGACAAAGCAATGGGGCCTGATGGAATTCACCCCAGAATTCTAAAAGAATTAAGGGGAGAACTAGTGAAACCACTGACTACTCTTTTTAATAAATCATGGGAGGATGGTGTGGTACCCGGGGACTGGAGGAAGGCGGATGTGATTCCCCTTCACAAAAGTGGGACCAAGACAGAGGCAGGAAACTACAGACCTGTCAGTTTGACCTCTGTGGTAGGGAAAGTGATGTAGTCACTTCTGAAGGAAAGAATTGTTGAGTACCTTGAGGCCAGTGGGGCACAGGACCCAAGGCAGCATGGGTTCACAGCGGGAAGGTCATGTCAGATGAATCTAATTGATTTCTTTGACTGGGTGACCAAAGTAGTAGACCAGGAAGGGGCTGTGGACATGGCCTACCTAGACTTTAGCAAGGCATTTGACACAGTCCCACACAAAAGATTAATAGTCAAATTAACCAGCCTGGGAGTGGGCCCCAGGGTGGTAGCCTCGTAAAACATTGGCTGGACAACAGGACACAGAAGGTAATTGTAAATGGAGTCCACTCTGAAGAAAGACGGTTACTAGCAGGGTACCACAGGGTTCAGTACTGGGTCCAGGCCTTTTAATGTCTTTATAAGTGACATTGCAGAGGACTGGAAGGAAAAGTATGCCTCTTTGCAGATGACACAAAGATCTGCAACAGGGTTGATACACGAGGCGAGAAAGGATGAGAAAGGACTTGGCAAGGTTGGAGGAATGGTCAGAAGTATGGCAGCTAGGATTCAATGCAAAGAAGTGCAAAATAATGCACCTGGGAAACAGGAACCCAGGGGAAGATTACACAATGGAGGGGAGGTAGTAACAACAACAAAAAAGGAAAGGGACCTAGGGGTAATCATATCAAATGACCTTAAGGTTAGCAAGCAATGTGAGAAGGCAGTAGGGAGGGCTTGGGGTATACTGGGATGTATAGGGAGAGGCATCACCAGCAGAAACAGGAAGTTGTTGTCCCTCTGTACAGACAGTTGGTGAGACCCCAACTGGAGTACTGCATCCAGTTCTGAGACTCAATCTCGCAAGGACATAGACGGATAGAGGCAGTCAGAGAGGGCAACTAAAATGGTGCAGGGTCTGCAAGAGAGCCGTCTGAGGAGAGACTAAAGGAGCTTAATATGTATACCCTTGAGGAAAGAACAGAGAGGGGAGACATGATAGAAACTTTTAAGTACCTCAGTGGAATCAACAAAGTCCAAGAGGGTAGCATCTTTCAGAAAAAGAGACGTGCAAGAACAAGGGGACACGATTTAAAGATGGGGGGGGCACTTCAAGGGCAATGCGAGGAAGTATTTTTTTTACAGAGAGGGTAGTGGATGCATGGAACAGCCTTCCTGAGGAGGTTGTGGGGTCTAAAACTGTGGGAGATTTCAAGAATGTATGGGACAGACATAAGGCAATTCTTGTTGGGGGGGGTAGGAAGAAATAGGCTGTTGGTTAACTAGGATCTGCGGCCTATGCTGTAGGTAGGGAAATGGGCAGACTTGGTGGGCCAAGCGGTCCTTATCTGCCATCAAAGTCTATGTTTCTATGTTTGTGCTTATTAAAATACAGCAGTCACCACAGATTTATATTAAATACAAAATATTTAACATTTACACTAAATTTACAAAAAATACAGCAAAGTTGAGGAAATACAGAAATACTAAGAAATTTTGCAGATAAAACAATTTGAAACTGAATGAATTACTCACAAAAAAACTCATTACAGTCACTTATGATCTGCTTACTTATCCCATGAACCTTCTCAGGAATAACAGACTGGTTTGCCACATACTTGAGATCCTTTTCTCCCCCTAAATTGCAGCATTTTTCTTTTGATGGTGGGTATCCATTTTTAAGGTCAATATAATCTGAAAAGATATAGCTGTGACTCCTGTGATATACTGTTCCTTGCTGGGCCAGCCAGCCTCACCACTTTACTTAGAGGGTTCAGCCCACTGCTTACTGGAGTTTTCCACATTTTTTCACAAGCCTAAGAACAAGTTTCGTCTAGTTTGATTCTGGCAGTTAGCAACGTTTATTAGGAGCATAGCTCATGAAAAACAAACAAGGGAAACAGGTAGAAGAGACCAATCTGGTTCTCTAAGGTTATGGAGGTGGTAAGAGCCAAGAAAAATCAAATACAAAGAGAAGCAGGGGATGAAGAATGGAGTGAGTACCAGGTAAAATCAAAGGGGGCCGAGAAGGCAGCCAGAGATTTTATTTATTTAGTTTTTGTTGGCCAGGAAGGGGTGCAAAAGTAGATACAGAGCTATGTTTGACAGAGGAGGTTAAAGACAGGTAAAAACAGTTTTTATGATATATTAAGGAAGATTTCAAGATTCAGGATTTTATTTAAAACAGGAGAAGGTGTTACACACCGCTTGAGCTTATGTTCACTTACAGTAGCACGCTGATAAAGGTTGGCACAAATGGCATAAATGGTACTAATACAAGTTTATGCAAAAACAGAACTGTTAGGCTGGCAGAGGTCAGCAGGCTCAATGACCCCCCACTGCTGGCGTCCTCCTCGTGGCTGCGGCTGGCGATAGTATTTAGCTTCCAGCACAGAGGTCTAAGTCCCTCCTCTGTGTGAGCTCTAGAGTCTGGGACTGGCTCAGCACAACAGAGTTCAACAAGCAGCTCCTGCTGCTTGCAAATTGGCATCTAGTAACCGGGGTGAGCTAGGGGGAGTCTACAGCAGGCTCAAAGAACCCCACTGATGGTGTTCTGTTTGTGGTTGCAGCTGCAGTCAATCCATATGTGCACAGATGATACGTACTCTCACTCTGGCTCGTCTGCCCCGACCTCATTGCCAGGCTTCAACTGGACTTTACTAACATCCAGCACTGGTTCCTTGCAAATCAACTGTCCTTTAATGACAAGAAGACAATTTCTATGACCTTTGGCACTCGGCAGAGGCTCACTAGGCTCACACCCTCCCCTCCTTCCACACCCTTGATGATTCAGTGATTGAAGATATCTCATCATTGAAGTACCTCGAGATCTGATTGGACAGGCACCTCGATTCCTCTGGACATGAGGATGCCATCCACCAGAAGCTTTACCCCAAACTTTGTGCACTTTACAGGAATAAAGAATGTATCCCACTTCCTGTCCATAGAGAGATTATCTTCAAGATGGTACTCCACATCTTCGACGATGGTGACATAGCATTCAGTGTTATTTCCAACTTCACCCTGACCAGACCGAATCCATTCTTTTACTTCTTCTGCTGCTTTGCCTTGAGCTGTCCACCCTGTATGAACCACTGCTTTCTCTACTCCTCCATTTCCTTCCCCTCCCTTGAGTCCTGACACCTTGCCCATTGTGCTTCTTTTATCTATCAGTATTGGCTTGGTTCCCTCACCTCCTACCTTGCTTCCCTCCTCACTTCCCCAACTACCACTTCCTACCCCCTTCGCAACTCTGGTTTTCACTATCTCACACTCCCTTTAAGGAAATCTACTTCTGGTCAAGCTGTCTTCTCCTTCTTCTAGTTCCCCAAACTGTGGGGTTCTCTCCCCACTGCCATCCCCTCTACCTCTTCCCACCACTTACTCAACTCTCTCCTCTGTGACTTCACTACTCACTCTTGCAGTTACCCATGATAATGGGCCCAGTGCTGCTGCCCTCCTACTCCTACTCCTGCTCCCCCTTTAGCCCCCCTTTCTCCCTGCACCCACACTAGTGCAGTCCCCTTGCCCACCCTCCCTTTCCCACAACCACTGGCCCTCACTCAACTCAGTACTGCATTCTGAACATTGCAAAATGTTGCAATCCTCCAGCACTTTATTATACTGTGTTGTGTATTTTATTTACACAGACTCTGTGTCCCTGCACAATTGTATTTGTATTAATTGTATTTGCATGTACTGTTCTTAGTGTACCTCTGTTCTTCCCTTCTCCCTCCCCAGGACACACCTGTAAACAAGCTGTTATCAGCTCAATATGTCTTTCCTGGTAAAACTTTTGTAATCAGTCAATCAATAAATAAACAGACAGCCATTCTTAACAACTACTTCTGCTCAGTTTTCACAGTAGAGAACAGCGGGCCTCTGCCAGAGCGTGGCATAAAAGCTGCTGATAGGGGATCCCAGAAATGACACAGTAAGAATTTACAAGTGAGAATCAGAAAAGGGCTTGCATTCCTGAAGGTAGGTAAGACACCAGGGCCAAATGGGATGCATCCGTGAGACTGGAAACATCCATGAGTTCTCGGAGAACTGGCATCGGAACTGGCTAAACCCCTGGCAGGGCTATTCAGTTGTTCAGTCACTCAGGGGTGGTTCCAAATGATTAGAGGGTAGCAGACGTAGTTTCAGTCCAACAGGGTGGGGGCAAGGAGCAACCAGGTAACTACAGGCCTGTCAGTTTTACCTTTGTTGTGGTAAACTGATGGAAACACTAGTCAAAGAGGACCTGGTGGACTACCTGGGGAGTAATGGGCTCCAGGACAGTAAACAGTACGGGTTTGTGGCAGGAAGGTCTTAGACCAACCTGATAGTATTCTTTGACTGGGTGACTAGGGTGGTAGATGAAGGGCAAGCAGCAGATTTACTCTGCTTCGACTTCTGCAAGGCAGTCTGCTCAGTGCCACACAGAATGTTGTTGAAGAAGTTAGAGGATCTAGATAAGGCGAAGGGCATAGTTAGATAGGTGGGTAGTTGGTTAGAAGGGAGACCAGAGAGAGTAGTGGTGAAGGGTGTCAAATCTGGGGGGGGGGGAGAGGTCACAAGTGGGTTCCATCCTGGGTTTAGTCCTTTTCAATAAGTTCATCAGTGACATGGGAGAAGGAAACCAGGGCAAGATGTTTCTCTTCACAGATGACACAGAGATCTGTGGTAGCCAAGATAGACAGCGAGGAAGCAGTAAGGGAGTTGCAGAAGAACCTGCAAAGGTTAGAGAGGTGGTCCAAAGTTTGGCAGTTGAAATTCAGTGCCAAAAAGTGCAAAGTGATGCATATGGGAACAGGAAGCCCAGGACAAAATATCAGATGGTAGGGGTTACGCTTGGCACTGCTACTGAGGAAAGGGACCTGGGAGTCATCATAAATGACTGTTAAACAATCTAGCCAATTTAATGAGGCCTACAACAAGGCAACTACAGTAGGATGTTGGGGTGTATTGGAGAGGTTTTGATTGCAGGAAAAAAGAGGTATCACTACCTCTTTATAAATTAATGTGCCCAGTTTTGGAGTCCTCATTTAAATAAAGACAGGTACAGGTTGGAAATGGTACAGCACAGAGTAACCAAAATGATTCATGGCCTGCAAGACAGATCCTACGAGGATTGGCTTAGGACTGAACATGTACATGCTCTAAAGACCAGAAGGGAGAGAGGTGATATGATGGAGACCTTTAAGTTCCTGAAAGGAATGAATAAGGTAAACTGCATGGACCTATTCAATCAGAATAGCAGATCTAGAACACGGGGTCATGAGTAGAAGCTAGTGCGAGGGAAAGTAAGAAGGGATGTGAGGAAGTTCTATTTCACACAGAGAGTGGTTGAACTGTGGAACAGCCTGCCAGCTAAGGTGGTGGGCACCAAAACAATTAATGACTTCAAGAGTGGTTGGGACAGAGCTAAGGGCTTAATAGTGTGCCAGGGGTTGTAGTAAGGCAGGTAAAATAGGGGTGGTAGTATTTGCACAAACCCTACCTAGACAGTAGATCCCGGGGTAGGATCGGGCATTATGGGCAGACTGGATGGACCAATGACCAATGTCATCATTTTTCTGTATATGTTTCTAAGTCAGTTACTTTCATTGCTTGCTACTGAGTGGCCAGGTAAAAACACATTAAGGGTCTCCATTGTGAACTGGCTTTCATACAGACACTTGGACTCTGTGTTATTCAAATTCTAAATACTTGTTTTCAGGGATGTTTAGGCAATTTTCTCTCATTAAAGGGTTATTCCAAGGAGTAAGGTTACCCTAAATTCAGTTTACACTCATGCAGGATTGGATTTCTCCTTTTATAAGTATTTATTTTCAGTAATAGCAGTAAAGGTTGAAGGGGTGGTTGCAGTGGGTGGGGATTTGAATTTGACCCTCACCCAACACCTGGAGAGCACCTCCCAAATTCCCTGTAGAGAAAAAAAAATATGTTGCTGTCTGGACAGGTCTGTATCATTAGACCCAGGATTATTCATATTAAAGGGGTCCAGACAAGCTGGCCCAGTGGCACTGAGGGTTGAGGCACTGGACATCACACCTCACGCCACACCGATGACCCAGGTTCCGGAGCAAGCTCGGGCCATTGGGGGTCGGCAGGGGAGGAGAGGATCGAGCATCCATAGGACTGCTTTCCTCTCCTGGGGAGGGGCAGGGGTACATCCCACGCATGTAGCAGCACCTAGTGGTGGCTGGGTGCACTACAAGTCACTGGGACTTTGCCAGGGAATAGACATTGGGTGGCTGCCCTCTGGACGTGTGCGGGTGTGCACACATAATGGGCTGGGTGACATTGCACTACCCTCATCTGGGGAACTAAAGTATAACCCCCCTCCCTCTAGTAGGTGAAGGTGGGACCAGTAGTAATGGCCCCACGTCCACTGCTGGGCGTCGGGATGTTCATCTGGTTTCCTCTACTTGCATCGGCTGCCCTTCCAATACTGTAGATAGGGTGCCGGTAGGAGTTGGCAGTCCTTCCCTGGAGAACACAGACCCAGGGAGTGCGGGCAAGCCACACGGGAGAAATGAGGAATGCCCCCACCAGAATCGAGTGGACTACGCTTCAGGCAGGACGGGCAGAGCCGCTGACTGAGTGCCCTCACTAGAGAGAGAGTCTGGAGGGTAAGGGGAGAAAAAAAGAGAGTTTAAAAAAAAAAAAAAAGGGGGTACGGACAAAGAAGATCCAAAGGTTTTAAGTCACCTTGACCTACCACAGGTCCTTTAGGAGTACAATGAGAAACTGGAAGCCCCATAAATTTGGTACAAATTAAGCAGACTATCAAAAGGCTGGAAAATGTCTGGGAATGGATAGATTCAATGGGGACTTTTATAAACAATTTAGAGAGATGGTTTCCCCATTATTGCTTCATGCTTGCAATTGTGCTGTCTCAACAGATGGATGGAGGCTTCTTCCTGGATCCAAGCTATAGTTTCATTCATAACCAAACCCGGCAAGGACCCCACTGTTTGTGCCTCCTATAGGCCTATTTCATTACTAAATACTGATTATAAAATTCTTACAGCAATACTTACTAGATTGAAGACCATCATACCACAGATAATACATTTAGAGCACATGGGTTTTGCTCTTGACCATCAGGCTCAGGTCAACATTAGTAGAATGGTGCATATAATATATATTATGTAAATGAAAACAAACCATAAGGCCTTTCTAGTTAGTCTAGATACCAAAAAGGCTTTTGATTAAGTAGACTGGTAGCACCTAAATGACCATCTTGCTGGGTTTGGGTTCTCAGCAAAATTTATCTCCTATATTCTTACCTTATGTGAAGCCCCCAACACATATGTTCAGGCCAAAGGACAGCTGTCTGAGAGATTTAGTCAGGGAACGAGACAGGGGTGTCCACTGCTTCCAGTTCTATTTGCCTTATATATAGAGCCATTTGCTGATTGGGTTAGATGGAATCGGAGGATTTAAGGATTCTCTCTGGGCCGTACTGAACAAAAAATTGCATTACAGTGCTCCTTCTTTTATCTGCCAACCTTGGTGCATCATAAAATTTGGTGGATAAAAGAGGATGGTGAATAATAGAGGGTAGGCATTTTCCCAGCAATATTCAAAGAACCTCAACTCAATAACCTCCCCCCCACACACACACAGTATATGCTCAGTGGCCAGCATAATTTTGAAGGTGAGTTGAGAGGAGTTTTTGTTATTTACAGCACAAAAAGAATTCTCTAGCATAATTTTTAAGTTTTAAAGTGAGAAGCAGATGTAAGAGAGAGAGACAGGGGAGATTAGAAGAGTTTTCGTTATTATAATACAAAAGCATGGGCTGAGATTTGGGTTTTCTTTCTCTCAGTCTTTTGTCTCACCAGCAGCACTGAACGATCCTAAGCTCTCCGGCTTTTTTGGCGTCTTACCTCCAAATCTCATCCTGTGTTTCTTTTTGCGTTGTAATAATGGAAACTCCTCTCACCTCCCCCTGTCTCTTTCCTGACTCACCCTCAGCATTGGACATGTATTTATTTACGTTTTTACCAGTACTGTACTACAAGGATAAGTCAGTAAGAAGACTGAGAGGGAATAAACTGCAGAACCTGCTCAGCTCACATTGCTGCCTGACGAGGAGAGGGAATAATGAACCAAACCAAAAACTTCTGTCTTTCCTGAGTGAGCAAAAAACATGGAACATAGCTGCCAAATCTGTTCAGCCCACATTACCACCTGACAAGGAGAGGGAACCACGAACCAAACCAAAAACTTCTGCCTTTCCCTTGAGTGAGCAAAAAACACAGAACACAATGCTGACCTGCTCAACATAGCACAAACAGTATTCGCATCCAAGACAGCACAGGAATGAGAGTTTTCTTCAGCAGGTCAAAACCAGGTAGCGTAGCTTTCTAGAGCTGTTACCCAGTTCTGGGAGAGCAGAAGAGGGAGAGGGCAAAGTTTTCAAGTTCAGGTTTTACCAGAATGTTAGTTGGTTCTGGGACACCAGAAGGAGCTTGTTACTGGGGTGGGAGAGACGTTCATTGCAGCCAGAGTTTCCTTACAGTAATGCCGATAGCCAGCACCACCTACTGCCAGCAAACACATCTGCCAGGCTGGTGAATAAATGAGGGAGTGTTACATGGCTCCCAATATAAGCAGTACCGATATAATGCCTGTCAGATGGTGTATAGTGAATGTGGCAGTTAAACAGGTGAATTAAAGGGACACTGTCAACCTTTTTTGCATCATATTATTTTTAGGTAAATAAACACATTTTATAATTGCTTACTTCCTCTAAAATTCATCGATGTTGCTGGTTGTTTCATCTACTTCCTTTCTTATTAGAACCAAAATGCATGGCAATGTATAGCTATGCCCAGCTTTGTTTTGCTTCCTATCATTGAACTGCTCTTAGTGCACATTTCCTGAACATTAGAAACATGGTCAGTGTAGTCACTCGTGATACAGTAGTCTCCTTTACTCCCAATGCATAATCATTGGCTAGATTGTGTTGGAGTGTTACTGAGTCCAGGAAAGATGCAATTGGAGCTGGTCAAGAAATGCAAACAAACATGTATTGGTGTGGTAACACCAGTATGGTGGGCAGTCAGTTTTTCACTTTTTAAAAGAAAAGAGGGATCCGAATCAAATTACCAGCTGCATCAACCGTCTCTATAGAACGTAAACAATCATGAAATGTGTTTTTTAAACTAGGAACACTTTGAGGCCTAAGGGGGTTGACAGTGTCCCTTTAACACTGCTGTCAAATGGAACACAGAGGCTAGCTGGCAGTAAGAGATGGGTGGCAGATAAATGTGGAAGCACTGTATATGCAGATAATGTGTTGCTATATCTGCAGACGCAGAGAGATCCCTTGAACAGGTCTTAAAGGTCTGACCTTACTGCCTTGTGTAAATCCTGAGACCAAACGTGGGCCTGTTTTAAACCTTCCCAATCCCTATCTGACCTACTATTCCACAGATCACTCAGGAATTTTTGCACCTTGTGGCACCCCAACTTGCCCCACCCATTACCCATTTTTTAATCTATCTCTCATGACTGGTGTTGTTCCTAACATACGGAAGGTAGCAAAGGCTGTCCCTGTTTTTAAAAAGGGAGACCCCAAAAACCTAGAGAACTATCGTCCTAATGCTATCTTGCCAGCTGTAAATAAGATTTGTGAAAAATTAGTCACCCAACAGGTTACTGATTACCTACTAACATATAACCTGCTATCTGAGGTGCAGCATGGCTTCAGGTCAGGCCATAGCACTTCCACTGCCCCAATACAGTTCACTAATGATATTAAAATAGCTGTGGACAAGGGTATGTACACTGGTGCAGTCTTTATTGATTTAAGTAACGCCTTCAATTTGGTAGAACACTCCCTTGTCATACCTAAACTTACTGCACTTGGTTTCCCCCCGCCATAGCCTGGTTCTCTAGTTATCTCAGTGGCAAGCAAGAGTTTGTGAAATTTAATTACTCAACTTCCGACAGTGCTACTACTGGAACTGGTGTTCCTCAATTATCCACCCTGAGCCCTTTGCTATTTTCCATTGTTAAAAATGACCCCCCTAAAGCCATCTCAATGTGTTCTACACTGCTATATGCAGATGACATGGTTGTCTATACAAGCTCAAAGAACATTGATGTGGTTAATTCTTTGCTTAATGTCAGCTTTGGTAGTGTTTAATCTTGGCTGTCATGAAATAGATATTTGAGCACAAGTAAGACCAACTCCGTGTGCTTTGGCTCTCTTCCTAAACTTCAGGTATGTTAAAGTAATGTATCTGTCTCGTGCTCTAACAGTAACCCCCTTACTGAAGTCAGGTACCTGGGCCCCTTACTGAAGTCAAGTCATTTAAGTACCTGGGCATTACACTAGATCCTACCTTAGACTTTTCCCTTCATATCACCAATGTATGCAAACTAGTTCACACTAAATTGGGGCTTGCCTATAGCATTAGGGATACCCTTACCCCTTCTGCTCAACTTGACATTGTTTGTGGAGTTTTGCTGCCCACTCTTACATATGAACTGGTACCCCTCTCCCAGGCTACCTCAAGTATTCTCTCCAAATGGACCATAGCCTACAGTGGTATTTGTTGCTTTGCCTTATCTGTGCAAAAATAGTCACACCAAAATCAAGGTACTAGATTTCAGAAAAGCCAACTTCCCCAAAATGAGAACTATGATTGCATCCATGCTAGAAGGAGGAATCACAGGAGATGTAGAGGACTGCTGGAATACTCTGAAGGCTGCTCCGCATACAGTAACAACTGTATCCACTCAGCAGATCAGCAAGACCAAAAGAAGGAAAAGACCACTGTGGTTCTCTCATGAAGTAGCATCCAAAATCAAAGGGGAAAAAAAAGCTTTTACACGATTCAAGCAAAGAAAACACGAAGCAGACATGGAAGAATAACAAGAACAAATTAAAGCAGGTGGGGAAAGCTGTTAGAAGGGCAAAAGCACAGATGGAAGAGAAAATAGCTCAGGGTGTTAAAGAGGGAGACAAAACCTTCTATAGATACATTAGAGAAAAAAGAAAAACTAAGGGAGGAATAGTCCGACTAGCAACCAAGGAAGGTAAGATGGCAGAGAGTGATGAGGACAAGGCAGAAGTGCTAAACAAGTTCTTTTGCTCTGTTTTCACCATAGAAAATAGTGACAAAGGTCCTACACTGAGCAGGACAAAGGAAGATACCCAGGAAACAGATACTAGCCCCTTAGCAAGGGAGAGGGTTCTAAAAGAGCTTAATAAACTGAAAGTGAAAAAAGCCATGGGATCGGACGGCATACACCCTAGGATATTGAAGGAGCTCCGAGAGGAACTGGCCGCACCGTTCGCTGAGCTCTTCAACAAGTCACTAGACAGTGGGAAAATACCTCAGGAATGGAAACAGGCAACCGTTGTGCCCTTACACAAGAGCGGAAACAAGGAAGAAGCAGGAAATTACCACCCTGTCAGTTTGACCTCAGTTGTGGAGAAAATGATGGGAGTCACTACTAAAAGAGAGGATAGTAGTGTACCTGACAGATACTGGAAAAATGGACCCGAAGCAACATGGCTAAACAGCAGGGCGCTCTTGTCAAACCAACTTGATCGACTTCTGCAACTGGGTCACCAGAACATTGGAACAGGGAGGGGTGGTGGACATTGTATACCTAGATTTCAGCAAGGCCTTTGACACTGTCCTTCACAGAAGGCTAACCAACAAACTGGAACATATGGGATTTGGCCAGAAGATGGTCTAGTTAATGGATCATTGTCAAGGGAGGGTAGGGTGACCAGTGGCGTCCCACAGGGATCAGTACTGGGACAGATCCTATTTAACATATTTATAGCAGACATAGTGAATGGACTAACAGGGAAGGTTTGCCTGTTCGCAGATGATACAAAACTCTGCAACAGAGTGGACACAAGGGAAGGAGTAGACAACACGGAAGCTGACCTTAGAAGGCTAGAGGATTGGTCCAGGGACTGGCAGTTACAATTTAATGGCAAAAAGTGTAAGGTAATACACTTGGGAAAGAAAAACCCTGGAAAAAAGTATACACCGGGAGGACATCAACTTGAGGAGACACAAAGGGAGCAAGATCTCAGCATAATCATCACTGACAAATTAAAGGTAGGAAAACAATGTGAGAAAGCAGCACAGAAAGTGGGTGGCATCCTCGGATGTATAAGTAGAGGTATTTCTAGTAGGAAGAGGGAGGTCATCATGCCCCTCTACAGGTCCTTGGTGAGGCCACACTTGGAGTACTGTGTTCAGTTCTGGAGACCTCACCTCAAGAAGGGCATTGACCATTTGGAAACGGTGCAGAGAAGGGCTACTAAGATACTCCCTTGAGCAGAGAAGAAATAGAGGGGACGTGATTGAAACATTTAAGTATGTGAGAGGATTTAATGCAGCTCGGACAGGCAATCTGTGTTAACAGAACATGGCAGCACGTACGAGAGGGCATGATACGAGATTGGTAGGAGGAAGGTTCAAAAGCAACCTCAGGAAATACTTCTTCACAGAGAGAGTGATAGCCCCATGGAACAGCCTGCCCCAGGAGGTGGTAGCATCAAAGACAATCAGGGAGTTCAAACTCACATGGGACAGACATAAAGGACAAGTTAGGACGAAGGCTGCATAGGGAGGGGAGTAGTTGTAACAGGGGATCCTGTTGTGAAGTATAAACAATCACTTCAAGATGCAATAACCCCCCCCCCCATTATTTCTTTTCACCCTATCCTACCCTCTATTATATTTCAATATCTATCCTATACTTTCTTGTCAGGGTGGCCAACCTGGCAATCTTCTATCTATTCTTTACTGTCCTTTTTTTCTTTTTCTGTCAGTACTTAATTGCATCTTGTTAAAATAAAAACAATACTTATACATTGAAAAGCTATGCTCAGCAAACCTTCAGTGGCTACTGGAGAAGAGTCCAACAAGCTCAGTGTCCCAAAACAAATGTCAAGAAGGAGCTGTTTCATTTGTAAACAAAAGAGCCTCTAAACAGCAGAGGCTGAGTTGAGAAACAAGTGTCTGCTGCAACTTCAGCTAGTAAGTTAAGAAGCAGTGGCTGTAAACTAAGAAACTGGAACAAATAAAAGGTATTGTACTAAAATAAACTGTTACCTGAGTGCCCATGTTAGTTGCAGAGGTCCTTCTATAGAGCAGGCAACTCATGAAATGGCAGCTTATATGGTCTCAAGGAGGAGTGATGTCAGAAGGGGGAGGAGCTAAGCTAATGCTCTGACATCATAGTCCTATAATTAAGTTTATATTTTTGTTCTAGGACCTTGTGAGGAAATAAATGTTTTTTGGGGGTAAACCCTTGAAGTGCTAGAATGATACTAGTTGGTTTAATATATATATATTTATATATAAAGCTTGAAAATGCCATTGTTCATCTTAATTAAGATATCACATGATTGATGAGGTCACCTGTGGCATTATAAAGGTTCCTCTAGGAGAACCAAGAGATAGGTGGTCAGTAAGGTTCTGGCCAAGGAGAGAAGGTTCTAAGAAGAAACTGTGCAAATTTCCACATTGTTTGGGAGAAGGAAAGAACTCAGGAATTCTGTAATTGTTTTATTTTGCAAAATTATCTCCTGATGTTTGAAGAGGTGTGATGGATTAACACCATTTATTTTTCCTTTCTGTATATATTAAATTTAGTATTTTATTTTTTTTTTCTCTTCTTTTTGAATAAAATGATAAATGCAGACATATGCATTTTTTATGCATCCTATCTGGTTGTATGATCTGTTTATTGAGACCCACACTACCACAGTAGTTTCTGGGGCAGACTAGATAGATTGCACGGTCCCCATCTGCTGACACTTTTCTTATGTTCTTAAAGGTTGACACACCACTGAGATCTCTATATTAAGCTAGGGTGGCTACCTCAATGTCTCTCATGCAGTATGTACTAGGATGTACTTTTGACAAGTTCATTTGGTCAGGTACCCCTGCCACACTTGCGGCCATGTTTAAAAGTCAGATCAACTGTATCCTCTCCGGTCCTCCACCTTGGAGCTACTCCTTTTCAAATCCATCACTAATATGGGTACACAGGCTTTTTCCTACTTTGCTCCTCAGTACTGAAACTCATTACCCCTTACCTTGTGCTCCTTACTGTCTCATTCCATCTTTTTATTTATTTATTTATTTATTTTAATTTACTGTTTTTTCTGGGCAGGACCCTGTATTACCTCTGCCCTTGTCACGGCGCCCCGGAGACCTCCACCACCGCCTATGGCTGCCGTGATCCCTCGGTCACCCCCGGCTTGCCCCCCAGAGGGCGGGGCCGTGGCCACCTTCACCAGCAACCCACGGGACTTATGGCTGGTCGGGGATCCGCAGCGGCGGTGGTGTCTCGAGGTCCTCCAGGGAGGGCGTCATGTGCACGTTGCCCTTGCCTTGGCTTTTCTCCTTATGGAGGCGGGGACATGCAATGACGCAAGTGTCTGCCCCCGTCTTCCAGAACTGGCTCCATCAGTCGCCTGAGACCCCCTAGCCTCCGCTAGGAGCCCTCAGTGCACCGATTGCTTCCCTTGCCCTCTCCCCGGAGAAGAGGCAGTCCTTGGATGCTCTATCCTTCTCCCCTGGCGACCCTCCGGCGATCTGGGTCCGTTCCGAACCTGGGTGCGGCGTTGCAGCAAATCCCACCGCTGCGCCAATGGGCCGGCTGATTCCATCTTTAAAACTGAGCTCTACAAGCACCTAATGTCCGCTGACAATTGCACATATTGCTGTACTTGACACTCGGGGCCCGATTCCAGAAGCCGGTACGGTGGATGTAAGGTGCTTGCAACAAAGAGCAATGTCTCAAGCCACATCTTCCGTTCCCCATTGAGGCATTCCCCATTCCAAAATGCGGCCTGTGCCAAACGGGGAATCCACTGCGCTGAATGGGCACTGCGCCACCTTTGTGCCCTGCGACCGGGTACGCAAGGTCGCAAGGGGGGCTTGCGCCACGGTGGGGCTCACAATTCTGATTCCAAGAGCCCAGCCATGGATGTCACAAGGGGCTCCACTTAGACCTGCCAGGAGATGGTCTAAGCCCCTTGCGACCGACTGGCGCCCCGTAAAGTGAGGGCTACAGGTGGGATCCATGGGCAGGAGGGACACAGAGGGGCATAGGGAGGGTCTGTGAGGCTGCCAGGATATGTGGGACTGCTGTGGCCCCGAGGGGGTGCAAATGCCCCAATTCTGTTATCATGAGCATTTGACCCCAGAATCTCTAACAATCAGCTCTGCGGGCACACCGACCCTGCCTATGACCCCACCTGCCCCCACACGCCCACTGGGCACCTGTGTCCCCACCCACCATCACCATCAGTGCTGGCCACACCTCGCTGCCCTGGCATAAGGGGTGCCGCAGCCTTGAGGCATGTGCTGCCAGTGCACCATTGATCAGGCACCATCCCGCACTTGCAGCAATCACGGGGTGTTTGGCACAGGAACCCTGCTTACTTTCAGAATATGGCGCAGGGTTCTTGGCGCACCCCACATTGCTGTAGCCCTTGGAGCAGCACAACTTGTGTTGCTCCGATGGCTTCTTCTGAAATCGGGCCCTCTGTGTCTTCTAGTCTGATGTTTTATGTCCACCTTATGTTTTGTGGGCAAGTTAGATATCTGCTGTTTAATATCACTGTGTTTTATATTGATCACTGTTCGTGTTCTGGTAACTGTTAATTCTGATCCTCTGTGGTACTGGTTTACATACTGATTTGTATGCCTAATCTTGTTTTATTGTTATACTGCATTTATTATATCTGTATGGTGTTTTATTGTTATACAGCACTCATTGTATTAGAATGGTGTAATTCTCCCGGGTCGTGTTTGAAAATAGGCATTAATTTGTCTGGTGCACCTGCCAATACTAAGGTTTATATTACGGTTCAAGAAGCCGAGAAGGCTATATGCCCATGAGTGCTCCTACCATTCACTCATACTAGCACAAGTTATTTCTGGACAAAACGTAATTATCAAATCTATGCTTGAATTGCTTTTAGTGCTTACTAAGTACTATCTCCAAGGGCAATTTATTCCATGGATTAATCACTCTACTTAAGAAAGGACGTTCTCTTATTGGTGAAGAATCTTTTTGGCCTTAGTTGCAGTGGATGACCTCTTGTGCTTATGTCAGAATTTTTAAATTCAAAATTTAGCTCAATTATTAGATAGCTATCCTGCATAATATCATAAAATAAAAGCAAATCACCTCTTATTTTTCTTGTTGTTTTATAACATCATAACCAGGCACTCACCCAAACCACCAAGAACAAGGGCTGAAGCTGCAGTATTAAAAAGTATAAAACATTTATTCAAACACAGGAACAGTCTTATGCATTTCTGGTCACCATGACCCTTTTTCAAAGACTGAATTAATTAAAAAAGTGCTTCAATACATACTCATTACATCATGACATCACTAATACTAATTAAAACAATTATCCTATCAGAGGAACATAAAAATCAAGCAGCTCTCATTACTAATGATATAAAAACATTTTTAAAGACATAAGGAGGAAAGACTGTTTACAAACACCACAGTAAATCCGTGTTTAAAACTTATTGATCTCTACTATTCTTCTTGTTGCTAGCGGCATAAAGTTTAAGTGTGCTACTCATTCTTTGTATGGCATGTTCTTATAAATTTTTTTCCATACGTACTTTATCCTCCTGGGGAGACTCCCCAACCGACAGCTTCGGCTCTTCTACTGGATGGACACTCTCTCTAGGCCCACCCGCACCTGCCAACCCCAAAGTTTCCCCCGTGGATTGCTCTCTGCAGCAGGGCCAGGAGGGAGGCAATGCACTACACCTCCCCCTGGAGACCCAATACAGAAACCGGGCCAGCCTGGTGCAGTGGCCATCATTGAGGTTGGCCAGGACTCTCCCTTTTTCACTTTTCTCCTCCCCCCCTTCCCCACCAATGCAAGCACATCGAAACGCATGTCTAACCTGTACTGCCCTCCGGCCATTGCCAGGGGGCAGTTAGTCAGTGGGATGACATGCCACCCTCCCTCCTGAAAGAGGAGAGCAGTCCTCTGGATGCTCGATCCTCTCTTCCCTCTGCTGACCCCCAGTGGCCCAAGCTCATTCCTGAACCCAGGTCGCCGGTGTGACGCAAGGTGTGGCGACCAGCGCCTCAACCCTCAGAGCCACTGGGCTGGTACGCATGTTCTTATATTTATGGATTAATTTAGTTGTTTGTCTCTGAACTTTTTCCAAACCGTCTGCAGTCCCCTTTGTAATATAGACCCATGCTTGACTGCCATAATCCAGTACAGGGCTAATGTAGAACCTGTACAATGGCATTATCACCCTCTCACTTCTACTACTGAAATCTGTTTTGATTGCACAAAGTATTTTTTTTTTCCTTATTGATTTGCATGTTACAATGAGTGTCATAGTCTAATTTCCCTGTTATTTTTATGCCTGAGTCTTTTTCTTCTGTTGTTTCTCTGAGTGGCCGCCCATGTAGATAATACATATTTCCTCTATTGCGGTGTCCTAAATGCATTATACAACTTTTGTCAGCATTAAATCTAATTCCCTATTCGTTTTCCCACTTTGATACTGCATCCAGTTCTCCTTGAAGTATATCTATATCTTGCTGGGTATCTGCTATATTTGCTATTTTTGTGTCATCTGCATATTTACTCATCCAGCCCATAGTTTGCTTACCCATATCTGATGTAAATATCTGACACAACAATGGTCCCAGGACAGTGCCCTGTGGCATCCCACTCGTCACATCCACCTGGTCAGACAGATATCCTCTAATACTGACTCTGACTTCTCCCACTTAGCCAACTATGAATCCAAGAAATAATTTTGTGATCTAGCCTCATTTCTATTAGTTTCTTTATTACTGCTTTGTGTAGCACTTTGTCAAAGGCCTTCATAGTGTCCAAATAAATGCAATCCACTGATGAGCCCGCATCTTGTGCTGCTGAGATGTTCTCATAAAAGCACAGAAGGTTAGTAATGCATGATCTCCCTGCCTTACACCCATGCTGCTGAGCATCTGTATGGTTGTTATCTATGACATGTTAATTTATCACAGCCTTTATTATTGATTCCATTATCTTTTCTGGTACAGAGGTCAGGCTTATTGGTCTGTGGGCCAGCCTGTTGGTGCAGTGGTTGGATTTTTGCTTGTGACGCCAGTGACCTAGGTTCAGGAATGGACCTGGGTCATCAGAGGGCCGGCTGGGGGAGAATGGATCGAGCATCCTACGGACTGGACTCTTTCTCTGGGGGGAGGGTGCGGTGTGACTGGTGCTTGAGGGACCCCTGGCGGAGGCTGGGGGTGACACAAGTGACCGGCACCAACAAGAATCTGTGGGGCGGGATGGACGCAGGCATCATTGCATGTTCCCACTCCCACTTACAGAGGAGAAAAGCCTGACACCCACCACGTTGATGATGCCCACCCGCAGCTGCATTTGGCTCCCAGACCAACTCCCACCCTATCCCGTTGATCGTGGCACCCTTCAGAGGGGTTTGGGTGCCATGACCCCACCCTGGGGGGTAAGCCAGTGGTA
Source organism: Neoceratodus forsteri (assembly GCA_016271365.2). Lineage (NCBI taxonomy): Eukaryota > Metazoa > Chordata > Ceratodontiformes > Ceratodontidae > Neoceratodus > Neoceratodus forsteri. The sequence continues at coordinate 355,592,012 of JADMNL010000025.1, forward strand.
CCAGGAGGCGACTAATATGTGGGAAGTAAACAGAGGGTCTATGACCAGGCAGATGGTGCCATGTGGAGACACCAAAATAATAAATAAAAAAGGCTTATTGGTCTGTAACTTACTACATTTGATCTATCTCCTTTTTTATGTATAGGAATCACAATGGCTAATAGCCAATCTACTGGTATTTCATTGTATAATAATGATCTGATGTACAGTATTCTTAGTGGGATAGCAATTTGTGGTACTAATAATTTAATCATTTTGGCTGATATATTGTCCGGTCCTGATGAGTGGGCACATTTCAGTCCTTGAATTTTATTGTTTATTAATTTGAAAGTGATCTCATCGATTTGTGACGTGTTTACAGGTATGTTTATTATATATGAGTTCATTTTTTGTAAAGACAGAGCCAAAGTGCTTGTTAACTACATTAGCCATCTCCTTGGAATCCTCAACTTGTTTGTTCTCAGAAATTATTGTACACAGTCCGCTATTTGATTTTTTTAAGGAATTTACATATCAATAGAGCCTTTTTAAAGAGCAACTGACACCACGTTTGCCAAAAGTGCTACATTGTAAAATTAGAATAAGCGTACCCCCAGTAAATCTCATACCAAAAACTAGATTTCTATGTTACTTCATTTTAAAGTTATGAACTATGAGTAGGTCAAAAAAAAAAAAAAAAACAGCCTAACAGGGAGAAAACACTGATCTGGCTAAATTAGAAACTCCTAGCAAGGTTTCAAAACAACATTACCTCTCCCACCCCCATTGACAAGAAGATGAAGTAATTGTTTTAAAGTGCCATCCTTATAAATTGTCTCAATTAAATGATAGATGCGAATGATCTCAGCCTTTCACCACATCAGAAATTTATTCTGTCTACAAACCTCACAACAGTGTGCTATGACCTAGCATCCAGCAACCCTGGAAAAAAGGACCTCAACAAAAAGGCACCCCCATAAAAATTGTCAGCTTTGTTGCAAAACCTGAAACACACATAGGTTTTAATGCAATGTTTATTGAATGGTGCTGCCTGTTTTACTTGTGAAAACCATTGCACATGATCTTTAGAACTTTGGAGACACATGTCCTATAAGCTTGCTGACAGAGAATATTAGACTGTGAGTTCCTGAGATGACATCAGCAGCAGCTCTTTACTGCGATAGGCTTTTTTGAACAGGTAGTAAAAAAGTAGGGTTACAAAATAACTCGTACCTTTAAAATGAAGTAGCAGAAGTGGTGTCAGTTGTTCTTTAGGTTGTCCTTATTTGTATTAGTTGCTAATGCTATTTCCATTCTCTGTTTATTTTTTCTTATTAAGTTTTTGCATTGTTTTTGTACTTTTTTATAAGCTTCCCACCTTTGTTCAGTTTTTTCCTTGTAGTAAGCATTATATAGCTTACCTTTTTTCTTTATCAGTTGTTTAACCTTTTTTGTGAGCCATTTCGGTTGTATTCCCTTGTTATTTTATTTTCTCGTTTTCATTATATGCAGATCACAAATCTGGAATATCTGTTTTGATAGTGTCCCACATTTCGCTCGTGTTTTTATTGCTTAGGATCTCTTCCCATTTTACATTCGCCAGATCTTCCTGAATCTTTTTTTGGTTTACTGTGTTAAAATTGTAAATCTCTCTGCATCCCTTAATTATTGGTTTATATTCCTCAAGGTCGAATGATATTGATGTTGTTTGAGGTCTAGCTGTTGGGCAGTTTGCAAGAAAGCAACACTACTTAATTTTTTCACCTCTTAATTTTTCCAGTTTATGTCATTATAGTTCAGATCTCCCATGAATACAACCCTTCCTAATTCTCATGCCTTTTTCAGTTCCTCAGTGATTTCATCTGTTAGCTTGTTTCTACTATTTGGCGGTCTGTAGCATAAACCAAGATTATACAACATGTGTGGGTCTCTTTTCATGAAGATAAAAGAGACATCTCACTGACCACATGTGAGATATCATTTATATCTTCACAGCTGGATATGTCACAATGGATATCTTGGCCAGTTGGGTATGTCACAAAAGGGTCGGACCTCATTTAGAATGTTCGGCCTCAGTAACAGTACTAACTGTATTCAAATGCAAATAACGTTAAAACGAAAAATAATAGCATTGTACTGTGAGCACGAAGGTTGTTCATCACAAAAAGATCTACAAAATGAGTGGTATTTCATTTATAGCTACCTTTTAGGTTTTTTTATAATAATCCGCACTGCTTGCCAGAGATAAACTCTGGAAAAGGGCAAGAAAGACAAAGGATCCAAATGACTGGCTTCAATTCAGAAAAGCCAGAAACTCCTGCACAAAACAAGTAAGAAATTCCAAGGCTGCCTTCTACACAGCTGAATTGGATGCTTCCTATCACAACCCTTCCAGGTTCTGGGGTACCATAAAGGGGATCCTAGGTCAAACTTCTACCCCTGTCTTACCACCCAAAGTACACCTAAATAGTATTGAAATCACTGACAGGCAAGAAATCTTGAATGCCTTCAACAATCATTTCACTACAGCTGGCCTGGCTTTCGACTCCTCACCTGAAAACCTATTAAGATCATCACTAAACATACAATCTACTGAGGGACAAAAGGTTGCTTCCACATTCTCATTCAAATCAATACTCTTAAAAGAAGTAGAAGACCTTCTATTCCAACTAGATACAACTAAAAGTGCAGGTGCAGACTCCCTGGATCCCTACTTTCTAAAAGTAGCACTGCATGCCTTAGCTGCCCCCCTCACCCACCTCTTCAATCTGTCACTAGCCACTGGTTCTATCCCCTCAATATGGAAGACAGCTCAAGTGTTTCCACTACTTAAGGCAGGTGATCCCATGGACCTCAACAACTATAGGCCCATTTCCATCTTACCAGTACTATCCAAGATGCTTGAAAAGCTAGTAAACTCCCAGTTAAGTGCCTACCTTGATACCAACAATCTCCTTAACCCAGCTCAATCTGGGTTTAGATCTATGCACAGCACCACCTCTGCCTTAGCAAAAGTTACAAATGACTGGCAGACTGCCTTAGACAAAAAGAATAACACCTGTGCTGTGTTTCTGGATCTAAGCAAAGCCTTTGACACTGTGGATCATGAACTACTAATTTCCTCTCTGAACTCCATAGGCCTTGACCCACTCTCTCTTAAATGGTTCAGATGCTATCTCTCCGGAAGATTACAACTGGTAAAAAATGAAGGTGACCTATCTACCTCTAAACCACTCCTAAGAGGTGTACCGAAAGGCTCCATCCTGGGCCCCATCCTTTTTGCCATTTACATCAACAATATTGACTCCAATCTCTCACAATCTAATATTCACCTTTTTGCAGATGACACTGTACTATATGTCAGCAACCCCTCACCATCAAAAGCCTGTGAGCTTTTACAGTCTGAATTCTCCTCCTACAGCACAACTTATTAGAAAAGAAATTACTATTAAATGCCAGGAAAACAAAAGCTATGTTCTTTGCCACCAAGAACTGCTCTTCCACTGTCCCATCATTCACCCTCCCACAACTCTCTACTATCCTTGGTGAAAATCTGGAATATGTAGACAAATTCAAATATCTTGGAGTCTGGATTGACAATAAACTTGACTACACTACCCACATTGAAGAGCTCCTGAAACAGCTAAGACAAAGACTTGGCCTTTTCTACAGGATAAAACACTACCTGACCAGAGATTCCAAACAAAGACTAATCCTAGCATCATTCCTGTCCCTCATTGACTATGCTGACTTCCTCTATGGCCACTGCTCCCTCTCCCATTTAAATAAATTAGACACCTTGTATCATAGAGCTATTAGATTCATTACAGATCTTCCCACCAGCACCCATCATTGCTCTCTCTACAATGCAGTCAGTTGGACATCCCTGCAACACAGAAGAAATAAAAATGCGGCTATCTGGATCTACAAAGCTCTGACAAACAAACTCCCTTCCTACATCTCAAACTGTTTCAACCGGATCACATCCAGGCCTTACACCCTGAGGATCAATAAACTGATCATGCTGAAGATTCCTATCACCTGCACCCGGTATGGAAGAGCTGCAATCAGCTATTCCTAGCACTTATCTGGAATTCTCTTCAAAAGACATTGAAACTGGATACCCTCATTCCTTTAACATCCTTCAAAAGCTGTATACCAGTCTATTCCCAGAATCATGCAACTGCTTCCACAGGCCTAGTCCTCCCACACCCCTCTTCCCCCACCCCCCTTTTAAGCTCCCACCTATTTATCTGTCGTTCTTCTAGCTCATTATCCGACAAACTTCATACATATATCCCACCCAAGTCCAACTATCCGAGCTTTATCCCTACTATACTGTTTGTTTCTCTCCTTTAATATGATTTAGGTTTATTGTCATTTTGCCTTGTATATAATGTAAATATTTGTATATCTGTCTCATTCATAAATGATTGTATTTGTGTTTATTCAGTACCATGGTTTTGTGTAAAATTTGTAACCTTTATTGTTATGACCACTCAGGTCCATCTTGTAAATGAGCTATTCTCAATGATGTTCGCCTGAATAAATAAAGATTTTGATTGATTGATTGATTGATTGAACAAAAAGGAAACAGCAAAAAATGTATTTTCTTTTCACTTTTTCGACAAACAAATGTGAACAACTTTAAAACAAAAATGATAACATGGTATTGTGAGCACAAACGTTCAGCGTAAAATGGTCTACAAAATGAGTGGTGTTTCATTTACAGATACCTTTTAGTTTTTTTATAATTGTCAAAAAACAGCACATAATCCAATTTTTTTCACTTTCTGCAACAAACAAATGTAAATAACTTTAAAACTGAAAAAAGAGAGACCCACAATTGTTGTATAAATTGAATATGACATGGATGGTAGTGAGGTAGTAGAAATATCTCCACTCACTGTCACTTAACTTTAGCCACTCATGGGATATCAATAGTTCAGTGGCAGCTTGTGGAGATATTTCTGCCATCTCACTCTCACCCCTGTCATATCCCACATATAACACTGTCACTTTGGGTCAGTATTTTGATCCCTGTAGTTTCTGTTTCACTGCCTTGTGCTTTAATTTCTTCTGATATGTTGTTAGCTTTTATATGATTTGATATATAAACTGCTACATCCTCTCCCCTTTTTTCTGTTCTGTCCAAATGATATAACTGATATCCTTTGATTTCTGTACCCCATACCTCATTTCCTGTCCACCAGGTCTCTGTTATACATGCTATACATGTCGGTTGTTCTGTTCAATTTTAACAAAACCTCTAGTCAGCCTTCTTTTTTGCCAGACTCCTTGCATTAACAAGAATACAGTTTTTTGGTTTTGTTTTGTTGTTTTTATTTTGTGTACGTGACCTTTTACTTGTGTTCTGCATTTCCCCTCCCCCCCGTTATAAGTTTAAATGTTCTGAAGGGATTTTTGAGTTTATCATGGTTGCATGAGTTTTGGTACCAGTGTCACTTAGGTGTAAACCATCCTTTGCTTACAGGTATTTCTTATTAAATAATGTCTCCCAAGTGTCTATGAAGGTAATTTCTATATCTGAACATCTGTTTAGCAGTCTAGTATTTATTCTTTGTATGGTATGATTTTTTTCTGCATGCCCCCCTAATATAGGTAAAATACCTGACACAGCTGCCTTCTGCCCAAAATGCTTTATGTCTTCGCATAGATCCATTCTTTTGTCAGCAATATCCTTTTCATGATCTCTCTCTACATTATTGATACCCACATGTACTACAACAGTATGCTGTTTTGTTTTGTGCTCAATGACTTTTGGTAGTATGTTTTTTACATCTTTTATGCTAGCCCCAGGAAGGCAGTTTACTTCCCTGTTACTTTTGTCAGTTCCAGAAATTATTGTGTCAGTTCTTCTCAAAATAGAGTCCCCGATTACAAGTACCATTGTCCTTTCTAAGCTTTGTTAATTTTCAGTATTGGCATTTAACACAGCATATCTGTTAGTTAGTGATATTGTGTTATTTCCCAATGCTCTCTGTCCCTTTTTCTTTGGGCATATTTTGTACTGTAGTCCATTCCCCAAGTGCCTAATTTTGTTCTGTATCATTTGTTTCCTGTGTACTGTCTGATTCAACTAGTTCTTCTAATTGAGACTATCTTTTCCTTTTCTCTTTAGGTATTGCATTAGTTACTTTCATTGTGTTCTCTTTTACCAGTTCTCTTAAAGAATTTATCTCCATCAGTAACTGCCTCATGTGTCTACATTTTTGACAAATAAAGCCACAGGAGGATGACTCAGTGACACTCGACATATACTTCAGACAGCTGCTACATTTAACAATGGCATCATCATTACCATAAAATTGTCAGAAAGTTATCAGAGACATTATAGGCCTCCATTTTATGCTAATTTATTCTTGTTCCATTTATCCTTCTTGGTTTAGTTTTAATGAAATCCCAACTTTCTCACAGTGCTTGTGTAGTATTTTGCTCTTAAAGCTCTTTGTGCCAGAGATTTAATTATTATGATTTATATCTAGTATTTTGCTTACTTGATAGTGAAAGCTTCTGTGCCGTGGTCACCTGGTCCATGCAGGACATGCAAGACACACGCTGACGTGTGAGTCTGTGTGCGCACTCGCTCTGGTGGGCTTTTAAGTGTACAGAGACCCAGATGTAGCTCTCTGGGTCACGTGACCTACAGTGGCAAAAATTTGCCCAGAAATTAATTCAAAAATAAAGTTTTACTGCCCAGTAGCACAGCTTTCAGCAATATCTGTGCAATCCCCTTAGTTGAGGCGGAGCAGGATGGCCGTCTTGCCGGCCGCTGCCCGCCTGAAATCAAGCTTCCTCAGACCACTTGCCTGGTTCCCTATCATGGACAAAACCGCAGGCTCTCAGCGCCTGAGCTGTGCCCCTCATCCGAGGTAGAGCAGGACGGCCGTCTCGCCGGCTGCTGCCCGCCTGAAATCAAGCTTCCTCAGACCGTTCGCCTGGTTCCTATCACAGACAAAACCGCAGGTACCAGCTGCCACTGATCTCTCCATTCCTTGTCTGGTGGGGCTTCTTTGATTGGTGCGGCTGCCTGATAGCAGTCGCTGATTGGATCGACGGCTGTGGGCTGCTCGTGCTCATTGGTGCACCTTTTGAACAGAAAATCTCAGCGCTTTTCAGAGCCTTTTTTATCTTTCAAACCTTGCTTCTTGTAACAAGCTTAGATGATTTTTTGCTAGTGATTACAGCCCTTAAACATAAGTAGATTGCTATTATGAACTGCTAATTCTGTTGTTTTGGCCTGCTGTAAACTACTTTTTCAGATCTGTATTTTGTTTGAATTTCTGCTGTTAATTCACTTTGCTTTCTGTATTCCTTCTTCTCGCACTATCTTTCTAAACCTTGCTCAAATCTGCCTGATCTTGTGTCTCTAAATCCTGCTTACAACCTTTTCAGAAAACTATCTGTATGCCTGTACTGACTTTCTCTATTCCCCCGTCCGCTCCTGGCCTCTCATGCTTTTTCTGTCTCCTTTCACTAGTTTCTAAAAACCCCTCCCCAAACTATCCTTAAGTCCTGCTGTTTTGTTTGACCCTGATTGCACCTTCTTTGTTTAAACCCTGATCACCTACACCTCCACCCCCTGCTGATGGTCTTCCGCCAGCCCCCCATCCCCCAATCCCAGGTCTTTTGTTTCTCAGCTCTTAACTGCTTTTTTTCTGTCTCCTGTTCCACAGACTCTCAGCGCCTGAGCAGTGCCCCTCATCCGGGGCGAAGCAGGACGGCCATCTCGCTGGCCGCTGCCCGGCCGAAATCAAGCTTCCTCAGACCGCTCGCCTGGTTCTCTATCACGGACAAAACCGCAGGTACTAGCCACCACTGATCTCTCCGTGCCTTCTCTAGCGGGGCTTCTCCGATTGGTGCGGCTGCCTGATAGCAGTCGCTGATTGGATCGATGGCTGTGGGCTGCTCGTGCTCATTGGTGCGCCTTTTGGACAGAAAATCTCAACGCTTTTCAGCACCTTTTTTATCTTTCAAACCTTGCTTCTTGTAGCTAGCTTAGATGATTTTTCTCCCACCCCCCTCCCAACCCTCCATGAAATACTCAGTAGCTCCTCCCTCCGCTACCTCCCCTTTCGTATCATTGGCTTATCTTTAACCCTGGTCTGAGCTGTCTGCAAACTGCTAAGTTTGTGCTCCCCCTTCCGTCCTGTTCTGTGCTCCTAGCTACTTAAGCTCTCAGCTACTAGTCCAATCTGCCTGTATGTAAGGTTATCAAAATGTCCCCACAAATGGTACTATGTCTTCTTGCAATAACGCTACCTCTACTCCACTTGTCCATGCCTTTAACACCTCAAATTGAAATAGTCCAACCTTGCTTTCTGCCACATGACTACTACTACTCTAATCTCCTGTTGCTTCCTACCCCCAGCTGTGACTCATCCCCATTACTAATAAATAGGTTGTGGATCTACATGACTGCTCATGTCCAAAATAAATGCCACTGGCACCCTCTTGCATGTTCTTCCTTCTTGCACCGCAAACTATGGTATTTTTTTTCTACTTGCTATCTTTCTAACAGGTGATGTTCAGCCTAATCCAGGACTGGCCAATGCACTACATGATACCATTAGTAACGTAAAAGGTCTTATTGTAGCTTACCACAGTATAAGGAGCCTTGCACATAATCTAGCTGAGCTTGATTTATGGGCCACCCTCCACAAGCCTGATATTATATGCCTAACAGAAACTTGGCTAAAACCATCTATACCCGATTCTCTATGCCCCCTTCCTCACTACAATCTATTAAGACTTGATAGAGTTACTCCCAAAAGAGGGGGTGGAACAGCTATATACTTCAGAGAAATCTCGATGTCTCTGTCCTAAAATCTTCTCCCTTATGCCACTGTGAGGCACTTCATGTCCTGCTCACTCTTGGGACCAAAAAACTACATATTGTGTGTGCCTACAATCCACTAACGGTCTAACAGGACTGGATGAGCTAATAGACCAAACATCATGCCTAGCTAGAAGAAATGAGGTCCTCATATTCGGGGACCTTAACATAAATTGGCTGGGCAGTAACCAAGCCACAATAAGGACCAAATTGCAGAGCTATAACCTACACCAACTTACAGATGAACCTACCAGACACGTCCTTCACTCAAACACGAACACGCTACTAGACTGGATCATGACCAATCGCCCTGAAGATGTAATTACCTCTGGAGTACTACTGGATGCCATCACTGATCACTCCCCAACGTACTATATTTGGGGCAAAAATAGACCTTCTCAGATGGGACCTCACTTCATTACCTTCCGCAACTATGCGAATTTCGTCTCTCAGTCTTTCTTACATGACATCGCTGCTACTGATTGGTCCCCCATTCTTATGTCCAATGATGCTCAGACTACTCTCAATCTATTCTTGAAACACTTTCTAGTGCTCCAAGATAAACACTGCAAACTTGTAACCTGTCGAGTAAGAAACAGGCAAACCTGTTGGCTGAAAGCTGACTTACTAGCTAAACTTAAACTGAGGGATAAAAGCTGGCTCCACTATAAAAACTCTGGGCTAACTTCTGACCTTATAACCTACAGGGCCCTGCGCAATGCCTGCAAGAAGGACATCAAAAAAGCCAAGAGCTCCTACTGCAAGGACCTACTCACCACTTCCTATGGGGATCCAAAAAAATTCTGGTCCCATATTAAATCCTTCCTTGGGTCTAGTCCAGCATCTATCCCTAATGACATGTCTCTTGGGGTACACTGTAATAATCCCAGAACCATTGCTAACTTCTTTAACGACAAATTCTCGGGCTTAACTAATTACACCTCCTCTTTCCTTGTCCAGCCAGTCATATCCAACCAGCAAAATACAATTGGTCCTCATTTCTTTTTCAGATCAGTCACAAAATGCGAAGTGCTTAGACTGCTAAACAGTATACTGGAATGCACTGCAGCTGGCTCTGACAATCTAGAACCAAAACTCCTTAAGATTGCAGCACCCTTTATAGGTGCTCTCGTGGACAAGATTTTCACACTCTCCCTGTGCCAAAGCTTCATCCCTAAAATCTGGAAAACAGCTAGGATTACCCCTGTTTTCAAAAAAGGAGATCGAAAAGATCCCTCAAACTATAGGCCCATTGCCATACTGTCTGTCCTAAATAAAATTCTAAAGAAGCTTGTAGCTGCCCAGACAATTGATTTCCTTCAGATATATGACCTGCTTTCATCAGCCCAGCATGGTTTTCGCAAAGGTCATAGCACCACCTCTGCCCTTCTCAAATTCACGTCAGATACTCTAGAGGCCATGGACTGTGGCCTACTCACCGGGGCAATTTTTATAGACATGACCAAAGCATTTGACCTAGTTGATCACTCCATCCTTCTTGCTACCCTTGGATCACTAGGCTTCTCAGACAATGTTGTAAGGTGGTTTAGGAACTACCTATCAGACAGGACTCAAACTGTGAAATACAATTCTACTATCTCTGACAAGACCATGATAAACATTGAGATTCCTCAAGGCTCCATACTTGGGCCCCTACTCTTCTCTCTCTTCGTAAATAACATCTCTGCTGACCTGCACAGGACAACCTCCTTGCTATTATGCAGATGATATTGTTCTGTATGCTAGCGAAAAAAGCATTGAGGATATAAACAATCTACTCTCTTGACTTTCAGCTAGTACAGGAATGGCTGTCTACTCACAAACTGGTATTGAATGAGTCCAAACCCCAGGCTATGCTCTTTGGATCCAACGTGAGACTCAAACATTCACATCCAAATTTTAAAGTCACCTCCTTAAATGGCTCACTAGTTTGGGTGGTAAATTCATTTAAATATCTGGGCATCACCCTTGATCCATCACTAACTTTTGACTTACACATCAGTCATACCTGCTAATTGGTCAACTCCAAACTTGGAATAGCCTACCAAACCAGTTATGTGCTCACTCCCTCAGCAAGGCTTGCCATAGCCCGTGGCATACTCCTTCCATCACTCACCTATGGTGCTGCAACTTATGCCTCTGTGTGCAAATCAGTCCTTCGGAAATGGGATGTCACATATAACAATATCTGTCGCTATGCATCCTCCACCCACCGTCTGAAACACCACTGTCCCCTCTACTCAGACCTAGGATGGCTTTCTCTGAATGAACTGAGGCTTCATATGTACGGCTTTATCATTGACAACCTGGTCGGCCTACAAATACCTGCATCCCTTGCAAAACTCTTCCAAAATCTAACACCTTGTTATGGGCTGAGGTCTGCTGACCAGGCCCCTGTCTTATCCCCAGACACAAAACCACAAAAGGTGCGAGTGCTTTCATCTGCCATGCCCCCAAATACTGGAACTCCCTTCCATTAGCTTTGCGCCAATCACCATCTCATGCATCTTTTAAAAAAGGGCTGCAAAACCATTTTGACCCTTCCCACAAGTGCACCTGCTTCAAACCACCATAGTTATTCTTGTTCCTGCCCTTCTCTCTCTCCATGGCCTTTTACTGGCCTGACCCTCTTTTTCGTTAATGCACTTATCCTTACCAATCTGCTCCAACCCCTTTCGTACTTTCACTCTCATCCCTTCCTTTCTTGACATATCCCTCCCTTCTTGCTCTCACCTCTTATCACTTCCAGTATTCCTCCTACATTACTTTATTCTTTCCCTTATCAGCACTAAATTGTTCAATCTGGCTCATGTTTTCTTCCTTATAGCAAATTTTAGGTAGTCTTTGGTTTGTACTGCTCCTCCCTTATCTTTATTTTTTCTCTACACTGGTATTGCATCTGCAAATTGCTCTGTATACTATTGTCAAATAATTTGTACTTGTACTGAAATGTCTCCCTGTATTGTTGTACTGTACCCTCCCAGGTCGTGCCTGAAAATAGTCATTGCTATGGCTAGTGCATCTACCCAGTAAACAAAAACTAAATAAATAAATAAATAAAATATATTTTCGTAGTTTGATCACCTGTAGTCCATTGTCAACAAAAACTAAATAAATAAATAAGGCTATCCACTCTGATAAGGCCCTTCATTTCAGATCTAACCTCCAGTCTAATATCAATCCCCCTGAAAAATTCTAGAAATGTATCCACTCTGTCTTTGACCCCCCCCCCGCCCAGTCCACTCCCCTTATTCTCATGATGAATGGCTCACCAGTCTCTGGCTCTTCCTCTGTCTCTGCTCATCTTATAATTTTTTTCACCACCTGTGCTCTGCCATCCCCCTCCTCCTCTAGCCTTCTCCTCAGCTCCCCTCTGCTTCCCTCCTCCACCATCACCCAAAGGCTTCCATTTCTTCCGTCTACCCCCCATGAAGTTTCCCTCATCCTAACCTCACTCAGCCCCTCTAAGTCCAGGCTTGATGGAATGGATCCCAAGCTCCTGCATAGCTTGACCCCAGCCATTGCCTCCCCATTAGCTCACATTCTGAACCTTTCCTTCTCCCTCTGCACTGTCCCCAGGCTTGGAAAGTTGCTAAGGTACTCCCCCTGCATAAAGGGGGATTGCAGCTGGTTTTAGTGTTATTTATTTACTGTCGTCTATATCTATTTATTATGGCTTTTAATTATTTATTTGTTTAGTGACCTTGCATGCATTTTTTGTATAATCCTGCCATGTTTTACACCTTTTGTAAGGCGCCCAGAGCCTCCAGGATTGGGCGCAATAAAAATAAGATTTTACTTACTTACTTTATTTACCCCTCCTCCCCTGGAAATATCTGGCCCATTTGTCTCCTCCCTTCCTTTGCTAAGCTCCTAGAGATCCTTGTCTACTCCAGACTTGCTAACTTCCTTAACTCCTCTGATTTCCTCTCCCCCTTCCAGTCTGGCTTTAGGAAGCACTATTCCAATGTATCCTCCCTACTGCCGGTTACTGACTCTATCCTCACTGGGATGGATCAGTGCCATATCACCTCAGCTATATTCATCGACCTAGCCAAAGCCTTTGACTGGGTGTCCCACCCTCTCCTCCTTTAATGAACTGTGCTTCACTAGCCTCTCAACCAATGGTGTTGACTGCTTCTGTTCATACCTCTCGGGCCATCAACAGTTAGTACAGGTGGGAGGCATCCAGTTCCCCCCTCCCCATCATAGCTGGAGTCCAAACAGGGCTCCATCCTGGGTCCTGTCTCCTTCTCCATTTTTCTCAGTCACCTCCCCTCTGCATGTGTCTGCTTGCACATCCATATGTATGTGGATGACATGGTCATCAACACTTCTGGCCCTGCAGCCTCTGTCATGGTTAGGCTGCTCCTGCAGGGCTTCCACGATGTACTGTGCTGGTTTCATGACAATCAGCTCAAGGTTAACACCAAGAAGATGGTGTCCATGACCTTCGATACCTGCTAGAACTGGCCAGGTTCTCGTCCCCCTGTTTTCACCACTTTAGATGGCACATCTTTGGAAGTGGTCCCTGCTTTCTGGTACTTTAGCGTGTGGCTCAACAACAAGCTTGATTTATCTGTTCACATGGACACCATCCACGCCAAACTCTGTCCCAAACTAGGCACCCTCTTCTGCAATAAAGACTGCCTCTCCCTCCAGGTTCGCAAGGTTTTCCCAGTCTTAGATTATGTGGACATAGTTTATGGTGTCGCCCCCTCCTCCTCGCTTACCAAACTGGATATCCTATGCGGTGCCTTCTGCAATTTCACCACTGACTCTTCCCCTCTGTACCCATCACTCTTTCCTCTACTCTTCCCTCTTCATCCTCCCCTTGCCGTCACATTGCCAAGCCCACTGCGCTGCCTTCATTGCCAAATACTAGTTTGGGTCCCTCCCCTCATACCTTTCTTTCCTGATTTCCCCTGCTCCCTACTCTTCCTACTTGCTTCATTCCAAGGATACCTGCACCTTCCCCATTCCCCACCCTTACTCTTCTGCTGGCCAAGCTGCCTTCTTCTGTCACCTCCCTCCTTCAGGAATCTACCCCCTCCCTCTCCACTTCTCCCCTTCTCTCCCTGCCTTTAGACACTACCCAAGGCAACATCCTGTACCATCCTGTTCCTGTCTGCCACCTCCCTAACCCCATGACCTTTCCCTCGACCCTCTCCTGCTTAGTCCCCTAGTTGATGCCTTTCACCATTTTACCCCTACCCCAACATGTACTGTGCACTTTGGCTCACACATAATTATTCACTGTTCACTGCTATATAAAAACTGTTGTTATATTAAACCAGCAAGCTTACTGATGCCTCTGTATGTACCCGTTATCCTATTTAACGCTGCATTTGCATTTGTATTGTAAGTTGTTACTCCCTACATCCCCTTCTACGGGTTGCACCTGGAAACAAGCCTCAGCTCAGTGTACCTTTCCCAGTTAACAACGTTTAAATAAATAAACACATACAAAAAGGGAGTGGAGGAGTTGTCAAGACTGTCTGGCTATGTCTTAAACACAGTAAAGACTGAGGTCCTTGTTCTTCATCACAAAGTATCCCTGGAGTTCAGACAACAACATCAGAGGAAGTGAGGAATACATGTTTCTCATATTTTTATTTTAGGTAGAAGAAGGCACTGGGCCAATCAAGACTACCTCCCACTCCTAGTGGCTATATTAGTTAGGACCACATAACCATTTATCAACTTCTAACCTGAATTTATCAAAATCATTAATATTGACCAGGTTTTGTGGAAAAGTATTCCACGGTCTGCATGCCAGTATGGTGAAGTAATTGTCCCTCTTAAATGTTAACACTTGTTGCATCTGCAATTGTCTAATGTGAAATCCAAGGTACATAGATCTTAACAACATATTAATGTTAAACTGTTTAGATAGTTCTCCATCTCCATCAGCTCCATTATTTTTGAGTCAGGTTGGGAGTGGACCCATAGACACTTTTTAAAGATATCTCCTAGCGCTATAAGACAGTATTTCATGTCATTTCATTTTTATTTTATACTGACAGGCAGATGAGCATAACTGCCCATTATACAATGGCAAGAAAATTTCCTGGTCTCTGATTGCTCAGTCTTGGGCTGGCCCCGTGCTGTTATCCCAGTACAACATCACGGGTCTAGTCTCAGCCTCACTGTGAACCTGTAGATGAGCTATATGATGAGCTAGATGACCTCTTTTTTTGCATCTCCTCCTAAGAAACAAAAATATTTTCCCACGCTAAAAAACATTCTTTCAAATTATTTTTTTATTTTATATATAACAACGAGCCATTGTATAGTAGCAGTAATGCCCTCCAGGGTGTGTGTCGTTTGGGATAACGTCACGCCTCAGTTGTTGGATGCACTCGGCCTGCGGCCCCATGCCCAACCACCTGAGGCATGATGTTATCCCAGCACGACACACATCCTGTTGGGCATTATTGCTTAATTTTCATATGGGACCAGTTTACGTAATAGTCCAGGTTTAGGAGGGATATTACAGAGGATATGAAAAGGTGGAATGTGCTCCCCTTACCATTTCCCTCACAGATTATGACAGCGAAGATGAATATTTTACAGTGGTATCTGTACTTTTTCGATCTGTCCCATGTAATATCTTGACTAAGACATTCGTAGAATGGCAAAGGCAATTATGTGGATTAGTTTTGTGGACAGACACACACATATTATATTTCTTATCTAAGATTATTTAAATAATCATTTGTGCAATGAAAATCTGTTAGACACTGAAATCATGGATATATTGCATGAAGATTGTGTACAACCAATCTACTTTGTTTTTATGAAAAAATATCCCAGGTATTGGACAAGGGGAAACCAGTCGACTGTATTTATTTGGATTTTTTGAAAGCGTTCAATAAGGTTCCCCACTGGGCAATCATCCAGAAGTTGGTTAATTTAAAACTTAACCATAATATCATAAGATGAATATTTATTTATTTATTTGTTTTTCAGAGATACACCTTTGAGCAGCAAGTGTTCTTTTTCAAAGGTTCCACGTCAGTTACATTACATTTAGGCACATAGTTTAGCTCAAGGGAGCTTGGTCAAATGATAACATTTAATAGAGACAAGGACATTTTCAGTGATGGTCCGGATAGGGCCTAGTCTGGTACATATGCTATTGCAGTTAGTAGAAACCCTGACGACTGATACATTATGGAGATACATTATTAGCCCGAATGGGGCTTGGTCTATGGGGCAGCAAGAGTTTTAAAGCTTTACTGTTTTGGGGTAGCCCTCTGGTGGTGGCAGTGGGCAGCAGGCAATTGACAGTTGCCATAGTTATCACATGTAGCAGCAGTATGCTGCCATCTTTATGAGTTCTTTTTTCAGGAATGATTTAAACTGCAAAATCTTGGGTAGGCCCTGTATTGGTTCTGGGAGATCGCTCATCCAGTATGCAGCTCAGGTAGCAAATGAACATTTCCCTAGGCTTTTTTTTACAGTAGCAGACTTCGAGGGCTTGTTTATCCATACTCCTGGATGAGTAGTTATTAGTAACTGGGCAAAGAAGGTCACTGATAGCTGATGGGGTGAGGTCTAGCTGGGCTTTTCTTGCCAGGAGGCATGTCTAGTATTTTAGCCTTTCACGGAGTGGGAGCCACCCAGTATGGGAGTACAGGGAGCAGGTGAATGTTAGTCTGTCTGCACTGCAAACAAAGTGGCATACTTTATTGAGGACCAGGTATATCCTATTTAGGATTGTCTCACAGGCCGCACCATATATGGGGAGACCATAGTCTATGATGGGGAGTATTGTTGCGGAGACTGCCAGACATCTTGCTTCCAGGGTAAGGTTCAATTTTTGCATGTAGAGTGCGCCAAGTTTTTGATTAGTCAGGTTTGTTATGTTGTCAACATGGGTGGCAAATGAGAGGGTGTCATCTAGGGTGATACCCAGGTACCTGAAGGTTTCAACTTGTTCCAGGGCTGCACCATGTGTAGTGAGGATATCCAGTGGGGTGCCTTCTTATTATTATGTTGCTCTGCGAACAACATCATTTTAGTTTTTTTGTAGTTTAGAACAAGTTTGTTCCCTTCAAACCATTCTTCGAGGGCCTTGAAACTGGTTTGGAGATCTCTGGTAACAGTAGCCATTTGGGAGTTACTGTTGTAGATTACCGCATCATCAGTGTATAATATCATTTTGGAATGGGGGCAGGCTTCGAGAAGCCTGCTGATGGAAAGACAGAAGAGGAGAGGGCAACGTATTGACCCCTGTGGGACCCCAGCTGTGAACCTTTTGAGAGTACCCCATCAATCTTGACCCACTGTGATCTTCCTGAAAGGTAACATCTAAATCAAGAGAGGGTTTCAGTTGAGAGGCCAAGTGCAGCTAGCTTATCTAGTAACAGCTGGTGACTTGTAAGGTCCAATGCCTTTGTCAAGACTATATATGTAGCGCCTACCAATTGGCCTTTGTCAAGAGCCATGTGTAGATTGTTGGTGTACTCAACCAGTGCAGTACCAGTGCTATGGAGTTTTCGGAAGCCATGTTGTTGCTTACAGAGCAGGTTATATTTGTTTAGGTAGGAGACTAGTTGGTTTGAAGCAATTTTCTCTAGCGCCCTGGACAGAGGGGAGAGGATGGAGATCAGTCTATAGTTGTCTACATTGGTGCATTCTCCACTTTTGTTGACTGGTGTGACAATGGCGGCTTTACAGGTTTCAGGGAGCTGGAAGAATTGTAAGAACATATTGAAGATTTTGGACAAGGGAGTTGCTAGTACATCCAGAGCGTGGGCTAGTAGCTTCACATTCACCATGTCTCCGCCCAGTCTTGTTTTGCCTAGGACCTTTTTAATATAGTTAACAACGTCCTTCACTGTGACATGCTTGAAGTAGAACTTTGGGAGATCCATTTCAGTGCCAGTTGAAGAGCTTTGTCCAGTGTGTTCTTCTTTGTTGTTGCTTGGAACCTTGGATATGCAATTGGTTGAGCAATAGAATACAAAGGCTGGGCATAAATGGGTATTTTTCAAAATTCAGTAAGGTTACCAGCAGGGTACTACAGGGGTCAGTACTGGGTCCAGTCTTATTTCAAAACTTTATCTTAGATATGTGCAAACACATGAGCAACTGGAACTGCAGATATGCAGATGATACAGAATTAGCAGGTGTTATAGGTACTATTGAAGACAAAGAGCCAATCCAGGCAGATTTAGATACAATTTATAAATTATCTGAAAAATGGGGAATTAAATTTAATCCTGGTAAGTGTAGCGTATTATAGATTGGAACTCAGAAAAACAAATATACCTATAAATTGGGCCGAATTGTGATTAAGGAAGTGCAGTATAAAAGGATCTAGGTGTCATTATAAATAATAAATTCATATCAGTTGCTAAAGCTAACCACATGTTAAGGACGGTGAGAAGAAATTTAGTTAGCAGAAGGGCTGAGGTTATTATGCCCCTATATAAGGCATATGTCAGGCCCACTCTAGATTATGCAAGTCAGGCATGGTATCCATTTAACAGGGAGGATAGTGACAAAATTGAGAAAATACAATGACATGCCACTAAGTTGATTCATGGCATAAAACATTTTAGCTATCATGACCATCTGAAGTATCTAAATCTTATGCCCCTGGAGGCCAGAAGAAAGAGGGGAGATTTAATGTTATGTTTACAATATAATGCAGGATGAGTATTTGATAAATGAATTAGGTTTGGAATTTAAAAATTGTAATTTGGGCACAAGGGGTCGCCACTTACAAATTAAACCAAAGAAATTTCAAACCAATAAAAGGAAGGCTTTCTTTACGTAGTGTATTGTAAATATGTGGAATTACTTACCAAGTAACATAATTATTAATAATGGTAAAATGGAATTTAAAATCAAATTGGGCAAATATATTCTTGGGGGACAAGAACTATCCTATTACCAGTGATCGAAGGAGCTATTGTGGGCTTATAGCCTTCTTTGTGACAAAACACTTCATTATGAACATATCTGGAATAATATACATTTGGAATAATATTCTTTGGTAAAGCAAATAAGAATGGGGGTGGGCCCCTCCTAAACCTGGAGTATTATTGGAAGGCAGCCCAAATACGGTATACCCAGCATTGTGGAAACATGGACTAGAGGGCTAGACAGAAGGAGATAGAGCAGCATGAGATGGGGAAATTTGTTTTGGCAACAGCCAAATTCAAATGTGAAATGGATACTCGGAGGATGAATATCATATTAGATATTTTTTAGCCCCACCTCCTTGGTCTGTGTAGGTGGTTGTTTGTGTGTCTGTAAATTAGTTTTGTTGATTTTTATGTTCTTCCGCTGGAGCACCTATACCATTTTTGCAAATCTCATCTGTGAAAGTCTTCCGGACAGAATTCTTGCAGTTCATTGCTGCCATGAGTATTTTCAATTAAAATCAACTTTTTAGGAAGCAATCCCAAACCATGACTTCATCGGCTGGCCAAGCTGCCTTCAGACACTGTATGCCTAAGCTGTGGAACACCGTCCCTGCAAGCACTGGACAAGTGCCCGCACCCACTCACCTCAGACACTTCATAAACGTGCACTGCAACTCATCCTGCATATGCTCATAGCTGTGCCGGCTCAGTACTCTGCCCCAGCATCCCACTCCAGAACTGAATTAGTCATCTCAGTTCTAATTGCTGGCTTTGCTTCCTTCTGTATGAACTGATGATTGTCAGTAGCTGCAAGTCACATTGATAATGCCCAAATACAAACATGTATGTATGTATGTTCAAATTTTTCCAAATGATGTTTCAACCTAGCAATGTATCTGAACTGTTACTATACTTGCTTGTACGTGTCTGTTTCCTTATGTCCCCCTTCCCTCAGGATGCACCTGGAATCGAGCAGTACTCTGCTCAGTGTGCCTTTCTGGTTAAACTCTTAAATAAATAAATAAATAAATAAATAAAACTAAGGACTGCTTAGGGTTGCCACCTTTGGATGAGGCAAAGACTGGATGTGAAACCACACCCTAAACTCTGCCCCTAGCCACACTCCTTGTCGTGGCTGACTGTGCACTGTTCCTCCTCCAAAGTCAATTGTTAAGTCAGTAAAAGACAACACTTAAAGCAGCAGTTCAACAAAAACGTTAACATGCTGTACCCGTTACATTTGCTTTTCTACGTTCTTCCTATTTATTTATTTATTGAAATTGTTTTACAGGTAAAAGTAAAGAGATAAAGGAAGTCTCATTTACAGATGTGATCTTGGGAGAAGACAAGGAAAATACGGTAAATAGTATACAAGGATATATAATAAACAAATTATGTCCTGTAATGTATACTATATATTTTCATGGACCCAGTGCCTTTCCATGTCCACAATACTATTTCAAAGCTAAAAAAGTGATCATACTCTTTTTCTGAGGAAAATAATTAATGTAAAAAATTAAGAAATGCTTCAGTTCTAGCAGAGAGAGAAAGTGATAAAAAGCCAGCATATGAAAGTGGAAGATAATGTTTTACTGTTACAAAAGGTAGTGTCAGACATTTTGCTCAGCTTTGCTGCTGTGCTGCTTCAAGATGCAGAGTAGAAAAGATTAGGGTAGATATCTCATAATGGTCTTAATGGCCATACTTTACCCCTCCCAGGTTGATTGCTTTTACAAAGAAAGGGCTATACTGACAATAGAATGTGTTTGTAAAATGGGCATGCAGCTGAAACAAATCTGCTTTAAGAGTACGTGAGCAGTCAAAATGGCTCAAAAAACCTGACTGTCTCTGAGCAAAACTGGATTACCAGATAGAGACCCTGAAAACCGGATTACCAGGTAAAAAAACACTGATGGGTGGCAAACCTAGGACTGCTGTCTTTCAGTACGCTGGATTACAGCAACATGAACAGCACTAGCACCAACAGTCTTTTCTTCAGAATACACCAAACTGTCCAGTGCTGGAATCTTCAAAGATCTACAACTCTCTGTGGACAAAGGAATTGACTGTTCCCTTCCTGAGGCAGCTGTTTAGCACCTCCTTAGAATGGCTTTTTGTTAATTGGGGCTATCCACTGCCCCTCCAGGATTCTCCTGGGTTCAAATTCTTGGGTATGTCCTTATGCCTTCTTCCCTTTGAACTGCGTGGAAGGTGGAATCTCAGCTGGACTAACTCTGAACTTCCCGTCCTGGATCTCATTTGTTTTTAAATCCCTGCTTACTATCCTTTCCTCCCCCTAACCCTTCCTACCCTTCTCAGTACACTGCCCTAGCTTGTCATATGTAGTGTTGGCATGTGAGTGTTGCCGTCTTTTAGGATAACTCACCCCTAACTAGCATGTATCCTTCCATGTTTACCCCTGCTCAGTGTCAGGGTCTATATGTAAATATATTTATGCAGCTGTAATGTGGTGATTCTATTGCTATGTTCTCAGATTCTTTCTTCCTTGATTCTCATTATATTGTTAATTGTCCCTGACCCCAGTTCAACTCTCGTTGACTGGTACTGCTGTAACCTCGATGTCCTTTATTGTCTTATTGTTTTATGTCTAGGTCCATCTTGAAAATGAGCTTGCTCAATGATGTTTGCCTGGTTAAATAAAGATTTTGATAGATAGATTGATTGATTGAACATCATTTTCATCCTGCCAACAAACTGGCCTGTGGAACTCACCCACCCACCAAAAAGACAGTGACTTGTCGGGCAGATGCCCCTTTAATTTGTGCAAATGAATTAGTTTTTACTGAAGTAATAAAAAATAGTAAAGAACCGAAGAAAACCCTTAGAATAACTTAGAATGGACATCAGGTGGCATGTTACTAAACTAAAATCACAGGTGACTGCAAAATTACAAGTTTTCATTACAATTCTGCTTTATCTTTTCATTACAGTATTGGTTTTTTACCTGATATTTGGAAGAGGGTCACCGTTGTGTCTGTGCATAAGTTGGGTGACCATGCTGCTGCTGACTGTACTACATGCCCAACTCCCTATTGTCCCCCTTGCCCAAGACTCGGGGGGTGGGGAATCATCAGTAATCAACTGCTGGATTACTTTCCAGGCATGATCTCCAGGGCAAAGAACAACTTGGCTTTCGTAAATATCATAGTACTGATACTGCTTTGATTGAATTAACTAAGAATATCCATGTGGCCCTGGACAGAAAGCAGTATGTCAGTGTAGCCCTTCTGGACCATTTAAAGGCCTTTGATTTGGTTGACAAGGAGCTGACGATAACAAAACTTGTGGAGATGGGCCTGTCAGATGAGACTACCACATGGTTCTTGGATGATCTGGGCAACAGATCACAAGGATTAAGGTGTGGTGATGCTCTTTTGAGAAACTGTACCTTAATTCTGTGGTCCCCTAGAGCTCTAGTCTTGGTCTGCTGCTATTTAGTTTGCTCATTAACAATATTTCTAGCCAGCCCGGTGGCACTGAGGGTTGAGGCGCTGGATGCCACACCTCGCGCCATGCCGGCGACCCAAGTTCGGGAACAAGTTTGGGCATCTGGTGTCAGCAGGGGAGGGAGAGGATTGAGGGCCTGATGGACTGCTCTCCTCTCCCTTGGGAGGGATCCAGGGTATCTCCGGTGCAGTAGAGATCCCTGGTTGAGACTGGAGGTATGACAATCGTGGAGCACTAAGAGAGGGGAAAATATGGAAAAAATCCCCATCCTCAGGATAGGTGAAGGCACCTCTGTCCCTGCAAGGCCACACTCCCAACACCGGGCATTCTCCTCTCCAGGCCAATCGCTCAGCCCAGCACACTAGATTCTAGACAGAGCACCCTGGGTGGATAGGTCAGCCCCACCTTGAGGAGGTTCAGAGCTGGGGGGTCCATTGGGCTGGTGCGAGGAGAAGGAGGTGTCTCTGATGGGAGGTAGACCTTGGGGTGAGGTAGACAAATGCTGGAGAGAGTTATCCATAGGGAACAGCATAAAGAAAATTGGCAAAAAAAAAAAACATTTCTAGAGTCTGTAAGTACCACAGATCTTCATTGTAAGCAGATGATGTCATGAACCCACTCGTGAGGGTCAGATCACTGAGCTCACACTGTCCATCCCTAAGTGCAATCCGTGACAGGGAAGGGGAAAACAAGGATACCCTCCTCATGTACATCCAGAGTGCTCACTGGGTTTACAGCTGAACACTCACCACCAGGTCCCAGAGTATCCCTCCATACTTTGGATCAGGCACAATACCAGTCTTGAATCAGCACTATAGCCTAGAGGTTAGAGGAACGAGGTGTGAACGAGCTTGGTACATCCAGCAGACCAGACCTGAGTTTGATTCTCACAACCTCTGCTTGCATACTGTGTGACTCTGAGCAAGTCATTTAACCACCCAGTGCTCCCAAGTGGCCCCTGAAAACAGGCACTTGTGCCTAGTGGGCCTTACCCAGTTACCAAAGACTAAAATAAAAATTAAAAATTAATATTAATCCTTTTCCATGGCTATTACACACAGGAGGAAGGCCCAAGTGTTACGCCCTCTTCAGGTAGCAGTGCAACATCTGATTTGGTCTTCACCCTACAGGACATGCAATAACCCAGTTCACAATCCCTGCAGACTCGTATGAGACTCTGGTACTTTCTCTAATCCTGCCAGATGTCCCCACAGACCCCTTTCAATTTGGATGCAACTGGTGGCCCTTCTAAGCATTAACAGTTGTCAATAATTTGTAATAAAAACTACAGTCAGACATATAATATAAGGAATCTCACGCAAACAGAATTTCTTTAGAAAAACAAAAGTCTTTACTTCAACAGTTAAATAAATGCAATAACAAGTAAACAAGAACATATATTAATTTAGGTTACAGTATGGAAACAAATTTGGGAAAATATACAATTTAAACGCCTTAAAACTACTTCTCTATCTTAAAGATGAAAATGTTCAAATTCCTTTTTCTGTGTAGCAGCTTGGCAGTTCTGTTGTGCTCAGGAAAATGTCCAAAACCAGAATGGCCAACTTGCTCTTTGCTGGAGAGCTTAACTATCTTTTCTGAAATTTGTAGTGTCATCAGATCTCCAGTCATCAGGAAACCAGTGTATTTTCTCACCAGTGACCCACAGCATGATTTATGACAGTTCAGAATTAACCTCTTTGAAGTCTCAGGTTTTTACAATATACTCTGACAGTGACTTTTACACAGTACTGTTAGAAGGTGTGTGCCTTTTTTATAGTACCTCACACAGGCCTGTTAGGAAGGTATTCCCTGGCAAAAACATACTTGGGCCCCATAAAATGTGATATGCTATCATAGTTTCTGAGATCAAAAAGCACTATGCTTCTGTAGTGCATGTTTATGGCAGGCAAATGGGTTTTGGCACATCTCTGTTAAACATTAAAAAAGGAGAATGAAATCTCCCTGGCAAACAGGAGGCCTTCAAGTCAAAAGGTTACCCCTTTTTAAAAAAATCTAGGCTTTTCCCTATGCCTTGAATTAACACTGGCATGGGCATTCACAGAAATCACATAATACAATATATGACATAAATATATGTTGCAAATAATGATTGGAAGATGACTAGCTCGCGACAGATGATACTGTTATTTTCTTTAGAAACCAGGCTCTGTCTGCCCTTGAACAATGTCTGCAGCATGACTTCAGTAAAGTCTGCAACTGGTTTTCTGCTAATAAATTGATAGTCAATGCAAAGAAAACTAAAAAAGTGCTGTTCAGAAGTAGACACAGACTCAAGGGCTGCCCAAGCCTATACATCTCCACACCTTCTGGTGACCCTATTGAACAGGTGAACGTGTTTAAATATTTGGGGTTATTCTTGATCCACTGTTATTTTCTGCACATATCGATGCTGTGGTTTGAAAAATTCACTAGCGGCTTGATTCGCTTTCTCGGAACAAGAACAACTTCACAAAGGAGGTTAAACTGATGCCAGTCCAGAGTCTAATAGTACCAACTTCTGGCTATGGTGTGGTGATGTATTCTGGTGCTAACAAAGTCAACCTTGAGAAACTCTCCCTGGTTTTTAATCAGGCTTGTAAATTTGTGCTTGACCACAAGCATGATACTCACACATGTCATCTGGTCATTAACCTAAATTGATGGCCCTTCCACCACCAAGTGCCCTTCCAGTCGGCACTGTTGTGCAAAAAGGCAGTACTAGGATTCATGCTAATCGACATTAAAAAATTCTTTATCTTTTTGACCAATGGGTACACTGTGCATGCAGTGTGCGGTGGCGGGCTCCAAATAACATTGGGGACTGTCCTTGAGCAGCTGTCTTTCCTGTACAATCCACCAAAGCATGTAAGTCACTACTTAGTGACTTTTGTGACATTCCTTCCCTATTTTCCTTTAAAAAACATGTAAGACCTTACTTTTATGATAAAATGTTGTGTAGGTGTAATTTATCTGAGCTTCTCTCATTATCACATTAATAGTCTTGTACACTACTGCTTATTACTTATACGCTGTCTGTTGTTGAACCACTGCTTGTTCTGTATTACATTGTATTGTGTATTATGTTGTACAACTTGGATTATCTTTGAAAAAGGGCTCTGAGCTCACGGGGATGTGAGAGTCATCTATAACTGCTGGGATAGAAGCATAAGACAGGTGAATTCAGGGGTGAGCTCCATGATGAAGAGGCAGGGCACCTCAAAGCACTGGAGGTTTAGCCTGTTTGCACAGTGATGATTTAATGAACTGTTTCTAGCAGCTGCTCTGATTTGTGCTGTGGTTTGTTGTTTTAAAACTGAGAGCAAACCTTTGGCACTTTTGGTGGGTTGCTTGGGAATCAACTTTTTTTCTGGGGACAGTTGTCACCTGGTACAGGAAGCAGGCCACAGTGGGCTGTTGGGCTCCTTGGCAGCTTTTTGAGGGGAGTCAAAGTAGCTGCTTCAAGGAATCCAGAGATTGTTCAGTGGTCACTGATGGACAGATTCATGTTTTTTTTAACGTTAACATTTTGCTAACACACACATAAGAGGGAAGGGGTATGGAAACAAATAATCATAATGATACATTTTTAATGCTGTTTCAACAGATTATGGCGAATACTGAACAGAAGGGTTTGATGTCTGAGTTGTAGAAATTATTTAAAGGTTTTCAGTATCCAACAGTGGATCACGTAAAAAAAAAAAGTGGAAAGAGGAAACTGACATACAAATTTAACAAAAGGATTAGGAATCCATTTGAGAACATGTGCATAAAACTATGTAACCTATGGGTGTAATTTTTTCCCATAAGGTATCACTGACATCAAAAACTCATAATACCTTTGCTCTGACATCAGAAAGTCATAATACTATTGTTCTGACATCAGATCAATGGTATTATGGATAGGGGCCCAGATATTCAAAGCTTTGTGTCAGGCATAAAATGGTTGTGCCCATGCTGTGCATGGGTTTCTGCCAGAATCCCATATTCAAAGGGTACCTTTGTGCATGCTAATTGCGCTTGCACCCCAGTACAGAGATAATGTATGTGGCATGCAGAGGTGGGGGCAGTATCATGTATAATGGTGCAGCATGATATTCAGCGTGTTTGTGCTATGATAACGGGTTTGCTTATGTCACTTATTGATGTGCAGTTACCACCTTTAAAAAGGCTGTCTTAAAATGGAGCAAGCCCTAGAGGCAGACGGAGACAATGTAGCCACACGCCAAGATGGTGCTCATGGGAGCGCACATTGTGTACCTCATGCAGCAGGTCCTGGAGGGTGAGGAGAGGGCCAGTGCCCACCCTGGGCCCAGACATAGGCCACGGAGATGCTATGCTGCAAACAGACAGTACTGTCCATGAGTCATATTCAAAGTCCTCAGTGATGACCAGATAGTGGGCTGGTAGGCTCAACAGGCCCATGCTCAGGCAACTGTGTGAGCTGCTGCGTGACCAGCTCCAGACAGACACCCAGTACAGTCACGCATTGTCCACAGAGCTCAAGGTGATGGCTGCAGTGTGTTTTCTGGCCATCGGAATAGTCCAAACAGTAGTGGAGGACACAACTAGTACCTTGCAGTTAGCCACCTTGAACCTGTTGGGCCAGTTCCTAGACACCCTGCTGGTCCATGCTGGGGATTCATTATATTCCCCACCTCACCAGCACAGTGAGCAGCAACCATGCAGCACTTCTGTTGGGTTGTACACCTACTATCTGTACTTGGTGCCACTGAGTGCACCCATGTTGCCATCTGGGCACTCACCAGTGATGGAGTGGAGGCCTATGTCAATAGGAAGGGGTACCAGTCCATCAACTGCCAGGTAGTGTGTGATGCAACAGGGTGCATCATCAGTGTCCTGGCATGGTATCCCAGCAGCACCCACCACACCTTCACCTGGCACAACTCCATCCTATGCCAGAGGTTTGAAAGTGGGGACATCCCGGGGGTGCGCTGTTGACCACACTTGCTAAGTGGACATGCTTCACATGGTCTCTGCAGACTTTGGACTTAAATCACTATTTTGGACTTAAATCACTAAAATACTTCAAAATCTTTTTTGTTACTTGGACTATCAAGGTGCACAATCATATAGCTCTTTTAGAGAGGAATTGAATGAGAGCGCTCAAGATAATGGGTTGCTCGAATAAAGGCAGAACCGGCGGTTCCAAAACACAATTGCCAGCAGAGCAGCAGGCCACAACTATGCCAGTAGAGGCCTCAGAGTCTAGTGAACCACCCTGGAACTCCCTCACCTTTTCTATGAGGGCAATCAATGGCAAAGTGGAAGAGATTCTTCGCCGCATGGGAGAGCAAGATATTAAAATTGAAGCAGCTACCAAGGCTGCTTCCTTGGTGGACGCACAAGCTGTGAAAGCCCTCACTGCCATTACCAAACTCATATAAGAAAACAGTCAGCTCAGATATCACCTGGAGGCCCTTGAAAATTCTCAGAGGGCTGTGAATCTCCATTTGGTTGGGCTACCGGAGGACAGTGACGGCTCGGACCTTCTGGCCTTTCTACAAAGTTGGTTATCTGGTGCTTTGAGTCTAGATAGTGGTACTGCAACAGATCTCTTGTTTGTTCGAGCCTACAGGATCACTTCAAGGATAACTTCCACCCAAAATGACCTACCCAGAATGATTCTTATTGTCACCATGGGAGTCAATATTGGAGACTCCTTTCTTCAGGCGGCCAGGGATTTGCAACATTTTAATTTCAACAGAAAAACTCTGCACTTGTTTCCAGACCTGTCATTTGCCTCCCTTGCAAAAGGTAACTTTTGGGGGCATGTGAAGCTTATATAGCTATAGAGACCTTGATGTTATACAGAGACTTATGTTTTATTTATCCACTGTTTCTGTTTGTATTGTTTTTGTTTTTTGCTAGAGCTTTGGTAGTTAAAGCTCCACGTCTGATGCACCTGTTAATTCAGTTCCCTAAATATGCTATTTCCTCCTAGTTTTGTTGCAGTCTGTTTGTTTACAGCTGAGTATTTTCACTCTGATTCATTGTATAGTGTTGGAGCCTAACAGTTCAGTGTGTGGGTGGGGGGGTGGAGTGCTATCATCACTGTTTTTTTGTTTTTTTTAAATATATATATATATTATTTATGCTTCCTCAGCTGGGGGGGTTGTGCCTTTGGTTCCTCCCTTCCCCATCTAGCCAGCAAGGCTGGCTGCTGCCCCGGTCCCGGACAGAGCTCTAACCTCCTCGTCACTACCCTTCCCTGGTCGCTTCACAGTGGGTACTTCCCCCACCACCTCGGAGACCAGGAGGGTGGACCCAAGAGGGAACTAACTTACACGGGACCTCAGTAGCACCAGTGAGCAGCCTTCATGCTGTCAGGAGTTTTTTTCCTTGATGTCAGTCCCCTTAAGTGAGGCGTGCAATGACATCAATGGAGGGAGCGCGCACACATCCGCACACTCTCCCTCCAGGTGTTAGCCCCAACTCCACCTCTTTTTCCTACAGCATCGGTGCACTGCCCCCAGCTGCCACTAGGGGCCAGACAAGAATCGACCACTGTCTTCCCCCCTCCCTGGAGAAGGAAAGCAGTCCCTCAGATGCTCGATCCTTCTCCTCCCCTGCCAACCCCCAGTGGCCCGTGCTCGTTCCCGAACACAGGTTGCCGGCGTGGTACAAGGTAAGGTGGCCAGTGCCTCAGCCCTCAGCGCCACCGGGCCAGCCATCATTACTGTTAATATATACATAGATACATAGATGTTGATGGCAGATAAGGGCCTACGGCCCACCTAGTCTGCCCATGTGCACACGTACTTTGCTTCCTCAAGCTTCTCTAGAACTAGGTTGTCTCTTTCCCCACCTACTAGGATCCCCTGATACCTATCCCATGCATTCTTAAATCCTGTAATCGTTTCAGCACCCACCGCCTCCTCCAGCAGGACATTCCATTTGTCCACCACCCTCTCTATGAAGAAATTCATCCTCACGTTCCCTCTGAACCTCCCTCCCTCCAGTTTCATCCCATGTCCCCTAGACCTGGAACATCTTTTCCTATGAAAAATGGTGTTTTCCTGCACCTTGTTTCTCCTCGTGAGGTACTTATATGTCTCAATCATATCTCCCCTCTCCCTCCTCTCCTCCAGGGAGTACATATTTAAGTCTTTCAGCTTGTACTCATAGGTTTTGTGATGAAATCCTTGCATCATCTTGGTTGCCCTCCTCTGAACTGCCTCCACCCTGTCTATGCCCTTATGTAGGTAAGGCCACCAGAATTGGACACTGTACTCGAGATATGGCCTCACTAGTGTCTTGTATAGTGGAATTATGACCTCCCTTTTCCTACTGGTGATACCCCAGTCTATGCAACCCAGCATCCTGTTTGATTTTCCTGCTGCCTTATTGTACTGATTCCCTACCTTGAGGTAATCAGAGATGATAACCCCTAGGTCCCTTTCCTGCTTGAAGCATTCTATAGCCTCCCCCCCCCCAGCTGATATGTTGTTCCTGGGTTTTTGTGCCCCATGTGCATTATTTTGCATTTCTTTGCATTAAATCTCTATTGCCACTCCCTTGACCAGTCCTCAAGCTGCTGCAGATCCCTCCTCATTCTATTCACACCCTCCGGTGTGTCCACCCTGTTGCAGAGCGTTGTGTCATCAGCGAGCAGGCATATTCTCCATTCTAGGTCTTCTGTAATGTCACTGATAAAGATGTTGAAGAGGACTGGACCCAACACTGATCCCTGTGGCACCCCACTGGTCACCCTTCCCTCTGCGGAGTGACAGCCATTTACCACCACCCTCTGTGTCCTGCAATCCAGCCAGTTCCCCACCCACCGCACTGTCATCCAACCAACTCCCATGTTCCCCAGCTTGTTTAACAGCCTTCTGTGCAGCATAGCGTCAAAGGCCTTGCTGAAGTCCAGGTAGGCCACGCCCACTGCCCCCCACCCCGATCCACCTTCCTTGTCACCCAGTCGAAAAATTCAATGAGGTTAGTCTGGCGCAACCTCTTTCCAGTAAAACCATGTTGCCTTGGGTCCTGTAGACCATTGGCGACAAGATGTTCTACTATTCTTTCCTTCAGTAGTGTTTCCATGATCCTCCCCACTACTGAGGTCAGGCTGACTGGTCTGTAGTTTCCCGCTTCCTCTCTGTTCCCACTTTTGTATAGGGGGGGCTACATCAGCTGTCTTCCAGTCTTTGGGTACCTCTGCTGTTTCCAGTGACTGGTTAAATAGGGTTGCCGGAGGGTTAGCCACCATCTCTCTTAGCACCCTCAGCACCCTGGAGTATACCCCATCTGGGCCCATAACTTTATCTACTCTTATTCCTTCTAGTTCCTTTAGGACCCTTTCCCATGAGAAAAGACTTGTATCCATTTCCGTGCCCTTCCTACCCTTTCTTCTCCCCCCCCGGCCCATTACCCGCCTCCTCCTCTGTTAAGAGTGAGCAGAAATATCTGTTCAGTATGTCTACTTTGCTGTTGTCATCCTCCACTCTACTCCTGTTCTCCCTTTTCAGCCTCACTATCCCTGCCTTTGCCTTCCTTTTTTTCACTTATGTGCCTCTAGAAGGTTTTGTCCCCTCTAACCACCGATTTCACAATGCACTCCTCTATTTATACTTTGGCTTCTCTTACTGCCCTCCCTGCCTCCCTTTGCTTCTCATGGTACCTCTTCCTGCCCCCTTCTGCCTTTATCATTTTGTATTGTTTGAATGTGATTTATTTTGGCTTTTACTGCCTCTGTTACCTCCTTGGAATACCATAATGATCTCCTCTTCCTTTTCCCCTTGCTAACCTGTTTTACACATAATTGTGTTGCCCTTATTATCCCTTTTTTGAATACTGCCCACTGTTCCTCCACCCCTAATTTTCTTCCTATTCCTACTCCAGTTAGTGCCTCTTCCAAGCATTTCTCCATTTTCCCAAAATCTGCCCTTCTAAAGTCAAGGATTCGCATTTTAATGTGGCTGGGTTCTGCTCCTTCGGTTATGCTAAGCCGCATTGACCAGTGGTCACTGTTCCCCAGGTGCTCCCCCACTGTGATCCCTATTACACTATCCCCATTTGTGAGCACCAAGTCCAGTAATGCCTCCTGCTGTGTGGGTTCCATGACCAGTTGTTTAAGGAAGGCTCCCTGAAGGGAATCAATGAAAAACCTGCTCCTGGCTGATGCCGCTACTGGGAGGCTCCAGTCCATGTCTGGAATATTAAAGTCGCCAACCAGCACTACCTCCCCTTTGTGTGGCATCCTTTGGATAGCTAGCATCATCTCCCTATCCGTCTCCTCCCCCTTGGCTGGTGGTCTGTAAATTACCCCTGTGCAGATGGCTGACCCTGTTTTTCTATCTAGCGTAACCCACAGTACCTTCCCCCCTCCTTGTTCCCCTTGAATCTCTGTGGCCTTTATGTTGTCTTTCACATAAAGCGCCACTCCTCCACCCTTCCTGTCTGTCCTGTCCCTCCTGAATAGATTGTAGCCTGGTATGGTTATCTCCCAGTCATAGTTATCATCACACCAGGTCTCTGTGATGGCTACAATGTCCAGGTCCAACTGTGCCATGGCTGTCTCCAGGTCCTCCATCTTGTTACTAATGCTTCGGGCATTGTCACACATGGCTCTTCAGGATGTGACTACCCTCCCCTGTTTTGTTGCCCTAAGTCCCTCCCCTTCATGGGCATTCTTTTTCCCTGGACCTCCCTGTCTTCTGCCCTTAAGTTGAATTCTACCCTATGTCTGTCTATCCACTCCTTTGGTACTTATGTAGAGCATGTGCTACATGTTTGAGATGGGATATCAGCCTTCCGGTTGTCTGTAAACTCTTTCTGGGCTATCTTTGTGTTGCAAGATAGCCTCACTATTGTGATGTGCAGCTATATTTGGGACAATTTAAATGTCTCTATTGGATAACCCCCAACTCCTTACCCAAGACTGTTGAGGCTTCCTATATACTGTCTTCTATTAGATGGCTCTGTGCGATTAGTTTTGTATGCCTGGTAGGAGGTATCAACTACATGTTGTTTTTCTATGAAAATAATAAAATATAAATAAAAAAAAAGAAAAAGAAAGTGGGGACATCCCTAGTGGCCACCTCACTGGTGAGTATAACCCAAAGGCTCCCCCTACTTCATGTTACACATGATGACACTAATCAATACCCATTATGTACATAGAGGACAGTGCCTGTCCCCTGTGTCCATGGCTCCTCACATCTGTTCTTCAACCCACATCCATTGCAGAGGACAAATACAGTGTGGCACACAGCACCACGAGCAGCGTCATCAAGCATGTCTTTGAAATGCTCCAGATGCGGTTCTTGTGCGTTGATCGTTCTGGTGATGCCTTACAGTACACCCCTTAGAAGGCCTATGCCATATTCCTTGCCTGTTTTATACTACACAGCATGGCACTGAACCATGGGATATGTATGCCAGCCCCAGAGGAACAACCTGCAGAGGATTTGGAGCCAGAGGACCAGGGGATACCAGAGCAGCTCAACAGGCATGACACCAGAATGGCCAGGAGGGCCCAAGAGTGCACAGGCTGATTTGTAAGAGACATCTTTGGACACAGAAGGCAAGAACAGACCACAGTGGAGACTGTAATATGCTTACTCAATGTATCATAACACATCGTTAACAGTACATACAGAGCATCATGCCAGGCAAAGGGTAAAAAAAGGGGGTAAACAAAAATGCATAGCAAGCAGGTGGGGGTTAACAAATAGGGTGCATACACAAATTAAGTCCATGTTAGAAGGGGGGTCCTAAGGGGTGTCAACATTGATACATGCCATCCAGGTGGGGGTCCAAAGTGGGGGAGTTGATGGAATACAGGCCTTCCAGGCAGGGGGTAGCAAATGGGGTATACACAAAGACAGACCATGTTGGGGGGGAACAAAGGGCTGTACACACAGATACCCACTAGCTGGAGGGGTGGTTGCAGTAGTATCGACCAGTCATGCTGGGGTAGGACTGTCTGGGCTGGGTCACAGGGGTAGATGGTGATGTCACATGGGTACTGCAGAGGATGGAGAGAACCTGTTGGCAGAGGTTGCCATGCACAATCGTGCACCCTACCCGTCCTGGAATACGGACAGTATGTCTGCGCTGTAGCTGGTATGGTTGGGAGGGCCTCATTCACGTTATGGGGGATGAGCATGGGGTCAGTGTTACCTTCCCCCAGCCATGACTCTGTGGGGTACTGACCCCAGGAAGAAGCAGGCTGCAATCTAGTGTGCATGGTGTCCTTGATGACCTGGGAGTCCCAGGTGTGCCGAGTGGTCTCGTTCTGATGCTGCGTGGTGTGGGCGTATGCCATGGTGTTCTTTGTAGGGTGGCACTACTCCCACTGGACAGGCCAGGGCTGTGGCTGGCACTTGCATTGCTTTCCACCATGGCTGCAGCCTCCAGTACAGTGGCACACAGGTGAGCCATGCAGGTGGATGTGTCCCGGTGCCATAGCTCCATGCCAGCGGCCAGATTCTGGTGCAGGTTGTATGGGGCCACCATGCACTTCGCATGAGATGCCTCTGCCCACTTCTCAGCACACTGCATGTCCTCATTCAGCATGTGGTGGAGGCATGTCAGTTCCTGCTGAGTAACATTCTGTGCCTCCATGGCTGAAGACAGCAGCTGCTGGTTGTCAGCTGCATCCTGCTGTCACTGGAAACTATCCATTGGGACAGGTTCAGGCTACACCCTCAGACATTGTATGGGCTAGTGCTGTACCACGTTAAGGCAGTATGCATGCCCAGCGTACAGTGACATTTCACCCTTGTTGTGTGTGCAGTGCACTGCCTATACGCCCCCATGTCCCTATACACACCTTACCCCTACACCAGTAAGCACACACCCTGTCATCATGGGGCACACAACCCAGCACCTGTGAGCACCCTCACCAGTACATACTGTATGAACTCACACTCCGCACCAGTTAGCACACATCCCACCACCGGTGAACACACATCCAGCACCAGTGTGCATGCACCCCATCCCCAAGGAGCACACATCCCAGAACTGGTGAGCATAAGCACAAGAACACATGGGGCACAGTCGTGGATCTGCACACAGATGACTACACACACTGAGTGACATGGAAACAGTAATGTAGCCTACACCCAGTGTGTCACCCAGCACTGGCGTATGCATGCACCCATACCTAGATATAAAATATACAGACATGGTCAATAGAATGTCGCACTGGCAGTCACTCACATGGCTGGGAAGGTCCCACTTGGTTCTTGTAGCTGCCACCCAGCACTCCCATCACCTCCACAGCTATAGTGTTCATGCTATGGCCTGCCTCCTCTGCAGAATTCAGGTAGGTACAGCCTCTGATATTTGTGGGCCCCCACCTGTGGCATGCAGCTCCCTGCAGTGTATTGCCATGACCCGCTTCATCTGCCTACCTATGTCCCTGAAGAACTTCCATACTGCATCCATGGGTCTGTTGTGGCCACCAACGCACTGACCACATCAGTAACCTCCTCTCAGACCTCCTATACCTGGACAGCACCTCCTCCCTGGTCATGCAGACCTGTGCCAGTGCTTGTAACTCCTCTGCAGAGAAGCAGTGGGCCCGAATTCTGTTGGTGTCCTCCATGGTACCTGCTGGACAGGGGAGAGGAATACCAGTGACTGCTATCAGTGTGTAACATGGACTATGGTAGGAGGGTGCCTCCACCCAGACACGACAGCACCACCACAAAACTAGATGTAGATGCCAGCTGCCACCACCACCACATGCCCAGGGTACCCGTGCACACTGCATACACACAATGGTAACACTGGGCAGGAGCCACAAGAACTCCATTCAGCCTTCTCACTGAAACATGTATGACAGGTCTACCACCACAGTCATCCTGCCCCATTGATTACTATAGGTGAGTTCCACCATCTACAGTTGACACGTTCACCACCTAGACATCTGGATGTGAGAGTTCCTCTACCTAAGCATTTCCAACTTAGCAGGGCCCCCAGATGTATAGGGTTTCCTGTATTGTTCACAGCCATTGACATGTACAGGGAAGTTGTTCCAATGGACATACACTGGCTACACAGGACAGATGACTACTTTGTCCTCCATAGTACGTAATGGAAGCTACAGAAACACTTAGGAACTTGCCCTGGAGGAACGTGGAAAATGCCAAATCAGTCTTGGAGCCATGTTGTAGCCTCTGCATACACTCAGTTCAGTGCTCACCCATCTCTGTTTAGGCCATCCCAGAGGACACCTACCTCCATTCACCTGCAGTTCAGCTGTGGAATCTAGATGGCACAACCAGGCATGCTAATGTATGCATATCTGCTACTAATCACATGTAAATATGGTTGTTTTCTACTGACTGTGAAATTAACATATTTGCATATCTTGGCTGAATATCTCACTTTTGCCCTCCACACTAACATATTTGTGCTAGCGAGCTGTGTTGCACTGTACCTGCACTTGCACAATGGTGGGCCATGGGGCAGGCATGATGTCACTTGCTACCTATGACATCATCAGTCTGCACAGCCCTGTGCACCAGGCCATTGCACAGTGATAGTGTGCTGCACATGTACAACACGTGCATGTGCACCCTGTACACGTGCCACCCCATACCTGAAGCATGCTGCCAGTTCAGCCCCCTCAGATGTGCATCTTGCACAGTGCAACATGACGCAGTGTAGTGCTACCATACCAACGTGCTGTGCAACACAAAAAGACACACCAAATCAGTCCAGAGGGCAGGAGAATTTTACATGTGCTAGGTCTACTCAGTGGGTGACAGTATGTCAGGCAGCATATATAGGGCCGTGCAGCAGCAGAACTGCAGGTGGTCCAACACCAAGATGGTAAATCTGGTTGACCTGGTTGTAGCCAGAGAGAACCAGCTGCTGTGGGAGGTGGTATGGTCAGACAGGCCCCAGACTGAGGTGTGGGTGTCTCTGGGGCAGCACCTCTCACGTCACACTGGGGTCACCCACACTGGTAACCAGTGTAGGCACTAATTTAATGACCTACAGCAGGGGGAGGCACGCTGCCTATAGTAGCTGTGGATGGTTGTGGATGGTGGCACCATGCCCAGAACAGGTAAGTACAGATGGTTGTATGTGTTATGTGTGTAACGGCCTGTATGCAGGCCTGTGTCGTGATAGTATGCAACAGGGTAACTGTCCTTGAGGCACTGTGCACATGACCTGTGTGTCCATGTTGTTCCCT
This sequence comes from Neoceratodus forsteri, assembly GCA_016271365.2. Taxonomy (NCBI): domain Eukaryota; kingdom Metazoa; phylum Chordata; order Ceratodontiformes; family Ceratodontidae; genus Neoceratodus; species Neoceratodus forsteri. Next base: position 355,628,373 of record JADMNL010000025.1, read on the forward strand.
TGTGTGCTAGGGGATATGACCCATACATATGCAGATGTCTGGACCTCTATCCCATGGGATGTCCCTGTGCCTTGTACATGACAGGGCCCGCTGTGGTTGCCTGAGGTGTGCACCTGCCTGAGTTGCATGGTTGTGGGCCACCACAGTCACATGGCGGCAGTGTCATGGTGCATGACAGCCCAATGTATAGTGCCATGGCATGTTCTTCACAATCTGTTTAATGGCTATGGTGACCCAGACATGTCACTGCCCATTGCCAGATACAATCTGGAAGGGAGTCACATGTGTCCTACATGTGACTGTACTGGTAAGGTGTCTCCAGCTGGATGTGGATGTGGCCACCATCTGTGTCATGCGCACTGTCCGTACTACCCTGCATGAGCACTGGTATGCATATGCCACGTACAGCATGGGGTACCACGTCACTGCACATGGGGTTCTGGACATCTATCAGCCACTGTGCAGGGCTGCACCTACTGAATCCTACCACCCAGCCGAACTGGTGCATCATGCATACCCATGCATACTATGCCTTGAAAGGGTCTAGAGCTGACTTGTATGGGTCTATTGTGCAGGGACTGGGGGCAGGCAGAAAATGGGCACTACACAGGCCACCGTGCACTGTGCAAGGTCATATCCCCCACAGGGGGATATCATACCTGCAGCACCTGGGCCATGGTACACATGTGTGTGGTGACACAGGTGGTCCTACAGGTATGTTGCAGCCCACTCAGACCTGTCTTTCCACATCATGCACGTGTGGCGGCAGGTGCACAGTACAGGCACGTGGGTGGCATTTATACTGTGTAGGGTGTACTGAACAGTGCCTGTGTTCCACAACAGGATATTGATCATACTTCCCTTTAACTCCTCTACAGAACTCAGCGGACAGCCAGCCCTGACCACGTGCCTCAGAAAACAAAACAGATACATTAAGTAACAAATTTAATTGAATTACATTCACAAATGATGCCGGTTTTTATTGCAGTGTCTAGGCTACACTATATATATATTGCTATTTACAGGATCATGATAGTTATACTGTATTTTCATCCTACAAAAATCACTTATAGCCAAGCTCATCATTATGTCCTTGTGGCTTAAGGCTATTTAACCTGAATATCCATGCTGCTTCTTTTTGAAGCAGATAGCACAGTTGCACTTCTTCTGTCAGATTGTAACTTATTACTTGAATGTCAACCATGTCCCATACAATTGTCTGGTCATCTATGAAAATGGGCAGATTTTGCTCATAGTCTAGCCAGATGTTATTAAACATACAATTCAATTGTGCTTATGCAACTGGATGAGATGACGCTTGTGTGACTCAACTTATGTTGTGAATATGATTTATGTTGTGGCTTTCCACTTTTCTATCCGTGGGATATACCACCCTATTAGAGTACGACGCAAGGAACCCTAGAGGAGGGTCCCCCCCATAGGTGCTGCGGTGATGATTCCGTCGACTAAAGGTAGCTTAGGAAGAAGCCCACGGGTAAGAGAGACGTGCCGCTGGAGGAGGAGGGGTGGATGGTGGGGCAAAACTAAATGAATCCTGGGATGGCTCGGGGTGAGCTACCTAATAAAGCCTGGTGGGGGAGTGACATAATTGCTCCACCCAATCGAACCTCAGGCTTATAGCCTTCCCATTCAATTCTGCTTATGCAACTGGATGAGATGATGCTTGTGTGATTTAACTTATGTTGTGAATATGATTTATGTTGTGGCTTTCCGTCTCTCTATCTGTGGGATGTACCACCCTATTAGGGTACGATGCAAGGAACCCTAGAGGAGGGTCCCCCCATAGGTGCCGCAGTGATGATTCCGTCGACTAAAGGTAGCTTAGAAAGAAGCCCAAAAAGAGTACCCTATGGGTGTCGAGCATCGAAGAGGCGAGGATGATGAATGAATGCAAACTGACAAGATGATTAAGGCAGACTTCCTAAGGAGAGAGGGGAAAGCCGGGGCCATCATCCGCCTCCATCCAACAGCGGAACCTAACTAATTAATCTAAGACAGCACATTAACCTAAGGAAGCACTAACTCTAGCTAATATTATGACCACTGGCACGGAGGAGAGGAAAAAATCCCTTTTTTAGGAGGAAACCTCTGGGGATCCAAGGCCTAGGTTTCCTTCCCTCCAGGCTGATGACATTTAAGGATGTACATGTTAAAGAGAAGGATTTACTAAAGAGAAGGATGAGTAGGGAAGATGATGACGAGATACGGGAAAACCCCAAAAGGAAAGCACAGATCGAAGAAAGAACATGAGGCAGCAGGGACCCGAGAGAGGTATGCTCGAGTTGGAGATGAGAAGGAGTAGATCCATGTAGAAGTCAGAGGAGCAAGGTTTATTCCAGATGCACTCACGAGAAGACTGAGGATGAGGCAGACTGATGATGATGATGATTGCCACAGGAGTGCAGCAGTCCAACACAAGAAGACTGAGGAAGAGGAGACAGGAAGGAACCCGAAGATAAACTGAATGATGGTGAAGAGCAGCCAACCAGCCCTTAACAAAGGGCGATGAACAGGAAGGCATGGCCTTGAGTGGAGGTAGAAACAAATCGAGCAATGTGACAAAGGGAGCTCCTTGAAAGGAGGTAGATTCAGAAATGAACTGGAAAGGAACTTGGAGGGAAGCAATGGATGATGGATGAAGAGGAGTGACTCCATGAGTGGATTGAATTCTGATGGCCAGTACGAGAAAAGGCAACTGGCATGAGATAAGGAGTCTGGAATCTGAGACATGCGGTAGGAGGGCCGTGGGTCACTGAGCAAAATGGACGATGGACAATGAGGAGTGATGCCTTGAGTGGATTGAATCCAGATGGCCAAGCAGGGACAGTATAGATGAAGGAATATAGAACAAAGTCATGAACCTGAATATATGCAACAGGAGGGCCGCGGTTCGATAAAGTGGCCTAGGAACCATGATAGGCAAGCCCGAAAGAAATATCGAATGCAGGCTGAGCATGGAATGAAGCCCAGATGGCAGATAGGGAAGGAGAATGGCAGGAGGGCGAGTCGGATGAATGCCAAAAATAAAAAGAACGAAATCAGGCCAGGAGTGGATTGAATCCAAGATGGCCAGCATGGGGGGGGGGAGAGAACTGCAGGACGGTGAAGCAGAGGAAGAGGCCAAATCAAGGTGACAAATACTCTGAGGAAATTTGGTGGTGAGGCAGGATTTCATAATAATAAAGCTATATCACCAGCCTCAGCAGGAGTTCAGGTGGCTGACCTCAGAGTTGTAACTGCAATAAAACTTGGAGACAATGCTCTGAAAACAGGTGTAGCAAGGCAGTGCAATGAAGCTGCAAGTAGAATGAGAGCATGAATGAGCGGCACAGCTAGGGTCAGAGTAAACCTGTCAGGTGAAAAGAATTAAGTATGCAACATGGAGCAGCTATGGTTGAGCTGAAACACGCAGATAATGATTGCAGGTGCATTGTAGCAGTTTGAGTGAGGTGAGCAACAGTGTAAAAACACAAGCACTGGGTTCAATAGTAATAGCAGAAAACAGTAGCAGTGGCTGCAGTTGTAGGTAACCGAAAGCAGTAGTATGAGCACTGAGTAGCAGAATACTAGGAGCTTAGAAATAAAGCCCCAAAAGACAAAACCAAAATACAGCAAAACAGGGAATAAGGCTCAAAAACAAGAGACACAAAACACAGGGAAGCACACAGCCAGAGGAAAGATACAAACCAGAAGCAGGAAAAACAAGCACCGAAGTCCAGCAGAGACACACAGAAACAGCAGGCGGGGGGGTTGCAGGTCCCAGCCAGCTCAGAGGACAGACCAACAGAGCTTCCGGCTGCAAAACTAAATGAATCCTGGGAAGACTCGGGGTGAGCTACCTAATAAAGCCTGGTGGGGGAGTGACGTAATTGCTCCACTCAATCGAACCTCAGGCTTATAGCCTTCCCATAAATAAATAAATGATCACCCCCTTGGGGATCTTGTTTCACATGCTCAATGCTTATACATGACAAATCTTGTACATTTCTGTTGAGAACTCTTGCAGAATGCTCACCGATGGGGGCATCCTCCCCCCCCCCAATAATGTCCCTGGCATGCTCCTGCAGTCTCCTTTTTAACAGCCTAACTGTACATCCTACATCAACTTTTTTATAGGAGCATGTCAGGAAATACACCACGAAAGTGGTGTTACATGGTGTTACACGTGATGAATTGATCAATGCTAAATTGCTTCCCTGACTCAGGGTGTATAAACACCTTAGCCTTACTACAATATATGTTAGTGTTGCAATTTCTGCATGAGGAGAAACCCTTGGGAAGTCGGAGTAGCCAGTTCCTGGACAGAGCTTTCAATTTCTGATAATGGCTATGTACAGTCCAATCTCGCATATTTGCAGCACGTCTAACGGTAACTAGGTTTTTCTCCCAATGTCTCCCTCAGGACTGAATTTGTCAGTAAGATATCCCAGTGTTTATACACTATGTTTCCTATTTGATTGCCAAATGATTATGTTTGAGGGAGAATGTAACTGGTTAGGCATTCTTTTGTGCCTGCCCCCCCTTGTGGCTGCAATATACCACCCCTATCAACTACCTCCACCTAGCTCCTTGCTTTCTCTAGGACCTTTTACCATAGCCCCACTGTCTCAACCTTCCTTGCAGAGCATCAGCTTGTCTCTTTAAACTAACCTCATTGCTGCAGTTTCTTTGCACATGAAGAAATTGGGAGTATGGTACTGAGTCTTTTAGTGCTCGAGGGTGGGCACTAGTTGCCATCAATAGCACATTTGTAGCCATTGTTTTCCTATGCCCACTGGTCTCAACTAACTCCCTGGAACTCCACACAATGTAACGTTCAAAAAATCAACAGTGGCTGCTTCTATTCTCAAAGTAAACCAGAGATTCACAGAATTATCATTCAAGCCAGGCCACAGACCCCATAGCACCCTCTACAGAGTGTGGGGGGGGCAAAGTGCTGGAATCGGGACCTCACAAGAAAGGAAACTGGGGTCAGAGAAGAAAGCAGGAGAGTAGGAACAGGGACAAGGGGGACAATCTAAGATGCACAACATGGAAGGCTATGGTAACGAATGCCCGAAGCCTGTGAAATAAAATCCCAGACCTAGAGGCCTTGACAGGACAGGCAGACCTGGACATAGCAGCAATAACTGAAACCTTGCACCCTGCAAATCATGGGTGGGACATAAATGTACCGGGTTATGCTCTGTTTAGGAGGGATTGGGGGTGCAAAAGAAGGGGGGGGTGGAGAGTCGCCCTGTATGTCAGAGAGGGTATTAAGGCAATACAGGTACAGGGTAGGCAGGGGGAGGCCGAGGCACTGTGGGTCACCCTTGAATCTGGTAATGTCACAGCAACACACACAGGGGTGATACACAGACCTCCAGGACAGGGGAGGAAGTAGACAGGGAGTTAGTGGATGAAATACACGAGATGGCAATGAAAGGTGAAATTCTGCTGATGGGGGATTTCAATATGCAGGACGTGGATTGGACTACCCAGGCAGCTGCTTCAGCCAGAAGCAGAGGCAGAGGCATCCTAGATTCCCTACAGGAGGCAGGACTCAGGAAGCTTGTGCTTGATCCCACCAGGGACAGGGCGATTCTGAATCTAGTGATAAGCAATGGGGGCAGATGTCTGGGTAAATGGGAAACTGAGATCTAGCAATCACCACATAGTGTGGTTTGGCATAGGGACAGGGACTCAGTCAAGTCACACTAGGTCAAAGATTTTGGATTTCAAAAAGGCAGACTTCGCTGAAATGGGGAGAAGTATCAAAATAGCCCTAGAGGAAAGGGGGATGGGGGGAAGAACAGTGGGAGCACCTAAAAGGAGCCATCGTGGAAGTGACAAACCAATGCATCAGACTGGTATCCGAAGGCAAGAGAAGGTGAAAGCCACTATGGTTCTAGAAATAGGTGGCAGACTAAGTAAGGGCTAAAAGGGCAGGGTTCAGGAAATATAAGAAGACCCAAAGGGAGGAGAACAGGGAGGAGTACCTAGCGTGTCTAAGGGAAGCGGGGAGAGTGGTAAGGAGAGCAAAGGTGCAGACTGAGGAAAGTTTAGCGTAGACAGTAAAGAAAGGAGACAAGACATTCTACAGGTACATCAGCGAAAGAAGGAAAATCGGAGGGGAAGGATTGTTAAGTTCAAAGGGGAGGAAGGGGAGTGTAAGGAGGGAGACATTTATGAGGCAGAAATATTGAATAAATACTTCTGTTCAGTATTCGGGGAAGAGGGAGAGGGACAGAGACCACAGCCAAATTACACATGCTGAGGTGAGGGGGAGAGGTGGACAACAGTCCATTCACAGGGGAGAGTCCTGCAGGAGCTCACTAAATTAAGGGTGGACAAAGTGATGGGGCCAGATGGCATACACCCTTGGATATTAAGAGAGCTGTGAAGAGAGCTAGCAGAACTTCTGGCAGCCTTGTTCATCAAGTCACTCAACACAGGAGTGGTGTCAGAGGACTGAAGGAGGGCATATGTGGCCTCTCTACACAAATCTGGCAGTAGGGAGGAGGCAGGGAACTATAAGCCAGTCAACCTCACCTCAGTAGTGGGGGAGATCATGGAGGCACTGCTTAAAGAAAGGATAGTGGGATATCTAGAAGCCATCAGTGCCCAGGACCTTAGACAGCATGGGTTCACAGTGGGTAGGTCGTGTCAGACGAATTTGATAGATTTCTTTGACTGGGTGATGAAGGAAGTAAATTGGGGGGGCGGTAGATGTTGCCTACCTCGATTTCAGCAAAGCTTTCAACACTGTCCCACATAAGAGGTTGGTTAACAAGATGGGTAGGTTGGGCATGGGAGACAAGGTGGCAAACTATGTTAGGAACTGGCTAATGGACAGGAGGCAGAGGGTGGTGGTAAATGGGGTACAATCTGGGGGGGTGACCAGTGGGGTACCTCAGGGATCAGTCCCTTGGTCAGTCCTGTTCAGTGTCTTCATCAGTGACATTGCAGAGGGACTGGAAGGAAAGGTCTGTCTGCAGATGACACCAAGACCTGTAACAGGATGGATACTCCAGAAGGGATGGAGGAAATAAGGAAGGACCTGGGGAAGTTTGAGGAATGGCCTGAGGAGTGGCAACTGAGGTTTAATTCAAATAAATGCAAAATTATGCACCTGAGGCATAGAAACCTTGGGGAAAGCTACAGGATTGGGGGGGGGGCAGGGGGGAGTTGCTGACAGTCACCAAGGAAGAAAGGGACATGAGGGTTATTATTTAAGATGACCTGAAAATGTCAAAGCAGAGTACAAGGACAGCAGGGAGGGCCAGTGGCATGCTGGGGTGCATAGGCAGGGGTATCACCAGTGGAAGGCAGGAGGTAGTGACGCCATTCTATAAAACCCTGGTCAGGCCTCACATGGAGTACTGTGTGCAGTTCTGGAGGCTGCACTTTCGAAAGGACATATTTATTTATTTATTTTATTTAGTTTTTGTTTACTGGGTGGGTGTGCTAGCCATAAGACATGACCCGGGAGGTTACAAGCAAGGCAGTACAGCAGCAAAATACAGGGTGGGATTACAATAGCAGGATACAGCTTTTGACAGTGAAACATGGTACAAATAATGGATAAGGTAGACAACCATAAAAGCATAGCAGTCAAGAAATAGTACAAGTTCAAGGTAAGTGTCAAAGGCAAAAACAACAGAATGTATAAGGATGTATAAAAGCTAACAGCAAACAACTAAGTCCAATTTACAATTTGACATAAACAGGCTGGAGATGGTCCACAGAAGGGTGACTAAGATGGTACAGGGCTTGCACCACAAAACAGATGAAGACAGATTAAGGGACCTCAATATGTACTCACTGGAGGAGAGGAGGGAGAGTGGGACATGATAGAAACATTCAAGTACCTCAAGGACATAAACAAGGTGCAGGGGGGAGACATCTTCCAATACAGGAGTATAAGAATGAGGGGGTATGACATGGAATTGGAAGGTGGCAGGTTAAGAGGGAATGTGAGGACGTTTTTCTTCACAGAGAGGGTGGTGGACACATGGAATGGTCTGTCACAGGAGGTGGTAGGAGCGAGCACTGTGTTTGGATTTAAACATGCATGGGACAGGCATAGGGGAACCATAGAGGTAAAGCAGGGGGAGAGTCAGAAGCCATAATCAAGTGTGGGGCTTACAGGCAGACTGGATTGGCCTAGCGGTTCTTATCTATACATTGAAGCTACAAGACGATATTGTCTGCATATGGGAAGGCCTCTGAATAAACAGTTTCTCGCTCCCATAGCCCCATGAATACATTTGCATAAGGTGGAGCCATACCTGTGCCCATAGCCATTCCTAATAACTGCAGATAAAAATCTTCTGCAGATTCCAAATAATTATGTGTAAGAATGTAATTAATAGACTCCAACAGCAAAACAGCCAGGGCAGCATCCACAATACCCCTTAAATAATGCCTGCAGGCATCAATCCCCCTACAGTGTTCGGTGGAGGAATTTAAAGCCTTATAAGTCACCGATACCCACACATACCCTTCCTGCCAAGCAAAATCAGCCAAATTTACCAACAGCTCACCTGTGTCCCTGAGGAGGGATTTCAGCTTAACCACCTCTTTCTGCAAATAATAATCAACAAATCTCAAAAGACTATCTGTCAAAGACCCCAACCAAGAGACAATCAAGTGACCTGGAGGATTTCTAACATTTTTATGTATTGTTGGCAGTGCACAGAATACTGGAACACATGGGTACAGTGTCCAGAGATGTTTAAACTGAGCTTCTGAGATGATGCATGCACACAGAGTCATAGCACCCTGCAGATGTTGTAGCATTCCCAGTTTAAGCACAATAGAGGGTTTAGTGGGGAATTTCCTATATCTGACTTCATCATTTAACATTATCCATTAGGACAATATTGCCGTCTTTATCAGCTGGCTTGATAATGGTGTCTGACAGGCTACTCAACTGTTTAAGCACCTCCCTCTCTTTTCTTGACAGTTTAGGTTTAGGCACCATATTACTCCTTTTACCCAACAAATTATTCACAACATATTTAACACAGGATTCAAATGTGGCAATGTGCGGGTGTATTACCGTAGGGGTAAAGGTGGATCTTGGTCGACACTTCAGTTGTCTTGCATCTTGTGAATTTCCCAGTTTAGTCTGCATATCTCTGCCCACCTCATTCTCATTAATGTCTTCTTGTATCAGTCCAGCATCTCATCTCTCCAAATTCATTTTCCTCCAGCAATTCCCTTTAGGAGTCCATATGCTTCCTATCAGGATTACTGAAATTTGTGTTAGTGAAGTCCATATTGTCCACAGTATTCCCCTCGTTTTTTGCAAAAAAAAATAAAAAAATACTTCAATCGAACCTTCCTGAAAAATTTGAACAAGTAACGTCAGATTCACTTACTCTGTGGATAGGGGCAAACAACAGACTTTTATTAAGTTCAGAAGTTTGAGCTTTCATAAGAACTACAGATGAAATATTCACAATGTTGACATCTGTCGCTTCTTCCTCTCCGACTTTCTCAGCAGGCCTGTTTTTTGACCTCTTGACCCACTTCCACTTCCTTGTCCTCCTTTTCCATTTTTTTGCGTTTGTTTGCCTTTCTGTTTGTCCTTGACAGTCTGATTCCTTTTGTCTGAAAGTTATCCTCAGCAACATCTTCTAACTGTTCTTTCAGCTCCCTACTCTCCGAATCACTGTTGATTACTTTTTTTCTGTGTGTGTGTTTTGGATCATACGTTCTCCCTCGCTCATGGGACTGTGATCTCCCACAGTGTAATAAACAATTAGGATTACCTGGTGGACAGCTAAAAAGTCCCCATTTAAATCATCGTTATTGTCCCTAATTAATTTCTGTTTGTGTTTAGTCAATGTCACTTCATATTTAGTTACTTTTCCTTTAAGATTTTTATCTAGATCTGTGACCCTGGGATCTGACTTCTGTAAATTAAGCTCTTTTTCCAAATGTTACTATTCCTCCTGCAATAATTTGTTTTTTCTTGTATCATTCTTAGTGATCAACTGTACAAATGTCATGGAACGTTCTTTAGCTGCCTGCTCCCATTGGTTCGAAATCTTCAAGGCCACCAGACGGGAATTTAATAACTCTGAGGCCCCATGGTACCTGATTTATAGTTATGTATTCTTCTACAGTGGCAATGTTATACATGAAATTAAGTTCAATAATCAGAAGCCTCTCAAGTTTCAGATCCTCATTTGATACATCAAAGATGGTGCTTGCTTACCCTCCAAGAGGTTTACTACTCTTGCTTTCCTTGATTCCAACGTGTCCATGGAGATTACCCTAAAATGATCTTCAGCTGTACTCGTGCTTGCCTCAGTTTTGCCGTCATTCATTCTTTGTAGTGACAGAAAAAAATCAACCTCAAAGAAATGTATAAACATTAATATGACTCACTACATATATGGGAATACATTGAGCACACTTGCTTCTGAGTGGTAAGCCAAAAAACTTGGACACCAGGGCTTAATTGATATTATTTGATTTTTATACACCAGAGACACCCAATTAACTTATTAAACTCCTTTATAGTCTTTCCATTTGATTAACTTCATCAGTCAGGGTGCTGGTTTCTTCTAGCAACATAAGCATAGTCTAAAATAAAAAGATAACACAGGCATATCCGAGGGGGTTATTGTTAAAAGCTGCCACTTATATATGCACATGGGGTGGTGCAGAGGAATGGGGTGGCTAATGCCCTAAAACAAAACTCACACCTGTGAATGTGATTAGATTAGATTTATTACTTAATGTGTCTGTTTTTGTTTTCTGAGACACAAGGCAATGTGGGGGATTGAAACTGCAGAACTGACTCAACAGGATGCATTAAGAAGTACCTGGCCATAAATAAGTGATGAGCTCACTGTGCAGTTAGAAGCCACACAAAGCCAATCATTGGTACCATTAGATGACAGCAACATGAAGTCTCTCTACGAAGCAAGAGGGTGACCAAAGTCATCAATGCATCCACAGGCTGGAGTGCCAAGACTGAAGCCTTGTAAACTGGACTGTAATGTCTATATGTAATGGCAAGCTTGAGGAGAGTTTGACAGAATTGTTGATATGATTTAAGTTGCTCAGTTGTGATCTGGATATGTTTTAAATTATGTGTATGCAATTTTTTGTTCCATCACTTAAACTCGGTGAGCAAATTTATGTTTGTAGAGGTATATGGGCACTATTTGACACTGCAATTTTTGTAAATAAGCGCTGCCTCTTTAAGTTCAATTGATGCAGTTGGGGTTGCCATGACGATGACTGCAGTACAAGTAGTGGTGGTGGACAGCGGATAAGTCACACCCACTGAGGAGGGAGGGGAGGTCCGAAGTTCTGGGGTTCGAACACCAGAGGCTAAGCTTCCAGTACAGCTCCTAGAAATAGCTGTTGGTAACTTCTGCGAAGTTTTGCACCAGTGTTTTTGGAGCACTTTTGCTCAGCACATTAAATTAGCCCGTTTATGTCAGCAGTTCAGATACTGGCAGTTTATCAGCATCACTTTGCACAGCCTTTTTCGCACAGTTTACTTTGCACAATGTGGATGGATTATTATGAGTAGCATAACTACTGCTGTGGAGATGTATTAAACTGTGAAGAATTGCCTTGAATAAATTACAATGCTGGTATCAGCATAACAGATAACTGGTGGCACCTGAATCATTACCAAAGTGCTAGTGATAATACTATGATTCTGGCTTTATTACCAACTAAAAGAGCTTAAAAGCTGTACTGAGGTCAAGCAGATAGAGTGCGAGGAACAATCTTTCTATGGGATCTTGTGAGCTTTGTTTTAGAGCATTAGCCAGCCTGTTCCTTTGCCCCACCCTACGTCTATATGTAAGTGGCAGCTTACAACACTGACACCCCCTGGATAACCTTTACATAGTTTCTTAACTGCAAAGTGGTGACTTGAGTTCCTGTGCCCCAGGACCTTGGGAAAGAAACTAATGCCTGCTTGTTGTACCCTACCCCAAAGATTACTCACCCCTGATTCCTTGAGGTGTACCAGGTAACTGAGGATGATGTACTCTGATAAGGGCCAGGTTACCTGTCATCCTGCTGCCCTGCAGTGCTCCAGAAATCTGTTGATGGCCCCCTGTATACACCTTCCTGGTGTTCTGGGTGAGTAATTGCAGGACCATGTCCCATAAGGTGGTCTGCATCAATCTGGGTTTGATCCCAGCTTCTGGGGTGAGTTCTAGAAACTTAGACCACTGTGAACGAGAGAGCACATCGGCAAAGCAGTTGTCAATCCAAGGCACATATTTAACTAGAAAAGTGAGATTTAACAACAAGCAGTGCAGCACCAGCACCTTCAATAATGCAAGCACCTTGTTGCAGTTTGCTGTCTTCCAGCTGATGATAGATCATTCCTATTTTATCTGACCAAGAAAACTGTCTTGCCCCTCAATTCTTCCTCTCAGATGTGCACTGCCATGACTATCGGGAAGAGTTAGAGGAATGTGATATTTCTGACCACGTCTGTCTCTTTCCAATTCTCTAGCCACAGCTGTACACACTATGCCCCTCTAAAATATGCCCCGAAGACATGGCTTCCGTCTGTGTCCGTGTGTAGCTTCAGGTCCCTGTTGTTCATCCTCTCATCCTGTCAACAGCAGGACACATTAAACTCTTCCAGAAATGTTTCCCATGCTGTCAAATCTTCTCTCAAGCCCTATGTCACCCAAATGCAAAGGTGGCTTACCCACACTCCCACCATCACCTTCACTAGCTGCCTGCAGACCATTGTGCCATTGGCATGACTCACAAAGCAAAGTTTAAGTGGCAGTGCCTGCTGAAGGTTTTGCTTCCAAGCTCTTGGGCCTCCCGAATAAGCTTCATTAGTTTCCCATTTGTCTTTCCAGAGACAAAACTCTCTTGAAAGAGTCTCTCTCTCTCTCTCTCTCTCTCTATGCCCAGAAATGTTATTGTCGTGGAATGACCCCATGTCTTATCTGTTGCTAATGGCATCCCAAACTCCCTTATAGCCTCTATGAACCACACCAATAACTTCCTACACCTGTCTGAGATGCCTGGCTCAATGAATGGAAAATCACCCAAGCTGTGCAGAATAGCTTGAGAGCCTGCAACCTTAATGGCCAACCAATTTAGGGATGTGTTGAATGTGCTTGAACAAGGTGCATGATATTTAACCCCTCCATTGGCATGTACAAGTCTACAAAATAAAGCCACAAGGAAACACTTCAGACATATCCAAGAAAAGACTCTATCAAACCCTAAAAAATTCTGGGCTCAAGTTAATGCCCTTATCAAGGGGAACAATAAACCCGAAGGGGGGAATATTATAGCAAATGTTAGCCAATACTCAACCCCAGTCGAGGTGGCCAAAGTGTTCAACAAGTTCTTTACTGAACTAGATACCTTCAAGACCCCCTGCCCTGGCCCAACCACACCACAAGTTCCCAATAAAAGCTGTCTCAACATTCCAGACTTCCACTTTAAATTAGTTTCCAGTTTAGAAGTCCAGAAACTATTACAGGGGATTAAAACCCATGGAACAGCAGGCTACGACGGGTTGGAACCCAAATTAATCAATATTGCAGCCCCAGTTATTGCAACCCCAATCTCATGGCTAATCAACCAATCTCTCATTGAGGGAAAATCCCCTCCCTCTGGAAAGTGGCCTTGGTTACCCCCATCCACAAAGGTGGTGCCAGAGAGTCAATGGAAAACTACCACCCAATATCCTTACTCTCGACACTAAGTAAAGTACTGGAGAGAGTGGTGTATTCCCAGGTCATGGATTATGTGGAGAGACATAATATCTTCTCCGCGGCCCAACACGACTTCAGAAAGAACCATGGTACAGACACTGCCCTGCTTAACCTTACCACTGATATATTCTCTGCCCTTGATAAGGGACTGCTCACCGGTGCAATTTCTATTGATCTCACCAAAGCATTCGATCTGGTAAATCACCAACTACTCCTGGCCAAACCGACACAGATCAGTCTTGACTCTCTAGCAGTACAATGGTTTAATGATTATCTCCTGGATAGGTCCCAGTTAGTTAAATGGCAGGGTACCATATCTGACAAGATCGAAATAAGAGATGGCGTCCCTCAGGGATCTATCCTGGGACCACTGCTATTCTTCCTATTTATTAATAATCTGCCAACCTTCTGCAAAGACACAGAGGTCATCCACTATGCAGATGACATTGTTATCTACAGGTCAATGGAGGATCCTGATGAACTCAGCAGAATGCTATCCAAAGACCTACGGTTCCTGGAAGAATGGCTGTCCAGAAATAAACTTCTGCTGAACAGCAAAAAAACCAAAGGGATGCTGTTCAGGCCTAAAAACTGTGGACCTAATAGATCGAATACACTAAACCTCTCTCTATTGTCCAGGGAAAAGGTGGTGGTAGCTGATTCACTAACATACCTAGGTCCCACCATAGACCAGGAACTCAACTTCAAGGCCCACATGGATCAACTATCTAAAACACTGAACCGAAGGATTGGTCTCCTGTACCGACTCAGCCCCTACCTTACCCTGGGGTCAGGTGCCAAGATTGCCCTTGGTACCCTGCTACCCAAACTACTCTATGGCTCCCCTGTGCTCCTCTCTGTTAAAAACGCTGAGATGAGTAAACTTAGGACCCTGTACAACAGGATCAGCAAATCTGCTGTAGGGGCAACCCAAAGAGAACATCACTGTCATGTCCTGCAAGCCCTAAACTGGCCCATGCTGGAAGGTAGACTACATTATCCATCTTTATGCCTAGCCTATAAACTCAGACTGACTACTGCTTCACCTAGTCTGGCAGAGTTACTACAACCTAAAATGAATAGCAGGACATTAAGGTCCTCAAACAGACAGCTCCTCAAGGTTCCCTGGACGTAGTCCTCTCAAGGGTCCAGGGCCTTCTCATCCCTCATTCCTCCCTTATGGAACATGCATCCACCTAAACTCCAAGAATATGAATCACTCGGGGGCTTCAAAAAGGGACTTAAAACACACTTGCTGGAATTAAACCAATGCACTTGTACTCGTTGAATTTCACCTTTGATCCTGTTGTTTGTACGATTCCTAAGTATGATTGATGGCCTTACTTAATGTGTACGACAAGAACTAATAATAGTCCCCTTTATGTAGTCTGTCCATCAAATGTTTGCCTCCTTTCATGAACTGTAAATAACTGTATGTTGATGAATCTAATGTAAAAGTTATATCCTGTTGTACTATGTGTAATTAACCCCGGGTCGCCCCTGATAAAGGGACTATTACTGGTCTCAGCGGGGCCTACCCGGTTACCAAAATGTAAATAAATAAATAAATTCTTGACAACCCAAAATCATATGAGCGGACTGCCAGCAGGCAGAAGGCTTATTCAGTATCAGCCTTTGCCATCTGCATCCATCTCACCTTCTCGACTGCTCTATCAAAAGATGTGAGTGTTGCCGACACTTACTCTGGATCGAAGAGAATCATTTACTGATTCACCTTTTGGATATGACAGATGATGGATATGCCAACATTTGCCTTCTACCTTCTTTCACACTAAACCCCAGGAAGATACCCTAAGATTCCCCGATGGAAGAGTGTCAAATGTGCCTGCAATCTGTTCCAGCAAGACTTCTTTCAGGAGCTTCCTCCTGAGCACCCCTGCAAATCCCTGGCTGACTTCAAGTTATCCACTACCTGAAAACCCTTGGACTCGTGTAAGGAATATGGAACCCACTTAAAAATCCTTCCCAAAGTCGGCCCGGTGGTGTGGAGGGCTGAGGTGCTGGCACCTTACCGCCTGCCACACTGGCAACCTGTGTTCAGTAATGAGCGCAGGTTGCTGGGGGTCAGATTGAGTGCCAGAAGGTTGCTCTCCATTCCTCCACTTCTGGGGGGAGGTGGGGACCTGCATGTTCCACCAAATGACTGCCACTAGGTAGATGCCAGGTGGTAGTGCACGTCTAGGAGGGCAGTAGAAGTGAAAGCTGTGGGAATCCAGGGTATGCACATACGTCCATGCATGCACATCTATGGACATGCCCCAGCATGGAGAACAGTGAGAAAATAGGGGGAAAAAGCCTATGTCCCCCCGCCACCATATGTGACGGCCCTCGGGAGAGTCTCCGAAGGGCCTGATGACAGAAAAAGGTGGTGGTGAGCAGGCAAAAAACTGCATAAATAAAAACAAAATCCTTCCCGGAGTGTATGGGCTGTCCCCATCTTCGGGTAGTGATCCAGCCAGGTGGCCATAGTGGGAACCTTAACTGGCAATGGGACCCTTTCCTGCAGCAGGCTGCCCAAATTTGCCAGTTGCCCTGGCCCATGATGGATTATACTGCCTGGTGCATTCGTTCACAGGGTGTTTGCCCCAACCCCCACATCCAGAACGTTTGTGTCTGTGCTCTCTGGTCCTCTGATGGGGCAATTCCCAGTGCTGCATTTGTCACAAGCCCCCTTCTTATACTGGCCTGCCTGATGATTGGTAATAAGCATCCCACTTTTCATTTGCTGGCTGAAAATGGATGGTTAGTTGTCATAATCTCTGGCCATAAACAGTTGCAAAATCTGTCCCATTCATACCCTAAATCAGTCACCATCCTTTCTGAACTCCCCGTACCTGATCCATGCACTTTCAGCTTACATGTACAATGTGTTTAACATAGTGTTTAAATGTCTGAAAAGGCCCGTACATTTTTCTGGATATTTTTCACCCATCACACTAGCCAGGATGTGAAAGGCCACTATCCAGTTAGTGATGGTCTTAGGTTCCATTACGGCTTACTTTTCTGCCTGTGTATTTCCACCCTCCTTCTTCTCCTTTTGCTTCTCTTCTTCCTCACCATGCAGCAGGGATCATATTTCCACATGCTCCCTGTTTAAATTATCTCTCGTCGCCTGTGACAAGTGATCTCCCAAGGGCTCCTGCATGCTAATCATGGTCCCTGTTTGTATTACTTTCTCCAACTTCCCAATCTGGGCCCCCTCCAATGTAGCCATCTGTTCTTTCAGCTCCATAATTCCCTGCCTCAACAATGCTACCAAATCCTATTTTTCCAACCCTCCTCCGATGGGGAGATAGTCCAAAAAATGTTGGCCCCCTGCATTGGCGCACCACATCAGATCCGCCTGGAGTCTCTCTACCTGAACCCTCTCCCTGACAATTGGTGTGGTGGGGAGGTGGAGTAGTGCTCCATCCCTGCCACCTCTCCAATACTGCTAATGTTCCCATATGGTTGTTTGGTGTCGACATTCCCTTTCTCTGTATGTGTCTTCCATACCTCTGCCCCCTGGGATAGCATGGCCCCTCCCTCGATCATCATATCTATCTTTGTGACCAAGCCCGATACCATCCCCTTCCTATCTGCAAACATGGACTGCTGTGCAACTCCCCTTCCCTCCCTTTATCCTTTGCTAGCATACCCACACACAGCTGCTTCCAAAGATTGCATGCTTTCTTTTTTTTTCCTTTTTTTTTTTTTTGTTATTCTTTGGTAACTGGTTAAGGCCCACTAGGCAGAAGTGCCTGTTTCCAGGGTGACCTGGGAGCAAGCAATGGGGAGGTTAAGTGACTTGCTCAGTCACACAGTATGCAAGTGGAGATTGCGGGAATCAAACCCAGGTCTGTTGGATGTACCAAGCTAATTTGCAGCTCATTACTCTTTACCTAGGCTATACTGCTAGCTTGCCTCTCCACTGATCCGGCAGCAGGATCTCTTCAGCTTCACAGCTTCATCCTTCTGTTTCTGGAGCTTTCCTCAAAGCTCATCCCTGGGGCATGCACTTGAAGGCCTGGCAGGACTGGCACAGAGAGCATTTTAAACACAAAGGGGACTCACATGCTGGGGAGGCTGCTGGCAGCAGGGAGTGAAAAAGGATACTGGTGTGTGAGATGGTTGGGGCCTCCAAATGCTGCACCTGTTCGCCATGTGGTGGGTCGCTCTTTAGCTGTAGTATAGCTCACATGCAAAACAACACTGCAAACTTGGCTGGAGCAGAGAAAAAGGGAGCTATGTCCAGCTGCATCTGGGTTAAAACCTGCTAGAAAGTGCTGTCAGGGAGGCCAAGCCACCTGATAGGGAGGAACCCAGGAGATGGCTTAGCTGGCCCCCATGGGCAATCCCACCAACATTACCCAAGAGTTCCCAGATCAAATGTTGACAGAATCCTCAGGCAGATACAAGGCAGTCGTGTCCTGACCCCCACCCACCTCCAGTAGGGGATGGGGGAGCCTTGGGAATGGCACCACCATCACCAAATCCCTGTTACACATATTGCGTCAGGGGTCCCTAATTATGAACTGGGTAGTTAACAGCCCAATAAGCATTCCTCATATGCCCTTAAAGTGATTTTCTGACATAAGTAATGGCAGCTGCCACTCACATATTATAGTAGCTGCCCTCCGCGATAGTCATTTTAGACAGGTGTTAATATTTATTTCCTGGCCATTACTTTATAATATCACTCTTAATTTTTGTATCGGGCTATCCAGCCCGTCCGTATTCAGTGCCCTGGTCCTACTGACATGCCCTCGTGCTCAGGCATGTAATGACGTGTGACTAGGGAGAGTGCGGGTTCGCACTCCATTGAAATGTATGGGGCTCAATTTCTCATTGATTTTTAAGTTCAAGAATGGACAGTAGGAGATTAATGAAGGTCATTGCTCAACCAACAAGGCTCTTGTTAGTCGAGTGATGACTTACGTTCATCTCCTGCTGTCCCACTGAACTTAAAATCTATGATCGATTCATTTCAATGAAGCCGTGACCACACTCTCGGTTAACGTCATTACATGCTGAGCGGGAGTGTCAGTAGGACCAAGGCACTGAATACGGACGGGCTGGATAGCCCTATACAAAAATGACGAGTGGTATCATAAAGTAATGGCCAGGGAATAAATATTAACACCTGATTAAAATGACTATCGAGGAGGGCAGCTACAGGACTACATGAATAACAGCCTTTTATTGGAACATTCCTTTAAAGGGGAACAGTCAGCACTAAGAGCCCCACACCCAAATGTGAACTGATACTGGGGTGACTGGGCCCCCAAACTCATGTATGAACAGTAGCCCTGACAATCATGGATGTACCTGCTGGTAATCCAGCAGTGCCTGCACTGGGCACAATACTGGATTGTGGGCCCAGCATAGTGTCACCTATGCCCCTTTTTTCCCTCTGGTTTGTCTATGAACTCTGCAGCAGTAACCTGACCTGTTCAGGTGTTAGATGCATGTTCTCCCCATGCAGCCCGGCAAAGGTGGTGATAGTTTTCAACTTCACTGCCAATCACGTACCCTGAACTCCCCAATAAATCACTTTGAATACCAACCCAAACAATAATGTCAAATAATTGTTCCTCATTACTCCCTGGAGCAAGCCCCCGACAATACATCATTCAAAGAAAGGTTTTCAGTATGAGAGAACTTCAGCAGCTGCCTCAGCAAAACACTAAAAGCAAAGGTTATCTCACTGCTTCAAATGTTTCCAGGGATACAGCAGCCAGGATAGTCTTCTGCACTCCCCCCGTGCATTTTCAGCAGTATCTAACTTTAGAAAGTTTATCAGACAGTGCTTTTTCACGGCTTTGTAGTTGGGATGGAGTAGAGCTCAGCTCCACGCTCGCCTGCTCACACCGCCATCTTGGACTGCCCCCCAACTGCTAATCTATTTATGAATTTATAACTTTACTTGTTATGTGAGAACTAAAAATCTATGAATGGACTAGACCAAGTTAACATAGGCACCGGGTTATATGAGCCCGTGGGACCTGGGCTTCAGTAATATTGAGCAAGCGGGCCCATCCCAATCAATAATTCAACTTATGTTTTGTGTTTTGCTGTACCAGTGTTTTTTTTAAATTTCCTCATTTCCTGTGACCTGCTGAGGTTCGTTCCTCCTGTGAGCTACTGTGATGCGTGCCCCCCCCCCAACGCTGTGGGGAGCACCCCCCCACGGCCATGCCTATTGGTGGCCTTTTTTTTTAAACTGGTGCCTTTTTTTCTCAGCGAATACAGTCCACATGCATGCAAAGGGTGTGGGGAATCCAACTGGGCAGCAGCGAGAGGAGGACTGGAGTCAAGCTGAGGCGGGTGACGAGGTGACGGCAAAAGCGGTCAGTAGAGCTCACAGCTGAAGCAGAATTGTAGTGCAGGTGTGCAGCATTTTATTATTTTGTGGCCAGTGGCCCAGGCCAGTGGGGACAGGACAGCACAGAGCAACCAAAAGAGAAGATCAGCTAGGGAGTGAGCCAGCGCATGGGAGCCAGGAAAGTTTCAGCCACGAACCGGTGTGACTGTGCAACATGGTGGGGCCCTCCTGCCCCTTGGAGTTGTCGGTAGGCCATGAGTGTCTGGGGTGTGTGAGCGCCCGTAGCATGAGGACGAGTATGGTACAGTACTGAGATTGAGAGCCAGCGTAGCTGGCAGGTAAGGTCAAGGAAGCCAAAGGCTGTCATTTGGCCAGCGGGAGTTGTATATTATAGTATCCCTCCCAGCCTCAGCACAAATCGAACCTGACCGGACCCCTGTGCCTCACTCTGACCCTGGAGGTGACTGAGAGGTGACTTGGCTGAGTGGGGAGCTTAGAACAGCGGAATAACCAAAAAAATGAGGAGTGGGAGAGGGACATGGAGTATTTATGGAACACCACACCGAATATTAAACTGAGCCAACAGGGTGGCGGGCAACTGGACACTTAAGGTTATTGACAGGAGGGGGCACCGAGTGTTAAAATGGAGAAGGGAAAATGAGGGGAAGAAGGGAACCGTCTGTGTTATTTGATGATTATTTCGTCCAAAACACTTGGATCAGGGCTCTGGCTACAGGCTCCCCATCACTATTTTGAACAAGTGCACTGCTTCTGTAATTAAATGTTGGAGTTTTGCAAAAAGTTAAAGCCTAAGTGTCGTGCCTCATGTCCTAAGTGATTGCTAATGGGTACAGTGTTCGGAAACTGCAGTCACAACTGCTTATGCAATTTGAAACAAGTTACAGATTACAGTTTAACTACAGTAAGTTTTTTTTAATTAAGTGAACTTTATTGAAACAAATAAGGAAGAACAGTCAAGCATAACATTAATAATGGTGAAAAGCAGCTTCAAGGTACAATATCATAGGTTGCCATGTAGGGACAGAAACTACAGTAGGAAGCCAGAAGGGAAGGGCGGTGGTGGATGGTGACTTCAGTCTGCCGGGGGTAGAATAGATCACAACTAGCACAAGGGAACAGGTCTTATAAGACGGTTTCCAGGACATCTTCCTAACTCAGCACATGATGGAGCCTACTAGGGAGAGGAAATATCTTGGACCTGGTCCTAGCAGACGGCGACCAGGTGCAAGAGGTTAAGGTTGAGGCCCCCCAGCCAGGAATGACCACAACACGATGTGGTTCTCATTAGACATAGGTAGGGAGGGGAAGGCTAGCAAAACCAAGGTTGTGGATTTCAGGAGGGCTGACTTCAGCAGAATGGCAGCCACAGTTGGAGGGCATGTGGCCACCATTAAGCCAGAGATGGACACAAACCAAAAGTGGGCAATCATAAAGAATGGCCTGCTGGAGGCGACAAACTCTTTTACAAAGAGTGTTAGTAAGAATTCGAGGTCCAGGAAGCCTAGTTAGTGGATAAAAGAGGTGCAAGAGCGAGTAAAGGAAAAAAGGGCAGCTTTTAAAACCTTTAAAAGGACATGTGAGCTGACCTGGTGGCGCTGAGGGTTGAGGCACTGGACGCCACACTTCACGCCACGCTGGCGACCCAGACTCGGGACACTGGGGGTTGGCAGAGGAAGGGGAGGATTGAGCATCCATGGGACTGCTCTCCTCTCCTGGGGTGGGTAGCGGGGCCACATCGCTCTGCAGTGGCCCCTGGCAGAGACCAGGAGCACTGCAGCGGTGCAATAGGGAAAACCAAGCAGGCCGCTCCAGGACTGGCTGGATGATGGCTGCCGGTCCGTCGACACCTCTGAAACCCCCGAAAGGAGCCATGTCCACCTCAGCAGTGCCCTGGGGCCAAAAATAGAGTGCATTGGCCAGTCCCCACCAGTGCCTTCCCCCTTGGAGGAGAAGGACCCATCCGGCGAAGGGTTATGCCGGGTTACCCCGGGGAGGGCTGCAATATGAGGTAAGGAGGCTTGAGAGAGGTAGTAGGAGGCATGTCAGGGACCATGATGGCCCGAAGGAGTGGCGGGTTCCGGAGCAAGCAGGGGGGAAAACAAATAAAGAAAGCACATGTAGGGAAGTAGACAAGGAGGAGTAGATCACAAACTTCAGAGAGGTGAGGGCAGCCAAGGTCACAAAGGAGCTAAGGCTGGTGCAGGGGATTAGGAAAGGGAAGAAATGTTTTTTTTAAATATGTCACGGAAAAAAGGAAAAGTAAGGAACAGATTGCCAGGATTAAGAACAACAATGGAGGATGGGCAGTAAAGGGGGCACACCAGGCAGAGGTACTAAATAAGTACTTCTGCTCAGTATTCACAAGGGAGAAGAACAGACCCATCCCTCCGAGGAAGGGGACAGTTGGAGGGGAGAGGATAACAGATGTTGAGATTCCAGAGAACAGGATGTTGGATGGCCTAAGATCTCTTAGGGTGGACAAGGCTCCAGGTCCGGATCGGATACATCCAAGAGTGCTGAAGGAACTAGCAGAGGTGCTGGCAGCACCCCTAATGGGTGTATTCAACACCTCCTTGCAGACAGGATGTGTGCCACTTGACTGGAGAATGGCACACATGGTACCCATACATAAGAGTGGCCCCAGGGACAAGCCAGGAATTTACAAGCCAGTCAGCCTCACATCCCTAGTGGGGAAATTGATGGAGACCATCCTAAAGGAAAGGTTGGTGGAATTCATGCAAGAACAGGGGCTGGGGGATGACTGACAACATGGATTCATTAGCGGGAGGTCCTGCCAAACAAAAATGGTTAAATTCTTCGACTGGGTGACTAGGTCGCTGGATGGGGGAAAGGCGGTTGATGTCCTCTATCTGGATTTCAGTAAAGCCTTTGGCTCAGTGCCACATTACAGACTGATAAGTAAACTCAAGGGCATGGGGGCAGGGCAAAAACTGGTTAGGTGGGTGGAAAGTTGGTTGAGAAATAGGAAACAAAAGGCGGTAGTGGGGGGGGGGTGCTCAACACCCCAGGCAGTCATCAGCGGTGTCCCACGGAGCTCAGTCCCTGGACCTGTGCTATTCAACATCTACACAGTGGATATAGCAGAAGCGGTGGAGAGCGAGATAAGTCTGTTCACCAATGACACCAAAATTGGTGCTGTGGTGGATTCTGAGGAGGGGAGGGTAGTACACAAGGATTTGGAGAAACTGGAGAGCTAGTCAAGAACTTGGCAGCTAAGATTCAATGATGGGAAGTGCAAGGTCATGCACTTCGGGACAAAGAACCCAAGGAACCCCTACCATATAGGGGAGAGAGGTTAAATGTCACGGAGGAGGAAAGGGATCGGGGGGTGGTGGTCACAGGGAATGTGAAACACTTGTAACAGTGCAGGTTGGCAGTGGCCAGAGCCAACAAAATGCTAGGGTGTATTATTATTTTTTTTTTACCAGGAGAGACACACTAAGCTGAAAGCTTGTTTACAGGTGTGACCTGGGAGCACAAGGAAGTTAAATGACTTGCTCAGGGTCACACAGTATGCAAGTGGGGACTGTGGGATTCAAACCCAGGTCTCCAAGTTTACAGCTCAGAGCCTTAAACCACTGTGCTATAGTGCCTTCTATTGCCAGAGGGATCACCTCAAGGAGTGCAGAGATGATCCTGCCGCTGTACAGATCACTGGTGAGGCCGCACCTCGAATACTGTATACAGTTCTTGCGCCCCTACTTAAAGAGGGACATCAAGCTCTTGGAGCAGGTCCAGAGAAGGGTGACCAAACTGATAAGGGGGATGCGGGATGAGTCCTTTGAGCAGAGGCTGAAGGAACTAAATATGTACTGCCCGGAGGATAGAAGGGACAGGGGAGATATGATTGAGATCTTCAAGTACCTGAAGGGCATAAATAGGGTTAGCACTGGGGAAATGTTTCTATTGAAGGGGGGGGATCACTAGGAGCCATAATATGAAGCTGGAAGGAGGAAGATTCAAGAGGGAACTGAGAAGGCAGTACTTCACAGAAAGAGTGGTGGCAGTATGGAACATACTCCCAGAGGAGCTGGTCTCACAGAGATCAGTGGAGAGTTTTAAAAGGGGGTGGGACAGAGTAAAGGGCAGAATAACCATAGGAGTTGACTTGACCCAACGGTCGAGCTCGGTA
The DNA here is from genome assembly GCA_016271365.2 of Neoceratodus forsteri. Taxonomy (NCBI): domain Eukaryota; kingdom Metazoa; phylum Chordata; order Ceratodontiformes; family Ceratodontidae; genus Neoceratodus; species Neoceratodus forsteri. Next base: position 355,652,608 of record JADMNL010000025.1, read on the forward strand.
AAGCAGAAGAAAAGTCATAGTGGTGACGAGGGGAGTGGCAGCACTGGTGTAAACCATGAGCTGCAAAATCGAGCAGACAAGAGAGACCTTTTTGGCCAGTATCTGCTGGCTTTTTTCATATGTTTGTATGTACAACATATACAGTGTTTATACAAGCCAAAATTAATTTTAACCAGCAACGTTGGCTCCATTTAGCCTCCCATAGCCAGAGTGTCAAGGGGGTTGTGGAGAGCGTGGGCAGCCAGCAGGAAGGCCAGCATGGGTTTATTGGCTATGACCCTGGATGCAGCATGGGTGAGATGAACAGAGGCGGGCTGTCCCCCAGGGGGCGGGGGGGGGGCACAGGTAGCATAGCCAGAGCAGTTCCTGCCGAGGTGCATAGAGGCTTTGTGACAGGTGCCTTTGTGGGCCATGCCTCTAGTGGTGTGGAGAGATTTCAGGCTCGAAACTGAACAAATACACAGGGAGTGGTGGCTTCTGGTGAGACGTTCTGCCAAATATACCCCTACACATGAAAGCCACCCCTGAGGTTATTGTCTGCCCCATCTCCTCTCCACAGGACAACGTGGAGAAGACACAATATGGTGGGGGTTGTGTTACACATGGGGGCTTATCTGGATTTGGCAATTTATTGGTTGTCTGAATCTGCTACCCTGAGCTCATGTGGACTAATGTGCTACGAAAGTGACAAGGCGTGCTGCATCCTTTTTTTATTTTATTTTATTTATTTGTGTCTAGGATTACAAAGTACCTTTGAGCCAAGGCTCTTTTACAAAGGTTCCATGTCATGCTGGTTACAGGGTAATAGACACTAAAACATAAAACAGTTACAGGTACATAGTTTTAGACAGTAACTTTGCTTGACAAAATCAGACTGAGCGATGAGTAACTCAAGAAACAATAGGAGGAAGAGGGCAAGAAGGGGAGAGGGCTGAGGGTAGGGGAAGACATAGGTGTAGAGGGTCACGGTGAGGCAGCCAAGAGGCCTTGTCAGGACAGACACAGGGCAAGTGCATTAGAAGTTGCATTGGACAGGTAAGTGCAAGAAGAGAGGGCAGAAACTGACACCTATAAGGTCAAAAGCAGCATAGGGAATGAAGATATTATGGGGTGCAAGCACAGGTGGAGGTGCCAGTTATGGAATGGCGGAGCTTTTTTTGAACACTCCAAGCATTGCTGTGGATGAGGTGTCACTAGAGAGCTCATTCAGCCAACTCAGAGCCCTGTATGCAACCGACCTTTGGCCTTGGGACGTGCGGCAGCGGGGATTTGAAGGATTTGGGGCTTAGAGCTCCTGGTGTTGCGGTTGGTGATTTTGGGTTTGATGAGGGTGCTGACTCCTAGTGGTGCCTTTCCCATCATGATTTTCTTAGCAGTGATGCAAGTTTGGATTTGATTCAGTTGTTCAGTTGCAGCCAGCCTGTTTTGGAGTAGAGGTCGCAGGTGTGGGTGAGACGGTGGGAGCCAGTAACGAGTCAGCAGGCTTGATTGAGGGAAGTTGAAACACGCCTGAGAGATGAGGTTGTGGCAGATCCATAGATAATGAGACCGTAGTCAATGATGCCGATGATGGAGCTCTGGACAGCTATGGACAGAGCTTCTGGGGTTAGATGTTTCCTATGTCGGAATAGTAGGCCCATCCTGGTGTTGGCTACTTTTGCCACGTTATTGATGTGTGGGACAGAAGTGAGATTACAGTCGAGGGTGAGGCCGAGGTATCTGAAGGTATGAACTTGTTCGAGGGTGATTCCTTGCTTGGTTTTAATGGAGAGCTGATATTGTTTGTGTTTGTTTTGGGAGCTGCAGAAGATCATGGTCTTTGTTTTTTTCTGTATAAGCCTGTGTTCTGTGAACCAGTTTTCGACTGCAGAGAAGGCCTGTTGGAGGTTACCTTGTAGATGTACTGGATTATGGTCAGATGCCAGGATGACAGCATCATCCACGTAGAGTAGGATCTGTTCAGGGCAGGATTCTGGCAGTGAGTTCAAAAAGGCTGAAAAGGAGGGCCCAAGATTGAGCCCTGTGGGACACGGACGGACTGGTCTTTGGTCTGAGAGTGTGCCAGCAATTCTCACTCTTTGGGAGCGGTTGTCTAAGTAGCTTTTGAACCAGTTCACCGAGTTAGGTGAGAGCCCTGCTAGTTGAAGCTGGCAAGTAGGAGATTGTGGTGATGGTATCAAAGGCTTTAGTTAAGTCAATGAATGTGGACCCAGTAAGATGACTGTTATCGAGTGAGTGATGGATTGCACCAGTGAATTCAAGTAGCGCTGTGGAGGTGCTATGACCTTTTCTAAAGCCATGTTGCTCCTTGCACAGGATGTTGTGATTGTCTAGGAAGTCGGTGAACTGGTCTGACACAATCCGTTCTAGGGCCTTGGAGAGTGGAGGTAGGATGGAAATTGGACGGTAATTCTCAGTAGCTGTTTTGTCACCACTTTTATGAATTGGGGTTACCATGGCAGATTTCCATAAGTCAGGGAACTGGCTGAGGCTGAGGGAGAGGTTGAAAATCCTGGTCAGTGGTCAGAGTACTTCTTCAAGTGTGAGTGATAGCAGTCTGAGGTCGAGGGAGTTGCAAATGGCTTTGGTAATGTAGCTGCGGACTTGATGCATTTTTACTGCTTTAAAGTAGAAGGGAGGGTGGCTGGAGGTGGCTGGGGGGCATGGTGAACCACCTCATCGAAAAAACCCTGTGGGAGTACAGCACTGAGGTCCGTGAAGGTGTCATTGAATGTATCAGCAATGAGTTTCTGGACAAGTGTAGTTTCACCTTTTATGCTGAGTACTGACGGGGGTGATTTAGATTGCTTCCCGGTGACTTCTTTAATGTTATTCCAGAAGTCCCTACCATTGCCCATGAGTTAGTGAGAGCATTATGGAAATAGGGGGTCTTCGTATCCTGGATATATTTGGTGCAGTCATTTCGTGCACGTTTATAGTTAGCAATATCAACTTGTCTCCTGGTGTTTCTGGCAATCTCCCAAAGGTGGTCTTGAGCTTTTAGTCGTCTAAGTAGGTCTCCAGTGAGCCAGGGGTTACATAGGGCTTTAGCCATGTGCTTCTTGAAGGGTGCAAATATGTTGCATGCTTGGTTGAAAATCCTGATGAAGTATTCCAGTGCAGTGTTCACATTAGTTGCAGTGAGAATTGGGGACCAATCCTGTTGCAATCCTGTTGACGAAGGAAGGTTTTGAGATGAGGTAGCTTGCCTCTAGGTAGAACCCGGCTAGTAATGGTTTTGGGGGGGGGGCTTGATGAATTTATTGAACCAGTAGCAGATGATGGGGAGTGGTCACTAAGTGTGTCAGGGAGGACAGTGGTGTTTGTGATCCTGGCGGGATAGCTTGTTATGATCCAATCCAGAAGGGTGGTGGTACCCATTTTATAGTTTGTCCTGGTTGGGGAGCTAACCATCTGAGAAAGGTTTGCTGCCACTATCAAGTCCCTGTATGCCCCTGCCTAAGCAACAGGCCAGTTAACATTAAAGTCACCGAGGAGGATGGTTTCTGAATCAGGTGAGAGAGATTTGGTAAACTCCAGGACTCCGTTAAGCCCATTACCTTGCTCTCTCGGTGGAATCTAGACTGTGACAACTGTGATGGCTTTATTGTGTGCACCGAGAAGGATCCTGACTGGAAGAATCTGTGCAGTGGTGGTTTGGGGGGTTAAGTTGATGAGGTGCCCCCGGATCATGTCCTTAAGGTACAGGGCGCAGCCACCACCTCTTTTTGATGTTCGATCAAGCCAGTAAACATTATACCCATTATAGATATTATACTTTTGAACTGTCACCTGATCCCAGGGCCCCACAAAAAATTTTACAAACCCAGCACCTATGCAAGTTAAGTTATTCTGAAAGGTTGGTATTTTTGTGCCTAGAAAAAATTATATCTAAAAAAAAAAGGGTTTTCTGCAGTGGGAGATTCACTAGCCTGCTGTGCATTTAGTGCTGTTATGAATTCCAAACAGATGTTTCCCGGTCCCACTATTCTCCCAGGGCAAAGTACAGTCCTCGGGAACTATACTTATCTCAGGGAGGACAGCAGGACCAGCAAACAAAAGATCAGTGCTTATAAAAACTCTAACATGCATGATAGGGCGGCTATTGAATCTCCAATTGCTGCAGCCCTCTTCTGATGTCAACTGTAGGGGGATTCTGGGATTTGTAGTTATAGAAGATGTCAGCTTGTAAAGCAGTAAAAACAGTCTGATGCAATCTACTTTACTGCAGTAAAAAGTAAGTAAAATGAAATGTTTTTGCACACAAAATGCAAACTGGAACCAGCCTCACTCATTGGTGTGGGGCCGTTAGTGCTGACTGTTCCAGTTTTATACTAAACTTGCCATCACTAAGGGAGTCCTCTTACCTAGCCTACACTATGGCCTTCTATCCTTTGTCTGTGCCTCTAAAAACATCCTGGCTAAATGGGACATGAACAATATGTGTCATTTTGCACTGTCCTCCGATCGTCTCACCACTGTGATCTCTGTTCTACCCTGGGATGGCTTTCTCCATCCAATGGGCACTATTCTGCTCTTGGATGTTTCCAAATAAGCTCCTAAGATCTTCCACTCATGTCTTCATTGCTTTGATCTTTCAGTGCTCCCATCAGGCCTACCCCCTTATATCCTCTGACAAGACCCTACTCCATGTTCCTAAGTGTACCACCAGAATGGATGAAAGTGATTTCTTCTCATTTGCACCAACATTCTGGAACTCCCTCCTGGTGCCATTACAAAGTATTCCCTCTTACCCCCTCTTCAGAGGTGCCTTGAGAAAACATTTACAGGCCTCCTCTGCTTGTAACTGTACCTGAGGAACTAACTACCCCTAATGTTGTAATGATGTTCTCATTGAAGGCTGGCTGTTATTTATTACTACCCACAACTGACTAGTTATTTATATTTATTTATTTATTAAAAAGCTTTGGAGAGTACTGTTGAGCACAAGTACTCATTTACAAAGGTTCCACGTCAAATACATAGTCAAAAAAACCCAGAAAACATTACAAGTACAATAAACAGTTCCAGAGGAAATGGAGTTGAATCAGACTTAAAGTGCTTAAAACAGAAAGTACATACAGTTTTGAAAATAATCTACACAGATCGTTGCACAAAAAGTCACAGAATGTGTACAGAGAGAAACCGAAGAAAACAGTTTAACGGTTACAATTGTATTGGACTGCAGGGGCAGACCACAAAGATCTCTTAAACGTATTAATATTGGGGAGATTCAACAGTTTATCAAGCAGTTTGTTTAACCAGTTAGTGGCCTGACAGAAAGTGGCCACTTGCCCAGCTGAGTACACTGGAAAGGAGGCTTAAAGGCATTCCTGGGCATGTTCCTGGTGTTGTATTGGTTGGAGATGGTGTAGAAGCAGTTTGTTAAAGCAGGGGCTGTTAGGCCCAGAGGCACCTTTCTGGCTAGCAAACAGGTCTGGAGCTTTGTTCTGCTGGGCAAAGGTAGCCAATTAGTAAGTGTGTAAAGGGCACAACTATGAGTGTGGTTATCTGCACCAAATGCAAAGTTGCATGCCTTATTACAGATCAGCTTTACTCTGTTTAGCACTGTGCCACAGGCTGCTGCGTAGACCGGGGGGGCCAATAATCTATAAGTGACAGAATGAAGCTGGCCACAATAAGAACATAAGAATGTGATGGCATCGCTTGATTCATCTAGTCTGCCCATTTGTTTGACTGCCCCCCCTCAAAAGAGTATACTCCTTTAAAGGCAATAAGGCATCTAGCACCTACAGTGAGATTGTTCTACTTATAGTACAGGGCATGCAGTCTTCTGTTAACTATGGTCACCAGATGATTAACATGGGAACAAAAGATAAGGTGTCATCCAGAGTTACTCCAAAGTATTTGAAGATCTTCCTCTGTTCAAGGTTTTTCCCCTGACTGTTTTGGATGACATGGGTGGAACTTTCCTCCTCTGTGGGAGTCTAGAGAAGAGGATGGCATTTGTTTTTTTTTGTGATTTGAGGATCAGTTCTTTGGTAGAGAACCAGCTTTCTAGTGACCTGAAGTTACTTTAGAGAGTGGACGGTGAAGCTGACAAGGTCAGGGTTCTGATTCCAATGACATCATAAACCTCAAGAACAAAGCTCAAGAGGTTTATGATGTCAATAGAATCCCGAGATGGAGTTGTCGGCTCCGTAACAAATAGGAAGCCATATGTTAGTTTTTCTAATACATAGCTTCCTGTGTGTTAAAGTGAAACTATCCTCCCATCTTACAAATAAGATACCCAACTGAAAAAAAAAAAAAGATGTGATACTGTCAGTTTCACTCACTGCTGCATCCCCCACTACATTTGCTATAAGTACCGTGACGCATGCATACACCTGATCTCACTATCACTATGTCAACCCCAATAGCCCTGTTTCTTTTTTGTGAGAAATGCACCTCAGATTTTTCAGTGTACAGTAGCCTCACCTCGAATGGGTAGTTATTCTTCATGACTTCTACATCGCTCCCACTAGGCAGGTAACTGGGATTAGTGACAGCAGTCTGTGATCTGCGGTTTGAATCTTTAGTGTGACCATCAAGATTCCAAGTCATAATACCATTGATCTGACATCAGATCAATGGGGGCTATGCACAACGGGGCAGGAACTACGCAACAAAGGCGTGTATCCCGGCCGCGCAACTCCACACCTACGGACAGGTGCGCATCTGGCAGCATTCACGACCACCAGCCACCTGTCTTTGGCCCCGCCCTCCCGGCATGTGGGTACGTGCAAGTTCGCATGGGGTGGACAGGGGTGGAGCTGTGCACCTGGGCGGGCATCCAATGGGATGCCTAGCCCAGATCCCTCAATGGATCCCTTATGCGGTGGGGGGTGTGTTAGCTGTGCTCCTCTGCAGATGTCCACACAGCCGGTGGCTATGGAGAGGTGAAGTGGGCTGTGCCGCCAGCCATGTCATGCCCCTGTACCGATGGGGCAGTGCCGCATGGGTGTGTGGGGGGGTGAACACCGACCACCACACCATGCCTGGTGGGGCCGGGATCTCGGGTCAGGGGGAGAGGCGGGCAGGCGGTGCAGTATGGGGGGGGGTCTGCCGTCCAGGAGCTGGTGCCCCATGTGTGTGTGTGTGGGGAGGTCGGCACACACAGGGAGGGTGGGGGGCACAGCTGGGTGCTGGGGTTGAGTGGCCCTGGGTGGCCTGTGGTGATGTGTGGGGGGTCCTGTTGTTGAGAGACGCAGGCGTGGGGCGCATGGGGGCTTAAGGCAGGGTTCTCCTTGGCATAGCCCGTGCCCTCCCTCCATTACCCCCATGAGCAGCACTATGAGCACGTGTGCATGGCGTGTAGTGCTGGAATGCCCCCGCCTGCCCTGCGCATTCTTGAAGCCGTGTGGATGGGGTCAGGTGGCAGGTGCTGTGTGACCCATATCGTATCGTGCATTCCACGCAGGGGGTGCACTGGGTGCAGAGTGTCTCCGCACCACACATACATGGCAGAGGCACTCCACACCTTCGTGCATAGGCACCAATGGTATTATGACTTCTTGATGTCAGATCAATGCAATTATGGATTTTGATGGCTGCTGTGTCTGTATGGCAAAAAACATCAACCACGTATTACAAAGATTTATCGATCTTCACACACTGGGAGCAACTGGTGAGATAGCTGTGGAACCAATGAACTGCGTTCTGTGACAAACCCCAGCCAAGGAATTTGTTAGGTAGGAGCTTATGTTTGACCAGAGCGATGGCCTTAGTAAGGTCGATGTATATAGATCTGATGAGGTCACCTTTGTCAAGGGCCTCAAGAACAAAGTTGGTGTATTACAACAGCGCTGTGTTAGTGCCGTGGAGCTTCCAGATGCCATGCTGCTGTACATACTCAACAATGTCTTTTTTTATGGTATGTGACAAGTTGGTCAGAAACTATTCTCTTGAGGGCCTTAGACAGGGGGGAGAGAATAGAAATGGATCTATAACTGGCAAGGCTAGCATGGTCTCTGCTTTTGAAAACTGGTGTAACCAGTGCAGATTTCCAGTTTTTGGAGAACTGTGAGTAGCACAGGGAAAAGTTAAAAATTCTAGAGATGTGGTGGTAAAGTTCTACCACCAGGGCAAGAAGTTTCATATCAGCGGAATCACTCCCACACTTAGTTTCGCTAAGTACCTTACTGATGTATTTTAAGGTGTCGCTGACTGAAATAGCATTAAAGTAGAATTTCAGAGTCCACCATCTGGAAGGCTTGAGGACTGAGTTCCCTGCAGAGGGTCTTGGCAGTCTCAGTGGGGGATGACAGAAATGAGGTCAGTAAAGGCTGTGTTGAAGTAAGTGGCAAATTTGATGCCATCAAGGACCTCTCGACCCTTCACCATGTGTATTTGTGGAGATTTTTAAACTCCCTTGCCAAGGAGCTCCAAGACGTCACAGAATCTTTTGCCATTGCTCCAGTTCTGGGTCTCTTGGTCCTTATAGAATTCAGATTTGGCCTTTCTAATCATAGTGGTACACATATTGAGGACTTTCTTGTACCTTTGCAGGTTAACAGCAGACCCTGTTTCCCTGGCCAGTGTCCACAGATTGTCCCTCTCTCTCATGCAGGTAAGGAGTTCGGGGGTGAACCATCCGGATATTGTTCCTCTTGCCTTGCATTTTTTAAAGGGTGCAAATTTATCACAGGCATGTGTGAAATCAGAGACAAAGAATTCTAGGGCTGAGTCCGTACTGGGAATGGCATCTAAGAAGTTCAATCAATTTGAGCCAAGTAAGATCTGAATTCGGTCACCTTCATTTTGTTTAGGATTTGTCTGACTGTGATCGGGGGGGGTGGCCTTGTCTGTTTAACTACCCATAGACATTACACCAGGGAGTGGTCACTTAGGGTATCTAGCAGAACTTTGACAACTTTAACCCCATCAGACTGTGTAACTAATACCCAGTCAGGTAACGTCACTGTGTTTGTTTTATAATTGGTCCTGGTGTGTTCAGTGACCATTTGTGTGAGAAATAGACTGGACATCTTATCCCTATGACCTATGCTGGACTTAGCATTCCATTTGATGTTAAAGTCACCAGTAACAGCGTATTCCCATTTCTGATTGAGTTACATGAAGTAGTGAATAAGTGGCTCTCTGCCTGGATTCTGTTTACCCTGTGGGATATATATACAGACAGGATGACAAGAGATTTATGACCTCGCCCTATCAAATGTTTTATTGCTAGGCATTCTCAGACCCTGGTTAGGTCTTTGATTGAGAATTTAGAGGCTTGCAGGTCTGATCTGAAGTAGATAAGACAACCCCCAACTTGCTTGCCTAGTCTATCCTCCCTGAAGATATTGAAGCCTGGCAATGAGATAGTGGCTCCAGGAATGTGTGGACTGAGCCAAGTTTCCGTTAGGTAAATAACACCTGGCTGCACTAACTTGACCCAATCTTCGAACTGGGCAAATTTGAGTAGGAGATCACCGATACTTGGGGAGACTATGTACGGTAGGCCTTGGCTGTGAATGCCAGACCCAGAGCTACCAGCAGGGCCTGGGCTGGGGTGGACATTGCTGGACAGTAGGAGTAACATTATTGTAAGTCCTCTGGTGGCTCTGAGGTAGTGCTTCAGTCTCCAGGTTTTACTCATAGAAGGGAGGGGCAGGCATGTGGTCCTGGAGACAAGGCCATGTTGGGCAAACCTGTAGCACTCCTCATGTGTCACTAGGGTTAGGGGTCCAATGTGGGGGGCATATGGCCGGTGGGATGGGGTACTGTAGGTTGTTCGTGGGGATCAGTAGACCTTGGTATCGGTGTCGGACCAAGGAAGATAGCCTCCTTTATTTCTGAGGGCTCTATAGATTCAGGTAGCAATGCTGAGGGTAGGCAGGTCAGCAGTATTAATATTGCATGGAGCATATTTGCAGTGTCTGTTGTTTCATTCATTCTCATTCTAGGCTGCTATTTGTAACTACCTAATGTCAGCTACCTATTGTATTTATTCTTATTGTACAGTTCTAGCCAATCTTCATTCTTTGTACCCTATACAAAATCTTTGAAAGACTGGTCTATAACCAGCTCCAGACTTACACTGAAACCCACTCTCTGCTTACCAGTGCCCAACATGGCTTTCGGAAGAGCCATGGCATGGACACAGTCCTTGTACACCTGACGGCTGAACTTCATGCAGCCCAGCAGGCTGGCAGATCTACTGGTGCTATCTTTGTAGACCTGACTAAGGTGTTTGACCTCGTCAATCATGAATTACCTCTGCATAAACTCAAGGGGGCTAGGTCCTGATAATTTGTCCTGCTCCTGGTTTGGTAACTACCTAACTGGCCAGAAGCAGCTGGTTAAATGGGAAGGTATCCACTCCTACCTGAGATATTATGGATAGGGTTTCCCAGGGTTCAATCCTGGGTCCGTTGTTCTTCTCTCTATTTATTAATGACTTGCCAAAAAACTGTGGCAGTGCCACAGCTCTGCTCTATGCAAATGATGCAGTGCTATACAGAAGCCACCAAGACATTGACTCAATTGAGTCAGACCTCAAAGCCAACTTCCATCGACTGGGATTGTGGATTAAGACAAATAAGCTACTGTTAAATGCCAAAAAAAAAAAGTCTGTCATCTTTGGCCCTCATCACAGCTCCGAAAGGAGCAGACTGCTAAAAATATGCTCTCCAAACGATGACCTCATCAAGACTGTAAACTCCATCAAGTACCTGGGAGTTATACTGGATCAGTTAATCTCATATAAGTCTGTTGTTGACTAGGTGATCAAACTGTTGAACCCCTACCTCACCCCTGAAGCCAGAGTACCCATAGCATCATTTGATGGAATAGCACAAAATTTAGCATGCACTGTCAGGCTATCAGGGTCTTAAGATGTGAAAAGTTTTATGATGGCACCTTGTTCAGTTTTCTAAATACAAAGCACCAAAAAAATGGAAAGAAAAAAAAACTACACTTAACATTGCATATTTTTTGCCCTCATACACAGCCTAGACAGTGTGGAATTGTTTCATGAAACTTTCAGGGTTGAGGAGGGCTGGGCCAATGGTGTGCCTTTCGAAGGTTTTGTGAAACAATATTATACTGTTTCAGAGTTATAAGGATTTTTCAGTCAACGAACAAATAGGAATGGTAAAAAAAAAAAAAAAACTGTTGTGAGTGCTGATTTTCATGATTTACTTGTAGAGTTGGAAAAAAAAAATACCAGTTGTGATGACTGCAGCTGGCCCAGTGGCAAGTTAGGCTGAGGCATCATGCCTTATCTTCTGCCACACCGGCGACCCGTGTTCACAGTGCAAGCGGGTCTCCGGGGGTCGGCTGGGGTGGGAGAGGATTGAACGTCTGGAGGACAGCTCTCCTCTTGCGGGGAGGGGTGAGACTGGAGATCGGTGCATGCCTGGCCCCTAGTGGCAGCTGGAGGCTAGCACAAACAATCCCACAAGGGGGTGGGGGTGGAGACAAAGCAGACGCCTGGCGTGCCACTGGCGTCATTGCACGCTAAGTTCCGCACTCGGGGATCAGGAGAAACTGGAGGCAGAAGACACAGTGGACTGACAGGATGATCCTGGCTGCACCCGGCCAGCTGGCACCTCAAGCCAGGGATGAGTACCAGTGGACACTGGGTGATGGGGCTGGGGGGGTGGAGGAAAGGGGCCAGTCTGCGAGGAGAAGAAAGAAATGAGCAAAGCAAAACTGTGATGACTGCCATTTTCTTTCACTCACAGACATTGAAAATAGATAACGATGTATTTTCAAAAAACAAACCCCTACCCGGCCTGGTGGCACTGAGGTTGGCGCTGGCATACAACTACTTCCACCAGCGACCGGGTTCGGGAACTCTGGTTGCCGGGGTTGCGGTGGAAGGGAAGATTCAGCATCCTGTGACAGCTCTCCTTCTCTCGGGGTGGGCAAGGGTCATGCGCTGTGCTGTACTGACACACAGTGGAGGCTGGGTGTTCAGCAGACCACGGGCATCTACATTGGGAGAAGAGTTGGCAGACATCTGCACATTAGTGCGTTAACGTCATTGCACGTCCAACTCTTCGGGAGAATTAAAGAGGGGAAAAATGGGCACCTCCGCCTGTATGAAGCCTTCCTCGGGCTTCAATTAGCCACTGCCACTGGGGTCCCCCCAACTAGTTACTGGTTCCGCTGGGGCTGGATAGGGGGTCCCAGCTCTACGGCCCAGCCCTCCGGGGGGGTGATCGGGGGGTCCCAGGTGACAGTTGGTGGAAGACCGGGGCCGTGACCAGGGTGGATACCTGGCGGAGGAGCCCCAAAAAAAAACTAAACCTAGCTAAATGGGGCCCATTTAGCCAACTGCTTCTGCACTTTCATTTATGATGATGCCCCTTATATGGGACTGCTTGCACTTGGTCACATACAGCATATGCATGCGATGTACTTCTTACTTCAGCCTTACTAACTCTAAAAATTGGTATTATGTATACTTCGTATCTGTCTCAAATTGTAAACTGTGTTTATTAACTTACTGCTGTATGTTAACTGTTATTTCTTAAATGTTTAGCGACTGTTGATTACCTGTCTCAATATGTAACTGTTTTTATTGAATGTAATTAATCCTGGGTCACCCCAGAAAAAGGTACATTACATCTCGGTGGGCTTACCCAGTCAACGAATTTCAGTAAATAAATAAATAAATAGATTCTGGTGGGATTTTTTCTTTGTTTTTTTTTTCAATTGCCCTGGTAATACCTTTTCTGGGCACCCCAAAATCCAGTCTGCCCAGCATAGTAAGAGGAGTCATTCGCCCACATTCTCTGTATGAGAACAGCAGGACTTTCTTGAATACTGAAGCTGCAGCTAGACTCATTCTGCTGGCTTCAGTTCAAACAGTGAGCCAGCAATCCGCTGCTCTCTCTGTCTATCTGTAATTATGTCTTAAGCAGACCAGTTGCTTACCCCGGTACTGCTTCTTTCTCCACCCTCCCCTCCAGGTTGGTCACTCACCCACCCTTCCCAGTGTTTGTTTATTTATTTAATATATTATATAAGAAGACAGTGGTGCCCACCCCTGGTACCGCCTCTGTTGACCACCCCCTCCAGGTCACCTGCCCTAATTCCCACTATGTAGGTGGTGGCACCGGGGTACCCAACCCCAGTACTGCCGAACAGTAGCTCAACACTAGGATGCCTAATCCCCAGTGTTGGCTATGTCCCATGAAAAGAAGAAAACCATACCTCATTGATTTTTTTTAACCTGCAAAAAAAGAAAACGGTCCCTTGCCGATCTGACCCCTCCACACACACACACCCCCTAACCTCCCACTCAGCATCCACCACCCCACACCCACACACACCCTCTCACTTGGACATATCCCACAGCGTAGATCCACTCTCAGATTGAAGACACGCCTTGCTGCTGGACTGGCAACTGCGATATGAGAAAATAAGGTAAGTGCAGTATAATGTATTTCAATAGGGTTTAAACTTTGATTAATAACTTTGTCATTTTTATGTATTTTGATCTCTGATTTTTAACATGGCCTTTTTGGGACCCCGCCTCATCACCAGTTATGGTGGAATTATGCTAATCTGGCCTGAAAGGTGATTTATTGGTTGCTCTGTGAAATCACTTTCAGGCGGGATTTGAAAATTTTCACCACCATTGTTCATAAGGTCTGGTCATAAGAAGGCTATGTTAAAAACTTGGGATCAAAATTACGCAGTTATGAGTGTACATTGAAATGTTTCTACTCTCCCTCATAGCTTTGGTAATTTTAAATATTTTGGTCCCAAATGTTCAACACAGCCATTTGTTCACACCACTTCATGAATGTGACAGCTGTCATTTTTCAAATCCTGACCAAAATGTGTTTTCGTACCTGTGGCGTGGAATGAAGTTTCCACAGGATTTGAACATTTTCACCTACCAGGTTCATGAGATGGGGTAATAAGAAGACTATACTGAAAATTTGTTATACAAATACAGTAAAATGCCCAAATTATAAGTGAACGTTGCAGTATTTCAACGTTCACTCATAACTTCGCTAATTTACAATATTTTGACTCCAAACTTTTAACATACCATTTTTCCATGCCACTTCATAAATGTGACAGGTATCATTTTTTAAATACTGAGCAAGACGTGTTTTTGCACTTCTGGTGTGAAACGACATTTCAGACAATATACCATGAATGCCACATTTCATGATTATAAGGGGAATCATAAGATGACTATCTTGAAAATCTGGGGACAAAATAAAAAAAATATATATATATATATATATATATATATATATATATATATATAAAACTGTTAATAAACTTTGCATGTAGTGCCAGTCTTGACTGCAGCAGATATGCTTTGTGATCCTATGCTGGTGACCTGAGTTTGGGGGTGAGCTCTGTGACCCAGCTGGATGGGTTGAGGGTGGAGGATGGTGCTGTTATGTAACACCCTTCCCACCACCAAGCCAGGGAATGAAACTGCAGTATTACCCATATGGGCCCATGTGCCATATAGTGAAGCCAGCTCTTCTCTTGACATAGGCCCTTGCATGTCTACACCTGTGGATGGCAGAGGCCCCTGTGAATTGGCTGACAGATGGACTCCTTGGTCTGTGTATCTGTATCTGTGGCCACATGGAAGTGCAGGTAACAGAGAGCCCTGCACTTCTGCAGCCCACCAGATAGCCCCATGAATTATTGGCATCTATGCTGCACAGAAGTAGGTGGACGGAGTCTTCCCTTTCTTCCCTTGGGCCCGGCACATCTGCATGAATGAGGATACGATTCCACTGTCTCAAAACGAAAAGAAATACTTTGCAAGCAAAATGCGCTAATGCACCAGTTAGGGTTCCAATTATGTCACTAAAGTATGGAAACATGGTGTTAGGGTTTGCGACCCTAACTCCCCATCTATCCCCACCCCCCCAAGCAGCAAAAAGTAAAAACATTAGGGTTTGGGTCTCTGGAGTCTTGGCGAATCAGTGGTGGGGTCTTCCTTGGGGCTGTCAGCCCTAATGCTCATCCCATTCCCTGAGGGCTCTGCATGATGAATTGTATTGGCAACATGTGATGAGAAGTACTTCTCTGCCTTTGAAGACTGTATCAGTATGACGCACAGGCTTGCAGCTGTTCCTTGTGCTTTGGACAGGAAGCTATGGGCCGGGGGGTGGGGGGAGCATCAGGGTTGAAAACCTCAAGGAAGGCCCCACCACTGATTCAAAACCCTAATGTTTTTATGTTTTGCTGCTTGGGGTGAGGGTGGGGAGTTAGGGTTGAAAACCCTAACGCCATATATCCGTACTTTTGTGGCATTAACCAGAATCCTAACTGGTGCATTAATGCAGTTTTGTGAAAATGTAATTACAGATTTTTAATTAATTATTTTTTTTAATTTAGTAATTGTAGATTGGTCTAGATCTAGGAAATTACTTTAAACAGTTTAAATCATGGTTCCAAAGAAATTGCTTGGTCCTAAATGTCAAAGAAACTGAAACCATGCCCTTTGGCCCCAAAAAGCTAGCTGTCGGTAAAACGTTTCAAGTTAACTACAATGGGTGGACCTTACCTAGAGATGGTTTCCTGAAATACCTTGGAGTCACACTTGACCATGAATTAACCTTTGCTAGCCATGTAGAGGCTGTGTCCCAACCCTCCACCAATGACTGGGACTGATGGATAGGCTTTTACCTTACCGCACTAAGCCTGCTCGCCTTGCCATTGCCAACTGCACTTTGCTGCCTGCATTGAAATATGACGCTCCTGTCCTACATTCCTTGTAGGCTGCTGATTATAATAAACTTAATGGTATGTACAATAAAATTAGGCACTTTGCAGCTGGTGCTTCCCCCCACACTGCACCACTGTGAGGTGCTAACATCCCTGGGTTGGCTACCGTTTTCTGCTTGTCTACAGTTCGTCCTGCTGTGCCTTCCCTTCAAAATGATAAAAGCCCCCCCCCCCAGCCTTGCAGGGATTCTCAAGCTCAAGCTGAATCCCAGATCCCTTAGATCCTTATCTAACCCACTACTCGAACTTCCCAGAGTAAACTCTGTCTCTGGCAGGTGTGCCTTCTCATTCCCGCTCCCATCCCTCTGGAACTCCCTACCGATGACAGTTATATCATATAACTCACAGGCTACATTCAAGACTAATCTAAAAACCCATACACTGATGACAGTGAACTGCAGTTGTAGCCACACAGAAACCAATAGACAGCCTCCTTGATAATCTTACTTAACTCCTGAGGATAGCCTCCTCTAGCTGTTGGTCTTGACATTTCTACAGCCCTAATGTTGGTATTCTTACAAAATTGCTTTATCCCTATAGAAAATTACCACATATTTAACTGCACTTTTCTTCTTCCCATTACAAATAGAATAATAGATAGGTGAGTGTGTATTACAAGGATCATACAATGGCAAGAAAGAATCCTGGCTTCTGATTGGTCAGTTGGCCATCACAGCAGGGATGTTATCCTGGTATAACATCCCTGCTGATTGTTTGTTGCATTTGTTGGATGATTTGTAGCTTCTTCTTTTAAGAAACAAAAATATTTTTCCACACTGACAAAAACATTCTTTAAAATTTTTTTTTTCATTCTGTATAAAACAACAAGCCATTGTATAATAGGAATAATGCCCTCCAGGGTGGGTGTTATGTTGGGATAACATCCCTGCTCGGGTGTTGGACGCCCTCAGTCGGTGGCCTCGTGCCCAACCACCCGAGGTGGGATGTTATCCCAGCATAACACCCACCCTGTCAGGCATTATTCCTTGAATAACACAATCAAGAGATTCTAAGGACATGGGAACCTTGAGAGCCAAGTGGAGTAAATGACGTATCTTCGTTTTTGATTGGTGGAGGGGAGTGACAGACGTTGACTGACACATCTCCACAGAAATTGCAGTGTGAGCGAAATATGTTTCCTGATGTAGCTGAGTATTGAGAATTTTGACTGGTGAGCCTGTTGGTGGTCGTCATTTCCTGTTATACACTTGGTGTTGGAAGGGAACTGTCTGGTGTGGCTTTGGAAGCGAGTTGTGCTGCGGGTTGTGCTCAGGATAGCGAGGGCTGTTAAAGGGGAACTGTCAGCAATAAGAGTCTCACACTCAAGTGTGAGGCTGATTCTAATTTGCACTTTGTGTAAAAAAACATGTTTTTACTTACAGTTTACTGCAGTATAGTAGACTGTATTAGGCTAATTTTGCTGACTTTTAAGATTGTATTTCCTGTAACCAGAAATCCTAGAATCCCCTGTAACTGACATCAAAGGAGGATTGCAGAATTGGGAGATTCAGTAACCTGCAATATACATGTTAAAGGTTTTATAAGCTAAAATTGGATGTTTGCTGGTCCTGCTGTGCTCATGGGGCTTGTGACTATATCTAGCCCCAGGAGAACAGCAGACCAGCAAACAGAAAATTACACCCCACCCTACCCTGCTGTACCCCTGGCCTTAATTAAATACTCTCCCTCCCCCTCAGACACCGCCCTGGCTATGTCCACCCTTCCCTCTCTCTAAAGTGATCCTCCCCTTAAAGCCACAGAACTTATTTTAAGGACTTACATATTTAAGAGTCCGATTCCAAACCAGCCACCTCTGTTTATTACCTGATTTCATAACCCTACGGCACGCCGCTACACCAATCAGTTTTGATCTGGCCACATAGCTAAATTTTGTAAAATTATCAATGGCACCCACCAGTATGTTCTACCCCGTGCTGTTCCTCACTTTATGCTCCATGTCTGGCCTGCTTCTAATGGCCGACTTCTGTGCCTGCATCCTCGCTGCTGACCAGGCCCACCTACAGTCCGTCTCAAATTCATCCACACCTATGGACCCTCCTACAATAAACATAACCATCCCGCTCTCCCCATGGGCTCCATCATGATAACCCTCCTGTCAAACCACGACCATTGCCTACTTGGTCTGTTCCTCTACTCCCTTTCAGTACAGTCCCCCCAATGGCACCCTCCTACTTGCCACCTCCTCTCACTTCTCCTTTTTGCAGGGGATGTGGAAGCAAATCCTGGACCCCCAAATGTGCATATAGACCATGCAAACACCATCTGGACTGGATGCTGCAGCCTGAGGGCAGCACACCTGAACATATGCAGCCTCCCAGCTTAGCACTCAGAACGCGAAGCCTGGGTATGCCTCTGCAAGCCACATGTCCTGGGCATATCTGAAACGTGGCTAAAGCCCTCCCATAGTAATGCCTCCTACCAACTCCCTGGCTACTCCTTGCTGTGCCACGACCGGCCTGGCAAAAAAAGGGGTGGCGGCATTGCCTTATGTGTACAAGAACATATCAGTACCTCCACTATTGCCTGCTCCACCCCCCTCCTTGGTTAGTGAATGGCTTGTTGTGGAAATTGTACTGGGAGCTTTAAAAAAATTATACATAGGCTGCTGCTACAATACTCCCTCAGGAGGTGTGCTGGGACTATCGGACTTCCTGGATGGGATCACATCTGCCCTCTACCCCAGGGACACCATCATGCTTGGAGATTTCAACCTCCACTGGACAGAGTCCCCTGCACCGGACTATGCTAACCAGTTAAAGGCGCATCACTTTGAAGAAGTCATCTCCTTCCCTACCAGGTACAATCCCTGCTCCCTCAACCACTCCACCCTTGCCACAAACTGCGCAAATCTTGTCATCCAGGCCAGCACAATTACTGACTCAATCAGTGATCACACCCCCATGTATATTACCCTAACCACTAAAACAACACGTCCTCCTCACAAACTGCTATCTTTTAGGGAATTTGCAAGTCAGGATCATAACTTAGTGATAAGTACTGCCTGGGCCATAAACGGGTCCTCACTCTACCGACTCAAAGATGTCTCCACGGCGGTGGCACTATTCACGGAAGCTCTCTGCTATCTCTAGGACAAATATTTCCCTATCACCACCAGGTGGATAAAAGGTGGCAACTCCCACTGGCTAGCAAGTGAACTCCTGGCCCAAATGAAAGATAGGGACAAAACCTGGCTTGCCTTCAAGGCATCCCCCTCCCCCCCAATCATGGAATGCTTACAGGCAACTCTGAAATTCCTGTAAGCAGGCTGTGAAGTTGCTCAAGCATAAATACTTCACAGAACAGCAAGACGAGTCTTTTTGCAACCCTCGAATTTCTGGGCCTCAATAAATTCTGTCATAAACCCAAAATCAAATAAACAGATTTTGGAACTAACCTCCCCCTCTGGACCTACTACGGACCCTAGCCTGATTGCTGACACTTTCAACAGGATGTTCACCGATCTAACCTCCTATACCAGCAAACTCCCTCCACAAATTCCCCCTGCCCAGGAAAACCAACCAAGCTGCCCACTATTCTCATGCCATACTTTTTACTTCAGAGCCATTGGCCACAGCGTTACTGACAAACTCCTTAAGACACTTCTCAACAGGGGAAGCCCAGGCAGCAACAGTTTGTATCCCACCTTCCTGAAACTCCTCTCCCCTGCCCTTGTAAAACCGCTGACCTACATATTTAACTTTGCCCTTACCTCATCTACAATGCCTGAATCATGGAAGCATGCACATGTGGTGCCAGTTTTTAAATCTGGCAATCCCGCTGTCCCGGAAAACTAACGGCCCATCTCCCTCCTCCCACATCTCAGCAAACTGTTAGAAGAAATCATACACCATCAACTGTCTAAGCATCTAAAAAACTACAACCTCCTGTGCCTACTCCAACATGGTTTCTGCAAACACCACAGCACTTCCTCTGCCCTGGCTCTCTTCTCCGACCACGTCCTTAGAAACATGGACATGGGTAAGGCCACTGGTGTGGTGTTTGTGGACCTATACAAGGCCTTTGACCTTGTTGACCATCATCTCCTCAAATCTACCCTGCTAAACAAAGGCTGCTCCCTAGACATTACCGCCTGGTTCAGCAGCTACCTTACAAACGGATCTCAGTCTGTTCTGATTGGGAAAGCAATCTCTGCCGCGCTACCCGTTCACACTGGTGTTCCCCAGGGCTCCATTCTGGAGCCTCTACTTTCCTCACTGTTTATAAATAACCTCCTGGCTGAGAGCATAATCTGTAATGTGCTCCTCTATGTGGATGCCCTTGTCATCTACCACAGTGCCAAGTCACTTGAATCAATATCTACTACCCTCACGACAAATAACGGAACTGCTCATAACTGGTTCCTCTCCAAAAAGTTGCTTGTCAATGAGAAAAAAACTAAGGCCATGCTCTTTGGCTCTAAGCCTTACCTTGCTAAAACCACCAAGTCAGAAACCTTGCTACTTGCACTTACCCCAGCTGGCCCTCTAGACATCGTGTCCTCCTTCAAATACCTAGGAGTGAGTCTTGACCCCTTCCTCACATATAGCGAACATGTCTCTTACACTATACAGAGAGTTCACCAGAAGCTGGGGGCAACCTACTGTATTAACCACCTCCTGACCCCAGAGACACGCCTTGCAATTGCCCAGGGTAATCTACTGCCCCTTATTGATTACTGCTCCCCAGTGTTCTCTTCCATGTCTTCCTCACTTTTGACTCGCCTGAACACCACATATAACATAATCTGCCGCTTTGCCCTTCAGGTCCCCTACTCCACTCATTACTGCTTACTATACCAGTCCCTAGGCTGGCTCTCACTGCAGGGCCGTTTTTAATTTGCCTTGGGCTGTCTAGTCAATACTGCTCTCAGGAGCCCTCACAAGTCCCCTTACTCCTCCTTTCTCACTGACCGGGTGTTAACTAGATCCCTCAGGGTCTCGTCCACTCCCCCCTTGGTTGTTCCCCGTGTATCCACTGTCATGGGGAGCAAGTCTTTCTCTGTAACTGAGCCAACTTTCTGGAATAAACTGACACCTGCCATCCATACACTACCCTCTCATCAGTTTCTCAGGATGAATCTAAGAGACTGCCTTATAGCTCAGGCCTCCTGTACATGCTCCCTAGGTTGCACCCTCACCAGAAAACCACCTTGAGGAGCCCAATGTACTCACTGCCCTATATCCCGTGTACAGGCTATTATTTTAATCACAATGTGTCTGGTCTCCTTACTCTGCTGTGGTCACTGCTGAAATGATGTTATCTCTCATGCCCTGTATCTTATCCATCTATTTGGCTATAAATAATTGTCAGTATCTTTTGGAAGTGTATTGTCCCACTTTCCTGCATGCAGAGAAACAGTGCCTATCCTGTAATGAACTTGTTTCTATGTTAAACCTCTATCTTATGAAATGATGTCATGTATCACTATTTCTGATGCCACTGCTCTCACAGTACTATATGTTTTTCCACTGTATTATTTACCGGTGCCTGTTTTGTCTTGCCATTGTATGGCTCGAGTCGCAACTGAAAATGGTCCACTAGATCAGCTTGCTTACCCGGTTACCAAAAACTTAAATAAAATAAATAAATAAAACATCTTCTAAAAAAACTTTGACAGTCACTGTAGGCTACTGAATCTCTCACTGCTGCAGTCCTCCTCTGATGTCAGCAGCAGGGGAGCCTGGCATTTTTGGTTACAGGAAATGTCAGCTTACAAGTCAATGAAATTAGCCTGATGCATCTACCATACTGCAGTAATCATTAACTGAAAAAAGGTTTTGCACACAAAGGGCTAATTGAGATCAGCCTCACACCTTGGTGTGAGGCTCTTATTACTAACAGTTCCCCTTTAATGGTCTCCTGCATGGATGGAACAGAGTCTTTGTTGCTTGATTTCTGAGAAGATACTGTAGTTGTTTATGGACTGTATATTTCTGTATCCAGAAACTTGTGCTACATCGGTGGAGGAGACCCAGGTCCATCTTGCAAATGAGCTTCTGCTCAACGATGAACACCTGGTTAAATAAAGACTTGATTGATTGATTGATTGATTGATTGATGTTTGAATCTATTAATGTTTGTATTGCAGTCTTCCTTGTTGAATGGTTTGTTATCCCTTTTTCAGGGGGGAGGCCTGCTGATTTCTAGAGCTGTTTCATTATATCCATTATTTTGTTATCACCGATGGCCATACATTTATACCAGTAGCTGGCTGGTTTTAACTTGATGTTTGGTGTCAGGTAAAAGGGTGTGTCTCTTTTTTTGCATTTTTGGTGGCCTTTGTCAGGCGCACTTCTCACACACTGTTACTGTGTTTCTCTCTGGGTGTACAGTGTTGCTGTACTTTCTTGGGGGCACAGGCCTGACATTGCATATGTTAGCACCTGTCCTTGTTTTTGTCTGGCGCACATTATATTCTAGGTAGTTGTTCCCTTTGCTGTCCTTTCCTGGCACTATGTCTCCCATCTGAGCTGGTACTGCTCATTAGTCCTGATCGTGAAGTGGGCCCCAATATTGAAAAAAAGCATATGGAGCAGAGCTGTAGGGGAGTGGTACCCGAGTGTGCCACTGATATACGGTAGGTTGATATAACTTTCTGAGAGGGGTTCAGCTTATCTCAGTCAGTTGCCCATGCACAGTTTTTTTGTAATATTTCTGTTTGGCTGTTAAGAGTATCTACAGTAGATTCTGGGTAAGTTTGTTTTGGTCAGATAATGGTCAATACTGCCTAGTACCCCTCTTATCATACTGGGCTCATATCCTGAGCTGTCCTGCTTCTTTAACTGAAAGATAAAATTGGCTGGGATAGTAGCTAACTGTTCTGTGGGAATCTCTTTGATCTGAAGGGACTCACCAGTTTTTGACAGGCAGTTCTGCAGAAGTCGTAGATTGAATTGGTCTTTTTTATTGTGTTGATTTTTTCCTGATTTTCTACGACGTGGAGCCTCTTCTGTGTAGTGTTCTGTTCTTTTGACAGAGCCATCTTTTTAAGTTGCTGTTTTTCGGCAAGCAGCGAGTTGGCTTTTACTGTATGCAATGCATGAGCCATTTGGTGTGCTCGAGCTGCTCTGCTTCTGTGATAATACTATTGTTCAGAGCTTTGAACGCTAGTATTACGGCTCATCATTGAAGCTATTATCACTTTTGGCCAGTGCTATTACCAGACTTTTTTTGTATGCTTTACTGAGGTATTAAGATGATGTATCCATATATATATATTATGTATATATAAATATATATATGATAAAGAATGGGTTGGGGTGTGTAACGAGAAGTTTACACACACCAGAGGGGTTATGCATAGCATCGAACCCCTAGAGGGTGTGTGTAAACTTTGGTTTATACACTTTGACCACATTTTTTTTTACATAATTGCTGGAGTGCTCTTTTTGCCTCAGCAATTATATAAAATAAAAAAGGTTGCCGTGGGGCTGCAGTTTGAGTGCATTAGAGCGCGGTCCATGGTCATCTTTCACTTTCATTTAATTTTTTTTTTTTTCATTTTGGTGTGGTTACTTGATCCAGTAATGTTTTTGGCAAAAGTACTTTTATTTAAAATGACACCGCCGAGTCTCTGTGTCAGTTTTGTGTCCGTGCTGCTCTGTGGTTCAGGAGGAAGGGGACAGCGGTTGGGAAGCAAAGAGCTTGAGCGAGCACATGCGCAGAGTGAGGGAAATCGTGTGCATTTGCTGTAATAAACACTCCTTTATTATGGCAAATGACACCATGGTTAAAGCTACCAACAGTCCCTATTTTCCCAGGACAGTCCCTATTTTAGGCAGCATGTCCCATTGTCCCCACAAGTTTTACAAAATGACACTTTTGTCCTGGTTTTTGCTTATCTTTCCCAGTTGTGTCCCTTTTTTTTCCTTGCAGACTGCTAATCCGTGAGTGACAGTTATTTCAGCACCACTGTGGCGCTGCTTGGGCTGGACAGCAGTTTGCAACTTCAACCCCTGTACCTATGTTGCACTGCAAGCATGTCAGTGGGAGCACAGTAAAGCATGTTTCTTTCTGTTAGATTAGACTGGGTAGTAGTGCAGACAAACACATGTGGACATCTACCTGCCAGCAGCTGAGCGGGACTCTAGACAGAAAAGAGACCGGCAGCAGTGAACTAAGGTACCCAGATCTGATCAACTGTAGGAATGTGTGTGAAAACAATATGGTGTGATGGTGGGAGTCACTGAAGTGAAGTTTGCTCAGCAAATGAGGTGAGTATAAATGGGTTGGATGGGACTGTCAGAAGGAGCAATACATGCAGCTCAAATGTCTGATCAAAATTTAATGCAGGTTTGCTTCTAATGAACTTTCTGTACATCATGATTTGGAACTTGGTGCAGTAGAATGATGTGTTGTTTTAATCTGGATGTTTGTTACTGGTGTTACTGTGAGGCGCCATGGCCAGAACAAGCAGCAACATTTAATTGATTGTGTGAAGCGTTGTCTGCGATGGTGCCCGTGGGAGTGACACAGAGTGTGTGTGTGTGTGTGTGTGTGTGTGGGGGTCATGGTCAGGATGGACTGTCCCAGTTTTAGGCCTCAGAAAGTTGGTATCTTTAACCATGGTTTTCCTAAGGGAAAAAGAGCAAGCCATTAATTATTGTTGTGT
Organism: Neoceratodus forsteri; assembly: GCA_016271365.2. Lineage (NCBI taxonomy): Eukaryota > Metazoa > Chordata > Ceratodontiformes > Ceratodontidae > Neoceratodus > Neoceratodus forsteri. The sequence continues at coordinate 355,676,966 of JADMNL010000025.1, forward strand.
TAACTCCGGGTCGCCTCTGTTAAAAGGGACACTTTGTCTCACAGGGCTAAACCTGTTAACAAAGTTCAGATAAATGAAGTCCAATAAAATGTATCACTTGCACCAGCGGTCATACCCCTTAACCGCTATGCATTTCGCATAGTAGTATTTATAAAATGAGTCTAGAAACCTAACTGGGTAAAACCAGTTAGGTGACCTGCCTTACTACACCCCTGGGTGTGTGGGTGTGATAGCACAACCAACACCCCACTGTGTTTTATTGCTTATACTGTACAGATACACACCCTGTCATGTCATTGCTTAGGTATTCTGCACCCAAATGTACCCGTGGTTCACAAATACATAGTTCCATATGATTTTAGAGTTATTTCTGGACATATAAACTATTACACATAAACTATTAAAAAAATCTTAACAAAATTGATTAAACATTCCTTAACAGTAACATGTGGGGCCCACTAATCTTACACTTAGTATTCTTTTAATACAGGACATGCTACACAGCCTTGCCATTTGCTCTGCATTTTGAAGGCCAATGCTATGAAGTTTAAAGCTGACAGTTGAGCGGCATGACCGCGGTCTGAGTTGTTTTTGTTTAAATTTTCGTTTGGCATCTTTTGGAGTAACACATTTTGTGCAATACCAATAGTATAACCCTGGAGGGCGCGCTGGATATCTTTGAAAAAACGCAAACTCTAGCAACTAGCACTGGCTTTCAACACGGACAACGCCCATGCTGGTTAAAACCAATCGTTGTTGACGCAACCTGGAACCGGCCTTCAATCCGGGGTCACGCTGAGAAGTATTCGGTGGTTGACTACGAATGCTGCCAATCGTATTGCTCCAGGAAGCTCCTGCCATCACCCAATCATCTCTCAGCCCGCATCCTTCTTTGGGTCACATTATCCTTTTGCCCTTATAATTGGGTGAACGACTTGTCACTCTTGCGTTGCCCTGGCACTGTTTACCACGCGCCATGGTCTCCAGCCAATGGAAAGATTTGTTTGGGTCCTTGAGGCTGAACCAGAGACAGGTAGGCGGAGGGGGCGTACGGGATGCTCGCGCCAAGTGTTTTATCGTCTGCTGCAGTTCTGACAGCTGTGGAGATTGGGCCATCTCATGAGAAAGTAGAAGGATATAAAGGGAGCGGGTAGGTACAGCGGAGACGGTCCCGGGTGAAACAGAGACCAATGGGGTCGAGCGGTGAGGTTCCCTGATAAAACGGTGGGGAGGTTGGGTAGCCTGGCAGGGCGAGCGCTCGTTCCTTTTATCTGTGGAGAAAGCGGACGGAGGGGGAGGTGATGGTAGTACCCGGCGAGTCTGTGAATGGATCTCGCGCGGGGAATTTCTGAGTGAATCGGGGGGAGGGAGGTGCTGGCTGACAGTAGGATTGCCTGCTTCAGGTGTCGGTGGGAGATTTTTTTTTGGGGGCGGTGTCAGAGGAAATGTTTACATAATTGAACTCGCTTCTACAGTAGTAGGTGGGAAAGTGTCATCCATAGGTGGTAGAACTTCCCTGTATTCATGGAGAAGGATCACAGACGTGCAGGAACTGTCGTACAGTTTCACGGTGGCAGAGAAGATATAGTGTGAAATGGAGTTCATTCAGAACAATATAATTTCAGTGTGGTCTGAATAGACTGTACCGCTTATATATTTTTGTAGGGTCCTAAACAAGTGTTTATGAGTTTACATAGAAATAGTGGTTAGTAAAGTTTAAAAAGTTGGGGTTTATTATAAGTGGTGACCCCCCCGCCCCACAGTGCCATACTGTGCATGGGTTCCGGTACCTTTAACTGTAACAAAAGCATTTGGGATCGACTGTCCATGAGGCTGTGAGAAGGAGGGGTATATACTGTTGAGAGGAATTGAATACTGTTCTATGAGGGAAGAGACTGAGCATCGGGAAGGTGACCAAGGGTCTGGGGCTTTTATCAGGAATCTGGTGTGATAGCTGAGGGGTTATTGTATGACGGGGTCGGGGGGACTGCAGCCCACTCGTACATAGCCCTAATTTTGGTAGTTGAATTTACTGGGGATGGGGTGTAGACGCTCTCCATGGGTGAGACAAGCGAGAGGAGAAAAGCAGACGTGACAGAAGACACAGTAACAGCTGCAGCCCATGGAGTTGCGGGTTCTGATGGGGCACAGCAGCTGTGTGTGTGTTTATTGTGGGGAGGAGGGGGAGGTACATGTGTTCGGTTGTTAATGAAACTTGAGGGTACAACTATGTGTTTGTGGGCGTTACCAAAACAGCTGGTTGCCATTGCCTAGGATCTCACACAACCCTTTAGACATGTCTGCGGCTCTGCTTGTACAGTTTTCCTCTTGCACTTGAGTGACCACTTGTCTCAACAGAAGGAGTAGTACATAGGATTGTGCAACACTGAAGAATAAGCATAATATGACATTAATTGGGATCTGACCCTCTGAATACCATGCATGTGCTCGCTATTGTCGCACCATTTCTGCCTAAAATTAGAAAGTGCTGTTTATGGGGGTGGTCCAGGGGCAATCCTTTGAGTTCTTATCACTTGGATGGAAATTTGATCTTGAAATAAAGAGAACCTTTAAAGTTGGTTAATAGGTAGTCTACATTTTGAAAGCTGCCCTGCATTTTTTGTGTTTTTTGAACTGCTGATTTATTTCTAAGTAATAGGTGGCCGGACATTTGGCAAGGCACCAGCTTGTTATTTTGGCATGGATAGACTACAGTTTAATTTTTCTGAGTTCCTCACTATTAGTACAGGAACTAGAGTGGCTATTTGTGTTGCTTAGGCGTTTCAAGTTCAGCATGGTTGTTTATGTATATCTGCAGAAAACCACCAGGATGCAAAAATTAAAACTCTTAGGTTAAGCACAAGTCTTCAGGGTAAGGTAAGGTGGGGTGAGGTGCGGTGCGGTGGCAGTGCTTGTTTGGTATTCCTATTCAGAAACTCAGGAGCTCAGGCTTTTTGATGGGAGTGAGACTAGATAAGTTTGTAAGCTCTTTTGGCATAATCATGCAGTGATTTTACTGATTTATGCGATGGTTTGCTAGCGTTGCATTATATTTTGCTTTATACTGTAATCACAAAATGCAGAGCACTTGTTTTATTCAGAAAAACTCCCTCAGAAAACACCGAATGAATGGTAACCATGAGAAGCCAATGCCTTAAATCACTGACTAGCATCCCTGCCTCTGGTGTTAATGTTCTTTTAAGATGTATTCTACTATGCTGGCATTCAGTGACAGTAAGTTGCTGTGATTATACCCCGTTCTACTCTCTCTGATCTTGTTGAGATCAGTAGCGTTTTCCCCTGATGTTAAGGTGGTATGTACACTGAGAAGCAACCCATTTCATTATGGCAAGCCTCAGCCCCTTTAGCTCCTAATAAATAAATGGGTTGGCAAACGCAGGGCGTACATATTTTTTAAAATAATGTGTTTAAAAAAAATAAATGAAGCTTGAGTAATGTGGTGCTGCTTTCCTGCAGGCACCTTGACCCAAGTGTGTATAGCAATGGGGCGATCATAGCTGTCAGTTCGGCATTTATTCTAGTCATAATAATACCACACTGGATGGAGAATGTGGTTGTGCATTTTTGTAAACAACAGTGGCACGTTTTCTGAGGAGGGGCTTGTTTATAAACAAATAATTTGGGGGGGTTTCTGTGCAACAGCTTTTTTTGAAATGCAGCAAACTGATGACGTAGCAACCAAAGTTCAGCTAGAAAGTGAGCGCAGGAGAGACCCCCGTTCGTACCATTATAGTAAAAAAACGGAGGGTCGCACTGCCAAGTGCCAGGGGGCGTCTGAGAGAGGAGAGTCTGGGGAATCCTTTGCACTTGGGCTGGCGTCTCTACGATCTTGCGTTCGAAAGTTATCCCCAGTTAAGTGGAGGGTGTTTTTTTTGGAGTTGGGGATATTTCCTTGTGGCTGGCGAGTCCAACCCCGGAGAGTCAGAGAGAAGCGCAGAGAGGCAGACGCAGCAGCGCTTCTGATCTCTGGCAGGAATATGGTCAATTTATCCCCGAAATTCACCCCAAACGCCACGGATCCATGGTGAAGAGAAAGAAGACGACCTCTGCTCCCGAGGGACAGCAAAATGGGTACCCCGATGTTTTAAAAAAACACTTTTATTCGGGTTTGTTTCGGGAGAGCTTTTGGTGCTCAGGGCTGCTGAAATCGATCATGTCGTTTCAGCTTTTTGCAGAGCGCTAAATGTGAAGCTGCTTAGTTTGTGGATATTTGGCTTTTACTCCAGGATAGCGTCCCTAAAAGGACAAAACCAACAACAGTAGACCTTGTAAACCTCTACTGGAAAGGTTTTGGCTCTTCAGTGCGGGGGTCCTGGAGTTAAATGTGGATTTTCACAGGTTGTTTTGTCGGGACAGTGAAAGGGGATTTGAAACAAACAACGGCGGCCATGTTGAAAAGAATTTCTGCCTTTAACTTCTTTGTCAAATGATTTTTATCTGGTGTTTTAAGGCTTAATTGTGTTGATTTGTGTCTCTTCCAACAGGATGACAGTGAAACTGGGGGACGGCAGCGGGGACGAAGGAGTGAAAAAAATGGGCCAAAAGAACAGCAGGAGGGGAAGAAGAGGAGGCTGTAGAAGGGGCTGGAGGAGGAGAGGTTGAAAACGGAGAGAGCAGCACCACCACAAAGAAAGAAGAAAGCATTAATTCATCATCTTTATCCTCATTAACTTTACAACAGACATCATCATCATCTCTGCAGCCTTCACTGAACCAAGACCAGCATCATTTTCTCAGGTCCAGTGTCAGACCTCCTAGCAAGAGATTAAGGAAGGATTCCTTGGCATCTCCTGCCTACAGCAACAACAGCAGCACTAAAGGGAAAGGTAAAGTCGGTGCAAGCACACATATTTTGGGGGGCCTAGGGCTCACCTGGCTTCATGTCACACTCACATTTTACATACACCATCATCCAGGACCCCAGACAGGTGCTGCTTTTAGTATGCAGTGTTGTAGCCCACTTGCACAGTAGAAACCATAGCTCTCCATTTTTTACATTGCTACATGGGTTCCTCTGAATCTAACCAAAACAAACATTGCCTGGGTGCCCTTCACTCAATGTCTTTTGTATTTTCATGAAGGGTAATGTAGCTGATACATCTAAACTTAACTGAAGCCAGCATCACTGTTGAAGTGCTAAAATACAATATCAATTAGTTGTTGACTGAAGTGATAATGTAAGAAATGCCCCTGGTGCACTCACATGTTACAGCATGACAGTGTAGACTCTGGGGTGAAGCGAGGCAGATTGCTGCCTGCTGTGTGCCATGGTAATTAAAAAAACAAAAACAAAACAAATGTTAGTTTTTTTTGTTTGTTTTATTCTGTTGTGCTTTTTAAGGATGGCACTGGCACATGCTTTGCTCTAAATCTGTTTGCTTCAGTTTTGTTTATTTAATCTCTCTGAGTTGCAACTCGCACTGGCTGTGATAAACATGCTACCCTGCAGCATCCCATGGGTATCCGTGGGATCAGCTGCAGGGTTGTATCTGTTCTCTCCTTGGCAATGCGTAAAAATTGTGTACACCACTAGTAGAACATGGCACACGAGTGACCACTGTCACATCAAAAGTTCCAATAGTAAAAATGTCAAAGCCTCATACTACATGTTTTATGTCTCCCAGAGTAGAAATTCATGTTTTGTTATCCCTAAGGAGTTGACCATGTTCCTGAAAATTATACTATCAATTTCATGTTTGCAGAGCCTTGTAGTGCAAGCTCTTGTCACAAACTTATATAGGATGCATTCCTTTTATGATGCACAACAGTTTTTATTTGCACTCGGCAGTTGATTCACAGGCTTAAGCTCTTGTAAAAAGATTGGTGTTCCAAATGGGGAATCTCATAGTACTCCTTAGTTTGAATTGAAATGCATTTTTTTAAACGTATTTAATTTATATTTTTTTTACTATAAAATAAAAAGGTACAAAGAGATGCACCAAAATGCATTTGTTTACACAACCTTTACCCTGAGCATCAAAACTGAGATGCATGATTTCATTGTGTGTGTTTGGGGGGGGGGGGGGGGGGGGTCTGGCTTCTATCCCTCTTTTCTCCCCCAGCAGTGTGGAACCAGAGTGACTAGATGACTTGTTCAAAGTTACGTTTCGAAGTTACGTGGGCCAGTAATTGTAGTGGGATTCGAACTTGGGATCTCTTGGTTTTGTGCTGTAACCCCAGGACCAAACTGTACACTGCCCTTTTTTTTTTTTTCCCGGTAAAAGAGAATGGAATCATTGTAGCATTTCCAAGTTCCAGTTGCTGCTTGTTCTGTTTCTCTCACCTTATTTATTTTTCTGTTTCCCTGGTCTTTAAAGCTTGCACCCTATGTAGCCCCCCCCATTACACAATGCATTATAGGTGCTCTGACCAGGGACATCATTGGTTACAATCTGTCAGTTCTTGCATAGGTTGCCATTGTCAGTGACGGCTGAGCCCATTTAGGAGCTGCTCCATTTTCATCAATATAGCAGCCCTTTTGCTATAACGATATCTGCATCAGAAGATGATGTCACTGGTTGTTGGAGTATCTGTAACGACTCAGTGGGGGAAGACTACACACACAGTTGGTTTTAAAGGCAGAGGAACCAAAAACCAAAAGGAGAGACATTGAGGTGACATCACAAGAATAGAGAGAGGTCAGAAAAGGCCAACTAGGGTGGTTGGTGAGGAATGACATGATGAAAGATGATCTAAATTGGGTCTGTTTTCCGTGGAGTAAATGAGATGGAGAGGGGGGAATGATCTCGGTCTACAAGACTGTAAAGGACAATTCATTACTTAAAACTCTTAACCTTGACATGTAAACTTGTAACAGGGTGATAGGAGTATATACTTCAAAGCTCAGGGTGAGCTGTTAGTAACGGAAACAGGAAGGCATGTCTTTATATGGAGGGTGATGGACACATGGAATGATTTAACGGAATCAGTTTTTTTGAGCGACACAATTCATTCCTTCAGACATAACCTAGACAAGTATTCGAGGATCAAAAACATAAAGATATATTCACTGAGAAGCAGGGTACAGGCTCTGTGGGCTTTCTGGCCTTCTATATTGATTTCTTGGGTACAGGAAGAACATGGGGGATAAATAGATATGAATTGGAAATGTTTCGATACCAAACCATTTGTCTTGGCCCTGATTAGCATTCTGATTTAAAAAGCCTTTTTTTTTTTTTTGTTATGGTGTTGCAGAAATACTGTAGCTTTTTTATGGTGTGTGGAGTTTCCTGTGACAGACAACAATCGGAGCCATTACCAGTCTCTCATTACCAGGTTGCTCTCTGCGCATGCATTGTTTGGTTTTCTAATCATTGTTTGTAGCTTCAGCACTTGCTACTCTACGTTGTGACTGCTTGTACTCGTTAACTTTTATGATAGCACAGCTGATACAGAGTAATTTCAAGTCCTGTTCACACGAGGGGTTAAATATTCACATTTAAAATGAGATCTTGGCCCCTTTCTTTTTGTGTTGTAAGCTCTCAGCCTGGCACTTCACATCTTTTTACCTGCTCAGTGGCTGGACTGATAAAGTTCCAAAGGAATAATTTAAAAATAGGAGGTTAGAGCGCAGAACTGTGACCAAGGAGATCCAGGTTCCGATCTCACCAGGTCTGACTGCTCACTGTCTGACCTTGAACAAATCACAACTTCAGGGTTGTAGAAACCAGATCCTAGAAATATCAAGATGGGGGATGGTAAACAACAACAAAAATGATGTGATGTCGTTATACAAAGTGGTTTTGTGTGCAAGTCATGTTTTGAAATTGGGGCATCCAGGGTGACAGTTTCAGCACTATTTCCAGGCAGGGAGTTACTTCTTGTCTTTCCCAAGTACTAAGTTTTGGACTTTAAGCGTGTTTGCTGCTGGCGGTGGACCGGCTACATTGGCTAGTATCAGCATATGTCATGCTAGCCTAGGTGTGACCTGAGGAGCTTTGTAATCTGCCAGCTCATTTGACAAGACTGGAGTTGAAAACTCTGTGGCAGATTGACTTCAGGTGGTGTAGTGAAGTTGGACAGACAAGTAATAGAGGGAGTTGTGGCACTCCACATTTCATTGGAGCCGAGAAAGTGAACTACTGGCAACCCTTTTCTACACTAGATAATGCAAAAGGGTTGTTGCAGGAAAAGTTCCTGTGGTGTTTGTACCGTGCATGCTTGTTACCATATTGTTTGTATTGTACCCACTTACTTTGCATTATTTATTTATTCTCTGTACCTGTACTGCATAGTGCTTGTGACTGTACTCCTCCGGGTTATGACCGAAAATGGGCATTTTTTTGCCTAGCGCACTTTATTTAAATTTACTGTGCTTTTCTCTCCAGTGCTTGATTGGCCCACATCAGTCTGCCGCTCCTCCCAGCCTCCTAACCTGCCATATCTGGGACCTAGCTTATGCTCCTTTTTCCCCCCCATGGATAACACCTCCCGGCCCCAATAGGAAGGCTGCCGGAGGCTGCCCCTTACCCCTGGACAGAGGTTAAAGTTCGATGTGGGAGCGAGAGTGTGGTCGGCGGTGCAGGACCTGCAGCAGATGACATTCGGCATGCCCCCCCTCCGGCTTTTTCTCCCCAGCCAATGAACGTTGTGGAGGTTGTGCGTCTGACATAGGATGTGTTAGAGTGATGTCCCCCTGCTTTACCACTGGCTCCAGCCTGCACCACCACCTGTGGTCACCCAGGTGGTGGTAGTATGGCAGAGACCAAGATCCCTCCCTCCCTCGAGGAGGTGAGCTTCCGCTGGGATACTGAGATAGCCTCCTTCTGTCGGCTCTCTCAATGACCCAGGCTCATTCCTGAACTCAGGTTGCCGGCTTCACGAGCAGTAGTGCTACCGCTGCACCACATGCCGGCCTGCCTAGCACATTTACATGGTAATCAGAAACTTAATAAATATTAGTGAACTTATTAGACATGTTGATCATCTCAAACATTTGAAATCATCATACTAAGGCAAAGCTGGAACCTAACTGGACAGCCAGAGTGCTGTCCTGACATTTTGTGACGCGCTGACGCTTCCACTGGGGACTCCAGAGGTAGCGTCTACGTAAATAAAATGTTGGGACATCACATTGGGTGCCGGTTGGGCTCCAGTTTTGCCTGGTGATTTCAGATGTTTTTGAGATTTTTGAAAATGGCATAATAAAGTGTATGGTAACCATTCTACTCTATGCAGGTGTAGTGAAGTGGTTTTCGAACTTTGGAGGATGGTGAAATAAGATCATCCACTGTCGAGCATTGAACCCATGCCTGATTCAGAGTGGCATGGACGTTATGGTGCAGAGTTGCTGCCAAGGTACAAGGTTCATTGCGGCTGTTCACATTGGGTGAGGTGGACAGGACAGCAGGGTGAAGTGTGCAGGCTGGGGTAGAAACAGTGGCAAGCAAAATGAAGCCACTGAGGACCCACCCCCACCATGCCACTAGACCCTGAGCCACTGCTTGTTGCCTAGAGGACCTACCACCCAAGCTATTCTGTCTTAGTGAGCTGGAGAGGAGAGCCTGTCCAGGATTCTGGGAGCTGTCCAAAAAAAAAAAAAAAGATAAGATTGTTGCAATCCTTAGGTTAGGGAGTTCATAAGAAGTTTCAAAGTAGACCAGAACTTCAGTGCAGTGGTTGTGCTTCAGCAACACGTCCTTGGGCATCACTTGCTCTCACCTCAGGAGCCTTACTCCGTGTGCCTGGGGCTCCCCAAACCTGAAACAGCTGGCATCCCATGCTGTGGGGACAGGTTAGTGTGGTGCAAAGCATTTCTCCAGCACTTCAGATGATAATGTGAACTGATATCCTGTCTGTCCGTGTTTGGTGGCTGCCCAGGTGGGAGTTCTGCAGCACTTTTTTAAGAGTTGGGGAGTTGTTCCTCGTGTCCTGGTCAGCATTCCTTCTCTCAGTAGCACAGGTTCTAATTCAGTATAGCTGTGTATGTGCTGTTCCTTGCCAACATTCCTTGTCTTGGTAGCACAGGTTCTTGTTCAGTTGTCATGCGGCATGGTGGCATCATGTATACCGCATACAGTCCCTTGCACGGCCACTGTCTCTAACTCATTGATTTGTAAAATGTGTTGGGATACCTTGGAGTGTGTTAGTGTGCTTATAAAATGGGTATATGTTGAGAAGTACTGTACGTTTAAGAAAAAAAAAATAAATTGTGAAGTATTACAAGATTTTTTATTTTTTTTATTTTTATTTTTTTGTGAACTCTGTTTATCCCTCCTGCTCGCTGACCCCTTAGGACTCTCCAGCGTGGGCACACCGGGTCGGCTTTTTGTCCCTCAGCCGAGACCCCCCAGCCGAACCTCTGCCCGGCTACTCCCAGACCCACCCTGCGCAATGCTGACCTCCCCCCGGCTCTGAGCCCCCCCGAGGTGGGGCTGCCACTCCTCCAGCATTCGTCTTATAAATTAGTGGGCGACCAGAGTGAGGATGGGAGCCGGAGGATGGCTGGACAGGTTTAGTGGTGAGCATAGGTGCCTTCCTGTGTGTTCCTTCTTCGCCTTCCCGGGAGCCAGGTTTTTCCCCTTGTGCTAGTGTACCCGGGAGTGCGGATGTGCAGTGATGTCCAGTGTGTGACGGGCGCGCTCCCGCACCCATGCGCTGGACGTCCGCTGACACCCCCCGCCACCCCAGGTACGTGCTGCTGTAAGTGCTGTGCTCCCAGTCTCCACTGGGGACCACTTGAACTGTGGCATGCAACACCCACCATGCCCAGGAGAGGAGAGCAGTCCTGCGGATGCTCAATCCTACTCCTCCCCTGTTGACCCAAGTCTGTTCCCAAACCGGAGTCGCCAGCATGGCACGAGGTATGGTGTCCCAAGCCTCAACCCTCAGCACCACCGGGCTGGCCAAGATTTTCTTATTTACCTGCAAAATAGTCCCTCTGCTGTAAAGTATGGTCACTTGTGACCGAGACAGAGAGTCTGCAACTTAGTGTACAGTTACTATTTTATTTTATTTTTAATAATTTTTTTTTAATATATATTAATAACTGGTTGTGACTTTGGGATCAGGAGGGAGTGAAAGTGAGTCCTAAGAGCGGCAAGGACGAGATTGTTTTTTGTAGTCGTGGCAGCAGCATGCTGCCATCTGCGGTAGCGATGTTAGTGAAGGTACTGGAGGTCTGACTCTGTGTGGATTGGGCAGGAAAGTGAGAGAGTGTAGGCAGCTGATGGAAAGCTTTGTAAGAGCTGCAAGTTGGGAGGAAAAGCGATATGGGTTGCTGAAACAAATTAAGCAGCTTGTGTGAAAGAAAGGTTTTTTTTTTTTTAATTCATTTATTTGTTTTATTTAGTTTGCTTTTTGCCACCAGCTACCTTCACTTCGGCTCAGTTCCTGAGCACCCTACCTTGCTCCCTAATGCCGTACTCCCTGACCCACCCCTCAGGGTGGGACCAATGCCTGAATCCAGCCCTTCCTCGGGAAAGGTGTTGGTAGCGACTGGTAGTACCTCCCTGGCTCCCCCCCCAAGGCGGGGTACAGAGCAGGTCGGTGCAGTGGAGCCATATTAGGTTGGCGGGGAGGCCAGGAGCCATTAAGGCTGGGTATCAGGCACGTGTCATCCATGATGGCTGACGAGATTTTCGAACTGCCCCAGGGGTGGGGATGTGCAATGACGTCCCGTGTCCTCCCCGCCCCTCTTATGTCTAGGTGCCGGTTATTTGTGGTTCCCCCGGCCTCTGCCAGGAGTCCCTCTAGCACCAGACACACCACCCAACCCTCCCCCCGGAGAAGGAGAGCAGCCCGTGGGACGCTCACTCCTTCTCCCCTGGCCAGGCCTCTGGTTCCCCGGGTCTGTTCCCAAACCTGGTTTGCCGGCGTCGAAAGTAGAAATCCAACCCCGCCAGCCTTTTTTTTGTTTGTTTTGTTTGCATACGATCATACGAAGAAGCCATTTGGTCTATCAAGTCTACTTGTATTGCAGGGTCCACAGCTTGAGCTAATGTCCCTGCCCTCCCTCCCCACTCCTCCCATCCTCCCTACTCATGATTCTTACCTTCCCCTCTGCCTATCCCAGCCTCTCTTAAAACTGCCCGCCATCTTCAACGAGATGACCTCTTCCGGCAGCGCATTCCAAATGTCCACCACCCTCTCTGTGACGAACTGCTTCCTGACCTCCCTTCTAAACCTTCCACCCTCCAGCTTAAGACTATGCCCCCTTGTGATATGGCTGCCATTCAGCTTAAAGAGACTCTCCTTATCAACCTTATTTATCCCTTTCAATTACTTGAATGTCCCAGTGATGTCCTCTCTCTCTCTCCTATCTTCCGGGGAGTACATGTTCAGTGCCCTCAACCTCTCCTTGTTTGTCTTGCCCTGCTGACCAGCTATCATCTTTGTAGCCCCCCCCCCGTACCTTCTCCAGCAGGTTAAAGTCCTTTTTGAGGTGTGGGCTCCAGTACTGAACTCCATACTCTAGATGCGGCCTTACCAGTGACCTGTACAAGGGCAGTATAACCTCCTCTCTCCTACTACTGTCCTCCTAGCTATGCATCCCAACATCTTGTTTGCCTTTGCTGCTGCTGCTTTCTTGCACTGCGTGGAGTGCTTCAGGTCACTAGTGATCATCACTCCCAGGTCCTTCTCCTCTGATGCAGATACTCGGAATCCACCCAGGTACTATTCTGTCCTGGGATTCTTGGCTCCAGTATGCATAACTTTGCATTTCTTGGCATTGAAGCCAAGCTGCCAGATCCTGGACCACCTCACCAGCTTTTCCAGATCTTCCTGTAGGTCCCTTATCCCTTTAGCTGTGTGCACTCTCCCACAGAGCTTGGTATCGTCTGCGAATAGGCACATTTTGCCTTTAATGCCACCCCCAATGTCATTGATGAAGACATTGAACAACACGCCCCAGCACAGAGCCCCGTGGGACCCCACTGGTTACCTCTCTGGTGCCAGATAACTCTCCCCCCACCACCACCCCCTGGGTTCTGTCCCTCAGTCAGTTTTCCACCCATCTGACCATCTTTTCCCCGACTCCAAGATCCACCAACTTCCTGATCAACCTTTTGTGGGGCCCAGAGTCAAAGGCCTTGCTGAAATCAAGATAGAGGATGACCACTGTTTGGCCCCTGTCTACTGTCTTAGTGACACATTCAAAGAAGTCAGTCAGATTTGTTTGACATGACCCCCCCCCCCATATGAACCCATGCTGCCTCTCATCCTGGAGACCATTTTCCTCTAGATATTCCACCAACCTTTCCTTTAGTATGGTCTCCATCAGCTTGCCCACAATGGAGGTCAGACTGACTGATCTGTAATTCCCTGGATCATCCTTGGGGCCACTTTTATGAAGGGGCACTACATGTGCTGTTCTCCAGTCCTGTGGTACCACGCCTGATTCTAGTGAACTATTAAATAGGTCTGCTAGTGGCCCTGCCAGCTCCTCAGCCAGTTCCTTTAGTACCCTTGGATGTACTCCTGTCCAGACCTGGTGATTTGTCCACTTTCAGTGCCAGCAGACCATCCCTCACTCTATCCTCCTCTGTCACTATATCTATGTTCCCCTCCCCCCTGCTTCTGTTTTCCCTCGTGAAGGCACTGGTCTGTCTTTCTCCCTGGTGAAGACAGGACAGAAGTATTCATTTAGTATCTCTGCTTTTCCTCCATTATCCTCCACCCACTCCACACCTTTCTTAAGCCTAACAATCCCTTCCTTCTTGTTCCTTTTCTCATCTATATAGTGAAAGAAAGCCTTCTCCCCCTTCTTAATTCCTTCAGTTATTTGAAGCTCCTTGTGTGCCTTTGCTCGCCAGACTTCCTTACTTGCCTCACTAGACAACCTTAGGAAATTTTCCCTATCCACATCTCTTGGTCTTCCTAAATTTTCTATAGGCCAACCTCTTTTCCCTTACTGCCTTGGCAACCCCAGAACTGAACCAGCTGGGCGCTTTGGCCCTTGTGTTCTTCCCCCTGAGCCTGACACACTCATCTGTGGCAACCAGTATTCCTTCCTTAATGATGGACCACTTTAGGTCCACCCCCATATCTGCTCTGATGCCCACCATATAGCTCCTTAGAACCTCACCCATTTTCCTGAAGTCCACTGTCCTGAAATCCAAGATTTTGGTCTTAGTCAGGATGCTTTCCCTGCCCATATCCAAATGGAACCACAAATGGAGAAAAGCTGGTGTGGCTTGTTCTGAGAGAGAGGGAGGAAAAAAAAAGGGCTGCCAGATCAGAATTCTTGAATTTGGATCAGGGGTTCCTAGATTTTAGTTGGTAAATAGGCCGCTTGTAGTGGCCCTTTGTTTTCCCCCGTGCCATACTAAAAAAAAAAAAGGCTGGAATGGTCTTTCAGCCAATCCAGATTATTTAACTGTCTTTACCCATCTTATAAACTGTCATGAAACATAGGAATGCATCTCAGATGGTTGGTGAGACATTTATTGGTGCAGTTTTAGACTGCCCCCAACCCGGACTCTGCTTTCCCATTCGAGTCTGGGGCAAAATGGAGTTAAAGGGAAAGTTCCCTTGACCCATTTTCTGTCTACCTGTGTAGTTTGTAGGCATGAACAATGATTCCCTCTCTTGTATCCCCCTAATGTTTTCCTGATTGACACATAAATGAGATTGGTTAACTCTGTTCTGCCCTGGTGTGTGAACCTGTTTTACTCCACTGCAAAGGTAGTGACCCCACTCATGCAACATCATGGGGGTTGATGATGCATACCTGCACAAGTCAGCAGATGTTACAGCCTCAGTCATTTCTGTTACATGTCTTGTGAAGTCCCTGTATTCTCTAAAAGTGTGTTTTTCTAACTCGGATACACTTTAAACTACAGAAAACAGCAGGGCACTTGCTATGCCTTGAAAAGTTTCATGGTCAGCGCCAAGACAACACAGGCATTGCAGAGTACAGCAGTATTGACTGATACGGGGATTGTTTAACCAGGAAAGGCACACTAAGCCGAGTTTGTTTCCAGGTGCGACCTGGGCGCAGAAAGAATTAAGTGACTTGCTCAGGGTCACACAGCATGTAAGTGGAGGCTGACTGGATTCAAACCCAGGTCTCCAGGTTTGCAGCTCAGTGCCCTTAATCACTACGCTATACTGCTTCCTTAAAGTATACAGTATAACTACTGCAGGTGTTAGTGCTAAAACATCATAACGTTCTAGGATGCCTTACATGAGTTGAGTCATGACCTTTGCAATGAAGTTAAACAGGTTTTCACACCAGATTAAAATGATCATGGGCAAGAGATTGCTGGATATAGGGGTAGCACCTGATACCTGTCAATGGTTCAAATCGTATATAATTAACAGAACTCAGCAGGTTCGTATAGCAAATACTATTTCCTATAAGGCTGTAAATGGGAGGGGAGTACCCGTCCCCAAGGATCACTTTTGGGTCCTACATTATTTTTAATTTATGTTAACTCGGTTCCTGAATTTATAAAGCGAACCCAGATTCGATTATATGCAGATGGTATGGTACTTATAGCCTCCAGTAAAGATAAAAATGGAAATAAATTTACAGGATGATTTCGTAACACTCAGTTTGTGGTTCTCAAATTCCAGGCTAGTACCAAATGATAAATCCAAAACTATGATTTTTGGCTCTGAATTGGCATATAAAAAGGGTAAAGAAATCTGTAATAAAACTGTAAATAATGAGACTCTTAAACAGGTACATGAATATACTGTAAGTACTTGGGTATTTGGATTGATAGAAGCCTGGATTTTGACTTCCACATATGGAAAACTGAGGAAAGAATCAATACAAGACTTGGAGCTTTTAGACGCTTAAGGTATTGTTTAGACTATAACATGCGAGAGTCTGTAGTAAATCAATTGCTTATTCCTGTTGCTGACTATGGAGCCCATATCCATGGACTAGCAAATAAAACATCATTAAGCACAATGGACAAATTATATAATAAAATGGCACATTTTGTATTAAAATGTGACTTTTTCACACACCACTGCAATATGTACTCCAGATTTGGCTGGAATGACTAAACAAACAAACAGAAAATGGATTTGTCAAATATACAAAACTGTATATTCTGTAAATCCAGCCTATCTGATGGACAAATTACAGCTTCAGGTCCATGGACATGAGCTTAGAAACAATAAAGCAAATAAAAGTGTAAATTCCAAAGTAATGAAAAAATTTGGTATAATGACCGTTCCTTATCAGTTTTCCAAAACTTGAAACCTTACGGATTTTAGGGATAAGGAATTAATTAAAACTCTGAAACTTTTTAACCAATTCATATGAAAAGAACCATGGAAGGGTTGTCAGTATGTACCTAGTTGGGGACCTAAGGTCTAAGTGTGTAATGGGAGGCAGTATAGCGCAGTGGTTTAAGGCTCTGAGCTGCAAATCTGGAGCCATCCAGCAGACCAGGGTTTGAATCCTACAGCCTCCACTTTTATTTTTATTATTTTATTTTAATCTTTGGTAACTGGGTAAGGCCCACTAGGCACAAGTGCCTGTTTTCAGGGGCAACCTGGGAGCACTGGGCGGTTAAGTGACTTGCTCAGAGTCGCACAGTATGCAAGTGGAGGTTGTGAGAATCAAACTCTGGTCTGGTCTGCTGGATGTATCAATCTCGTTCACACCTCGTTCCTCTAACCTCTACGTTATACTGCCAGTCTTGCATACTGTGTGACCCTGAGCAAGTCACTTAACTTCCCTGTGCTCCCAGGTCGCACCTGAAAACAAGCTTTCAGCTTAGTGTGCTACTCCTGGTTAAACAACTAAAAAAAAAAAAATAAAAAAAATGGGTGGCTGTTTTTATATATGTTGATATTCTATCTATGTAACTAGTAATGGTCTTTTTACAGAAATAGGACTTTTAGATAACTGTGTGTGGGGTACTTGTTTTGTTATATATGCAGTGTAGGGTGTTATTCAATACATATTTATATTTTGTATATTTTTTTTTTTGGTTTTAGTATAACTTTGTGAGAAAAACGTTGTACCACAGGACCACCTTGAAAACAGGTCCATTGGATCTAATGGTGCTGTATGCCATCCTCCTGTATAAAAATAACATATTTGCTATTAAATTTTTACTACTACTTCATTTACACTTAAATAGACCCATTCTTGGTCATTTTAAAACTTTCCCAAAAGTAAGAGGGAAGCTCTCTTACCTCGGCGTGGGGGGCCTATTCTTTAGCAAAAACAGCTTTTGTAATTGTAACCTTGAGGGAAGGAAAGGAATCGTAATTGCTCTGAGGGGCACTTTTTCCATGCCCGCTTTTATAACGTAAGGTAGGGAAAGTGCGGGGCATGCTCTAGAGTGTATGGAGCTTGATTTTAAGCACAGTTTTCATCCATTTAAGTGCCTATTTGGTAAAATCGGAGCCAGGGTTCAAGTAACAGAGTCTTGTTAGTTGAACCCTGGCTCCAGTTTTACGAAATGGGCATTTAAATGGGCGAAACCTGTGTTTTAAAATCACGCTCCATGCACTTCAGTGGCGCGAACCCCTGCCCTCTCCCAAATGCTGCATCATAAAACTGAGTGCCGGGGCGTGGCCAGCAACAGGGAAGGGGAAAGGGATCGTGCTGCTAGCCCCTCTGGGGGCAATTTACAGTTCCTTCCCTTAGGGCTACAATTACAGAAGCTGTTTTTGCTACAAAGGAGTTCCCGCTGAGGTAAGGGAGCTTCAGTTTATTTCAGTGCAGCACTGAGAAAGGTGCTTTTTAAATTGTGATGAAATTAAGAGGCTACAGTTGAGGCAATCACTGTTCATGCCTACAAACTACACAGGTAAACAGAATAAAAGGCTAAGGGGACCTTCCTTTTAACATATGCTCTGTGTTTGTTTTTGATTGCTGCAGCTCACTCCCTTGCCTTGTTCTGCTGTCTTGTTTTCCTTACTGGCATATCAGTCAGTGTTTTGAAGTATTAATAGTTAATGGGACTCTTCACAGTTTGGACTGGGGGAGAGCAGGTTGTTAAATGGAGCCAGTTGAAAGTGTTTGATTGCTGTGGTTGGTGGTGGTGGGGTCTCTTTCCTGTGTGTGTCTGTGGTATTTTATGTTTAACTTTTAAATCACAGCTGGACCTTTGACTCATTCTGTCCTGCTTAGAGGTCGTGAGTGTGTAGTCATTGCAGAAGCACATTATTAGGGCAGGTCAGAATCTTGGAGGTGTAGTTAAATTAGTTTTTTCTGTCTGTAAACAGGAATTAACACTCCTCTATGGGTGGCTGTGTATATACTGTTTACATCAACAGCTATCAGCTCACAGACTTGTGTATAATGTTATGTCAAAAGATATATCATCTGTTACTGGTGCAGTAAGATACCTTCGTATCAGGCTGTCTTGCAGGGATAATGTTTGTACTTTGAATTTTTTTGTGTTATCTTTTTTCCACTCCTGACTTTGCAGCCATGCCAGCCTCTCCTTCAGGCGAGCCAATGCTGCCTCAGACCTGTCCTGTCCCCCGAGTCCTCCGCTCTCAGATGGCAGCCGATACCCCGGGTAACCCGGTGTAACCCTTTGGCGGGTGGGTCCCCCTCCTCCGAGAGGGAAGGCACTAGCCAGGGGCCTGCAGACCAGCGCAACTTCTTGACCTGGAGGGTGCTGCTGAGGTGGAAGGCTTCAGGGGCATTTATGTGCTCGGAGAGCTAGGCAGCCGTCATCCGGCTTGACGTGGAGCATTTTCACGCTTTTTCTGGTTGGCGTCCTTGCTGTCACAGCGCAGTACTCCTGGTCTCCACCAGAGGCCACTGCCGACCGAAGTCTTCCCTAGCCCACCCCCGAGAGAGGAGAGCAGTCCCAACAGACACTCAATCCTCTCTTGCCCCAGCCAGCCCCCGGCATCCCGAGTCTGTTCCCAAACCCGGGTCATTGGCATGGGTCCAAGTAAGGCTCCCGTGCCTCAACCCTCTACGCTACCGAGGTACTTTGAATTTAATTGAAAAGAAAAAAAAAAATTACTGTAACTATGCATACATGCTACTATGGTGACTGAAGGGACTTAGTGGCCATCTTGTCTTCTCCCTCCTGCTACATGGCATAGACACTGGTGTGAGCAACATAAATTGCGGCTGGGAATTATAGCCTGGAAGAGGGACTGTAATCTTTACTATGACATCATGCAGGGTGCTAGTCAACAGCATCAGAGTAGGTGTCTGACGTGGGGGAGGGGGGGTTGTAGAAGTGTGTCTTTCTGCTGCTTTACCTGGCACTTTCATTTCAGATGACAGAGCTGCAAAACATTCCGTATACTGTTCAGGGCCCACTTTGAGGCAACATGTTTGTGGCTCAGTCCTTAGATGTCCTATTGAGAGGTGTCAGCAGGTTAAAATTCAAGCCTGGTAATGTTTACACCTGTACTTGTTTTGTATGTACAGAACACACACAGCTACTTGGAGGGTGCTTTTCTTGCTTGTACGGTACCATCTTTTACATAAATTCCCAGTCAAGATCGATGCCAAAACACTGTACAGTTAAACTTGCAAACTGCTTCTTCCCAGGGGAGGATGTAGTATTTTTTTTTTTTTTTTTTTAACAGTGGTATTTTCTGCAGACAGATGTGATTGGCATCGACATTGGGCATTTTAAGGGGGAGGAGAGTTGCTTTCATATACAGATTTTCATGAAAACTGTACAGGGTTCTCCACTGTCAGTAACTAGAGTGGTAGTGGTGGTGATGTGCTTGGGGGGGGGGCGGGAGCAGTAGTGCATGTCACATGATACAGCACTGATATCGAAGCAGAGGTAGCTATGCAATAAAGGTGCTGCTTAAATACAATTTAGGATGCGTTGGAGGCAAGGAAAAAGTAGGCGGTGCTACCACAAAAAAATATGGTGGCGGTACACTGTTAAAATAATGGTGAACACGGCTGTGTCCCAAAGCCCTCGAGAGCGGGGGTGAAAGAATGTTGTTGCCATTGAACCCTCTGTGAGGTTAAACACAAGGTGGTTAAATGATTTGTTTACTCAGGGTCACACAGTAAGTAAAAAGTGACTGTGTGATTTGAATATGGGTATCAAAAGTTTTTCAGCTCTGTGCATTGAAGTACTAGGCCAAACAGCCTCCCTGGTGGAGTCTGGAGGTCGTGCTCTGTGGAGTTTTGAAATGCACAAAAAGTTGCATTCTGGTGACGGTACACTGTTCTGATCAATTTTATACTCGTCTGCATTATGCAGATGGGGAAGGGGTGCAGACACCTACTGCTCTACATGCAAAATTTACATGCATGCAAATCGATGATGAGGGTTACCAAAGAGCCATAACCAGATTTTTTTTTTTTTTTTAATGGTCTCCCACCATCCTGGAACACTCTGTTGATCGTCCCTCTCACACCTTCCACCCTCTACAGCCCGGTCTGAAGCTCTCCCCTCCGGGAAATCAGGAACAATACTCCCCCTTCCTGCCTGATCTGACGACCCGGGAGTGCAACCATCGCCAGACCAAAACAGGTTGGAGAGATCAGGAGAGCTGGAGGGTTGAACCCGACATTGGGTGTGTGGTGGTGGGGGCCCTGGAGGGCACCGTCGCCTATCCGGGAAGCGGGGGTATTTGTTTTTTCTCCCTTGTAATGCGGCGTGTAATGATGGCTGCACACGGCTGCCCTGCTGGCATCTGCCACACTCTGCCCCCTTACGTTGGCTGGTGTACCTGCAGTGCCCCTGATCTCCATTGGGGGGTCGTCAGGACACCAAGCAACCCTGTATCCCTCCCCAGGGAGAGGAGAGCTGTCTCCGGATGCTCCATCCTCTCCCTTCCCTGCCGACACCTGGCTACCCGAGTCAGTCATCGAACCCGGGTCGCCGATGTGGCGAGAGTTGTGGCGTCCAGCGCCTCAACACTCGGCGCCACCGGGCCCATAACCAGATTTAATCTGGCCCTGTTCACATGCAGCAGGTTTTTTTTTTTTTTTTTAAATCACTATTTTTTTCTCCTTCCTGCCTGCCATCCCCGACCCTTCAGGAGCCTCAAGGTAGACATCCCTCTGCCTTTCAGCCTGCCCGTATGACCCCACAGGAACCCCCATGAGCTCACAGTTTTTTGAGGCGGGGATGGGGCAAACCCCCCACACAACAATCAACTTTCGTCGGTCCGGGGGCCATCGGGCAGGCGAAGGCACATCGAGGGCACGTCTCCGGAGGCTCCATCTTCCCGATGATGGCAGGCATTTTTCCGCTTTTCCTTCCCAACCCCTGCAGCGTAGGACCCCTGACGTCAGGGCGCAGAGCGCCGACGTCACACTGTATGTCGGCAGCCCTTCCCCTTAACATTGGGGGCTTGCAGTACTCCGAGCCTCCGCTCGGAGTCAGACAAGTGTTTGGGCTATAGCCTTAACCCTCCCCGGAATAGGCAAGCTGTCGTGGGACGCTCAAGCCTATCTCCCCCCAGCCGGCCCACCAGCAACCAGAGTCCGCTCCCGAACCCGGGTCGCTGGCGTGGAGCGAGGTGTGGCGTCCAGCGCCTCAACCCTCAGCGCCACCGGGCCGGCCATGCAGCAGGTTTTGATAGTGGTTCAATCAGTTTCCCAGTTTACATGCAGTGTATAACATGGATACTGGAATAATAGCTACTCAGTAATCGAGTTATACCTCCATGTAAACTAGGAGAAAGGAGGGCAACTGCTTCGACTATTGCTTCATCCCATTCTGTGCGTCATGCAATAGTAATTGAAATGGATTTCAAAAGGGTTTACAATACAGATATCACCTGAATGCAGGTAATCAACTCATTGTGACAGTAATTATTATAGCTGATATTTCAGCCAGCAGTGTGGCACAGCTGATTGGGATGTCTGTGTGTTATTTATTTATTTATTTATTTATTTGAAAAGTTTCACCAGGAAAGACATATACCGAGTTACAAGAAGCTCATTTCCAGATGTGTCCTGGGGGGAGGGGATATAGGGAATTACAATTGAATGTAACAAAACACCAAAATACGAAACAAATAAGCATCATGCAATTGATATAAAAAATAAACAATTACAGCTATTTCTAGATTGAAATGAGAAGGGGCATTACAATTTAGAATAGAATACACATTCAGAGCTAGAGAGGGCTGTTTCTTAGCAGAATCAGGGTGGGTGATGGGAAGAGAGAGAATATAGCTAGGCTGCCTGTAGAATGGAGCAGGGGAGGAGAGGGATAGGGGTACAGGGGGCATTACTTTGACCCTTTGGGGTGCACCCCCACAAGGGCCTGACTCAGCAGGGAGTTTCCCTGAAATGAGAGTAGCGGTTTCCCAGGCCAGCAAGAAGAGAGAATAGGGTAGAAGGGAAGGAGATAAACCCTTAAACCCTCTGGAGTGGAGACCCCACAAGGGACCAACACTGCTCAAAACACCCAAGCAGTGTCATTGGGGGTTGGGGGTAGGGAAGGTAGGCATGTGGAATAGGAAGAAGTAGTTGGAACAGTTTTGAGAGAGAAGGGGGGGGGGCTATTGGAAATGTGCCAGGTGCAGTTGCAGGATGAAGAAATGTAATTGCAAAGAAGAGAGGATAATGAACGGAACACAGTGGATATCTAAGGGAAGGGAGTTCCAGATTTTAGGGAAGTGATAAGAAAAAGCAGCCTGACCTGAACCGGACGATCGGGCAGGGAGGACAAGGGACTGGTAGCTACAGTTACGGAGAGAGTAGGTGGGAGGAGAGGAGGGCAGTGAGGTAGGGAGGGAGGGAGGGAGCTGAGCCAGTAATTCCCGACTACCAAGGAACAGTGAGCGACTAGGTGTCTGGCCCCAAGGGGGAGGATAGAGCGGTATAAAGGTCATGGTGATGTGTAAGGGGTGCACAGTCAAGAGCAAACCGACAAAAGGAGTTAAAGGGTGTCCAGTCTGGTTAGGGTGGACTTCGGGGCTGTGCTGTAGACTTGTGTCACCACAGTCAAAAATTGGGAGGATCATTTTCTGGACAATTTCACGGCGGCCAGGTAGGGGGATGCAGCCCTGGTGTCTGTACAGAGCACCTAGTTTGGGATGCATTTTTTTGTGGATGGCATCCACATGTCCAGAAAAGTCAAGGTGCCTGTCGTGCCAGACACGGAGGTATTTGAAGCAGGCGATATCCTCTCATATGGACCCCTTGAGGGTGTGGAAAGATGGAGTGGCTCTAAGCCTAGCGAACCTTTGCCTGGTGCCAAAGGTCATAGAGACCTCTTGGCATTTAGGGACAATTGATCTGAGCGAAACCAGAGTTGGACATTTATTGGAGTCCAGCTGTAGGCTGGTTGCCACATCAGAGAGGGAGGCACCAGAGGTATACAGAACAGTATCAGCCATGTACATGTGAACAGATGCAAAGGAGCAGGCAGCAGGAAGGTCATTTAAAATCTGGAGACGAGGATCTGGCTGAGAACTGACACTTGGGGGATTCTTGATGTTGATGGGAGCGGTTATGGCTATTTATTATTTGCATGAAGTGTAAGGTTTCTGTTCCAGGGTTCAACCAAAGTTCTGTAAGTTTGTTTCTAGACTTTTGTTCACAATAATGTGAGGAAGGCATGGCTTGATGACCACGAAAGGGGAATGTTGTGGCTGTTGTCGATGGTGTCCACATCATTACAAGAGTCGCAGTATGGAATGCAGACCTAGGGGACTGTGTGAGATCCCTTCAGCACTCCCCCAGATATTTAGATGTTGTGCGTTTGTATCTTTATGCTTTGGTTACTTGTGATTTATCTTAGTTTGTCACGTTAATATGTACTCTGTAATGCTTTCTATTATTATGTACCCCCCACCTGTTACCAACTTTCAAGTAAATAAAAAAAAAAAAAAAAATTTGAGAGGCTAGCAGTCTCAAACAGTGGTTCTCTATGAAACACTGTTAACTACGCTGTGGGAAATTTCACACCATGTCAGTACTGTGGTATATAGTGACACCCCCAGAGTAGGTGTGTCCAGTTTTGAACATGTCTTGCCAGGGACAGTTGAGTATAGTTTGTGACGTAGTGAATATGATTGGTCTGTAGAGATATGCCTGTTTGTTGTGCGGTGCTGGCATCTGTCTGGTGTGGCGCACTAGCACCAGTAAGCAAACTGGTTGCACATGACTGTGAACAGAATCCTGGCTTTTATGGAAAAAGGCAAAGAATGCAGCAGGAGGCACGTTCAGAGAAGCTGCTCAGTGGTGGTCTGGCAGTATTTTAAAATGCTGTCAAATGGGTACTACCCATCCCTATAGCCATTTTTTACCTTTTAAAATAAAGTAGGGACTAGTAGAGGTCTAAACACGGTATCGCATGGCTTAGCGTTCTTTTTATTTAACAGCGCACTGTCAACTTTTTTCTTATCATTATTACTAATCAAAACCCATAGTTTATGATCTCTTATCTTCTCTAAAATTCATTGATGCTGCTGGTTATTTTTATTTTCTTTTTAGTTTAGTAGAACTGAAATATGGTTATGTATATTTATAATCAACCCTATTTTGTTTGGTATCCTTGATGTATTCTTCATACTTCCTGAACATTAGAAACACACTCCAAACAGTGCAGCTGCTCAAAATACAATAGTCTGTTCTGCTTCCACTGCACAGTGAGTTGCTAGACTGTGTTGGGGGTGTTCCCAAGTCCAGGAAAAGATGCAGTGTGAGTCGATCAAAGAATGTAAACACACATTTCTGTGTGGGAACTCCAGTATGGTGGGCAGTCTGATTTTCACTTTTTCAAGAGCTGCTGACACACACTAGGCAGGCAACTCATACCATGTGGTTGCCTGCCCTATAAGCTGTTTTAGCCATAAAAATTGAGTGTTTTCGGTGCACAGGATAAAAAGTAATTCAGCTTGTACAGCTGGCTTGTAACTTCCTGATATGAGCAGAGTGGCTGCCGAGTGCTGCAGGCCCGCCCTAAACACAGCCGAATTATGACGTAAGGTAGGGAATGGGGCTGCAGGTGGTCTGTGGAGCTAGTAGTGGAATGGGGGCTGCCTAAATTTACTGAGATTATCTTTGCAGGCGAGGTGAGAACTGCTGGGACACCCAGGTGGTCTATGGAGCTAGTCATGGGTCAGGCGCTGACTAAATGTACTGAGATTATCTGTGCAGCCTGCAAAGACACTCTCAGTACATTTAGGCAGCCCTCTTCCCGATTCCATGACTAGCTCCATAGACCACTTGCAGCCCCGTTCCCTACCTCGCATCATCATTCAGCTCTTTGCTTTGGTGGGGCTGCAGTGCTCAGCTGCTGCTCGGCTTTTGTATCAAGCAGTTACGAGCTGTGCTTTACAAGCCGACTGCATGGTAGGAGTTGCCTGCCTAGAGCATGAAAACATGTCAGCTTCTCATTATAAGGAAAAAAATGAATTACATAGATGCTTAGACAGTGTCGGCAGATAAGGGCCTACGGCCCACCCAGTCTGCCCATTTGAGCTTGTAAGTTCATTTTATGTTTTCCTAGAAGTCTGTTGCCCCTCACCCCTGACCTCCAGAATTCCATTATGTCTATCCCATGCATTCTTAAATCCCGTGATTGTTTCAGCCACCACCACCACTTCCTCTGGCAGGGTGTTCCACTTGTCTACCACCCATTCTGTGACGTAATTCTTCCTCATGTTTCCTCTAAATCTTCCTCCCTCCAACTTCATCCCATGTCCTTTAGTTCTGGAGCATCCTTTTTGCTTAAAAATCATATATTCCTGCACTCTGTTCCTCTCTGTAAGATACTTGTATGTCTCTATCAAATCTCCTCTCTCCCTTCTCTCCTCCAGGGAGCACATATTCAAGTCCTTCAATTTTTCCTCATAGGACTTGTGATGCAATCAATGTACCATCTTTGTTGCTCTCCTCTGAACCTTCTCTACCCTGTCTATGTTCTTGCGTAGGTAAGGTCTCCAGAACTGTACACTGTACTCCAGGTGGGGCCTCACTAGTGTCTTGTATAGTGGAATTATGACCTCCCTTTTCCTGCTGGTGATGCCCCTGCCTATGCATCCCAGCATCCTATTTGTTTTACCTGCTGCCTTGTCGCACTGTTTCCCTACCTTGAGGTCATCAGAGATGATGACCCCAAGATCCCTTTCCTGCTTGGTGCATGATATATCCTCATCCCCCAAACTGATATTTTGTGTCAGGGTTTTTGTGCCCCATATGCATTATCTTGCACTTCTTTGCATTGAATTTCAACTGCCAAACCCCTGACCATTCTTCAAGTATCTGCAGGTCTCTTCTCATTCTGTCTACACCCTCTGGTGTGTGTACTCTGTTACAGAGCTTTGTGTCGTCAGCGAGCAGGGAAATTCTGCCTTCTAGGTCCTGTGCAATGTCACTGATGAAGATGTTGAATAGGACCAGTCCCAGCACTGATCCCTGTGGTACCCCACTGGTCACTCTTTCCTTTGTGAAGTGACAGCCATTTACCACCACCCTCTGTGTCCTGCTGCCCAGACAATTGCATACCCACCGCACTAATGTCCTGCCCGCACCCATATTCCCCAGTTTGTTTAATAGCCTTCTGTGTGGCACAGTGTCAAAGATAGGCCATGTCCACTGCCCTCCCCTGATCCACCTCCCTAGTCACCCAGTCGAAAAATTCAGTGAGGTTGGTCTAACATGACCTCCCCCTGGTGAAACCATGTTGCCTCGGGTCCTGTAGTCTGTTGACAACCAGATGTTCTGCCAATCTCTCCTTCAGTAGTGCTTCCATGATCTTCTCCACTTCCGAGGTGAGGCTGACAGGTCTGTAGTTCCTGCTTCCTCTTTGTTCCCACTTTTGTATAAGGGGACTGCATCTGCTGTCCTCCAGTCTTTTGAGTACCTCCCCTGTTTCCAGTGATCAGCTAAACAGGATTGACAGAAGTTTAGCCATCACCTATCTTAGTTCTTTAAGGACCCTGGGGTGCACCCCATCTGTCTTCATTGCTTTATCATCTCTTATTCCTTCCAGTTCCTTCAGGACCCTTTCTCGTGTAAAGGGACTTGTGTCCATTTCTGCATCATTCCCACCCCTTGTACTCCCTTCAGGCCCATTACCCTCCTCTTCCTCAGTAAAGACTGAGCAGAAATATCTGTTCAGTATGTCAGCTTTACTGTTGTCTTCCTCCACGCGGCCCCCATCCTCTCCCTTATGTCTCACTATCTTTCCCTTTGCCTTTCTTTTTTCATTTATGTACCTGTAAAAGGTTTTGTTTCCTCTACCCACTGATTTTGCAATGTGCTTTTCTGTTTGAGCTTTGGCTTCCCTTACTGACCTCCCTTTGCTTCTTCTGATACTTCTTCCTGTCCCCTTCTGCCTGTGTCTTTTTGTATTGCTTGAATACATTCTTTTTGGCTTTCACTTTCTCCGCTACCTCCTTGGAAAACCATAATGGCCTCCTCTTCCTTTTCCCCTTTGCTAATCTGCTTTAATGCATAACTCTGTTGCTCTTATAATCCCCGCTTTAAATACTGCCCACTGTTCCTCAACCCCTGATTCCCACCCCATTACCCTTAACGCCTCTTTCAGGCATCTCCCCATTTTCCCAAAGTCTGCCCCCCTGAAATCCAGGATACGTGTTTTTGTGTGGTTTGGTTCTGCTCCTTCCGTGATTTCAAACCACAATGACTGGTGAGCACGAGGTCCAGTGTTGCCTTCTGCTGAGTTGGTTCCATGACCAGTTGCTTGAGGAAGGCACCTTGAAGGGAGTCCAGGATAATTCTGCTGCTGGGATGCTCCAGTCCACATCTGAAATATTGAGGTATCCAACCAGCACTACCTCACCCTTGTCTGCCATCCTTTGGATGGCTAGCATCAGTTCCCTATCTGTTTCTTCCACCTGTGCAGATGGCTGGCCCCATTTTCCTTTCCAGCTTAACCCACAGTATCTCTCCCCATTTTGTTCCTCCTGGATCTCTGTGGTCTTTATGTCATCTTTCACATAAAGTGCTACTCCTCCTCCCTTCCTACCTGCCCTGTCTCTTCTGAATATGTTGTAGCCAGGTATGGCCATTTTCAGTTGTGGTAATCATTACAGCAGGTTTCTGTGATGGCCACAGTGTCCAGGTCCGGCTGCACCGTGACAGCCTCTAGATCCTCCATCTTGTTGCTAAGGCTGCTGGTATTGGCACACATGGCTTTCCATGATTTGACCTCCCTAGACTGTTTAGCTGTTCTACTTCAGCCCCTTCCCTGGTTGTCCTTTATCCCTGGTTCTCCCTGCTGTCAGCTCTTCTGTTGAATTTTGCCCCTTATCTGCCTATCTACCTCTTGGATGCTTATCTCCATCTTTTGCACACTGGAATCGAACAATTAGCTGCATCAGCAGTCTGTACAGAATGGGAACAGTCATAAGGTATTTTTTAAACTAGGGACACTTGGCGGCCTAAGGGGGTTGACGGTACCCCTTCAAGGGTTTCCATTAGCTCTAGCAAAATGGGAGTCTGTTTGACCCTCTTCTTCCTCTGAAGTTAAGGATCAGATTGGAAAATTGGGCTGGGGGGTGGCATAAATCATCTGGTGTATATTTTCACAACAGTAGCTGCGGTTTATGTTATGGGTGATAAAAGGTGCAAACCTTTCAATATGTAGGGTCAGAACTAAGTATATCTCTTATTTCTGTGTTTCATATTTCTTAAAAATACTGTTTGGGGTGGTAACCGCAGTCCTGTTTTTACTTTGCCCCTCCCTCCCCCCGGCCTTCACGGTTATCATGGCTTCACACTTTACATCCAGGAGGATGGATGAGAGACTCCTTGTACAGCAGACGCTAATACTGCTCTCTGCTAGCGGGGGTGGGGGTGGGTGCATGAGTACCGGTTGGCCTTCACCCTCTCTACTTAGGAAATGGACACCTCTGCTCCATGATGCAGCTGGGAGCCGTGCAGTGTGGGTCCTGGTGTTATTTGAAATTTACATCAACTAGCTGGCTGGAGAGTCCCATGAGTTACATTATCTCTCTTTTGGGGCATGGGGATGAGGACCTTGAAGCATCTCGTGTTAGAATGGTAAAACATATAGTATTGTTTGGGTTATTTTAGTGTCCCAGGTTACTGACTTCATCTGTTGTTTTGACGTCATACATGGGAGCATCTGCTTTAAGGAAGCATCTACAGAAAGTCACAGACTGCTGGGAGGACACCAGGCCAGGGTAGGACAAAACCCTGCTGTACTGGAACAGCCAGCTACAGGGAAGGCAGCTACAGATTACAGACCTACCCATGCACCAAAAGGGCAAAAGTTGCATCCTGCCCAGAAATGATACCTCTTTTCTTTGCCAGTGGGTTCAGATTGATGCACCTACTCTCTAACAATATCTACAGGAAGGGAACATAAACGGTTCAGAATCTGCCATGAATTATGCTTTGACCCAGTACGTTCCTGTTTAGACCCATCATTTTTACATCAGTGGGTCCAGTTTGACCTATGTTTTAAATCCCCCCCCCCAAATGCTGTCACTGGACCTACCACAAGTGAGTAAGTAGTGGTAGACACCAAGGATAAGGTAGGTAGGTTGGAAAAAGGGAAGGCAAGAGACACCCTGTTTTGGGTAAGGTAACACATAAGTTCAGATAAGTGAAAGGGAGAGGTAGGAGCACATCAGGAGTAGAAAACAGGCAGTACGATAAAGAGACCTTTTAGTAGACACTGAGTTAAAGAAGGAAAGATAAAATGCTGTTTGGATGAGCATTCAGGCACAGTATTTTCAAAGGATGGGGGGGGGGCTGTAAAACCAATGGAGGCAACAGTTGCCTCCCTCCAGATGATGGAGTATCAGGGAGTGAGGGCCCAAGAACAGTAAACTTCCCTAAGGTGGGGGGGGCAAGAAGACTGTCAAGGGGACAAGATAGAAAACAAGGGAGGTATCGGTCTGTGAAAGAGTACAGAATTAAGATTGGGAACAGAAAAGGTAAAAAGGGTAGAGGTGGGCCACTGGGAAGGGAACCTCAGGGAACAGTACAGTCAGGAAGGGGGAGAAGCAGGCAATCTGGTAAGGAGGGAGTAAGGCATGGAGAGCCATGTGCACCAGCGCACTGAGTCTGGGAAACAAAGTTCCAGACCTGGAAGCCATCATAGCGGGGGCTAGCTTGCATTTGGTGGCTATAATGGAGTCAAGATGCACTAGGCATTACCACTGGGACATGGTCATAGCAGGCTACTCTCTGTTCAGGAGAAACAGGACAGGAAGGAGGGGTTGCACTACATGTGTGAGGGAGGGGATCAAGGCCACGGAGGTACAGGGGTACTCTGTGGGAAAGGAGCGGCTAGAGGTCCTGTTGGGTCATCCTGGAGACAGGCTCTTGGGCTGCTGTTTGTTTTTTGAGTGTGCTGTGTCCCCCTGCAGCCCGACTGGCCCTTTTCAGTCCAGCTGCCCTGCTCAGCCGGTCACCCCCACCCCATCTCTGGGACTTCCATATCTCACAGTTACCCCATAGATAACCCCCTATGAGAAGGGAGTTGGGGCCCTTACTGCTCAAGGAGAAAGTTGAGGTGTTGATGGCGATGCGGAGCCTGTGGCAGGCAGCATCCTGATTTCAGTCGGGGGTTTTCTCATTTTTCTGTCCTCCCCCCTGACATCGGGAAGCCCTTGGCTGACTGGTAGTATCATGCTGCCAATGTCCCCCTTTCTCAATCCCCCCCACCAGCTGTGGTCACCCAGGTGGTGTTGCAGCAGAGCCCATACCCCCATCCCCTGAGGAGGTGCGTGTCCATGGGATGTTCAGCCATCCTTCCCCAGCAGTCCATTCAATCCAGGCTCATTTCTGGACCCGGGTTGTTGGCGTTGCAAGCGGTAGCGCTACCTCTGCGCTGGCGGGCCGACTGGGGCTGCTGTTTGTACTGGGGTAGTGTACAGACGTATGTCACACGGAAAGGAGTTGGATAAGGCACTTGGGTAAGCAAGCATCAGAATGGCAAGCAAGGGGGAAGTGCTGCTAGTCGGTGACTTCAGTCTGCCAGATGTGGAGTGGAGCCTTCCCCACTGTGGCTTTGGCAGGCAGCATGGCCATCCTTGACTTCGTACAGGAGCTTTTCTTAGGCTGCTAGTGAAAAGAACCCACTGGGTTGGGGCGGTGCGGGGCCTGGTACTGATAAGCAGGGACAGCATTGCAGACGTGATGTGGGGAGTCCTCTAGGTACTGGTGATCACCAGATGACGAGGTTTAATGTAGGAGGAATACAGGCAAACCATACGAGAACAAAGGCCCTGGATTTCAGGGGGTGGATTTAAAGCAGCAGTGCAACAAAAAAAGTTATTCCAAAAAGCTAATTTTCTGCTATGGTTCTAAAAAATATTGGCAGAACTGTTGATTTGGGTTTTCAGAATGCTTCCTGTGCTGTGTACTATACATTTGAATTTTTGTCTGGAATGTTATACCTTCCTCGGGTTCTCAATATTATTTCTGTGCAAAAATGAGGTGACCATCTTTTTTTCTTGAGAAATAATTATTTAGAACTTTCATAAAATTATTACATGATAATGAAAACTGAAAATTTTACCACCAAAATAAACTGGAAGACATCTGGCATTAAGAAGAAAAAAAGGTGGGGTCAAATTTTAACCCATTTTCGTTGCACTTCTGCTTTAAAAAACATAAAACAATTGGGAGACTGCCTCAGAAATTGCCTTGTAAGGGGAGATTGCCATGGAAAGGTAGAAGCACAGTGGGGAAATAACAGCAGAGGAAAAAGGACCATTTTGTAGGGCCAATGATATTTCCGGTTTCAACAGAAAACACCAGTAAAAAATGAAATTAGTCACATTTAACCCTTAGGCTGCCAACAGAATTAGAATGTTTAGGAATTCTGGACTGATATATCAGTCTGCGGCCCTGTAAGGGTTAAACCAGTACTTGGAAGCCAGTTTTTTGTGAAAAACCGCACTTTCCCCCAGCTTGTTGGGCAGCCCCTCCCATTTTAAGCCAAACAGTTGTACAAAACATGCTGATTTGCTCTAATTTGAGGGAAAATGGAAAAAATGGATTTTAAAGTTTTGCCAATCAGAATTGGACAGCTTTGAAAATGGAAAATCATTGACTATAGTTTTGGTTGTATAGGGAAGTGGAATGGAGGAGCAAAAAAGGGTGGCATTCAGGAGGTACAAGGAAACTGAGGAGAACAGGGAGGTATATCAAGTAAAACGAATGGGAACGGGAAAGGCAGTGAGGGGAGCAAAAGCGCAGACTGATGAAAGGATAGCCAGAGGGTTAGCTAAAGAGGATAAGACTTTCTTTAGATACATAAGTGAGACGAAAGCAAGGGGACGGACAGTGAGGATTAGGAGGACGCAAGGGGGAGACTGTACAGAAGAGGACCAAGAAAAAGCTGCCTTCCTGAACAGGTGCTTCTGCTTAGTCTTCACAGTGGAGGGAGGTGGTTCTTTTCTGGTGGCAGATTCTGTGTTTTGTACAGTATATACTGTATAAGAAAGCTGCACTCATTTTTTAGATCACTCTTCATAAAGCATTGTTCCTAGTGCAAAACATTGTTGGGTCTTTTGTTATGGGATGCTACAGCTTATCTTGCCACAGTTGATGTACCATCTCTGATCTTTTTAAATTAAACTGTAAGTAACTCAACTGACAGTGTAGCAAGTGCATCCTTTTTTGTAGCAGCATTTGTTATAGTTGGCAAACAATTTAATTGAATAGTTATTTTTCGCAGTACTATATTTCTACAAAATGTTTCATTCGTTTTTACACAGATATGTGGTTTGAAAAATCTAAACGTTCCTGCTCTTGAATGTCAACTGTTAAAATAATTAAACCTCTTGGTATGTTGTTCGCTGTCAAGGTTTGTCGTGAATTTGTGTAAATTCACACTTCGCAAAGCTTCGTGAATTTACGGTGGTCTCCCCAACTTTGCCTTTTTTTTTTTTTTGTATATAAAAAAAAAAAGAAAACTCATACATTGCATAAAATGCCCCCCACCACATGCTTCACACTAATTCCACCCCTTCCCACCTCCCAGACACTTTTTGGGGTGGGGGTAAATATAATCTTTATTAATTTTGTTGCTAGTATAGTACAGTGTTTTGTAGCAGATTAACAGCTTCTTTACAGTGGGCATTCAGTGTTGCTACAGTCAAGCATAGGCATCACAATGGCATCAACATGGCTGCCTCTCAACCCCTTGGGGACAGCACGGGGAGAGGACATTGTTTTCAAGAAACTACTAGTGCAAATGAGTCTAAGCTATCTGCATAAATCAGAATTTATGTATTAATATATAAATGCCCCTGGGTGTGGCTGTGGTGATGTGGGGTGGGGCGGGGAGTTACTGGGATGGGACTGGGCAGAGGACACAACTCCGCAGCTTGATATCTCTGAGCCTGCCGAGTTACCTAAGCTTACTACTTAACTAGCAGTTAATCTGGGTATTATGTCTGGCCCAGCCTAGGGAACCAGGGTGGGGTCTCTGCTTATGGCGTGAAGGAGCCGCACATTCCAGCGTGAAGAGCGCAACTCCGTGTGATCGTTCAGTGATTGTGTAATCTTCTCTATTTGGTAGCTGTTATTAATCATCGTCCTCCAGGAGAGCATGCTTGGAATTGTGGAGGTGAGCCAGCATTTTGTTACTACTTTTTGTCCCCCGTGAGGAAAGTCCCCAAGAGGTAGTGTGAGATTAATCATTTAGGCCTCTCTGGTATTGGAGGAGGATTTACAGAGTGGGGGTGAGCGATACCGGCATACCAGAAAATTCATTGAGCTTCTGTAAAAAAGGCTGTAGGTGGGGGCATGCCCACATGATATAATACATAGCTTTGAGTTCCCCACATCACCTCCA
This sequence comes from Neoceratodus forsteri, assembly GCA_016271365.2. Lineage (NCBI taxonomy): Eukaryota > Metazoa > Chordata > Ceratodontiformes > Ceratodontidae > Neoceratodus > Neoceratodus forsteri. The sequence goes on from JADMNL010000025.1 coordinate 355,710,613, forward strand.
GCGGGTCGAAGATAGTGGGCTGTTATCGTCGAGGTTTCAAAATACTTTGGGTGTTTTCCAGGCATATTCCCTCCATTGATGGGAGCTTGTAAACTTGACTGTTGCTTGGCAGGCGTGTTCCCAGACCTCCTTCATAATTGGCTGGCCTGTCTTCTCTTCCCAGAGAGCAGCTACATCCAGGGAATTTACATCAGTTGTAGACTGTAGGTGTAGACAGAGCTGTGAGATCATGGGTGAACCAACTCCCGCATGCAAGAAATTAATAATCTAGCTGATTACTGGGGGGTATATTTCTGGGGAGTGGACCACTATTTGAAGTGATAGGATATAGTGCTGCAGCTGGAGCTGCCTATAAAACTGTGAATGTCGAAGGTGGTACTGTGTTTGTAGTGTGGCAAACTGTTGAACTGAATCATCTGGGATAATTTGGTGAATATACTGAAGGGAGTATCTTTATCAGGTTAAATGACTGGGGTCCAGGATGAGGGAAGGGGAAATCTTCCAGCTGGGAAGTAGGGTGTATGAGAAGCAAGAACGGTGTTGGATGCAACTGCTTCCTCATATTTTATGAGGTTCAGACTTGGCAGCACAGCCACGGGTTGAGGTGTCGCAAAAGTTCTGTGGAGGGAGAGCGATGGAAGAGATGTCTTACGAATTGGCGGTTGCAGAATGCCACTTGCTCAGCGTCCAGCCACGCAGTATGATTGTTGTACAAGTGCTGGAATCGCAGATGAACTGCCCAGTAATATAACTCAAGGTGTGGTAAAGCCAGACATCCAGCTTTCCTGAGGAGGACTTGCCCGGAGCTTCGTGTATGACCTTTGACCCGCCCAGATAACTCTGGAGGTTTCTTTGTCCCATGCCCTCCAGGTATGCACCCAGATGGGGAAATTCTGAAACGAGTACAATGCCCTGTGCAGAGTCACAGTACGAACCACTTCAACTATAACGAGTCAGGGAAGAGTAGAACCCCCCAATCTGTTGAAGTCCTGTCTCGTGGCTTGTTCAAATGGGGACTAGTTCACCTGGAAGGCTGTTGTTGGAGAGTGGGCCACAAAAAATTCCCAGATGTTTGTTTCTTCAGATGCCACCAGAGGGGAAGGTTTTCTGGAGGTGTTGGCTGGGAGAGAAATGAAAACTAAGGATCTTTGTTTTGGATATGTTTATTCCATATCCTGAGACTTTACTGTAATTTTTTTAAATCTCAGAAGTCTGTGAAACCCTATCTAAACTTACGCCTGTGCTTCCAGACACTTAAACGTATCAACCCCCCTTAAAATTTTCCCCACTAGTACCCCCCCCCCGGCCTGGCAAATTTATAAGTCCACGTGGGACTCCAGTGCACACCACTCCCTCCACCCATGCAAAAAACACTCTCCCATCTCCTGATGAGACTCTGTTTTTCAAGATGACCTCACCTGACCCCATCCCCTCTGCTCACTCACCAGTCGAGCACCTAGTACAGATTGTTTCCTTGATGAGCTCTGTAAGTGTATAATAAAGAAAACAGTCCCCTGGTGCAGAACCTCTTCTCTGTTTTCTGTCCAGTCCGTAATGGTGCTGGTGCAATAATATTGACAGTTTTGCTCCTAGTAAAACTTGATTGACTGAAAATTTAGCCAGTCAGGTTTTACTAGGAGCAGAAATGTCAGCATTCATTCATGCACCAGTGCCATTATCAACTGGACACTGAACAGACCAGATGCTGTGCACTAGGGGACTATTATTATTTTTTGAAATTATACAGGTCATCAGGGAAACCATATTTTCTGGGTGCTGCTGGACTGATCGGGGGAGGAGGGTGGTGGGGACCAGACTGGGGTGTGGTGGGGGTTTAGGCCAGGTTATCTTGTTAAATTGGATCTTTTAGGTGGGGAGGTGGGTAGTGTGTTTGGCACGCAGGTGGGGGAGGAATATATACGTGTGTGTGTGTGTGTGTGTGTGTGTGTATAATCAAATTCACTGGGGGGACAGGAAGGAGCGTGCTAGCGGGGGGATGGGAGATAGGTTGATAAACATTAAAGTGTTTGAGAGGTGGGAGAGGGTGAAATTAGAGCACAGTGGATGTAGGATGTATTGAATTCGAATTAGAACCAAAAGTCAGAGTATTTTTTGTCAGCGAATTGTACGTATCTGCATGGCGGAACTATGTGAATTGCCTCATTCTTCCATAAATTGGCAGTTTGCATAGGTTTGCCATGAAAATTAGGGCACTTCACCAGGCGCCAAATACATGAATTGTTGTTGGTGAAACAAAGTTGCTGAAATGCATCTATTCTGTACTGTGCTGTATACCATCAAACAACCCTCCGAAGGTTTGCACTCAACAAAAAATGGAAACGGCGCAATACCAGTCAGATCACCAGTAACTGTTTTATTGCAGTACGGTATAAAGCAAAGTAAATGCAGACAGATGTATGGAGTACCACAACTTGCTCCATCGGCAAGACAAGTATCATTCTAATAAATTTGCCGCACGAATTTAATATGAACAGATGAAAAGTAACCTCAATAGAAGGGATTGTTTAAAAAAAAAAAAAAAAAAAAGTTAGTGGCAGCCATATTTATTGACTCGTCATTAATTAGTTAAATGTTATTACAGCCTTATAAAAATATCTGAAGGAATTAGAATTAGATGAAGCTGGCTTTGTGGCGCAGAGTGATGGGTGTTTGCTTGGCACGCTGGCAACCCAGGTTTGAGCCCCGAGCCCAGATGTCAGCAGTGGAGTCTGCAGGGAGGGAGTTTAGAGTGCCCATTGGACACTTGCCTCTTGGGGTGGTGGGTGGGTCTCGGACTGCTGTTTGCAGCTCTTGGTGGTGGCTAATGACTGGCGTTCTTGGCGGCGTGTAGCCTTGACGCGCTGATGAACGCCCCCACCCCCAGGGCCAGACCATAACGTGGGAGGTGGGTGGGTTGGGAGCAAACCGGAAAAAATCATCCACTTGGCTGACTGGATGACGGCAGCCGGTCCCCACTCATCACAAAGCCAGGAGGTGTCTGTGCCAACCACTGCTGTGCTTGGGATATGCAGAATGCATTTGGGCGACTTCTCTCTTCCGTTGCCTCCCGTGGGAGAGTAGTCCTCCCGACGAAGGGATACGTTGGGTTACTCAGGTTTCTGCATTCACGGGGGACGGCAGATGGCGGGGGCCTAGGCGGCCTGCCAAAAACTTGGGAAGGAGCATAAATAAATAAAACACAAAAGATTAGAACTAGACAAATTTAAAGATGTCCAAAGATAAAACTATGTGATGAAATTTGTTGGTGACGACAGTAGCTCTGTTTGAAGTCTGAATCATCCATTGCTTAACCTGATTAAAAGTGACCGGCCAGGGTACAATGATTTAAGTTGTTAAAGAGCAGCTGACACGATCAGGGCAGGCAACTCATACCGTGTAGTTGCCTGCGCTATGAGCTGTTTCAGCTATAAAAGTAATATTTTTGTGCCGTGGTTTTAAAGATATTCCCTTCGTAAAGCCCAGCTTGTAACTTCCGTGTAGGAGCCAGGTGATCGCCAAGTGCTGTAGCCCCGCCTCTGAAAACAGCATAATTATGATGTGATATCAGTAACTGGGTTGCAGGCGCTCTATGGAGAAAGTAATGGAATTGGGGGAAAGGGGCTGCCTAAATGTACTAAGATAGCCAGCCCCATACCTGTAAACATGCCAGCAAAGATAATCTTGGCACATTTAGGTACGCCCCGATTCCATTATGTTCTCTATAGAATGCCTAAAGCCCGTTCGATCTCGCGTCATAATTATGTTGCTTTCAGGTGTGGGGCTGCAGCGTTATGTCGCCTGGCTCTTCACATGAAGTTATGGTCCGAGGCTTTATGAGAAATATCTTTAAAACCGCGATGCAATAAATATTAATTTTATAGCTGAAAAGCTTCTAGGATAGGCAACTAGATATGAGTTGCCTGCCTGGAGCAAAAATAACATGGCAGTTGCTTGTTAAGAAATGTGTTGTATCGGAGGATCTGGTGTGTATCAAAGGGTTTGGGGTGAAACAGGGAGTGAGCAGACAGCGAGTTCTGGTGGTCCCACTTTCAGGCCACCAGGATTTGGGAAATGAGAACCGCTGTGGCCTAGTAGTTAGAACACAGGTGCTTTAATTATTTGGAACCAGATGACTTAATTGCATTGAACCATTCATGCTATGACTTTGAGCAAGTTACTTCACGTTCCTGAACTTCAAGCTCCAGACACTTGAGTCCACAATGTCAGTGGCTCAGTTTGAAGCACTCACTGCTCTGAGCCAGGAAGATCAGATCGTTGTGGGTTCCAGTTCTGCACAATGCACTTGAGCTAATATCCAGCACTGACCCTGCAGTGCTGCACTATTACACGTGCTGTCTTTCAGATGAGATAGTAAACTAAGATCTTCCTCGAGAAAATCTCTTGCAGCATGTCATACATGGGATATCAGCCGCAGGCATCATTTCCTCTGGATGACTTCTCAGTAGTCGACCCTGGAACCTCCCTCTAACATTACCACGTGGTGTCTGTATGGCACATATAAAAGCAGGAGGTTCCAGCTACTCCTCAGTTCTTTTTGACCGCTCTCTGCATACAGTGAGTTCTCCTTCAGAGCTCTGCTCACCTGTTGTCGACGAAGAGTTCTACTGACCGAACGTTCATTCTGAATGGGTTCATCTACTGAAGTCTTCGGATCCCTTATTCAGAAAGTGTGCCTGTGGCCACAGAATCTCTACAGAGGACCTCCACAACGTCTGTGTTCGGTGCCATGGTCCTGAACACGACACCTGGGATTGTATCCTCTGTAAGCAGTTCACAAGGCCACCAAATGTCGAAGGCTACAGCAGCTTCATGAGTTCCTCATGGAGCAAAAGGTTGCCCTTCTGGAGAAGTAGCAACGCTCCAAGCCCAGGGGGAGTCATCAGTGTCCTCCTTGGGGTCTCTCCACTCTGCGGGTGAGCCATCCTCGTCGATGGGACAGGGTCCTGATAAGAAACATGGCAGCAAAATGAAGCACATTTCTGCCGTGCCCTCATTGTCGACGAGTACCCCAATCACTACTAGAAAGGTAAGTACCTAGAAGGTTGCCAGTGTAACATCATCTTCTGCACCGTCGACTATTGTTCGCTCCCCTCTTCCCTCATTGATGGCTCCTCCGTTGACTGGGGGTTCTGGGGTGAAATTGCACCTTCCATCACTGCCTCCTCTCTCTGCGGTTTCTAGCTATCGTCCGTCGATGATGGACGATGGCTTCTGGCCCGTTGACAATCCTCTTGTGCCTGACTAGCCTTACCACAAAGGGCTCTGTTAGCGCCCTTGTTGATAATCCTGGGGTCCTGTACACACCCCTCATTGATGGCTACTTGCTTGGTTGCACTGCCTTCTTCAATTGCGTCAGTAGTGCCTATTTACGCAATCCATTCTACCCTGGCTACTTCCGCTGGGCAGATGGCCACAATTGATGTCCAGGCTCCAGTAACTACTCTCCTGGACCTTACACAGACCTCTCACCCCCCCCCCCCAGTGTAGGGTCGGCTACAGTCTTTGCTCCCTCTTTGCCTTCCTTGCCCCAGAGGATGGCCAGCTCTTCCCCTGTCCCCCTGGGTTTTCACCCTCAGGATGTAGACATGGATGACCCTTTCCTGCAGGATTGGGATTTGGCTGACCTGGAGGATGAGGATGGTATGGACCAGGAGGACTCCCCTCAGTCCTCCTCGGTCGCCTCGTCAGTTCAGGATGAACCTACACTTGAACTCTCATGTTCTCTGCCAGATGATCCCACGTTTTTGGACTTTATGATACAACTCCAGAAAACGTTTGGGTTCCAGAGCACTGAGCAGGATGCTTCAAGAAAAGTTGGCACATTGTTTAGGTGTAGCAGAATGCCCACTCTGGTCATCCCCCCGCCCTCTGGTGGATGCTTTTGAAGAGGCTATTTGGGCTGCTTGGAAACAACCTTTCAAAATTCCCTCCAGTCCTCATCAGGCTGATAGGATTTATCAGGCCCTGGTGGACCACCCGTACTTCATGTCTCCATCTCAGGCGGACTCTGTGGTGATCAGTGCCGCTCATGATGGGTCCTCTAGACCTCAGCACATGAGTGCTCAACCCCCAGATAAGGAATCGAAAAAATTGGATGTCATGGGGAAAAGGGTTTATGCCTCGGCTACTATGTCTCTTTGTATACTTAATTACATAGGACACCTCCTGAAATATCAGGAGGAAATCCTAAAAGCCTCCCAGGCAATGGTCCAGTCCCTTCCTGCGGGTTCTGCCCAGGAGGATCTGACTGCCAAGATGTGCCGCCACCTGCTCAGGGCCACCTATGATGCCGTTGATACTGTGGCCTGTACGTCCTCGGCAGGTGTTTGTCTCAGGTGTCATGCCTGGCTCAAATTGTCAGGATTTTCACTGGACGTGCAGCAATCTATCCTTAATGGTCCCTTTAAGGGTGATCAGCTGTTTGGGCCACAGGCCCAAGAAATGTTGAAGGACTTGCAGGACTGTGGTCATACCCTTTAGTCGGCCTGGACCCTGTACATTCCAAAAGCAAAACTGGCCTTCAGGGGTTCCTCCAGGGGCCTCCCTTACAAGGTGTGTCCCAGTGCTCAAAGACCACCTGCCAATAAGCGAAAGCCTCAGTTGACATTGCCTGGTCCTAGAAATGCTCAGAAAACGTTCCGTTACGTCCCTGCTGCTCCCCAGCAGGGCCAGCCTTCGGCCTGAAGGTTGTCCTCCGGTCGTGGGACCAGAGACCCTTCCCACGGCTGTTGGGGGCAGGTTTTCCCTGCACCTACAAGGGTGGCAAGCCATCTCCTCTGACCTGTGGCTCCTGCAGTTGATCGAGTCAGGACACAGACTGGAGTTCACGGAGATTACCCTTGCTTTTTCACCAAGGGTCTCTCATTACCCCCCCAGACCAAGTATTGGTCTTATGGAATGAAATAGATGCTTTGCTCACAAAACGTGCCATCGAACCAGTTCCCCTTCCACAGAAGGGTACAGGATTTTACTCCCATTTTTTCCTGGTTCCCAAATGGACGGGAATTTATGCCAAATTTTGGATGTAAGATGTCTCAATCTCTATATAAGATACCCAGAGTTCAGGATGGTGTCTCTCCCGACACCTCTCCCCTTGCTGAACAAGGGAGATTGGCTCTGCTCTCTCGATATGAAGGACACGTACCTCCATATCCTGATGCACCCTGCTCACAGATGATTTCTCGTTTTTTTTGTTTCAGGGTCGTCGTCATCAGTTCAGGGCACTCCCATTTGGCCTTCTGCAACCCTGAGGGTATTCGCAAAATGCCTAGCGGTAGTCATAGTGGCCCTCTGCAGGTAAGGCCTCTCTTTCCCTACCCGGATGACTGGCTCCTGAAAGCGTCTTCCCGCCAAAGACTGTTCTCCACACTTTCTTGAACCTTGCAGTTGTTCTCCCAGGTGGGAATAGCTGTAAACTAGTCAAAGTTCAAAATGGACCCAGCGCAATGTCGCCTCTATATCGGAGCCATGTTAGATGCCTCCCTGGGGATGGCATATTTGCCAGTGGCTCTGGCGGACGCCCTGATTGCTTTGGTGCGCAGACTAGAGTCCAGCAGATTGGTCTTGGCACGAGACTACTTGCGCCTCGTGGGACATTTGGCGTCCACAGTTGCGACAGTCCCCAAGGCCAGGTTGAATATGACGGGTCCTTTAGTGGTCCCTGATAGTCCAATGGGACCAGAAGGAGGATGATTTCGATGCACCAGTCCTGATGGTGTTCCCCGGCTCTTTTAGCTCTACAATAGTGGAAGTCCAGGGACAACTTAATACAAGGCATACCATTTCCTTCTTCTGTTCCAGGTCTCATTCTAATTACAGATACCTCCTTGACAGGGTGGGGTGCTCATCTCCTGCAAATTGGGTCCCAAGGATCCTGGACTCCAGTACAAACCCGTCTCCACATCTGTCTTGGGACAGTCCTCTATGTCTTACAGGTGTTTGAGACTCTTCCCCCCCCCGGTTTCCTCCAGGTGCAGTCAGACAGTTCTGTGGTAGTTCACTACCTAAACAAGCAAGGAGGCACCCATTCACACCCTCTCTACAGAGAATCAATGACTGTTTGGTACTGGACGATCCAGAGAAATATCCATCTTCTGACGGACCACATCCGCAGGCTATCCAACACCCTGGCGGATGCCCAGAGCAGATCCACGGCATGGACTCACGAGTGGGAAATCCTACTAGATATCCTACACAATGTCTTCCACCAGTGGGGCCGACTGGAGTTAGACCTATTTGCCTCCCTGCAAAATGCAAAACTGCTTCTTTACTGCTCTCTCGAGTGAGGTCCTGGAACTGTGTGGCAGGAAACATCCTCAGTGGATCCAGGTTGTCGGATAGAGAGGCCGCCTGTTGGCGCACCCTCAGGAATTTTTCTTGGGGGGTGTGTCTCTTCCAACCTCTGAACAGGTGCGTAACCTGGGGGTTATCTTGGATGACAGGCTGACACTACAGTCACAAGTGTCAGCAGTCAAGACTTCCTTTTACCATCTTAGGAACATCGCTAGAGTGAAGCACCTTGTTCCTTCTGACTCGTTACTAACGTTGGTCCACGCCTTTGTGTCCTCATGCTTGGACTACTGCAACTCCCTTTACTTTGGGCTTTCTGGGGCTGAAATCCACTGCCTCCAGCTAGTGCAGAATACAGCAGCCCGGGTTTTGACTGGGACAAGCAGTCTTGCCACATCTCCCCGGTGCTGCGCGATCTGCACTGGCTTCCCGTTAAGTGGCGGATCACCTTTAAAGTCTGTTTATTGACTTTCAAAGCCCTACATGATCAGGGTCCAGCTTATCTGAAAGATCTTCTGGTTTCTTACTTCCCAGGCCGATTACTCCGCTCGGCCTACGAGGGGTTGCTAGAGATTCCAAGAGTGAGCCTAAATTCATCTGGTTGCAGAGCTTTTTCTTGTGCTGCTCCCACTCTTTGGAATTCTCTACCCCGTCGGTTACGGCAGTGCACCTCCATGGAGGAGTTTAAGAGGGACTTAAAAACTTATTTGTATCAGTCTGCCTTTTTGGATTATTGATTGTGTTATATTATTTTGAGACCGAAGTTTTATCTGTGTTTTATTGTGCTTGTACAGTGCCTTGGAAATTTGAAAGGCGCTTTAGAAATAAAATTTATTATTATTATTATTATTTATTATCTGTTTCCTGGACAGGAAGATTTCTTTACGTCTTTCCTCTCGTTCAGAGAGTACTACTCAAACTGGACCGAGACAGGGGCATCTGTGATTCTCGTAGCACTGTTTTGGCCAAGACGGATTTGGTTCCCTCTGCTTCTACAGCTCTCTGAACCAGATCCCCTACCTCTGCCGATTTGCCAGGCTCTGTTGACCTGTGGCTGATATCCCATGTGTTATGACCTGCTGCAAGAGATGCTAGCGAAGCTGTACTGTTGCGTCAAGTTCTTATGCAACTGTACTGCCCCTCATTCCCATCTCTGGTGGGTGTCCCTGTGGATGCTAAAGATCCCAGGAGTACTCTTCGAAAGAGTAAGGGAGCTGTCCCTGGTGCCCTGGTCAGCAGTTCCCACTCTCTCTCCATAACACAGGGTCTGTTGGGTGTGGGTGTGCTCCCCATTCACTGTTTTAGCATGGTGGGCCACCACCCTATAATTTTCTATCACCCATCTATAATTTTTACCACCACCCTATATATATATTTTTTTGCCATCACTATTTTTTTGTTTTATTCTTTTTATAAAATACTCCAAAATGGACTTTTAACACAATTATTTATTGTACTTTTGCTCCTGTTTTGATACTAGTGCTCTGTACCTTACTAAAAACACTTGTGCACGTGCACAGTACACATAGGAGTCCACAGAATGATGCACTCTTGGCCCTAATCACCACCACCACCTTATATTCCCAGAGAGTGGTGAACCCTGGTGTGTGTGTGTGTGTGTGTGTGTGTGTGATTAGTATGCTTTGTGGCTGCTGCATGTATTCTGTATACATTCCCTGCACTGCCAGTATCTGGCATACTGTTTTGTAAAGCATTTCAGATAGTGAGTTTTGAAAGGCACTGGATAAAACCAGAATTAATTTCTGTGCAGGCCTGTCACAATCCCGTCTCCCAAGCTGTAAAACTCATAAATCACCTGCGTTGATTTAACCGGTTGTTGGGATTTACTTTGGACATCTTCATGTGAAAAGTTTGAAAAGTGGATTGTTCCTCTTTGGGAGAACTATACACATGTATGTATGTATATGTATGTGTGTGTATATATGTATATATATGTATGTGTGTGTATATATGTATGTATGTATGTGTGTGTGTGTGTGTGTATATATATATATATATATATATATATATATATATATATATATATATATATATATATATATATATATATATATATATATATATATATATATATATATATATATATATATATATATATATATATATATATATGTGTATATATAATATATATATATATATATATATATATATATTTTTTTTTTAAAGTTTTCAGACTTTGATCTCTGAGGCATCTCTGCACTCTTCAGTAGTGTAGCCTCTTGAGTACCAGAACCACTTACATTCTATTTGGGGACCTCACACCCAAACAAATGTGTATCGAGATCTTGGAAACCGCATCCATATTTGCATGTAGTATAAACAGGACTCCACTGAAAATGAGATGTTGCATCACAGTTGGGCAGCTTAGGGTAAATACATTGTAAATATCACTCTCTCCCTGCCCCCCCCCAATGTTTTTTTTTTTTTATAAAACACTGGTCCACTGTATGATTAGTGCTCCTAAAAGATGAGGCACTGAAGGTACTGGAGCTGGGTGCATTTAATCTTATTTCCTCTTGCTTTAGAGATCAATTCAGGTTTCATTCTTTGTGTTATACCTCTGGCCAAGGCCAGTCATAAAAAAATTGGCTGACTTCAGAACTGTGATGTTAGAGTGGTGTAGAAATCTTCTGAAAAGCTAACATTGGAGAGCTGCAGGTGGATGGGGAGGGAGCCTCACTGGGCACACAGGATCCTAGTGGTGATGCCATAGTTTTGAAGCTGTCCAACTTCCCTGTCTGTTGGAGAATAACGTACTATCCACAAATAACGTTGACTTTCCACTGGCAATGTAGGAACTAACAGAAAGGAAATTTATGGGAAGTTTGATTTTAATTTCCTCTTGTCTTTATAGCGGAGTCTTGTGGGGTTTTCCTGCCTGTACACACGAGGTTCTGTATGTTTGCCTGCATAATGACTGATGCATCTTCACCCAAATTTAAATGTTATAGCCTTCTATTTTTCATTACACAAGATGCTGTCATTGAAATAGGATATTTTTCCCTTAGACTTTTTTTTTTTTTTTTTTTAAATGTAGGTGTTTATCTCTTTCTGCCCCAGCTACCCCCTTTTAACTGACCCCAGCCCTGTTTCCCTGGTATCATCGGGACTTACCCAGAGCCTGCCTGATCGCTGGGTGCAGAGCCTGTGAGGGGTTGTCGTCATCTGCAGCTGGGGGTGTTTTTCCTCCATTTTACTCCCTCGTTGCTAGGGGGGCACACATAGGACGTGCCTACATGGAGGCACGCATGCATCTGCAGAAGTCCCACAGCACCCTCCCTTCCATGGCGCCCACAGTCCTGCACTAACCTCAGGCCTCCACTGCGGGGCAATTGTTCGGAGGGAGTTCCAGTCCTCCCTCCCTGGGAGAGGAGAGCTGTACCTGGACACTCAGTCTTCTCCCTCTCCTGCCAAACCTTGGCGACCTGTGCTCATTCCCGAACACGGTCGCCGGTGTGACACAAGGTGTGGTGTCCAGCGTCTCAACCCTCGGTGCTACTGGGCCAGCTTTCCCTTAGACTTTTATCTGTTCACGTTGCTTCTGCCTGCCATGATGTCATACTTCTTTGCCTATGATATTGTAACCTCTTGCTGTGATAATTAGTCTGATGCCACAAACAGGATTATAACTTAAAGGCAGGAAAAGCAGCTTGAACAGATAATCTAAGGGGCAAATGGTCTGTTATTTGTGGAAATCTCTTTTAGTAATTAAGAACAGAATGTCCACAAATTCTTTTTTTGGAATACGATTTGAGCCCTGCCGGTGCCAACTGTGTTTTGTTGTAAACTGGAAAATCTTTTTAAAGCAGCAGTATTGATTAGTCAGGAAAGAACGTTATCACATAGTATTTTAGTGTGAATGTATTTCTGGCGCAGTCAGCAATTAAAAAGTTTTCTGTTAATTTTATTTCATTCCTGAACAGAGAGAGAGTTTTAAGGTTATTGCGCACTGTGAAAAAAATTAAACCACTTGTGTGGACTGCTTGCCATTAGAAACGTGTACTAGCACCCTCCAAATACAGACACAAGGAATCTAATGTGTAGTTAAAAGTAGCGTCAGTGGAAAAAGAGTTTTTCTAGGGACGTGGATATGTTCTATCCACACTATTTGGCATTGTTCTTTCTCCTTAAATCTTGCCAGAAGGTCTTTAAACTGGCTCCTCCCACCCACCTGGGTGGTATAACCCTCGGTTTGGCCCTTTGACACCAGATCTTGCTTTCCGCTGGAAGATCCAGGTTGCCTCCTTACTGTTCTCACTGTCAGTAGGCCCTGACTTCTAAATCTTCATATTTGCTGAAAATTAGACTCTTCAGTGTTACTGATCACCGTGTCGCGATCTCGACTGTCATGGAAGAGAAATCTTTTCCTGGTTTCTGCCGCTGCCCATGCGGACAAAAGATGTCGCGCACAGACCTGCATGCCACTTGCGTTTATTGCCTGGGTGTTGGCATGACACCTAGGCCTGTGAAATGTCTCGCCTTCCATCCCAACATTCTAGATGATCGTCTTCACACGTTTAAAGCTGGGCAGGCTGGAGAAACTGTATCCGCTTGTCAAATTTAAAGAGGCCCGATGGGCGGTCTCCACGGCTGCAGGGTCTGCCGAGCAGCTCGAGCAGATGCAGGCCTTCAAGGAACAGGTGGCTCGGGCCGTGGATCGTTCCTCGAGGCCCTTCTTTGTCCCACTCAGCTTGGGCTCAGCTTTCTCAGGCTCCTTTCCGGAGATGTGCCAGTCTCTTCCCACTAAGGGCGAGGGACCTTCGGGCTTGCATGTCTCCCGGTCCTGTAAAAAGGACTAGGAACAGAGAGATTCTTCGTCTTGGCAAAGACGTTCTTGGGATCGTGAGAGATCTTGGTCCCAAGAATCTCAAGTCTCGACCTCTGTCGAGATTGCGGCCTTGGCCGCTGGCTTTTCGGTCCCACCGTCCGGTCAGCCAGCCGAGACTTTGGTCGAAGACAAGGTTGAGATCATTCTCGACCTGGTAGATCTGTTGTTTCCTGAGGAGGCTGACAAAACCCTAGTCAGGATCCCGGTCCTGCCCCTTTCTGATGAGGAGACCCAGCTCACTGGCGATCCCATTGAGGAACCGGTCCCAGATCCGGGAAAATCTCCGGTCCCCCGGTGTTTCCCAAGCAACACAGTCAGTCCCCCTGACGATCGCGGTCCCGGACCCCTTCGACTGACAGGCCGAGGAAGGTGCATAAGCGCTCCACAAAAAGGCGCCGCCATTCTTCTTCGTCCTCCTTAGATGAGCAGAGGCTTTGGCGGAAACTCTGATGCTATGATGACTTACTGTGGCAGCAGCTGATTTTGTCCGGTCAGAAACTGACTACGGTTTCTACAGCGGCCATCACTTGGCTTTCGCCTCCCAGGCCGAAACAGACTCCCTTGGAGCTGGTCAAAACCATTCCTCTAGCTGGCCCGGTGGTGCTGAGGGTCGAGGCGCTGGACGCTACATCTCGCACCATGCCAGTGACCTGGGTTCGGGAATGGACTTCGGCCACCGGGGGCTGGCAGGGGAGAGGGAGGATTGAGTGTCCGATGACTGCTCTCCTCTCTCTGGGGTGGGTAGTGGGACTTGCATCGCCCTGTAGCGGCGACTGGCGGAGGCCAGCCGCGCTACAAGTGGCATGCAGTAACAAGGGGGGAGAGCGCGGTGGGTGTCCGCATACGTGCTCAGATGCCGTACATATCCGGCTCTCCTGGGGAAAATGTGGAAAAATTATGGAGGGCGATCTTGCGACCGATAGCCACATATGTGCCCCGGAGAGACCCGAGAGGGCGCGTGCCCAGTTGGTGCAAGGCGATAATGGCCAGCCCACTGGGGAGAGGCTTCATGTGCCCGCATGACTGACCGGTCCGGGGGTGCAGGACTGGCAGCCGGATATCGTGTGGGGCCGCTCTGCTGGGGAGAGTAAATAATAGTACGATTTAAAAAAACAAACAAAACAAAAAAAAATTCCTCTGCCCGTGGAGCTGGTCAAAACCGTCCTGGTTCGGCCAAAATCGACCTCTACACCGATTAGTGGTGGAGCAGCCACCTAAGCAACTGTTGAGAGGGGCTCCTACCAAAGAGTTTTGGACCGTTCTGGGCTTCCCGAGTTGGCTTTCTGTCACCCTCATGCCTGATCGCCCCAGGCGGGTTGACGACGATGTAGGTGGTCGGCCGATTTTACCTGGACTCTTTGGAGTCTGATGACTGACCTGCATTCTCATCCCCTCGATGATGAATCTGTTGGCAGTCTGTCGACGGAGGAAGGCCCTTCTTTCTTCCTTCCTTCCTGGGCATTCTCCATCTGATCTCCAAATCCATGGGGATGCCTCTTGAGCCTGTTCAAAAAACAGACTGAATACCCCCTCACGGATATCCTTACGAGAGGGGACTCACCGACTGTTCCCGGTGGCCAAGGCCACTGTTGGTCCAGCTTTGGAACTTTGGCAGCATCCTGCCTCCTACCCTGTGCCGTCTGCCCGTAAGGCTCGCAAGTACGCAATGCCTATAGGGTCCCTTTCTGGGTTCACAGAGCATCCCTCTGTGGAGGGTCTGGTGACTGAATCTGTGTTCAGACGCTCAGATAGTTTGGCAGATATGGACAGACCTCCAGACAAGGAATCCAAAAAGTTGGACCACTCTGCCTGTAAGGTCTGTGCTGCCTCTTCACTGCGCCTCTGTGAGGCAAGCTTGGCCGTCGTCATGGTGCATATCCCCCACTCCCTTCTGGGCTCCCTAGATGAGGTCCTTCCTCATCTCCCAGCAGACCTTTAGACTATGGTCAAGCAGGTTTGGGACCAGGGTCACTTTGTTGCGAAGCAGCAACTTCAAACTGCTCTGGACCTCGGGGACTTATGCACCCGCTCAGTGGCAGTCGTGGTTGCCATGCACCACAGTGCTTGGCTGAGGTTCTCCACCTTCATGGTGGACACCCAGCACAAGCCTACGGATGTCCCTTTCCTGGGCACTGACCTTTATTTATATTTTTTAACGGGAGAGAGACACTAAGCTAATAACTTGTTTATAGGTGCAACCTGGGAGCACAAGGAAGTTGTGGACGGTCACCTCCA
This sequence comes from Neoceratodus forsteri, assembly GCA_016271365.2. Taxonomy (NCBI): domain Eukaryota; kingdom Metazoa; phylum Chordata; order Ceratodontiformes; family Ceratodontidae; genus Neoceratodus; species Neoceratodus forsteri. The sequence goes on from JADMNL010000025.1 coordinate 355,726,007, forward strand.
GCGCATTGAGAGAAGTCCAGTTCCACTTTGGACTCTGTCACTTCTGCTCAGCGAGAATCCTGAGGTCACAAAAAGCAGCAGAAGAAAAAGCCATTTCTAGGAGCGTGGATATGTTGTTCATCTACACTCATTGGCATGCCCCCTTCTCCTTTAAGATCCACCGGAAGTCTTCAGGCTGGCTCCTCCCACCCACCCGGGTTGTATATACCTCGGCTTCACCCCATAACGCCAGATCTTCCTTTCCACTGGAAGATTCGGGTTGTCTCCCTTGTGCTCACGCATTTCATAGGCCCTGGCTTTCAAAATTTCGGTTCCACCGAAATTAAAAATTGTTCAAGTTAGCGGTCACCTTTTCGCATCTTAGATTATGGAAGAAAAATCTTCCCCCGAATTTTGCTGGTGCTGCTGTGGCCAAAAGATGTCATGTACTGATCCCGCTTTCCACGTGCATCTACTGCCTCGGTGTCTGCCTTGACACCTCCTCGTGCAGTTTCTGCTTGGCCCTCCATCCCAACATTCTGGACGACCGTCTTGCACGCCTTCAACTGGGGAGACCGGAGAAGAGGAACCCTCAGGTGAAAATCCAGAGAGGCTAGGTGGGCAGTTTCCACGGCTGCGGGATCTGCTGAACAATTAATACGGATGCAGGCATTTGACGAACAAGCGGCTCACGCTACGGATGCTTCCTGGAGCTTCTTTGTTCCGCTCAGCCTGGGCTCCACTTTCTCGGGTTCCTTCCAGGAGTTGTGCCAGTCTCTTCCCAAAAGGGGAGAGGTGCTTGCGGGCTCGCAGTCCTCTCGATCCTGTAAGTGGGAGAAGGATCCGAGCAAACCTTTGTCTTGAGGAAGGCGCTCTTGGGACCGGGAGAGGTCTCAGTCCCAGGAGCAGGCGGTCTCAACTTCGGTCGAGATCGCCTCCTCGGCCGTTGGCTTCTCGGACCTCCCATCGGGACAACACAGAGGATGTGGTCGATGAGGTCGAGATTGTTATCGACTCAGTCGATCCCCTGTCGCCAGCTCTGGTCAATGACTCCTTGTGTTCCCAGATGAGGAGACCCAGTCTGCTGGAGTCCCCATTGAGGAACCGGTTCCAGACCCCGGGATGTCACCAGTCCCACCAGTGTCTCCTGAGCGACCGAGTCTGCCTACCTGATCTCGGTCAAGGGCTAGAACCCCCTCGTCCGGCAGGCCGAGGAAGAGCCATAAGCACTGTAAGAAAAGGTGACGCCATCAGTCGTCGTCCTCGGATGAGGAGAGGCTCCAGTGGAAATTCTGGCACTACAAGGACCTCATGTGGCAACAGCTGATATTGTCCGGGCATAAGCCTACCCCGGCCATTACTTGGCTTTCACCTCCTAGGCTGAAGCCGACCCCTTCAGAGCCGAAACCCTTGCCTCCTCCGCCCACAGGGCCGGCCAAACTTCCATCTGTGCTTATAATGGTCTCTCCACCGATTTAGGGTGGAACCACCGCCTAAGCAGCCTGTGGGAGGAACTCCTTCTAAGGAAGACAGACCGAACACTGGGCTTCCCTGCCGCTTGTCTGTCACGGTCACCCCTGACCGCGCCCGGGAAGTTGAGGGTGACTTAAGTGGTAAGCCGTTGTATCCGGATTCTTTGGATTCGGACATCACCGGTCTACATTCTCATCCAGGGGATGATGAATCGATCTCTAGCCTGGAGACGAAGGAAGGTCCTTCATCCTTCCAAGGGATCCTTTGCCTCATCTGAGTCCACAGGAATGCCCCTGGAGCCTACCCAGAAAAAGGTGGAGTACCCTCTTACTGACATCCTTAAGAGAGGGGATACCCTGACGGAGGCCTTTCCTGTGGCCGAGGCCATTGTTGGTCCGGCCCTCAAACTTTGGCAGCGTCCTGCCTCTTGTCCAGCTCCGTGTGCCCGCATGGCACGTAAGTACGCAGTGCCCATGGGGTCCCTGGTGAGGTTCACAGAGCACCCTTTGACCGAGAGCCTGGTGACCACCTCTGTGTTCAGGCGTACTGGCAGTTCTGCCAACATGGACCGACCTCCTGATAGAGTCCAAGCTTTTGGATTGTTCAGCTAGGAAGGTCTATGCGGCTTCCTCCTTGGGCCTTCGTGAAGCAAGTTCGGCCGTCATCATGGCACACTTCTCTCGCGTCCTTCTTGGGTCGTTAGATGAAGTCCTCCCACATCTCCCCATGGACATGCAAACCACGGTCAAGTAGGTCCAGGATCAGGGCTGGGCTGTTGCCAAACAGCAGCTCCAGACGGCCCTGGACATTGGGGACTCTTGTGCTCGCTCGATGGCTGCCTCTTGTCGCAGGGCTTGGCTGTGGCTCTCCTCCTTTCCGGCAGATACTCGGCACAAATTAGCTGATGTGCCCTTCCTTGGGACCAACTTGTTCAGCGCAGGAGTGGCCGGTCACGTTCAGCGCATAGAGCAGTCCAGTGCCACCTTGGAGGCTACTTCTGCCAAGGGTTCTTTGGGCAAGAACCAGCAGAAGAAAAATAAGAAGCCTTTTTGGTACTCTTCCCCTGCAGCTCAGCAGTCCTCCTTTCAAGGGGGACAGCAGCATCAGCAGCAGGCTCGAGCTTGGCGCTCTCGGCCCAAGCCTGGACCCCAGCTGGTCCATAAAGGAGGCAGAGGCTCAGGTCCTGGAGCCTCCTCCTCCAAGCCTGCCCAGTGATGGGGTGGGGACTGCCACCCCTACTCCCATCAAGCCAGCTTTGGGTCCTCCTGTGGGGAGCTGGCTCCATCATTTCCTTTCCGGCTGGTCCGCTGTCACTTCGGACAAGTGGGTTCTTGAAGTGGTCGGTCAGGGACTGCCTGTAGAATTCTAGTAGTACCCTCCAAGCCAAGCCCGTGACCCTCTGGAGGAATGGGTATCTGCTTACACCCAGTCGGCTCTTCGAGGTGACATTGCTCAGTTACTCCTCAAGGAGGCAGTAGCTCCTGTGGTGGATCCTCCAGCAGACCCAGGCTTTGTCTCCAGGTACTTCCTGGTGCCCATGCGGACGGGGATCTGGCGCCCCATTCTAGATCTCCACGACCTGAATCAATATCTCGGGTCATGCACCTTTTGGATGGTCACTCTATCCCAGATCATACCATCCTTGGAGCAAAATGTGGTCCTGTTCACTGGATCTGCAGGACGCGTTCTTTCACGTCCCAATCCGTCTGTCCCATCAGTGGTTCCTCCGGTTCAGGGTTGAAGGGATCCTGTATGAGTTCAGAGCCATGCCGTTTGGCCTCCCATTGGCTCCACGGGTCTTCAAATGCATCGCAGTGGTGGTGGCCCATCTTTGGCATCGGTGGGGGGTCAGAATTTACCCCTACCTCGACAATTGGCTCCTTGCAGGTTCCACCCAGCAGGAGGTGGAGAGGTCCAGGGACCTGGTCCTCCAGACCTGTTCCCAACTCTGCTTCCTGATCATCAAGGCCAAGTCGGAACTCGTGCCTTCTCAGGTGATTGAGCTTTATTGGAGCAGAGCTCAACTCTTGTCAAGCCAGAGCTCGGCTCCCGGTGGACAGGGTGGAGGTTCTTTCCTCCTTTGCCCAATCATTTCTGGTTGGGCAGCTGCACCCTGCCCGCGACTTTCTGCGCCTTCTGGGTTACATGGCGGCGTGCACCTTAGTGGTCCGTTGGGCCCGGTTGCTCATGCGCCCCCTGCAGTGGGAGTTGACTGCCCACTGGACTTCGTGGCACTGTCATTTCAACCAACTAATCACTGTAACCCAGAAGATATGGGACGCTGTCCAATGGTGGACTGCCCCAGACCGGTTGCAGGAAGGGATCCTGTTTGTCTGCCCCGAGCCGACAGAAGTCCTCATGACCGATGCCTCTCTCATGGGCTGGGGAGCTCACATGGGAAACAAAAGGGCCCCATGGGCTTTGGACCCCTGAGGAGTCCCGATGCCACATCAACCTGTTGGAGCTCAGAGCAGTCAGACTGGCACTGTCAGCTTTCGCTCCTCAGTTCCGGGGTCAAGTGGTTCAAGTCCAGATGGACAATACCACGACCATGTACTACCTCAACAAACAGGGTGGCATACACTCCCATCTGCTATACAAGGAGGCACTCCACATGTGGACCCTCGTGAGGCGATTGGAGGCAGATATGCTAGCCATCCATGTGGCAGGAGTCTTCGCTTGGGCCAGACATCCCATGAGTGGTCTCTTAATTCAGAGGTAGCCTACTGCCTGTTCTCCCATTGGGGCAAACCGGTGGTGGACCTGTTAGCCTCAGCTTGGTATTTTCCCTTGAGGCAATTTCATGCCCATCCCCCTCAGCAGGGCTCGCTGCAGGGGGATGCCTTCTCGAGGCCGTGGACGTCAGGCCTCCTCTGTGTCTTCCCTCCATTTCCCTTGATCCACAGGGTGCTACTCAAGGTGAGGAGGGACAAGGTGAGGGCGATTCTGGTAGCCCCAGATTGGTCACGCCAGTTCTGGTACCCAGATCTCCTCCGCTTCAGCTGCAGGCCCCTGGAGCGGCTTTGTACATGCGCGGACCTGATATTACTGAACCAGGGGAAGGTATTCCATCCATACCTTCTATCCCTGCACCTCACAGCCTGGTACCTGAGCGGCTAGAGTTCCAGGCTTTGGGTCTTTCTGAAGATGGGTACACTGTAGTGGAGGCATTTAGAAAGGAATTGACCAGGAAATGTTACGCCTTCAAATGGAAAAGGTTTTCCATTTGGTGTCAGGGTAAGAGTCTGGACCCCTTATCCTGCTCTATGGCTAACATTCTCGACTACCTTTGGTCTCTTTCCAAAGGGGGTCTACGGTCATCGACCCTTAGGGTGTACCTGGCAGCCATTTCTGCTTACTGGACGTGAGCCAGTCAGCCGACATTGGCACAGGAGACAGTGGTCTGGTGCTTTTTCCAAGGCCTAGATCACATTTCCCCTCTGATGCGTGAACCTCCACCTCCGTGGGATCTGTTGCTGGTTTTGGCAAAGCTCGTGGGCAAGCTATTCGAACCCATGCACAAGTATGAGCTGTCACACTTGTCATGGAAGACGGCCTTCCTGTTGGCTGTCACATCATCAGCCAGAAGGACAGGGGAGCTCAGGGCGCTTTCAGTGGACTCCCCTTATCTGGTCTTTCACAGGAACAAAGTTGTCCTGCGCCCCCAGCTGAAATTCCTTCCTAAGTTGGTGTCAGAGTTTCACCTTAACCAGGAGTTGACTCTGCCGGTTTACTACCCTAATTACACTTTGGATGCCGAGTACAGGTTCCATACTCTGGACCTGAGATGTGCTCTCTCTTACTACAAGGAGAGGACTGTGGAAATTCATGGAGAGGTTCGTCAGCTGTTTGTCACTTACACTGAATTCGCTTCTGGCAGACCTGCAGCCAAACTCACCATAGCAAGATGGATTACATCATGCATAGGTCTGTGCTATGAGTTGGCGGGCAAGGAGCCTCCCAAAGGGATAATAGCTCATTCTACCCGCCATACTGCTGCATCGGTGGCTGCTTCCAGGGACATCCCTATCCAGGAAATCTGTCAGGCTGCTACCTGGCAGTCAGCAAACACCTTCATTACCCATTAGCACATCGACCTTGAGTCACGCCGGGATGCTGGTTTTGGGGCCTTGGTTCTCCAATCTCTGTTTCCTAAGTAGGGGATATGCGCCTTGCCCCTCTTCTCCCGGAGAACTGCTTGGAGTCTGTCAAACAGTGTGGATGAACAACATATCCACGCTCCTAGAAGAACAGGTTACTCACCTGTAACAGTAGTTCTAGGAGTGGTATATGTTCATCCACATGCACCCACCCGACCTCCCCAGCTTCGGGCAGACAACCTTGCTTCTAGCGGGCTAAGATCTGGCGTCATGGAGCGGAGCCGAGGTATATGCCACCTGGGTGGGTGGGAGGAGCCAGCTTGAAGACTTCTGGCCAGATTTAAAGTGGAAGTGGACATGCCAAACAGTGTGGATTAACAACATATACCACTCCTAGAACTACTGTTACAGGTGAGCAACCTGTTCTTTCTGCACTGTGGATCTCCAGGACGCATTCTTTCATGTCCCAACCTGTCCATCTCTCCAGCAGTTCCTTCACTTCAGAGCAGAAGGAGCCCTCTTTGAGTTACGAGCCATGCTGTTCGGCCTTTCATTGGCCCCATGGGTCTTCAGACACTTAGCAGTGATGGATGCCCACCTTCGGGGGGGTCAGAGTCTACCCCTACCTCGACGATTGGCTCTTGGCGAGTTCCACCCAGCAAGAGGCGGAGAGGTCCAGGGACCTGGTCCTCCAAACCTGCACCAGATTTGGTCTCCTGATCAACAAGGCCAGGTCGGCTTGTACCTTCGCAGGTGATATGTTTCATCGGGGCAGAGCTCAACTCCTGCCGAGCCAGAGCCTGGCTTCTGATGGACAGGGTGGAGGTTCTCTCCTCCTTTTTCCAGTCATTTCTGGTTGGGCACTTGTGCCCTGCCCGGGACTTTCTGCGCCTTCTGGGTTGCGTGAGGGTCTGCACCACCATGGTCCTATGGGCTCAGTGACATATGCTTCCCCTGCAGTGGGAGCTGGCCGGCCAGTGGACCCAGAGTCATGGTCACTTCGACCAGCTGGTCATTGTAACCCAGAAGATGTGGGATGCTCTCCAGTGGTGGAGTGTCCTGGATCATTTGTAAGAAGGGATCCCGTTTGTCCGTCCTGAGCCGACGGTCGTCCTCATGACTGATGCGCCTCTCACGGGCTGGGGAGCCCACATGGGGAACCACAGAACCCATGTGTTCTGGACCACCGAGGAATCCCAATACCATAGCAACCTGCTGGTGCTGACAAGCAGACTGGCACTGTCAGCATTCTCTCCGCTCCTTTGGGGTCAAGTGGTTCAAGTCCAGACAGACAACACCTCGACCATATGCTACCTCAGCAGACAGGGTGACACACACTCCCAGCTGCTGTGCTGGGAAGCACTCCGCATCTGGACCCTCATGAGCCGACTGGAGACAGATCTCTTAGCCATCCATGTGTCAGGAGCCTCAAATCAACTGGCAGACGCTGTCAGCCGTATGAGCGAAATGTCCCGTGAGTGGTCTCTCCATCCAGAGGTAGCACACAGCCTGTTCTCCCCATGGGGCAGACTGATGGTAGACCTGTTTGCCTCCAGGGAGAACACCAAGCTGAGGCTGTTTCATACCTGGCCCCCCCTCAGCAGGACTCGCTGCAGGGGGGTGCCTTCTTGAGACAGTGGACCGCAGGCCTCTTCTGCGCCTTCTTTCCATTTCCCTTGATCCACAGGGTGCTTCTCAAGGTGAGGAGGGACAAGGCGCAGGTGATCCTGCTAGCCCCAGACTGGCCACTTAAGTTCTGGTATCCAGATCTTCTTAACAGCTGGCTCCTGAGGCATCTTCCAGCATGCCCGGACCTGATATCAGTCTGTCAGGGGAAGGTATTCCATCTGGACCTTCAATCCCTGCACCTGACAGTCTGGTTCCTGAGCAGCTAGAGTTCTAGACTCTGGATCTCTCTGAGGATGTACTCACAGTAGTGGACGCATCCAGGAAGGAGTCGACCAGGAGGTGCTATTCCGTCAAATGGAAAAGGTTTACCATTTGGTGTCAGGGAAAGGACCTGGACCCTCTGTCCTGTCCAGTGACTAACATCCTAGACTACCTTTAGTCTCTGTCCAAGATTTTTTTTTTTTTGGTCTACGACCCTTAAGGTGCACCTGACAGCCATCTCTGCTTACCAGGCGCGGGCCGGTCAGCAAACGGTGGTGCAGGAGAAGGTGGTCTGGCATTTCTTCAAAGGCCTTGATCACATATCCCCTCCAGTACATGAACCTCCACCTCCGTGGAATTTACTGCTGGTACTGGCAAAGCTCATGGGCAAGCCATTCGAACCAATGCACAAGTGTGAGATGTCACACTTGTCGTGGAAGACCACCTTCCTGGTGGCTATCACGTCAGCCAGAAGGACTGGGGAGCTCCAAGTGCTTTTGGTGGAGTCTCCTTACCTGGTCTTGCACAGGGACAAAGTTGTCTTTCACCCCCACCCGAAATTCCTCCGAAGGTGATGTCAGAATTGCATCTTAACCAGGTGTTGACTCTGCCTGTGTTCTACCCGAACTACACCTTGGACACTGAGTACAGGCTCCATACTCTGGACCTGAGACTAGCACTTTCCTATTATAAGGAGAGAACGGCGGAAATTTGGGGAGAGGTTCGCCAGCTGTTTGTCACCTATGCTGAAGCCGCACCTGGCAGACCTACTGCAAAGCGGACGATTGGCAGATGGATTACATCATGTATCAATCTCTGTTACAGGTTGGCGTGCAAGAAGCCTCCCAGAGGGATAAGAGCTAATTCCACCCGCCATACTGCTGTGTTGGTGGCTGCTTCCAGGGACATACCTATCCAGGAAATCTGTCAGGCTGCTACCTGGAAGACAGCAAACACCTTCATTACCCACTACCACATCAACCTATAGTCACGCCGGGATGCTGGTTTAGGGGCCTCAGTTCTCCAATCTCTGTTCCCCAAGTAAGTATTGAGGGGATATGCACCTTGCCTCCCTCCTCCTGGAGAACTGCTTGAAGCCTGCCAAACAGTGCGGATAGAACAACATATCCACGTCCCTAGAAAAATACGTTACTCACCTGTAGCAGAAGTTCTAGGAGTGGTATATGTTGTTCATCCACACAAACCCACCTGACATCCCTGGCTTCGACGCACAACCTAGCTTGCAGCGGAGATCTGGCACCTGATGGGGCGGAGCCGGTTATACCACCTAGGTGGTGGTAGAGCAGCTTAAAGACCTTCTGGCAAGATTTGAAGGAAAAGGACAAAGCCAAACAGTGTGGATGAGCAACTTATACCACTCTTAGAACTACTTTTACAGGTGAATAACCTGTTGTAGGGACATGGATATGTTGTTCATCCACACTGTCTGGCATCTTCCTTGCTGCTTTAAATCTTGCCAGAAATCCTTCAACTCCTCCCACCCATGGGTGGTAAAACTCTCAGCTCCACCTCATGACGCCAGATCTTCCTTACCGGTTGGAAGCTCAGGTTCCCTCCGTAACGCTCTGCGTATAGACTGGATCCTAACTCTTCGGTTCACCCGAAAATAATTTTAAAGTTTCCCAGACTTCGGTCTGCTTCTTCCTTCGCGGCTGCGATGGACAAATTGACTCCTGGTTTTCGGCGGTGCCCATGCGGGCAGAAGATGTCCAGGACAGATCCGCACTCCACATGCGTCTACTGCCTCGGGCTTGACCATGACCCACAGGCCTGCGAGTTGCGCAGGTCTTTTTTGGCTAACGTCCTTGAATATCGTGCTGCCCGGCTCCAACTTGGGCACCCTGAGAAACGTTATCCGCCGGTGAAGTCCAAGGAGGCCCGTTTGGGCGGTGTCTGTGGCGGCTGGCTCGACTGAGCAACTCGAGCAGATGATTGCCCTCGAGGAGGAGGCCCCAGGCCGCATCCTCATCTTCCTCGGTCGCAGCATTTATCCCGCTCTCTTTGGGATCCTCCTACACAGCTTCTTTTAAGGAGCTTTGCCAGTCCCTTTCCACGAAGGGTGAGGGGCCATCGGGACACTCTTCTCGGTCAAGGAAGAAGGACTCGAAGGGTAAGTCCCACCGTCGACGTTCGTGGGAGTGGGAGAGATCCCACTCCCCGGACAGTCGACACTCTACTTCAGTCAAGGTTGCGGCTAAGGCTGCTGGCTTCATGGTGTCCCCATCAGGTCAGCCGGCTGAGACACCCGTCAATGCGGTCAAGATTTTTCTTGATCTGTCGGATGGGCTGTGGACTGGTGAAGCCGACAACCCTTCATCACCGGTTCCCCCGGTGGAAACTGAGGACTTGCCTGTGCCTCCTGTGCCGGAGTCCCTGGTCAAGGCTCCTGAGCCGAGGGAGGAGCGGGTTTCCCCCACTCCCTCCCAGACCCACCCTCGGAAACACTGAGGGTCTCTGTCTCTGACCTTGTCTTGGTCCAGCCGATCCCACTGACACCGGCAGTTTCTGTCTCGGCACAGGAGGAAAGCGGCAGCACCGCTTGTCCTCGTCTTCCTACTCAGAAGAGGAGAGGCTTCAGCGCAAATTCGTCGGCCCTACGAGGACTTAATGTGGCAGCAGCTCCTTCTGTCCGGGAATAAGCCGACACTGTCACCTTCCCCAGCCATTAAGTGGCTGTCACCCGAAAGGCCGAAACAGACCCTCACGGTGGTCAAAGTGCCCAAGCCTGGGCCGGTTGTTCGGCCGAAACCAGCTGCCCCACCGATTTGTGGTGGAACCTCCGCCTCCACAACTGAAATCGGGGGCTCCGACCAAGGATTCTCTGTCGGGTCAGGGTCTGCCCCACCGGTCGTCGGTCACCCTCACTCCTGACCGTCCTTGGCAGGTGGAGGGTGGCTCAGGCCTCAGACAACTCTTTGCAAACTCCTCTGAGTCTGATGACGACTCCCTCCCTGTTTCCAGGCCCCTTGACCTGGGGTCCTCCGGGGGGCAGTCGAAGGACGAGAGCCCATCATCGTTCATGGGTCTGCTTCGGCTCATTTCAGAGTCCACTGGGATGCAGCTCGAGCCTGTATCCAAGTGGGCTAAGTATCCCCTGATGGAGATACTGGACCGAGGGGATTCTCCCACGGAGGCCTTTCCGGTGGCTGAAGCCATTGTTGCCCAGCCTTGGAGCTATGGCAGCGGCCGGCTTCCTGTCCTGCGCCTTCGGCCAGGATGGTCAGGAAGTATGCGGTCCCTACCGGCTCTTTGTCTGGTTTTTCAGAACACCACTCTGTGGAGGGGTTGGTCACCGATTTAGCGTTTTCCGGCGTTCCGGGAATTCTAGGGATGTGGATAAGCCCCCTAAGGAGTCCAAAAAGCTGGACTATGCCGGGTGCAAGGTATTCGCTGCGTCCTCCCTCGGCCTCTGTCAGACCAGTTCGGCCATACTGATGGCGCACTTCTCCCACGCCCTCATGGGCTCCCTGGATGAGGTGAACTCTCATCTCCCGGCTATCCTGCAGACTACGGTCAAGCAGGTGCGGGATCAGGGAAGGGCAGTGGCGAAACAGCAGCTTCAAATGGCTCTTGATATCTGAGACTTCTGTGCTCGGTCAGTAGCGGCCGCAGAGCCTAGCTGAGGATATCCACCTTTACGGCGGATACTCAGCATAATTTGGCGGACGCCCCCTTCTTGGGGACCGACCTGTTTGGCTCTGGAGTGGAAGGCCACCTCCAGAGGATCGAAAAGTCCAGCGCCACCTTGGACTCTCACATCTGCTCAGAAGGACAAAGGCCGTCGACGGCAACATAAGTCCTTTTGACCTTCTGCCCATGCGGCACGTCTGGCCCAGCAACACCAGCATCAGGGCCTGCAGGCTCGCACTTGGCACCCCAAAGCCAAGCCTGCAGCTTCCTCCAACAGGAATCGGGGAGGAAAAGGGCCAGGAGGTCCCTTGGCCGGTCCTTCCTCCAAGCCTGCCCAGTGATGGGTTGAGGGGTGTCGCCCCCAGCCACGTCGCTTCCCCCTGGGTTCCACCAATGGGGAAGGGTCCCACCACTTCCTTTCTGCCTGGTCCGTTATCACCACGGACCATTGGGTGTGGAGGTGGTAGGAAAGGTCTGCCTCTGGAGTTCGAGCAGGCCCCAGCCCTTCCGAGCCGTCGCCCCACGGGGGGCTACGGGGTCCGCAGCCTCTCTGTTGGCTCGTCGAGCCGACATTGCCCTGCTCCTCGAAAAGGAAGTGATCAGGAAGGTGGCGGATCCTCCACCAGACCCAGGGTTTGTGTCCAGGTACTTCCTGGTCCCGAAACGGGCGGGGAGCTGGCGCCCCATTCTAGACCTGCACAACGTGAACAGGTTCCTAAGGTCTCAAGTCTTCAGGATGGTCACTCTGGCTCAGATCATTCCATCCTTGGAACAAGGCATGTGGTTCTGTTCTCTGGACCTCCAGGATGCGTTCTTTCACGTCCTAATCCGTCCGTCCCACCAGCGATTCCTCCGCTTCAGAGCAGAGGGGGTCCCTCTATGAGTTCCGGGCCATGCCCTTCGGCCTTTCTCTAGCTCCCAGGGTCTTCACCAAATGCATGGCAGTGGTGACAGTATTCCTGCGGCGCCGAAGAGTCCGGGTGTACCCCTACCTGGATGACTGGCTGATTGCGGCCTCCTCCAGAATGGAGGTGGAGCGGTCCAGGGATCTGGCCCTCCAGGTTTGCTCTCAAGTTGGCCTCCTTATCAATGAGGCCAAGTCGGAACTCATGCCAAAGCATTTGAGCCAATTCATCGGGGCAGAGCTCGACTCTCTTCGAGCCAGAGCACGGATCCCGGCGGACAGGGCCGAAGTTCTTTCCTCCTTTGCCCAATCATTTCAGGTAGGGCAGTTGCGCCCGGCCCCGGGACTTCCTGTGCCTCCTGGGCCTCATGGCGGCCTGCACCAGCGTGGTCCATGGGCCTGTTGGCACATGCATCCCCTACAGTGGGGACTGGACAGCCAGTGGTCACAGCGCTCCAGTCCTTTGGATCAGCCAGTGATAGTGACCCAGGAGATGTGGAACGCTCTCCAGTGGTGGATCGTTCCAGCTCATCTGCAGGAGGGCATCCTGTTTTTCCGCCCCGAGCCGATGGTCTCTCTATCGACCGACGCCTCTCTGATGGGTTGGGGTGCCCATCTGGGGGAGCACAGAGCGCACGGCCTCTGGTCCCCTCGGGAGTCCCGATGCCACATCAACCTGCTGGAGCTTCATGGCATGGAGCACTTGACCCCGTACAAACGGAGCGAAGGCAGTGAGGGCAACGACCGAGTGCCCATAAATACAAGCATTGAAAACAAAGCAAAAAAAAAAAAAAACAGAAAAAAAAACCCCACACACAAAGGAAGCACATGTTGGCTAAGTGTCGCCTCTGAGGCTGGGAGATCAGAGGGCTATGGTTTCAGTTCTCACATCTGGCACTTGGGTTAATATCCCAATACTGACACTGTAGTGCAGCATGAGAGGGGTGCTGTACTTCTGAGGTGCCATCTTTCGGATGAGACGTTAAGCCGAGGTCCCATCTGCCTGAATTGGTGGTAGTTCAGGTGGTTGTTAAAGATCCCATGGCACTTATCGAAAAGAGTAGGGGAATTTCCCCGGTATCCTGGCCAACTTTCCCTCATTCACTAAAAATACCACCAGCAGTTTAATCTGGTTCAATTTCGGTTGCTTACCATCTGTATCCCCCCCTCCTCCCGGTCGATCCTGAAAAAGGGACTTCTAGGCCCAGTGGGCTTACCGGGTCAACAAAATTCAACAAACAAACAAGTGACTTTTTAGGGTCACACAGTGAGTAAGTGGTAGTAATGTTGGGGGTTTAGAACCTTGATCTCATAGTAACACACAGTAGTATTGTGCTGACAGAAGGGACTTTGGAGTCCATTTTCTACACTCCGCCTGCCTCATGGTAGTGACTATAACCAGTTTGAGTGTAGGCACACATCTATCATAATGTTTCTTTACTCCTGCTGTGTAACCCTCAGTACCTTTCTTCCTCAGGAAGCTGCTTTATTTTTAGTTGTACTTTCTAGTGACATGAATGTGGTGTTCTATCCACACGTTCTGGCATTGTCCTTTCCCCTTTAAATCTTGCCAGAAAGTCTTCAGGCTGGCTCCTCCCACCCACCCAGGTGGTATAACCCTTGGCTCCGCCCCATGATGCCAGATCTTCCTTTCTGCTGGAAGAAGCAGGATCCTTCCTTACCGCTCCCACATTGAGTAGGCCCTGGTGCTTAAATCTTTGGATTTACTTCCAAAACTTAAACTTGTTAGAGTTCCGTCTTTAACTTTATCACGACTGCGATGGAGCAAAAGTCTTCCCCTGGATTTTGCCGGTGCCCATGCAGGCAGTAGATGTCACGTACTCACCACCATGCCATGTACGTTTACTGTCTGGGCCATGAGCACGATCCCTAGTCCTGTGATTTTTGCCGGTTGTTTCACGCGTCAGTCATCAAGGACTGCCTTGCTGCCTTAAGTTGGGTTGCCTGGAAAAACTACATCCGCCAGTCAAATTCATGGGCAAGCCATTCAAACTGATTCACAGGTGTGACATGTCTCACCTTGTCGTGGAAGACCACCTACTTGGTGGCTATCACGTCAGCCAGAAGGATCAGTGAGCTTCAGGCACTTTTGGTGGAGTCACCTTACCTCCTTATCTGGTCTTCCACAGGGACAAGGTTGTCCTGCGCCCCAGCCCGAACTTCCTCCTGAAGGTTGTCTCGGAGTTTTACCTGAATCGGGTGATGATTCTTCCGATGTTCTTCCCGAATCACATCTTGGAGGCCGAACACAGGCTTCATACTTTGGACCCGAGGCAAGCGCTCACTTACCACAAAGAGCGCGTGGCTGGAGTTCAGGGAGAGGTTCACCAGCTCTTTGTGACATACGCTGAAGCCTCCCCTGGCAGACTGGCAGCAGAGTGGACGACTGGCAGGTGGATTGTGTACTGCATCAACCTCTGCTATAGGTTGGCGGGTAGGGTGCTTCCCGGAGGGCTAAGGGCTCATTCCACCCACCATACTGCTGCGATGGTGACTGCTTCTAGGGATGTCCCTGTCCAGGAAATCTGCAGGGCTGCTACCTGGAAGTCGGCACACACCTTCATTTCGCATTACCACATTGACTTAGTCATGCCGGGATGCTGGTTTTGGGGCCTCAGTTCTCCAATCCTTATTTCCCAAGTAGGTGGCGTGCGCCTTGCCTCCCTCCTTCTGGAGAACTGCTAGGAGTCGGCCAAAACATGTGGATAGAACAGCATGTCCATGTCCCTAGAAACACAGGTTACTCACTTGTAACAGTAGTTCTAGGAGTGGTATATGATGTTCATTCACGTGGACCCACCCGACGTCCCCTGGCTCAGGCGCACAACACTGCATCTAGTGGGCAAGATCTGGAATTGTGGGTGGAGCAGAGTGTTATACCACCCAGGTGGGTGTGAGGAGCCAGTTTGAAGACTTTCTGGCAAGATTTAAAGGGGAAAGGACAATGCCAATACGTGTGGATGAACAACATATACCACTCCTAGAACTACTGTTACAGGTGAGTAACCTGTGTTTATGCACATGTCACCAGGGCAGGCCCTCCTTTGGCTACTGCCCAGCCCAGTGCCCCAAGTTCTCTTGTGCTTACAGCTCCAACCCCCCACATACGCCCTCCCCCCGACCGGCACAGGGTCATGGTCCCTCTATCTAGAGACCTGCAAGGTGGTGGTGGTGGGGAATGACCAGTTAGCATAGCCTAGGCCCGAGCATTCCACATTATCTTGCAGCCTGGGGTAGATTTTGTCTTTGTTCCTTGATGAGAGTCAAGTGCGCCTGCATGGTGCTGTGTGCTGCAGAGTACTTGGCTGGCATACACCCCTCGCACAGAAGTGTTTTCTGCTCGGCTACCGTGTGTGGTCACCCAGGATGCAGTGTGGTAGAGGGAAATGCTGCCCTCCTTTCCTCCCTGGGGAAGGAAAACATGCTGTGAAGACTCAGTACTCCCTCCCCACTGGCCCTCTGACAAGTCAGGCTCTTTCTTGAGCCCAGGTTGCTGGCATTGCAAGCACTGACTGGCCAGCATGTAGTTCTGTTTTGAAATCATGAACAGTGATAGTTTCCAGAACCTCATTGGGAAGAACATTCCACGTGTTAACAACCCTTTGTGTGAAGTAATGCTTTTCCTTACCCCTCCCCCCATCATATTGAGGGCATACACTCTAGATCTTCTTGCATTCCCTAGTTCAAACATTTGAATATGTGCCATCCGGTCTGTTCCCTTTAGCATTTGGAACACTGTGATCATGTCCCCCCAGCCCTTTTCTCCTGTAGACTGGACACACTGTGTCCAGTCTCTCTTCATAACTCTTGCCTGCTAGGCCCCTAATCAGCTTTGTGGCCCTGTGTTGAGCCCCCTCGATCTCTTCAGTATCCTTTCTGTAATGCAGTGACTAGAACTGGACGCTCTATGCCTGGTATCGTCTAACCAAGGCCTTATACAGGGGAAAGATCACTCCCCCCCCCCCCTTGACCTGTACCTTACCCCACTCTTCATGCATCCCAGCATTGTATTTGCTTTCTTAACTGCAGCAGTACACTTGTCTGGTTTCAGCTCACAGTCCTTAATTACCCCTTGATACTGTTCCTAGTTTGTGCTGGCCACTATTACACC
Organism: Neoceratodus forsteri; assembly: GCA_016271365.2. Lineage (NCBI taxonomy): Eukaryota > Metazoa > Chordata > Ceratodontiformes > Ceratodontidae > Neoceratodus > Neoceratodus forsteri. Next base: position 355,742,136 of record JADMNL010000025.1, read on the forward strand.
ACTCAGGGTTTATGTGCTACTCAGATTCCTCACCCCTAGGTGTAGTACTTTGCACTTCTCTGCATTAAATCGAAGCTTTTATTTCATAGTCCCTACTGCTAATGAGTGCAGGTCCCCATGCATTCGCCTCCTTTGCAGTGTCCATTTTTCTTGCCAGTTTAGTGTCCTCGCCAAACTTCGGCAGGCTGCTGACTCTCCAGGTTCATGGCTCTGTTTTTTAACCACTATGCCAAACTGCTTACAGGGCTATGGAAGCACTTGTGGATAGAAACATAGAATTTGATGGCAGATGAGGACTGCTTGGCCCATCCAGTCTGCCCATTCCTCTCTACCTACACTATTAGTGCAGACCATACCCGATCTACAGCTCTTTCTTCCTCCCACCCCTTTCCACTATGATTCCCTTGTGCCTCTCCCATGCATGCTTGAACCGCACCACTGTTTTTGCCCCCATCATCTCTGCTGGAAAGCTGTTCTAGGAATCCATTACTCATTTTGTGAAGAAGTACTTCCTCGCAGCTCTCATAAATCTAACCCCCTCCAGCTTCATAGTGTGTCTCCTTGTTCTTGAGCACACTTGCGATCTGGGCCGGCTCTGATGAACAGGTTTAATATTTGCACTCGTCCTCCTGCAAATCTCATTCAAGGACTTCAGCAGGGGGGATTATTGTTGTAAACGGTGGGCAGGATGGATTCAGTCATGGTACCTTGAATGTGCTGGCTGACCAGATTATTATGAAACTTGTATTATATTGAGGTATAGGCAAGAGTTGAAGATCATGGTGAAAAGAAATTAGTGTGTCCGAGTGTGTGTGTGTGTGTGTGTGTGTGTGTGTGTGTGTGTGTGTGTCACACACATATATATATGTGTGTGTGTGTGTGTTATATATATATATATATATATATGTATGTATATATATATATGTATATACACGTACACACATCTATATATACATATACATTAGAAGAAATTAAAGAGCACAGGTCCAGGGTGACCACTCTGTTCAGGGGAAACTAAAGATCTGCCGCTGAGAGGCTAGATACCATCACGGTAGGGTGCAAGGACAATTTTTTTCAAAAAAACATTCTGAGTTCTGTGGCATCACACACCAAAGGGAGATGATTGGCAGTTGTAATCTATAAGAAAAAAAGATGTTACTACGGTAACTTTTCTTTAGATTCAGTTACGCTTAATGAGGCAAGCGCACATTTTCTAGACTATTATGGCAGTAAAAATCAATGTCTCTGACTCAATATAGAAACTCAGGCAGTGGTCCAGTTAAGGGGTATATCTGCGTATTTTACACCTAGTTTTATTCTCTGTACGCCCTGTGCAGAGTCCTAGGTCGTCTCATCACGACTGGGTGTTTCTGTGAATTTCGTGTCTTGCATTCAGCCTCTTACCTTGCTGCTGCTGCTGCCTGCTGTGGTCTAGGAGGGCCTTGGGAGCCTGATGGTGGGGGTCGGGTTTCACTGGCGAGCCAGAGAGAGTGACAGACAAAGTGGTGGGTGAGGGTGAGAGAGTTGGGGGGCATCAATTTCACAAAATGGTTTGACCAGAACTGGGAGGAGCAGGACTAAGTTGCGGCAAGAAGGGAGAAAGTGACAGATCGCAGTCACTGCACCCGGAAGTAGTGTAGATGCGTGCCGCCGACAGTGGCGTACTAGGAGTCAGGACAGGTGGAAGATTGACTGCTGGCGTTGAGACCGTGGTGCTGTCATGTTTGGTAAATCCCTTCCCTCCTGGCTGCCTTTTTGAATGCTGCCGTGTCCGCCAGCCTCATCCGAGAGCTGCCTGCTGCGCTTTGCTTGCCCAGTGGAATGCCTCAAGTTGCCTGCTTCATGTGGGACTCTGGAGTCGGTCGGGCCAGGAGGAGTCTTCATTGGATCAAGTGGTGTGGCAGGGCAGGTGCTGCCTGCTCTGAGTGACTGAATGGGGGTCGGTCGGAGCATCAGGTCGCGCTGAGTGAGCCTGTGGAACTGTCTGCTTGGACTTGGAGGCTGGAAAAGTTTGGAACAGAGAGTAGAAGACAGCGGATTGATTATGAGGCAGTGGCTGCAAGCAACAACTAACTGGTAGGACTGAGTCTGGTTACTGGTAGTGCTGCACTGGTGGGTCATGGGTGGGGGTGAGTAGTGATGGGGGCAGCAACAGCAACACTCATGCCACGGGGGGACACTGTGCACAAAGCTGCTGCAATAAGCAGAGGAGGTAGTGGGAGGGGATTCCAGTCTACACAGTCCGGGTAGTTCTGAGCTGGCAGGGGCCATACACTGTGGTCATTTAATTTGGTGCCAGTCAGCATCTGGGAGTGCCCAGGAAAAGAAGCCTGCTGCAATCTGTGAGGCATTCTCGGTCTCTCTTCCTGTAGTGTAGTGTGTGGACTGGAGTGGTGGTCCAGTGGCTCTGTGCCAATACCTATGTCTACCAGCAGAGCAAAACGGCACAATTAGCTTCTCAACCTGAGCTAATTTAGCTCTAGTGTACAAGAAGGCAAGGGTAGGTTAGCCTAAGTGGTGTTTCATTTTAATTATTATGTTTATTGGTGGTCTACTCTGTTGTGCTGTGTTGATCCCGTTTATTGTCTGTAGTCGGTCACTACTGTACTGTCTAGCATCTCTCCTGTGTGCCAACTGACTCTGACTGACTGAGCTTGATTATGTCTGCTTTGGTATGGGCTGCAGTGCTGTTCTGGCTGGGTGGTGGTGGTAGGGGGGGACATGGGTGGTTATATGGTTAGCCTAACATGCAACTCAACTCCAGTGTTTTTTTTTCTGCATCTGTCTGTGTGTCTCTAGGACTGTGGTAAACAGCCACCTAAGAAATATTTATTGTTTTTTATACTGTTTTTTTAAATATACAACCTTGAATGTCCGTTGTCTATTAGAACAGTGACTGTGCCGCAAAATATTACCAGCTTGGAAAACTAGGAAGTTTTTACTTCCTGGCCTAAAAGGTTATCTGGGGCCCTGAACTCAGAATCTCTTTCAGACTTCAGCTCCTGTGATTGTCACTGTATCCACTGGTCCACAGAACCTGTAACAATTTAAGAGGTCTAGAACAAAAATGAGCAGGTCTCCGACCCAAGACCAGTAAACGTTTTGAGCCCTGCCTTGTTAAGTAAGACATGATAGTACTGTAATATGGAATTTCCTATACTGTGATAGCTTCATACAGTGGGATCTTTCACAGTTCATACTATAAAAGGTTTCATACTGTAAGGCCCCTAATTAAGATCACTGAAGTAAATGAAAATATGCCCCTTCCCAAAAAATGATTGTAGCCATGCCCTCCCCAACTTAACCCATGGAAACTAGTTCTCCTTGTTATTGAGAACATGCCTCCTCCTGTTGTCAGAACTTAGCCACTTCCCCTGAGATGTAGCTTCTTGTTTACTGTGGGGCCCCTGGGTTTGGTGATCAGATGTTGGTGGTGGACTGTGGGCCTGAGGCAGTGCAGTTCAATTGAATGCATCCAAACCAGTGAACCAATAGGGCAGTAGCTGCTTTTTCACATCCCTGTTTTCTGGTGGAAGGCAACGTGGACCTTACGGGAGTCTTGGCTGAGTGAGCATCTAGAAACAATAGTTATGAGAAATCCAGTTACAAGATCTTTTGTATTTAATAATAATAATAAAAAAAAAATCTTCTCTTTACAGTTGCATTTTTCTCTCTGTTTTTAGTTTTTTCTCTATATACCTCTGCACCTCACTTCTTGGCTCTTTTAAGCCCAGAATCTAGTAAAAACATTCTGCTGTCCTCCGGGAACCTCCTTCTGATGTCCCAGATGCCCCACCGTCTGAGACCTCTGCTTTATTCTGGCACTGGTGCCCCCTGGTAGCACCTGGGGGAAACTATTTTAGGGGCATGGATATGGTGTACTTATCCACACTTCTGGCAGAATTCCTTTTCCTTTAAATCTTGCCAGTAGGTCTTCAGGTTGGTTCCTCCCACCTGTCTAGGTGGTATCCTCCTCGGCGCTGCCTCGTGACGCCAGCTCTTCCTTTCTGCTGGAAGAAGCAGGTTCCTTCCATTGCAGCTCCATGCTTGGTGTAGGCCCTGTCATTGTATTTTCCTAAACTTGGTCTTTGTTTGCTCCGTGTTTTTTTTTTTTTCGTTGTAGTGTCATGGATGCCACCATTTCTAAGTCAGAGCCCAGTTTTAAGGTTTGTTCTTGCAGTCAAAAAATGTCACACGTGGACCCTCATGCCACGTGCATTTACTGCCTGGGCCACGAACACTATCCTCAAGCTTGCAGCCTATGCCGCACTCTTCAGTGCTCCATTTTGGAGGACCGGTGCGTGTGACTTGTTTTTGGCCATCTGGACGAGTGGGATCCTCCCGTTTGATCTAAGAATGCCAGTCAGGCAGTCTCCGCGGCCGCGGGGTCCGCTGATCAGTTGGTGTTTTTTTTGAAGAAGCAGCAGCTCAGGCTGTGACCAGCACTTCCTTGGTGTCTGCGCTGGTCCCGCTGAGTTTTTGTGCCTCTGTTACCGGGGTGTTCCAGGACTTATGCCAGTCCCCTCCTACTCTCGGGGAGACCCTTCCCTTGGGTCTAAATCCTCTAAAAAGGATTCCCGGCAAATGCTAAAAAGTCCTGTTGCAGGTCGTGAGACTGAGAGCACTCTTGGGTCTTGGTTTCCCACAATCCTGTTTCGTAGACCTTCATTGACTAGTTAGCTTTAACCAATGTTTCCATCCAGGCCGCTGGCCCTACGGTGTCCCTGTTGGGCTTGTTGGCTGAGACGCGAGCCGACCAGGCTGTCGAGATCTTCCTCGACCCTGTCGACCTGTAATTACAGGGCAAGGGGGATACTTCCCGCTCCAGGACTCCGGTCCTGCCTCTTAAGTCCCAGGGTGGGTTGGATCAGCTCCCTGAGCTGGTCCCAAACCCTTGGGACACCAAGCTTTCAGGGGACCCTAAGCGTCCCTCGCCGGTTCCTGCATCCCCTCGCCGTCCAGCACACTGGTGGTCGAGGTCGCGAAGCTCTTGGTTGAGCAGCCCATGCTGGAGGTGCTGGTTTTGCTCTTGACATTCAGGAAAGTGGTGTGTCTGGTATTCCTCCATTTCCTCCTCCTTTGTGGGAGGACTGGCTCCGCCGCAAGTTGTGTTGGCGCTACGAGGAGCTTGTGTGACTGGTCTTCGATGAATCGTTGGAATCTGAGGAATCCTCCATGCACTCCAGGCCTGTCGACCTGGAGTCGGGCGAGGATTTGTCAACGGACCATGGTCCTACCTCTGTTGGGGCCCTGCTCCACCTGATTTCAGAAGCTATAGGGATCTAGTTAGAGCCTGTACAGAAACGGGCCAAGTATCCCCTCACCAAAATCCTTGACCGGGATGACTCTCCTGGTGTTGCCTTCCCGATGGCCGAGGCCATTCTTGGGCCCATGTTGGAGCCCTGGCAATGTCCAGCCTCCTGCCCTGTGCCATCGGCCCATATGGCCTGCAAGTATGCGGTCCCTACAGGTTCCCTCTCTGGGTTTACCGAACTCCTCTTGGCTGAAGGCTTAGTTGCCAACTTGGTGTTCCAGTGGACATTGTTGGGGATGTCGACAAGCCCATTGACAAGGAATCCAAGAAATTGGATCATGCGGCCAAGAAGATGTACGTGGACTCATCTCTCTGCCTCAGACCAGCTAGTTCATCCTTAATGATGGCCCACTTCACCCATGCCTTGCTGGGCACTCTTGACCAGGTGCTCCCTCGGCTCCCGGCTGACCTTCAGATGACGGTCAAGCAAGTCCGAGACTAAGACTGTGCTATTGCTAAACAGCTCCAGATAGCCATGGACATTGGTGACTCCTGTGCCAAGCCCGTGGCTGTGGCTATGCACTGCCGAGCTTGGCTGATGATTTCCACCTTCACAGCAGATACCCAGCACAAATCAGCGGATGTCCCCTTTTTAGGCACCAACTGTTCAGGCCAGGGGTGGATGGTCATCTCACAAGGATTGAGAAGTCCAGTGCCACCTTGGACTTCGACACCTTGGCCCAAAAGGACATTAAGGTCTCTAAGCCCCAGAAAAAGTCCTTTTGGCCCCACTCTACTCTCGTGGCCAAATCGTCCCAGCTACAGGCTGGGCAGCAGCTGGCCTGGCATCCCAGACCCAAGTCTGTTGCTTCTGTGGTTTGGAAGCCTGACGATCGAGGTCCAGCTGCGTCTTCCTCTGGCCCTGCCTCCGCCTCCAGGCCTGCCCAGTGATAGGTTGAGGGTGCCCCTTCCCTGCCCTTCCTGTCTCCCCTGGATCCTCCCTTGGGGGCTGGCTCCGCCACTTTATTCCCGCCTGGTCCAGTGGTACCACTGACAAGTGGGTGCTAGAAGTGGTTGGTCAGGGCTTGCCTCTGGAGTTTGAGGCTTTCCTGCCCAGCCCAGCACGTGCCCTTCGGGAGGACATTTCCCAGCTGCTCTGGAAGGAGGTGGTATGTGTCATGGACCCCCCAGCCAATCCAGTGTTCGTATCCAGATAATTTCTGATCCTGAAACGAACGGGGGCAGATTCCCTATCTTGGATATGCACGACCTGAACAAATTTCTGTGGTTGTGCACCTTCTGAATGGTCACTCTGAACCAGATCATTTCGTCCCTGGAGTAGGGCATGTGATTCTGCTCCCTGGACCTTCAGGATGACTTCTTTCACATCCCCATCTGTCCATCCCACTGGCAGTTCCTCTGGTTTCACGTGGAAGGGACCATGGACAAGTTCCAAGCCATGCCCTTCGGCCTCTCCTCAGCCCCCAGGGTCTTCACCAAATGCATTCCAGTGGTGGCAGCCTTCCTGAGGTGCCGAGGGGGTCCGGGTGTACCTGTTCCTGGACGATTGGCTGATTGCAGGCCCCTCCAGGGTGGAGGTGGAGCAGTCCAGGGACGTGGCCCTCCAGACCTGCTTATGCCTTGTCCTCCTGGTCAGTGAGGTAAAGTCGGAACTCGTATCTCGTAGGTGATTCATTTCATTGGGGTGGAGCTCGACTCATGTCAAGCACGAGCCCAGCTCTTGGCGGACAGGGCAGAAGATCTTACCTCCTTTGTCCGATCATTTCAGGTTGGGCAGTTGCGCCCTGCCAGGAACTTCCTGCACCTTCTGGGCTTCATGGTGGCCTGCAACAGCGTGGTCCATTGGGCCTGCTGGAGAATGCGCCACCTGTCTGTGTTCTTGGTGTCTGGGCCACCAGCCGGTCATGGTGACCCAGCAGATGTGGGTTGCCATCCAGTGGTGGCTGGTCCCGGAACATTTCTAGAAAGGCCCATTTGTGTTCCTAGAGCCTACAGTCACTCTTTTATGACCAACTCCTCTCTGATAGGCTGGGGTGCTCATCTGGGGCAGCACATGGTCCATGGTCTCTGGTTCTCCAAGGAATCCCGATGTCACATCGACCTGCTGGAGCTCTGGGCAGTGTGCCTTCCACTGACTGCCTTCATTCCCCATGTTCGGGGTCAGGTTGTCCAGGTCCAGACGGACATCAGGATGACCATGTACTACCTCAATTAGCAGGGCAGAACACGTTCCCTTCCGTTGTGCCAGGAAGCCCTCCACACTTCAACCCTCATGCCTGGTCTGGATGCCGACTCTCTGGCAATTCATGTGGCCGGGGTGTCCAACAAGCTGGCAGACACTCTCAGCCGAGTGGGCAAGGCAGCTCACGAGTGGTCTCTTCACCAGGCGGTAGCAGAACAGCTGTTCTTCTGGTGGGGCACTCCTCAGGTGGACCTGTTGGCCTCCAAGGAGAATGCCAAGCTGAGGTTGTTTTCCTGCCCCCCTCAGCGGGGTATACTGCAGGGGGGATGCCTTCGCGAGGCACTGGACCCCAGGCCTCCTTTATGCTTTCCCTCTGATTCACAAGGTCCTGATCAAAGCTCAGAGGAACAAGGCACGGATGATCCTGGTGGCTCCCAACTGGCCAGGCCAGTTCTGGTACTCCGTTTTCTTCAGCCTCAGCAGCAGGCCTCCATGGCATCTGCCACTTCGCCTGGACCTGCTCTCGTGCTGTCAGGGGAAGGTCACCTGACAGCCTGGATTCTGAGTGGCTAGAGTTTCAGGCTCTGGGTCACTTTGACAAGGTGCTCTATGTGGTGGAGGCCTCTCCGAAGGAGTTGACTCATTGATAATAATGTCTTCAAATGGTAGAGATTCTCCATTTGGTGCCAGGGCAAGAAACTTGACCCCCTGTCCTGTCCCATGGCGAGCATCCTCGTTTACTCTCGATTGGTCCTTCAGTTGACGACCCTCAGGGTGCACCTGGCAGCCTTTTCTGCATACCATGCGTGGGCTAGTATGCTGATAGTGGCGCAGGAGAAGGTGGTCTGGCGCTTCTTTAAGGGCCTTGATCACATTCCCGTCCAGTGCATGAACCACCACCACCTTGGGACTTGTTGCTGGTGTTAGCGTTGCTCATGGGCAAGTCATTCAAACCAGTGCACAGGTGTGAGATGTCACATCTGTCATGGAGGACCACCTTCTTGGTGGCTGTTACATCCGCCAGAAGGATCAGTGAGATCCAGGCACTCTCGGTGAAGTTTTCTTACCTGGTCTTCCAGAGGGACAAGGTTCTACCCAACCCGAAGCTCCTTCCAAAGGTTGTCTCGGAGTTTCACCTTAACAGGGTGATCAGTCTCCTGGTGTACTTCACCAACAACACCTCGGAGGCTGAGCACAGGCTGCATACTCTGGACCTGCGGCAAGTGCTTGCCTACTATAAAGAGTGCATGGCTGGAGTTTGGGGAGAGGTTAGCCAGCTGTTTGTCACCTACCCTAAAGCCGCACCTGGCAGACCGGCAGCAAAGCGGATCATTGGCAGGTGGATAATCTCCTGCATCAATGTTTACTATAGGTTGGCTGGTAGGGAGCCTCCTGTAGGGCTTAGGGTGCATTCCACCAGACATACCGCTGCCTCGATGGCTGCTTCCAGGGAAGTCCCTATCCAGGAGATCTGCAGGGCAACTACTGGAAGTCTGCACACACCGTCATCTCCTATTACCACATCAACCTTGAGTCACGCCGGGATGCTGGTTTTGGGTCCCCGGTTCTCCAGTCTCTCTTCCTTAAATAGGGAGTATGCGCCTTGCCCCCTCCTTCTGGAGAACTGCTAGGAGTCTGCTAGAAATGTGGATAGTACATCATATCCATGCCCCCAGAAAAACGAGTCACTCACCTGTAACTGTAGTTCTAGGAGTGGTATATGATGCACATCCACACAGCCCACCCAACCTCCCCTGGCAAGCGGCACACTAGTCTGGCTTCCAGCGGGTCAGATCTGACGTCATGGTGTGGTGCTGAAGAGATACCACCCTGGGTAGGTGGGAGGAGCCGGCTTGAAGACCTTCTGGCCTGATTTAAAGGGGAAAGGAATTTTGTCAGAAGTGTGTATGTACCCCATGTACCACTCATAGAACTACCATTACAGGTGAGTAACTTGTTTTTGTTCAAGTCATCTGATTTTTCCTGGTCCCTCTCCACGCGCTCCCTCTTTCACTCTTAAGCTATACTATCTCTCCCCTAGTCTTTCTGTTTTTGTTTATGTACCTGAAAATTACCTTGTCCACTTTCTGTACTGCCTGGGCTATTTTCATCTCCATTTGTGCCTTTCCACTCCTAATTGCTTTCCCAGCCTCCCTCCATTTCTCCTGATACACCTATGTGGCCTCCTCTCTCTGTGTGTCTTTCTTATACTTCCTAACTAACATTTTTGCCATTACCTTCCTGGCCACCTATTTTGAGAATCATAGCGGTCTCTTTCTTTTTCTTCCTGCTTTTACTTACTTGTCTGATGCAGTGATTTGTTACCTTCTCTATCCTTCCTTTTAGATTCACCCACTGTTTCTTCACTTCTTCCAAGTCTGCCCTCCTGCCAGGGCATCCTTGAGACATTCCCCTGACTTTTTAAAATCGGCCTTCCTGAAGTCCAGGACCTTAGTGTGATTCAATTCTACCACTGTACTTATATTGAACCACACTGTGTGGTGATCACTGGTCCCCAGGTGGCCACCCACTGTGACATCTGCGACACTGTCCCCGTTGGTGAGTACAAGGTCCAGTATTGCCCTCTCATGAGTGGGCTTTTTTCCTAATTGCCTAAGGAATGCCCCCTGCAGGGAGTCCAGGATGTCCTTACTCCTAGCTGGGATGCTGCAGTCTGCATCCGGCAGATTGAAGTCCCCCCACTAGCAACACCACTCCCTTGTTTGCCATCTTTTGGATGGCTTCCCCAGGACCTTATCCAACCCCCATGCCGGTGGCTTGTAGATCATACCAGTGTGAATAGCGGCTCCCTTCCCTGTTTCTGGGGTGACCCACGGGGCAAGGGGATTTGAGGGTTTATGGTTATTGGCGGTGCCTTATTTTAGTAGGCTATATGCCTACATGGAGTAAATCTCCTTGGGTTGTGCTGCTGATGCAGTGTGCTGTTTAGATGTTGGTAATGGCGCTGGCCATGTTAATCTTCTGCTGCCAGGGAAATCTCTCAGGCATACCCTGCACCTACCGCTGCTTTACCACCTTGCCTGAAGCTCGGACTTCTCTGGGAGATCGGGGACAGATACTCCCTCCTCAGCCTGGCCCAGCAGACCCGCCGGCTCTGAGGCAGGGCTGCTGTCTACCCTGGTGCTCTATCTATAATCCATTGTGCTGGACCTAAAGCTGGGCAAGGGATCAGGAGAGCCAGAGAGCTGAGCCCGACAGGTGTGTGGCATGGGGCTTTAGGGGCTGCCGTCTCCTATCCCTGGAGCTGAGGCTTTTCTTCTTTTTGTGGTTCCCCCGGAGCACGAACATATGAAGAAGCCAGCAGAAGAAGGCCATTTTGTCTATCAAGTCTGCTCGTGTTGCTGGTTTCACAGCTTGAGCTACTGTCCCTGCCCCCTATCCTCCCTACCCATGACCCGTACCCTCCCCCTATACTTGTCCCAGCCTCTCTTAAAGCTGCTCATTGTCTTCAACAAGATTACCTCTTCTGGCAGTGCATTCCAAGTGTCCACCACCCTCTCTGTGAAGAAGTGCTTCCTGACCTCCCTCCTAAACCTCCCACCCCCCTGCTTAAGACTGAGGGGGGAGGGAGAAATAAAATTGGAAAGGGACTGTGAAGACGCAGAGTTATTAAATAAGTACGTTAGCTTGGTATTCACAGAGGAGGAAGATGGTAGGAGACCTGCGCCAAAGTCGAGTGAGAAGGAGGGCAAATGGGTGGATCTGAGCCCATTCACTGTGTATAGGGTTAGGACAGAACTGGATAGATTGAGGGTGAACAAGGCAATGGGCCCTGACGGGTTACACCCCAGGGTGATTAGGGAATTGAAGGAGGAGTTGGCCGCACCCTTGACAAGGTTTTTCAACTTGTCCCTAGATATGGAGAGAGTGCAAGAGGACTGGAAGAGGGCGGACGTAGTGCCTTTACACAAGGGGGAGTTAGTAAGGAGGTGAAGGGGAACTACTGACCTGTCAGCCTCACGTCAGTGGTGGGGAAGGTAATGGAGGCATTAATCAGGGAGAGGGTGGTGGATTATCTGGAGGAGAGTGTCTTGCAGGACAGCAGACAGCATGACTTTACGAAGGGGAAGTCTTGCCAGACAGACCTATTCAAACAACATGAAGTCTTGCTGTATTCTGACATATTGCAGTTAGCCCCAGCACTTGAACTGCTCTGGAGAGGAAAGAGTTAAATTCTATGCAGAGCATAGAACGTTGAGCTCGAGCTCGATTCAAACCTCTGTCTGCTGCACTTTGAAGTGTAACCGTCAGAATCTTTACTCTGCCTAACTGAACGGTCGCTCCGGAGATTTCTCCTCTGCTCTCAGTTCTCGGTCGGTTAAAGTGTCGATTTTTCCGATAGTACTTTTGTGTTTTTCAGTTCAAATCCCTGTCTGTGGTACAGTAAGTACGTAGGTAGTGGACTTTAGTAGAGAAACTTGTGGAAACTGTAATTTGAATTTTCAGCCGGCTGCTTTGTAGAGTGTATTTGTGAGTGATTTCTTCCTAGAAGTTTATTGTGGTACCGGTCCTTATTGGTTTAAAAAAAAAAAAAAAATGTGTTTTGCGGTTTTTTTCAAATACCCGTGGCATGGTTAGAAACCGGTAAGGGTGTCTTGCCTGGCATAAAGCCGAGTAAACGGTAAGTTTTTGATTTAGGATGGCTGCATCTAAGAAAACTGGGCCCACTGTGTGGGGAGGCGTTTGCTAAGGCTGATCCCCACACCATTTGTGTTTATTATCTGCGGTTTGACCACCTCGATTCAGACTGCCAAATTTGCAAAAAATTTCCCTAAAGCCACTCTGAACAAGAGATTGGACAGGCTTGGGGAAAGGGAGGCCGTGAAGTCCGCTGACCCGGATGGCCAGCCCGGTTCGGTTCCAGCCGAACCAGAAGGTGTACCCTCTGACCAGGGCGAGACTCTTTTGAGCAAAAGGAGAGCAGATTCCGAGGGGTCGGTCCTGTCTAAAAGAAAAGACAAATTGGCCGGTTCAGATCCAGAACCGCATCATCCGACCGACGAAGAAATTGCCCGAGAGATTCGCATAATGGAATTGCTTTGTCCGGTTCTGATCTATCCAGCGCCTTCTGGCAGGCGTTCGGTTCGGTCGGTTCCTCTGGTTCAAGATTATGCCCTGAAGATTTTTCTGAACGGATCTGGAGAGGGCGGTGGCCGGTGGCGGTGGCGGCGACGACGATGATGATGATGGAATAGAAGGTCTGGATGAGCCCATGGAACCGGACATCTCCCCAGACAGGCCTTCTGGTGTTTCCCCTCCTAGGCTTTCTGAGTCCCTTTCCCACTTTATGTTCTACGGAAAAGTGGCAGAAACCCTCCAGCTCCCTTTGGAGGAAGCTGTTGAGGAACAAGAGGAGCCTGACTTTGTGGAGATGATGGACATCCCGGAGTCCAAGAGGTTGTCTATCCCCCTTTACAAATCCTTTGGGAAACAGACACAAAAGTTGTTAAAAATTCTAAATTCATTACCTCCTGTGGACAGACAGATGGACAAGAGGTACATGCTGTCAGGCTTGGGTACGGAGTACTTGTACCTGCAATGCAGCCATGTTGGAGTCATGTAGGCTGCAGCCTGTGATAAGGCTAACATACCCTTGGCTTCACACACCCCCAGAGAAAGACTCCAGGAAGCTGGATGCCATGGCAAAGAAACAGTACATGGCATCCTCCTTGGGACTCAGGCAGGCTAATTACATGGCCTGTACAGCCAGGTACCAGAAGTCCAGGTGGGACACTGTACTGGTACTGGCTAAACAGGCCTCCCCCCAGCTTGCCAAGGAGCTGTAGGAGGTGGCTGCTGATGGGATTGAGGCATCAAAAATCCAATTTCATGCTGCTGTGGACTCCAGTGATGTGTCAAGAGTCATGGCTACATCTGTGTCTCTTCGGAGACTAGCTTAGCTAAGATGTACTAGCCTATCACAGGATACCCGGGCTAAAGCTATGGATTTCCCTGTGATTAATAATTCTCTGTTTGGGGAGCAGAGAATTATATGAAGAAGATAGATGAGTACAGGACCACCTACAGGAATGCACAGGCCAAGGAAAAACAGTCAACTCTTCAGAGGCAGCAAGCTAGGGGCAGGCCTTTTCATAGGCCTTTCTACCAAGCACAGGCCTCCTCTCCTTTTTCTCAGAGGGGATTCTTCAGAGGGAGAGGCAAAAGGGGGATGAGCAGGGCTGCATCCACCTCTCAGCCTAAGGCTCCTGCCAAGCAGACACCCTGATGTGTCAGCCCGGGTTGACTCCCCCATTCCTGTAGGAGGCAGGCTGGCTTACTACTTCCAGGACTGGAAGTCTGTTACTTCAGACAAGTGGGTCTTGGAAGTAGTAAGTCAGGGACTGGCTCTTGGCTTCAAAAAGTTTCCAAAATTGAGAGCCATATTTTTTCCACCTGCAAACATCTCTGAAACCATTGCCTTAGAGGCAGAGGGTTCATCTCTTCTGGCCTTAAGAGCCATAGTGAGAGTTCACACAACCCACAGGGGCAAATGTCTGTACTCCAGGTACTTCCTTACCCTAAAGAAAACGGGAGTGGTGGCCCATCCTAGACTTAAGATACCTGAACAAACATCTATTAAAACCAAAGTTCAAAATGGTGACTCTGGGAGTAATTCTTCCCTGGACCTAAAGGATGCCTACTATCACATTCCCATCATGTGATCGCACAGAAAGTCCCTCAGGTTCGAACTGCCTTCAGGCCATTACCAGTTCAAAGTAATGCCCTTCGGCCTAACCTCAGCACCAAGGGTGTTCACAAAATGCCTAGCAGTAGTAGTGGCATTCTTAAGGAGAAAAAATATCTCCATATTCCCATACATGGACGACTGGCTCATAGTGGGTCAGTCTCCAGATCAAGTCAAGTCGGATTTGAAAGTGACCCAGCAAGTGCTCACTTTTCTAGGTTTCCTTCTCAATCTTCCCAGGTCAATTCTCGACCTTCATAGGGGTAGAACTGGACACTGTCAAAACAAGAACATTTCTCCCCTTCGTAAGGGTAAAGGCCATCATGGAGCTGTCTTATTCCTTCCGCCTTTTGGTTTCTCGACCAGCAAGGCACTTCCTTCAGCTTCTGGGCCACATGGCAGCTTCCACTGCAGTGCTCCAAGGGGCCAGATTTCAGATGAGGGACATTCAGTTTCACCTGAGAGCCTTTTGGTCTCAGAAAAAAGATCCTCTAACCAAACTTATTCCAGTGACTCAGATTCTGATCCAGGCTCTTCAATGGTGGCAGGATCAGGACAGTCTCAGGCAAGGGGTCCCATTCATCACTCAGTTTCATTCTGTGGTTCTGACCACAGATGCTTCTCTCCTGGGGTGGGGAGCTCACTTGGGGACTCTGACAGCCCAGGGAGTGTGCTCCACTCAGGAGTCTCTTCTCCACATCAATCTCCTGAAACTCAGGGCAGTTTACCTGGCCTTGCAAGCCTTCTCACAATCAGTACAGAACAAGGTGGTGCAGGTCAGGACAGACAACACCACCACCATGTGGTACATCAACAAGCGGGGAGGCACTCGGTCTACGGCCTTGTGCATGGAAGCTGTGAAGTTATGGTCCCTGGCCTATTCCCTACAGACTTCTCTGGTAGCAGTCTACCTTCCAGGAAAGGACAGTGTGCTAGCAGATGCATTGAGCAGGATTTCCCAGGGCCATCACGAATGGTCCCTGGATCCCCTGGTGGTAAAAGTGATCTTTTCAAGGTGGGGCACTGCAGAGATAGATCTCTTTGCAGCCCCAGACAATCACCAACTTCCTTTCTTCTGTTGCAGACCCCCAGTCTTGGGCTCAGTCCCTCTGGATGCTCTGATTCTGGACTGGGAAAGGAAATTTCTGTATGCCTTCCCTCCTTTTCCTCTACTGTTCAAGGTTCTGGTCAAGATAAGGTCATAACCCTGCAGAGTGATTCTGATTGCGCCAGACTGGGCCAGGCAGCCTTGGCACCCCCTGTTACTGTCCATCTTCCCCTGTCTCTTCCCAGGAATTACAACCTGTTAACCTCCTCTCAGGGGAGGATTTGGTACCCCACTCTTTGGTCCCTCAATCTCAAGGCATGGCTCTTGAAGAGTTAGAGTATGCAGATTTGCATCTGTCCCAAGGGGTTCTAGATATTCTCAAAGCATCTCTAAAGTCTGCCACCAGAAAAACTTATAACTCCAAATGGAAAAGATTCAGCATTTGGTGCTCCAAGAAGCATATATCCCCAGACACTGCTGAATTGTCTACAGTTCTGAATTATATGGTTCATCTTAATGGCCTAGGCCTCAGACCAGTTACACTCAAAGTACACTTGTCAGCTGTTTCTGCTTTCCTGTCAGTCGGAAAGCCTTCCTCACTGTCATCTCACCCTGTATTCTGTAAATTTTTCAAGGGATTGCTTCATACCAATCCCCCCTTTAGGGACCCTACTCCTGCCTGGGTCCTCAATGTTTGCATTGCTCAACTTATGCAACCCCCTTTTTGAACCTTTGTTTTCAGCAGAACTGAAGTACTTGACTTGGAAGACTGTGTTGCTGGTAGCTGTTACCTTTGCCAGATGTATCCGTGAATTACAAGCTCTGTCAGTGGAGCCTGATTTTATCTCATTCCATAGGTATAAGGTGGTCCTTAGAACCAATAGGAGGTTCTTACCTAAAGTGGTTTCAGATTTTCATTTGAACCAATCCATGTCTCTTCCTGTATTCTTCACTGATCATTCTTCTTCAGGAGAGAGAAGATTGCACAGTCTGGATGTTAAAAGGACTCTTAGTTACTATATTGAACGTACTAAGGCACTCAGGTTTGCTTCCCTTCAGTTGTTCCTTATTTATGGGGAAGTGGGTAAGGGCAAACCTGCCACTAAGAGAACTATTGCCAGGTGGATTGTCTCCATACAATTCTGCTATGAGAAGCTAGGCAAAATACCACCCTCAGGCCTGGGGGCTCATTTGACTAGGCAGGGGTACAGCTGCTTCCCTGGCTGCTGCCGGGATATTCCATTGTTTAGAGATATGCAAAGCAGCCACCTGGAAAACAGTCCATACATTCACCAAGCATTACTCTCTGGATATCCAGGCTAGGAATGATGCTTGGTTTGGTACAGCAGTACTGCAGATGCTGTTCCCAAAGCAGGTTCAAATCCCTCCTCCTTGGAGGTACTGCTTGGTAGTCTGCAGTATGTCAGAATACAACAAGTCTTCATGTTGTTGAAGAAAAAATTACTCACCTTCGTAATTGTGTTTCTTCTAATGGAGTCTTGCTGTATTCTGACCTCCCTCGCTGCCTCTTCTCTCGGAACCCGGGTTTTGGGAAGTGGGCTGGCAGGTGCAGTGTTGCACCCCAAGGGTGCATTTAGACACTCCTTTTTAGAGAGAAGGAATAGGGTTATGTTTCTTTATTTCAATAGGCATAAGTTGTTTACTACCTGGTTTTTAGTTTTGGATTTCACGACTTGAGTCTTTTGGGGGAATCCAAAATATTTGGTTGCCATTTGGCTAATAAAAATGTTAGTTTCCACATAGTGGATAGTTAGTATTAGATCGTAAGAATCTGATGGTTACACTTCAGAGTGTAACAGACAGAGATTTGAACCGAGCTCGAGCTCAACGTTCTATGCTCTGCATAGAATTTAACTCTTTCCTCTCCGGAGCAGTTCAAGTGCTGGGGCTAACTGCAACATGTCAGAATATAGCAAGACTCCATTAGAAGGAACACAATTACTAAGGTGAGTAATTTTTTCATTCAGTTCTTTGATTGGGTGACTCAGGTAATTGACCGGGGGGGGGCAGTGGACATGGACTATCTGGACTTCAGTAAGGCCTTTGACAGCATCCCCCATAGGAGGCTGGTGAGCAAGATGGAAAGCCTGGGGTTGAGTGGGAAAATAGCAAGCTGGGTGGAGGCCTGGCTGTCAGGAAGAACTCAGGAGGGTGGTGGTAAACTGGGTGCACTCCGGGACAGCAAGGGTGAAGAGTGGAGTGCCACGGGGTCAGTTTTGGGTCCGCTTCTCTTCAGTATCTACATCAGTGATATTGCTGAGGGTTTGAGGGGGAAGGTGTGCCTATTTGCTGATGAAATAAAAATATGCAATAGGGTGGACGAGGGGTGTGGAGGGCATGAGGGAGGACTTAAAGTCGCTTGAAAAAATGGTCTGGGACATGGCAGCTGAAATTTAATACCAAGAAGTGCGCTGTGATGCACTTGGGGAGTAGGAACAGAAGAGCAGGGTACACCCTAGGTGGGGAGGACATTAAGGTAACAGAACAGGAGAGGGATCTGGGAATCATAGTCTCCTTGAACCTTAAGGTAGGAATCCAATGTAGTAGGGCAGTGGGAAAGGCCAATGGAATGTTGGCATGCATAGGCAGGGGCATTACTAGCAGAAAGAGGGAGGTAATAATGCCCCTTTACAAAGCCATGGTGAGGCCGCACCTGGAGTATGGGGTTTAGTTCTGGAGGCCACATCTTTGCAAGGATATAGATGCATTGGAGAGGGTTCAGAGAAAAGCAGTCAAGATGGTGCAGGGTATGCAGGGAAGGTCATACGAGCAGAGGTGTAAGGAGCTGGATCTGTACACGCTGGAGACGAGGGAAAGGGGAGACATGATTGAAACTTTTAAATTTGTAAAAGGACTCAATAAAGTGGGAGAAGAGGGATTACTTAAGAGGAAGGAGGGGGTCAAAACTAGAGGGCACAGCCTCAGACTGCAAGGAAAAAGATACAGGGGCAGTGTGAGAGGGCGTTTCTTCATGGAGAGGGTGGTGGAGCCCTGGAACAGACTACCAGACAGAGTGGTAGGTGCTAAATCGGTGGAAGAATTCTAGAGGGTATGGGACAAGCATATGGGGCTAAGTATCGTGGGGGAGGCGGGGCTGGCAGGGAAGGGGGTGTGGGGGAAGGGCAGACTAGATGGGCCGGTATGGTCCTTCTCTGCCATCAAGCTTCTATGATTCTGTAAAGACTGTGCCCCCTCGGGTTATGGTTGTCACTCAGCTTAAAAAGACTCTCCTTATCAACCTTATTTATCCCTTTCAAGTACTTGAAGGTCCCAATCATGTCCCCCCTCTCTCTCTCTCCTGTCTTCCAGGGAGTACATGTTCAGTGCCCTCAACCTCTCCTCATATGCCTTACCCTGCTAACCAACTATCATCTTTGTAGCCCTCTTCTGGACCTTCTCCAGCAGGTTAATGTCCTTTTTGAGGTGTGGGCACCAGTACTGAACTCCATACTCTAGATGCGGCCTTACCAGTGACCTGTACAAAGGCAGTATAACCTTCTCTCTCTCTCCTACTACTGATCCCCCTAGATATGCATCCCAGCATCTTGTTTGCCTTTGCTGCCGCTTTCTTGCACTGCATGGAGTGCTTCAGGTCACTAGTGACCATCACTCCCAGGTCTTTCTCCTCTGATGCAGTTACTCAGAATCCACTCAAGTAGTGCTCTGTCCTAGGATTCTTGGCTCCAGTAAGTATAACTTTGCATTTCTTGGCATTGAAGCCAAGCTGCCAGATCCTGGACCACCTCCCTAGCTTTTCCAGATCTTCATGTAGGTCCTGTATCCCTTCAGCTGTGTCCACTCTCCCGCAGAGCTTGATGTCATCTGCGAATAGACACATTTTTCCCTTCATGACATCTCCAATGTCATTGATGAAGACATTGAACAACACTGGCCCCAGCACAGTCCTGCAGGACCCCACTGGTTATCTGTCTTGTGCCAGATAACTCTCCCCCCACAACCACTCTCTCAGTTAGGTCTTTCAGCCAGTATGCTGAATTAGTAGTAGTAGTAATTATTATTCAGGCATGCAATTACATCTGCACACTTTGCTTGCTGACGTTCGCCACCGCTCCATCCCAGAACTGCACCGCTCCATGTAGGTCGCCCGGTCTCCACCAGGCGCCGCTAAAGAGCGATGAGCACCTGCAACCCACCCCAGGAGAGGACAGCAGTCCTCCAAATGCTCGATCCTCTCCCTTGGCGGCCCGATTCTGTTCCCGAACCTGGGTTGCCGGCGTGGTGTGAGGTGTGACATCCAGCTCCTCAACCCTCAGCGCCACTGGCTACTTGATAGCTAGAAGGCCGTCTACCCCTCTGTCATCACCATGTGAGCTGAACAAGCTGCCCATGCTGTGAAGTGGAAAGTAAGCTTAAATTTTGATGTACGACTGCTGCATTTTACCTGAACGCTGTTGGGACGCTGATTTCTTCAAGCACACAGGTTAGTGTGCAGTTCAGGACTTTTTTTTTTTTTATCAAATGCTTAACTGTTTAAAAACTTGTTTATTTCTTCACTGTTCTTGGAGGGAAGGGACCTGGGGAATGTACAGACATAGGAACTGTTTACCATAATCTGGATATATGTGACCAAATGACTGCAGTATTTAACAGCCTGACACCGAGTGCTGCAGTGTTGGGAAGTAGGTCAGTTTTGCTTATGGCTTTAATTGGACAGTGTGGTATGTGATTATAGTATAATGTCCCCCCCCCCATGTTGTATCACCCTAGGGGAGTAGTGTAAGGTATCCTAGAATAAGAGATGTGGATCACTAACGATGTATGTGAAATGTACTCTCTGTGTTTTATTGTTTTTAAAATGTCATTTTTAAACTCAAAAAAAGTTCGGCAAGCTGTGGATCAGGCTTGAATGGCTGCTAATGCATTAACGTAATAATGTAGAGTTAATGTTTGTCTTGCATCGTAATGTAATAACACCATGCTTGCATCATAGTAATCACAAAAAAAAATAAAACCTTACACAGCAAGCTGATGCAGAAGCAGCTATTGTTGGATCTTGGAACGCACGCATGCATCACACACACACTCTGACATTCGGGACATACTTACATACGTACATACATACAGACTCACAATGACGCTCACTACCCCACTACTTAGACACCAGCATTTACATTTTTTGCCCGTTAGATCAGAGGTCACAGTAACGACACTTAGGTGCCATAGGGGGAGCATTGGTGGTAAGCAGTGTCTCCACATCAAGGGCCTCCTCATGGGCACTGATTTAAATAATTAAATTGAGTTTAAAAAACAAAACAAAAAACTAATGTGAAATACTTACCTGTTGCCGAGGTGCAGGTTGTAAGGGGAGGTGTTTTCTGTGCACCTGGAAATCGCTGTCTCTGGGCTGGTGGGTTAACGCTTTGGATAGAGACACATCCTCAGACAGTCCAGAGCACACCCTCAGACAGACATGTATGCACACCCTTCAGACAGAGACGTGCACACACAACCTTCGACACACACAGACCATCAGACTGAGGCATCTCTGTATATGCACCCATAGACCAGTGCAGTCACCCAGCCTCCGACATATATGGAATTGTATATATCTGTTAGACAAACAGTCATATCCTTAGTCATGCGTGCACCCACCTCATACATACACACTCGCACACAGCCACAGACACATGAACACATGCACTCTTGAGACATACACGCACACACAGCCTCGGGACGGACACACCCACCCACCCACCCCTTTCCCTGTCTCATAGAAACATAGAAGGTGTCGGCACAAAGGACTGCCAGGCCCACCCTGTCTGCCTAGCAAGCTGCTAGGACTTTGCTATTTCCTACTGTCCCCCCTCTCTAGGTCCAACAGACCCCTGTGCCTATACCACGCTCCCCTGAATCCCCCCACAGTCCTTGCCCCTACCACCTTCTCTGGGAGTTTGTTCTAGCTATCTACTACCCTCTCCATGAAGTAGAATTTTCTAATGTTTCCTCTGAATCTCCCCCCCTACTATCTGCATATCATGCCCCTAGTTTTTGGTTGCCTTTTTAGCTGGAAGATGTCCTCTACTGGCACTCTGTTAATACCTTTGATATATTTGAAGGTTTCAGTCATGTCCCCCCTTTCCCTTCTCTGCTCCAGGGAGTACATGTTTAAGTTCTTAAGCCGTTCCTTGTAGGACAGGTGACTGAGACTCTACCATTTTTGTCGCCGTCCTCTGGACCCGTTCCACTCTGTCCACATCCTTCTTGAGGTGTGGCCTCCAGAACTGGACTCAAGATGCGGCCTGACCAGTTGCCTGTATAAGGGCATTGTGACCTCCCTCTAACTACTAGTAATTCCCCAACCGATATAACCCAGCATCCTACTGGCTCTTGTCACGCCTTTTCACTGCTTTCCCACCTTTGGGTCCCACAAAATGAGTATGCGAGGTCCCTTTCCTGCCTCGGTTATCTCTGAGGCATGCCCCCATCTGGTACACCGCTCCCTGGTTTTTCTTATCTACTTGCATGATCTTGCACTTTTTTGTGTTGGACAGTTGCCACTCCCTGGTCCACTCCTCCAGTCTCTCCAGATCCCTGTGCATATGCTCAACTCACTCCAGTGTATCAACTCTATTGCAGACTTTCGTGTCATCCGTGAATAGAGACACACTCCTCTCTAGCCCCTCTGCTATGAAGATATTAAAGAGGAGTGGCCCCAACACCGACCCCTGGGATACTCTACTGGTGACCATGCGCATGCTGACTAATATCTGATGTCTCAAAAAAGGAGTCCTACAAAACCAGATTCCTTCTTTCTGTCTACTTCTCTGTTATGAGTACAGTTTGTTTGAGAGAAGGGATATACCCACAGTCTCTTTACTTTCTGCCACTGTACCCCTCTCTCAGCAGCAGCAAAACATACATAAGTGACCTCTTATGTGTATATATACACACACACACACACACACACACACACACACACACACCCTCTTGCCTCCCCTCCCCCCCTTAGTGGAAGTCATTGAACTCTCCTCCATCTCCTTCTCTTGGTGCTCTGCTACACTCCTTTATTCCTACAGACTCTGGATAGGAACTGGAACAGAGCTAGTGGGTGTGTTGGTTTTATCCACACTTTTCCGTTGGGCATACAAAGGCTTTAAACATGTGGCCAATCAGATGGAGAGAAAGATGAGAGCAAGCTAGGCTGCAGGGACGGGGACCCAAACCATCACTGAGATAAGTCCGTGTAAAGTCCTGCTTTGTCACAAAAGGGCAAGTCTGAGTCTCTGTAAGCAGGGGTTGCATGGATGCCATGAACATCTGAATTGGGTGATAATGTTGTTTTTTGTGCTGGCAGGGTTCATTTCAGATGTGTATCTATCTATATGGGACGCTGACCCACTGGGTATAAAAAGTAAGGGTCAGATAAAAAAAAACAACAATGGGTCATATTGTTCAGCCGAGCCTAGATTCATAAAACAGCAGTTTAAAACCTTTGTAACAGTGAGCCGGTTGTCCCCAAGGTAGAAGGAAAAGGTGGGTCAAAAGTTAAAATTGTATGGCAGTTGCTCCAGTCCCCTGCTCTGAAATGAACCCTGTGCTGGTAGTATAAAAAATATTTGCAGTAACAGAGGAAGCAGCTGGCAGGTCAACCACCAAAGACGGTTAATTGAAAAAAGGCATATTGTGCATTCTCATGAACAAGTGGAAGAAAAATTAATCAATTTTTTTTGCCTTTTTTTTTATTTTAAAAAAAAAAAAAAAACGTTTCTGCTACATATAACGATTTGGAACCTAGACTGAAATTGGAAACCATGAGCATGTTGTGTCACGTGCTCTTGTCTTGAACTTACTCTTAAGGGAGTGCTATAAAACTGTACACAATGTATACCATTCCCTTACTATCTCACAGAGGGGCCATCCCACAGACTGAAAAATTGAGATCTTATTTCGAAGGGGAGCTTTTGCAGCAGGCTATTACTATTAGGACTGTTGCCACAGGCCTTAGGATCCACCGAAAAAAACTTAGCTAGCAGTACCCAGCGGGGACCGCCCCCTGACGTCGGCTCTGCCCCAACGTCTGTCATGCTACAAAAGGAGGCAGACCCTGGCTCCACCTCCGTTCTTTCCTGCCGTAACTCACTCACGTTGGGAAGCTCTTAGTGTTTTCGCACAGCAGTTCCAGCAAATCTAACTGGTTTTTCGACAGTTTTTCTCCGCGTTTGTTGCCTTTTTGCAGTTTGTTTCTCCGTCTCAACCTTGAACCATTGCACATTGTCACCATCGTTGGTCTCCTTTTCCAGTCCCAAGAAGACGAAGTGCGCCTGTGGCCGCCAAATTCCATCCAAGGACGGCCACGACCAGTGTATCTTCTGCCTGGGACCAGACCATGACCTCAAGACTTGCGAGATTTGTAAGGGCTTCACTAGCAGGACAGGGATTAGACGCCTGAAGGCCTTGAAAGCCCACCTGCTTGAGCAAGGGATGGACGTCCTGCAGTCTTCCCCTGGGGACAAGGGCAAAAGCTGGGAGAAGTCGCAAAAGTCCCGCAACAAGGACCGTAACTGGTCCCACCACCACTGTAGATCCCGCTCTTCCCGACTACTCCAACCATTCCATGCACGGGGAAAAAAACAAGGCCTGAAGCTCCTTCTCAGTCGACGCTGTTGCGCGTGTCCTCTGCCTCGGTGGAGTCGACTAAGGCCTCCACCTTGGCACAAGCCTTGGCCCTGCTGAAGAAGGCCCTGACTACGGCCTTACTGTACTCATCTGGCAACCGCCCTCCTAAGTCGGCCACGTTGGATCTGTCCCCGGCTAAGACACCGGTGCTGGTCAAAGTGCCTGTGGCTGACAGGGCTACAGTGGCGCTGATGCTGGTCAAGGTACCGATGCCGGCCCCTAGGGCCTCCACTCTGGAGGGCTTATCCTCTGGGTCCTCCCCGCGAGCCCTTCTGGACCCCCCAACTTCTGTGACCCCCCCCCCCACAGGGGGCGGCGGCATCTCGCTTCAGCAAGGAGGAGCTGGGAAAACATTTCTCTCCTTGGTGGAGCCAGATCCATAAAGACACCCCTCCACCTCAGTTGGAACTGACACCAGTTCCAGACCAACCGGACAACCCCGAGCCTGGGGGTTTGCCTGGTGGCTCTCTGGCTAAAACCCCTGAGGACTAGCGTGCATCCTCAAAACCTCACTCCCCCTCTGCTATACATTCCGTAGACGGCGCCACTCGAGGTCGGTCAGCCGTCGTCAGTCTAAGCCCAGGAGCAGATCCTGCAGCTGCCGCAGGTCCTTCTCTAGGCGGGCTCACTTCCGTAGCCGACGCCAGTCTCAGGACAGGCGTCAGTCCCTGCTCCGTCGTCTGTCCAGGAGCCGTCATT
Source organism: Neoceratodus forsteri (assembly GCA_016271365.2). Lineage (NCBI taxonomy): Eukaryota > Metazoa > Chordata > Ceratodontiformes > Ceratodontidae > Neoceratodus > Neoceratodus forsteri. Next base: position 355,766,704 of record JADMNL010000025.1, read on the forward strand.
GGTCTAGGAATCACCGACTTTCTACAGAGGGTAGTCCCCGTAGACTTAACTCTGACACCTCAAGGACTAGGAGCAGGTCTTCCTCCTCTTCCTCTTCATTCTCTAGAGTTTGGGGATCTCCTGACGATAGGGATCTACCCCGGTTGCCTCCAGACAGTCCCACTTTCATGGACGTCATGAGGCATATCCAGGCCACTAACGAATGGGAGACAGAGGACTTGGATCTGGAACGCTGGGCACTAGCTAGTTACCTGAGGCAGAAGGAGCCCATGCCCCTAGTGGTGCCTCTTCTGGTTGACACGTTCCAAGACCTTACCAAGACAACTTGGAAGTGTCCAGCCTCAGTCCCGGCTGTTCCCAAAAAGTCGGACAGGCTATACAAAGCCCCGAGGGATGAGCCCTATTTTGGCGGAAAACCCTCAGGCAGATTCCATGGTGATTGCGGCTGCTCATGACAAGTCATAGCAGCCAAAACATCTAAGCTCCCAGCCTCCCGACCAGGAGGCCCGTTTCTTGGACCAGTTGGGCAAGAAAGTTTATTCTGCCTCCACCTGCTCCCTTAATTTCCTTACGCATATGGTCCAGTGCCGAAGTGCGCTCTGGGAGAAGGGACAGGAGCTTGTCAGTGCCTTGCCAGATTCCGCACAACTTATGGATCTGTTGAAATCTGGCTCGGACGTAGGCACGAATGTTCTGCGTGCCTCATACGACACTCCGGATACGGCGGCCAGGGCATCAGCATCAGGAGTCTGCCTTCACCGTCACATGTGGCTGAGATGCTCCAGCTTTCAGAACGATCTGCAGTCTGGAATCAGGGACCTCCCGTTCCATGGTTCCATCCTCTTTGGGCAGGAGACCGAGGGTTTGATCTCTCATCTCCAGGAGTTAGGCAAGTCTGTTTTGGTCCGTCCGTCTAATGTATAAGGGGGACCAAAGATGCTTCCGGAAGCAGCCCTTTCATAAACCCTCAGGCCAGCAAGCCCATGGCAACAACCAGGAACAGAGAGGTGGCTTCAAAAGGAAGGCCAGCAACCAGCAGCCTGGTGGTGCACCTTTTCGAGGCCCCAAGTCCTGCCACACCTCTCTTCCCACTCCTGCCTCCGTCCAGTGACCTCCCCCCCCGGCAGAGGCTTCAGAGGAGGCAGTAGGTCGTATCTCCCTCCATCTGGAGGGATGGAGCAAGACTCTCTTGCAGAAAAAGGCAATAGAGCCAGTTCCTCCGAGGCAGCAGGGAAAGGGATATTATTCCCATTTATTTTTTCTGGTTCCAGAGAAGACCCAAGATCTTCGGCCCATCCTGGACCTCGGCTCTCTAAATGTTTATATAGAATACCGAAGGTTCAGGATGGTGACCCTTCCAGGTTTCATTCCTTTGCTGCACTAGGGAGACTGGCTGTGTTCCTTGGATGTGCAAGATGCTTACATTCACATTGGGGTCTTTCCCACCTCACAGGAAGTTCCTGAGGTTCTACTTCCAGGGGGACCATGATCAGTTCCGGGTTCTTCTGGTCAGCCACTCCTCCGCTCCTCAAGTCTTCACCAAGTGCCTGGCGGTGGTAGCTGCGGCTCTAAGGCGCAGGGGACATTACATCTTTCCTTACCTTGACAACTGGCTGCTAGCAGCCCCGTCGAGAAAGCACCTGCTTCAAGCTCTCGGAGACGCTTATTCATTGTTCTAGGAGGTGGGGATCACCCTGAACCTACCAAAGTCTTCCCAAGAGCCCAGCCAAAGACTCTCCTTTATAGGTGCGATCCTGGATTAAGCCAAGGGCATGGCTTTTCTTCCTCAAGAAAAAGGAGGTTGCCTGAGAGAGGTGGCCAGTGCGGTCCTAGTAACCCCACAGGTCTGAGCCAGGGCCTTCCTCAGTCTTCTGGGGCAGATGGCGGCTGCCATCCTGGTAGTTCCCTTGGCCTGCCTCCACATGAGGGTCCCACAGTGGCTGCTCAGGGTGCAGTGGGACCAAGGCTCTGATGGTCTGGACCATGTTGTCAGGATCTCTGATCTCTGTCAGGAGGACCCTACGTTGGTGGTTGGACCCTTTGAATCTAGAAAAAGGGATTCCCTTTCGGCAGGAGCCCCCAAGCCGGACTCTGGCAACAGATGCCTCAAATTTGGACTGGGGGACGCACCTCGGGATCACCAGACTCAAGAAATCTGGACTCCGGAGGAGCGCATCCTCCACATCAGTGCTCTGGAAATGCGAGCGGTCCTCAATGCTCTGAAGGCTTTTCAAAGAGGACCTCATGCCAGGCTCTCTTGTCGTACAGACTGACAATATGGTGGTTGTCTTTTACATCAACAAGCAAGGGGGAACCCACTTCTACCCCCTGTTCAGGGAGGCGATGATGGTCTGGTATTGGGCACTGGAACATCACATTTTGCTGTTTGCCGTCTATGTTCCAGGCATCCAAAACGACTTGGCAGACAGTCTCAGCAGGTCTCAGTCCAAGGCGCATGAGTGGGAGCCGCTACACTCTGTAGCAGACCAGCTGTTCGACACATGTGGTCGTCTGGAGCTGGACCTCTTTGCGTCTTCATGCAACGGCAAACTGCCAGATTTTTGCTTTCATGAGCATGCGCCCTAGTGTTTTTTAAGCCAACGTTGTCCCTTTACTGGGCAGGAAGTTTCTTTATGCCTCCCTTCCCTCTCCTTAAGCAAGTGTGCGGAAGGTACAGGCTGAGAGGGCTTGGATGATTCTGATCGCCCTGCTGTGGCCCCGGCAGATTTGGGTCCCACTACTTCAGTGGTTGTCCTCAGAGCCTCCAGTTCCACTGCCAGTATGCTCACAACTGCTATCCCAGGACCAAGGCAGGCTGGTGCATCCAGATCTCGGGTCCCTACACCTTCATGCTGGGCTCCTGCAGACATAGTCAGATCCAGGTATGGGGTCACTCAAGAGGTGGCGGACATCCTTGTTTCTGCGAGGAAGCCCTCGACCTGCTCCACTTATGCCATGAAGTGGAAGCGGTTCTGCCTTTGGGCTTCATCCCACCTTCTAGATCACCTTTCCTGCCTGGTGAACTCAGCATTACAATATCTCCTCTCCTTATATCAGCAAGGCCCGAGTTATTCGTCCATAAAGGTGCACATGTGGGCCATCTCTGCTTATCATGTCCTGTTCAGAGACAGAACCCTGGCTCAGTTGGACAGTGCCCTCACCTTTTTATGGGGCATTCTACACCTACAACCTCCTATCAGGGATCCTATCCCTCCCTGGGATCTCCTGTTTGTGCTGGAGAGCAGCTCCCAGACCCTAGCGGAATGTGAGCTGCGTTTCCTTTCCTGGAAGGTTTCCTTTTTAGGCGCTGTTACTTCGGCTCGAAGAGTTTCCAAGCTACAGGCCCTGATGTGTAAGGACCCTTATATTGTTTTCCATCGGGAAAGAGTTTCCCTTAGAACAAATCTTACGTTCTTACCTAAAGTGGTCTCGGAGTTGACCCTCAACCAGTTGGTTAACCTTCCAGTTTATTTTCCTACCCCTACTTATCGGGGAGAGTGTCTCCTGCACACATTGGATGTCCACAGGGCACTGAGGTATTAACTTAAGAGGACAGCGGCACACCGCAAATCAAAGTAATTGTTTGTGGCCTTTGCACCTCAACACCTGGGCAAATCGGTGTCTAAACAGACCATTTCCCGGTGGCTTGTACACTGCATAGTGTACTGCTATAACAAGTACAGCAAACCTCTTCTGGGCTTGGTCAGAGGTCATTCCACTAGAGGAGTCTCTACCTCCTTAAAAAATGTCTCCCTTTTTGACATCTGTGCGGCTGCTACTTGGAATTCAGTGCACACCTTTGTGAGGCATTACAGTCTGGACATTGCTTCCAGGCACCGAGCCGGTTTCGGCCTGGCATTTATTCAAGGACTCTTGTCCTAGTTTGCTAACTCCAGCCATAGGCTTTACTATCACTTCATCTGTCATCCTACCTCCCGGGACTAGTCACCTCCTTGGTGCGGGACTGCTTGGGATTGTGTCCTAATAGTAATAGCCTGCTGCAAGAGCTCCTCCTCGAAGTAGGATAGTAGTTATGTAAGAACTTACCGTAACAGTAGATCTTTGAGAAGAGCTCTTACAGCAGGCACTGCTTTCCCGCCCTCCGTTCCCCAGGAGAATTTTTCAGCATGTCTAGGACGGGCTTGCCCGGTTTTCGCTGAGATCCGCTCGCGGGTCTTGGCGGGAGAATTGAGGTGGAGCTGGTCTGCCCTTTGTAGCATGACCCGCTGTCAGGGCGGAGCTGACGTCAGGGGGCAGTCCCCGCTAGGTACTGCTAGCTAAGTTTTTTCCAGTGGGGCCTAAGGCCTGCGGCAATGGTCCTAATAGTAATAGCCTGCTGCAAGAGCTCTCCTTGAAGATCTACTGTTACGGTAAGTTCTTACGTAACTGTACTTTACTTGTTTTTACAGGTTTTGACCATGCCCACATATCCACCCTTTATTTAAAAAAAAAAAAAAGAAAAAGAAAAAAACATTGAAACTGAATTGTGGGACACTGACACTTAAAAGTGGAAAATGTGAGACACTTGGTTTGACTTTCTTTTTTTTTTTTTTTGATTACTAGGCAGCAGGACAAGTTAATTAAGGGGACACTGCAGAGCAGGATTTGCCGTTGCCAATGCTGTGCACTTGTGCATGGCTCTTGTTCTTCCTCCATGAAAGGTGTCCCAGGGGATAGAATTTAAAGGGGGGCTCGGGCAGCTGGTAGGACAAATGAAACTTAGACTATCTCCCATGACTGTAGTCAAGTTATATCCCCCTGGTTCCCAGGATGGCTCCTGGGGTTCCCCTATACTGTGGTGGCAGAATAAGTGGGTGGCGATGCCATGGAGCTGACTGACCTTACCTCGGGTGGGGAGCTGAGGAGGAAAGGCAGAGATGTGTCGCTGGTGTCTTAGGAGTCCTAGGAAGCCCAGATAGGAAGAGACCATTGCAGGAGTGAAGTTGGCACAGGCAGTGTTTGAAGGAGGTCACTGCAGGTAGGGGCCAAGGGGGCAAAAATAGACGTAATAAAATGAGGAAAAAAAAATATCTGTAAAGACAAGTGCATGCATAGATTCTGCCCGAGGAGTTCAACTTTTTTTTGTTAAATAAATCTCCATTTTTATCCCCTTTGTTTCCTTGCATCCTCCACTGTGACAGCTGGGGCAACATGGCTGCTTCTTCTGCCAGAGTTGCTTTTTGCCAGCTGGTGGGGGAGGGCGGTAGGGGGTGCCAAATGTCTGGTGGTTTATGTCCTTAAATCTTGGGAGCTGACTGCCTCATCTCTTTGACACAGTCACAGAGTTCCATTTACACTGGCCTCCTACCTTGCCTTTCTTGACAAGGAAAGCCGGTAAGAACTCTGAAAGACTTTCCTCTGTTCTTTACAAATTCAGAATTAGCTGATGCAGCCTCATTCGAATTTATGGCAAGGACTAATGCTTCTAGAGGAGAAGAAAAGCATCTCTGGTGTAACTCTCCACACTAGGCAGCACAAAGATTGTCAGGGTAACAGCACTAGGCTGGGGCAGTTTGCACTATGCCCTGGACTAGTAAATTTATGTTTAAAGTTGACCTGACCCATGGACATTTACCTTCAAAATAGGTGATACATTGTCAATACTTGAAATACAAACTCGGAATATGTGAAAACTAGTGCTATTGATCGTGAATTGTTTGACTTTTTGTTTTAAAATCCTGGACGATTATGAATTTCTACTAAGTCTTCAGTGTGAGACAGCACCTTCTCTGTGTGGGACAGCTCCTTATCCATGTGGGACAGAACAGTTCCGAAGGGTAAAATTAAGGATGTACAGTACATTGGTAATGTGCAGCAGTTCAGCGCTGTGCTGTCGGGTCAATTTCCTGCTGGTCCTCAACACAGCCTCCTAACCAATCCAGTTAGGTTGTTCTCTGGATAATCCTAGAGAGGTCATGAGAGGCTCACAGAATGTAGAAATCAGAGATAGATTCAGTATTTAACCAGTTTAAAGCACCTATTTGCTGGTTTTTAACACTTCATCATTACTGAGCTCCTTTTCCATGAGCTGCTGCCAAACCAGTCCTTGATCTCAAGGCTAGTCAGACTTGGCATGCAGGATCTTAAATCAGGGGCCCACTTTCCAGAAATGAACAGTCTGTGGTACATGGCAAAACCGTATACAGCTGCCAGTAGCCAGTGTTTTTACTAAGAATTTCTTTATTTAGTTGCAAACAGAATCGGTAAGCTAGCCAGATTGCTACAGCAGTTGCATGGGCTGCAGATCAAATGTATGATGTATTTTCAGGTTTGCTTAAGAATTTTGCCATTTGGCTAAATAGGTCTGGTTATAGTTAGTAAAAATGTTACAGGATTTTAGACTTCCAGCGTGAACAGTACCAGGCAGCTTGCTATTTTGAGCCCTGGTCCAAATGATCTGTTCATTGGCAGTTGCCAAGGTGAAACTGGCATTATTAGAGAAAAGCATTTGATACAGTATTTCACATTATGCAACTTAGAGAAATGAAATGACCCATTTTCAGCCACGCCTGGGGTTGGGAGAGTACGAAGTGAAAATGACACTTTGACTTGTGGTCTCTGCTGGAAGATTGCCGGCAAGAGCTCCTGGATTTTTGAGATACTGGATCTTCAGTAACAAAGCACCAGCTGGAGGTGGCCCTGGATTCAGTGTACGTGTTGGCGAGGGCTGTGGTGGCAGTCTCTATGTGGCACTGGGCATGGCTGCACCTTTCCCTATTTATGCAAGCAATATAGCAAACTGTGGCAGATCCTGCCCTTTACAGGGATGATCTGTTAGTGTCAGGGGTCAAGAGTCACCTGAACAGGACTGAGAAATCCCAACGTGACCTTGGACTGTCTACTTGGGTCACTGCTCTTAAGCAGGATGTGAAGCCATGTGAACAGAGCAGTGGCTCCTTTTGGGTCTCTTATCATGAGCAGCAAGATCTTACTTCGAGAGGGCTCTTGCAGTAGGCAATAACCGTAAGGACTGAGCCACCAGGCGCTAGGACCATATGGAAAACTTAGCTAGCAGTGTCTGGTGGGGAACTGCCCACCCGATGTCACGTGACAGTCCCAATGGTATGTAGTGGGTGGTCTCCATGCCCTGCTTCCAGTTCTTTCCCGCCGTCAATCTGCGCACGTCTGACCTCGCAGAATGCTGCTACAGTTGACTGCCATTTTCGATAAGCATATCTTTCGAAATTCTTTATTTTCTTTCAAAAATTAGTATTTTTGACATCGGATTGCACGTCTTATCCTTCTTCTACTGAATCCCACAAGAACAAGTGCGCCTGTAGCAAGCAGATACCAGAGAAAGACAGCCATACCTTGTGTGTTCTCTTCCTGGGGCCTGATCACAACACCGAAGACTGAGAGTCCTGCCAGAGCTTCAACCAGGCCACACAAAAACGCCATCTAAATGTCCTGGAAGCCCATCTTTTAAAACAAAAATTGGCTTAGATGGAAAAGGAGCTGCAGCAGGTGCAGAGTGCTTCATCACCCAGGGGGCTCTTCTGGCTCCCATTCCTCCAAGCAGAAGAAGCACAAGCGGGACAAGGACAAACACTGGGACCAGGATCGGTCTCCCTCCAGGCCACAGATTTCTTTGGATGCTGTGACTGATGAGCAGCCCTCTACCAGTAAGGGAGGTGCCCCTCCAGCCAGTCCTGCCCCTCTTTTTTCAGAGCAGTCTTTCGCCCCCCTCTGCCCGGGCTGGTTATGGTTTTGGTGGAGACCTCTGGGGATTCGGAGGCCACTTCAACCCATAGACTCTTCAAACCTCAGCCAAGGTCTAAGTCAAGTGGTTCGGCTGGTAAGTCGGATGCCAGTTCTGAGCGTCTGCACAGCCCCGGCACTCCCAGCGAACCCCAATTCGAGGTTTGAGGTCAGACCTCCGGACCAGCGTCCGCTGCCACTCTGTCCGCAGCTGCCCCAAGGGGAATCCCCGGACAACCCTCTGTTTCCTCCGGTGGGGCCTTGAGACATTCCTCCCCACCTGGAGCCGGAGGTGCTGCCGCCCGCTGGCCCTGTCAACCAGCCAGCACTGGGCTGCCCCATGCTGGGCCCTTCCGGAGACCTCCTGGCTAACCAGCCTGTGATTCCTCTGTCTGGGCTGACACCGGGTTCCCCTGCAGGTCCGGAGCTGGATACCCTGCAACCTGGGCCTTCTGGCCTCCCTTCAGGCTCTCTGCCAGGTCCCTTAGCCCTGCCGACGGGTCCTTCTTCAGGTTACCTAATGCTGGGCTACCCTGTGCCAGGGTACCAGACACTAGGTTATCTAGCACCTGGGCATCGCTCCCAAGCAGGCTGTGAAGCCATATGAACAGAGCAGTTGCTCCTTTTGGGTCTCTTATCTTGGGCAGCAAGTTCGGCAGCCACAGCAGCACCAGAATCAGCAATACCTCCTTGCTGAGTCCTTCCTTAAACCTTTTTGACAGGGCCCACACAAGGGTGGTAGCAGCATGGTCTTCTGAGGCCATGCCTCTGAGTCCTCTTCCAAGGGTAAAAAGTGATGCACTGAATAGCCCATCTACTTCTCTGCTCTAACTATCACTTCAAGGCTTACTTTCCCACTTCCTACCACAGTGGTCCACATTAAGCTCAAACAAATGGATCCTGGACGTTGTGGGCTTGGGGCTGTCTGTGGAAGTCTAGGGAATGTCATCCTGATTTCATGGAAGTGGGTATAGTTGAGTTAATATGAAAAAAGCAGCAAACTACAGAATGAAATATAAACTGGAATCTGTCTAAAAGTTGTGCTTTCTGATGTCCTTCCAGAGACGTCAGGGCTTTTTAAGCAGGTAATATAAAGGGCTTTCTCATAGTGCAGCCCTTTGTGTATTCCATACACTGTATGTTTGTATAGTTGATGGCTGTGTGTCTGTGTGAGTCATCTTTGTTTTGTTGAGGGTGTGCACGTAAAAAAGGAAAGGTGTGGCACAAGGTTACATCAAAATATGTGGGGAAATCCATGTTTAAAGCCCTCCTCTTAGGAAAGGCTATCATACAATTAAGACTTTGTTTTGTTGCAGTTACTTGTTTTAAAGAGACTGATGTCTCATTGAATCAGAAAACAATTTTTTTTTTTTTTATAAATTCTGCCTTATATTGCATATGTTTTCTTTATTTAGCTTCCAGCTTTTCAGTGTAACAAAAACATTATAAAATAGATACAAACAGTTCTAAAAGCTGATTGGTGGAGAGCAAGTTTGAACCCTGATGTTATCCCAGCACAACCTGACAGGTGAAGCTAGTGCCCGCAGCACAGTCTACTTACGACTGTAAAAACATAAATAGATGCATTTTATAATCGCAGTAAGGCATTTCAGGGTGTGTGTTACTGAGATAACGTCACTTTCCAGGTGGTTGAAGGCCTGTGACCACGTGCCTGAAAACCCAGCTTAGTCATGACATTAACGCAGCACGACACACACCCAACAGGGCCACACTGTGTTCGATATGGACTATCCATCTACACCTGCCATCACAATCCTGTTTGTAACATTGCTGTCTATTCCTGTACAAACAAGTGTGATGTCCTGAAAATGGAGGATTATGATGCCAGGTGTTGAGAAGCAGCTACAGCAGATTAAATGTAATGGACAGTAATTCTGTTTTCATATTAATGACTATACTTGTCATGAAAAGTGGAAGATAAATATTATATGAAATGTAAGATGAATGCCAGGTGTTGTGCTGCACCTAGGTACCAAAGACGTGGCAAGCTGCAGTGTCGAGGATGTAGAAGGTGGTTCAAGGGAGCTGGGCAGTAAGCTGAGATCTGTAGCAGATATGGTGGTCCTCTCTTGAGGTGCTACTGGTGCCACGTGCAGGTTAGAGGAGAAGGAATAAAACGAAAGAGTTTAGCACGTGGCTAAAGGGTTGGTATGAAAAATAAGGGATTCCACTTTTCGGGGTACTGAGGATCCTTCTGGGCAGATAGCGAGCTGTTGGCGAAGGAGGGCCTGCATCTGAACAGGAGGGGAACCAATGCATTAGGTCACAAATTGGATATAACAGTAATATTTTAAACTAGACAAGGAGGAGGACAGTGTAACAGACGGAACAAAGGAACACACACAAAGGGGACCAAGGTGATTCTGCACAGTACAGAAAGCACAAAAGAATATAGCGGAGGCAGGTAAAGGATATAGTGGCAACAACAGGAAATCAAAATTCAGCACGGTTAGGAGGACAGAAGGCCGGAGCAAGGGCAAATAGAGAATAATGTTTACAGATGCAAGAAGCTTAGATAAAATGGACGAACTGCAAGCAATAATTGCTGCAGAGGATATGGATATACTAGCAGTCGCTGAAACATGAACAAACCAGAACAATAGCTGGGACCTAAATGTCGTTGGCTATACTCTGTTTCGGTTAGGATGATGGGCAGTGAGGACATGGGGGAGGGCTGCAGTGTTTGTAAAGGAGGACATAAAAGTGTCTCAGGACACATCTGTTGCAGAGGGTAAGTCACCAAAGCACCAAATAACAGATGATCTTTAGGCCGCGAAAACAGGGAGCTGACAGACGACGAGCTGGAAGGAGGAGTTAGGAAGGAAGCTAGACTGGGTAGAACTTCACTCCTGTAAGACTTCAGTCTCCTGGATGGAGACTGGAACAGTCAGATAGCAGAGTTTACACAGGTCTGCATTCATAGTGGAAGAGAGGAAGAGAGGAGGAACTAGGGGGTGGGGCAGTTTTGAACATGGTAATACTATCCTTCCAGAATATTATCAGGGATGACTCTGCCGGGGGGGGGGAGGGGGGCACATGAACATACCACAGTACGGACTTCACTCCGAAGGGAAGGGGCTGCCCAGAGTGAGCCAAGGAAGGGGAGGGAGACAGGAGTGGGTGAACTTGGGGCAGGCATCACACTTACAAATCGCTTCACCCTGCTGTATCCGGATGACTAGATGTAAGAGGCTGACTGGGAGGGATTGGTCAGGTTTCGGAGGGGGGCAGGGGATAGGAGTGGGGGCCTGAGCCAAGGAGGGAGGGCATGGGGACGTGAGACCAGGGCACCAGGCGGGCAGGGAGGGCAGGAGCCTGGGTCTGAGGGAGGTAAGGCAGAGGGGGACACACAGAGCAGAGTTGGGGTGGACGAGGCCAGGACCCTGGACAGGGCAGGGCAGTGTTGAGGAAGGGAAAATCGGACAAGGAGGGGAGCACTCTGGGTAGGCCAGCTCTGAGACTGGAAATACCAGAAGAGGGGAGTGCTGGGAGCACTAGGTCACAAGGGTCCATTACTGCAGAACCTGAGGGGAGAGGGAGGTGAGAAGGGAAGCAGTAATAGGAGGCCTGGATGGAGGAGCCAATGGCAACAGTTCAACTGGGGAAGAGTTAAGGGGGGCGACTAGTGATATTCAGGCTGTGAGAGGTGCAAGGAGCAAGCTGGGAGAGGGAGACAGAAGAGGGAGCCTGGAAGGGCACAATCCAACTAGTGATGCCCAGGCTGTGGGAGGGGCGAGGAGCAAGCAGGGGGCCATAGTCAGGAGAAGGAGTCTGGAAGGGCACATGCAGACCTGTGACCCCCAAGTTGCAGGGAGTGGGAGGAGCAAGCTGGGGGACCTAGGCAGAAGAGGGAGCCTGGAAGGGCACGCACAAAATAGACATCCAGGCTGTGGGGGTGTGAGGAGCAAGCTGGGTGACATAGACAGAAGGAGTATGGTAGGGCACAAACGGGCTAGTAACTTGGGGGGAGAGGTGAAGGTGCTCTTGCTGGGTGATTCCATGATTAGGGATATCCAGTGGGAGGGGGTTGGGGAGGGAAAATGCAGCCCAGTCAAGGCTAAATGTATCCCAGGCCTGTCAGTACACAAGGCTAAATTCCAGCTATACTCATTGGCAAGGGAATGCCGGGGATCCCCAGACTTTCTAGTTCGCCTGGGAACAAATGATTTAGAAGGGAACAGTGAACTGGAGATACAGGCAAGATTCAGGGAGTTGGCCAGGGTTTGCCACTCTATAGGATGCTCAGTCTCCTTCTCCGAGATACCGCCAGTACCAAGGGTGAGCGGGGAAAATAAGCAGAAATGTAGAGGGGTGAACCAGTGGCTCAGGGAGTGGTACAAGTCAGAAGGGTATGGGTTGATGGGGGACTGGGGTGATACATGGGAATACAAGGGGCTGTATGCCAGGGATAGGTTGCACCTCAACCTGGAGGGGAAGGAGATCCTTAAACTGAAACTTTCTGGATTTATATGTGATAGGTGGGGTTTAAACTTGTAAAGGGGGGAGGAATAGAAAGACTGAAAGCCCCAGCGAGGAAGCTCGGGGGTTCAGGACTAGATCATGCAAAGCGGACTGCAGGCAGCGTTAAAAGATCAAGGGGAACTGAGTGGGGAAGAGAGATGGGGGTCTGCGCTGGGCGGAGAAGACTGGGTAGGGAGGAGAGGGTCGGGTAGAGGACGGTCCTGATCAATGCCAGGAGCATGGGCAATAAAGTGCCAGAGCTCCAGGCAATGCTGGTTGAAGGTGCAGCAGACGTGGCGGCAACTACTGAGACATGATCCACCTAGAGAGGCATGATTGGGACCTAAATTTTGAGGGCTACACAATGTTTAGGAAGGATAGGGGAGTGGGAAGGGGGGTGGCATTGATAGACATGACATAGTAGTTGGTGGAATCAAGGAGGCAGGGGGAGATGTGGAGGCAATTTGGGGTAACCCTACAAATGGGAGGGTAAAAGATTAAAAATAAGGGTGGTGTACAGACCCCCTGCAATGGAGGCGGAACTGGAGAATGATGTGGCTGAGAACATCAGGGGTCACTGTGGCCTCGGAAAGGGCAGGGTGGTGGTCATGGGCGACCTGAACATGCCGGGGGAAGACTGGGGCACTATGACATCCTCGGTGGCCAGGGAGCAGATGTTGATGGATGTCTTCCAGGATGCCTTCCTAGTCCAGCATGTGAGGGAGCCTACTAGGCAGGACTGGATACTGGACATTGTCCTGGCAGATAATGACCAGATAAGGGGCCTGGAGGTGAACAGCCCGTTGGCAGGCAGTGACCATGCCACGGTCTGGTTTCTTCTGTTCCTTGGGGGGAGGAAATTCGCACTAACTCAGTAGTAATAGATTTCAGGGGGTGGGCTTTGAGGACATGGGAAGGATTCTTAGAGGGTGCTTGGATGAGATAAGGCCAGACATGGATGCTGGTAGCTTGTGGGAGACCATTAAGAAAGGGGTGCAGTAGGTTACGAGGGCTTGTGCAAAGGTAAGGTGCAAGCAATGTAGGTCCATTAAGCCGTGTTGGTGGACCTGGGAGGTGCAGGAGGCTGTGAGGGATAAAAAGGTTGCCTACGCACGCTTAAAGTGCTCAAGGGGGGTTAGGGAGAGGGGAGGGCAGAGTATGAGATCTTACTTCGAGAGGGCTCTTGCAGTAGGTAATTACATGTGGGACTGATCCGGCAGGCGTCCAGACCCCACGGAAAAAGTTTCTAGCTAGCAGTCTGTGGTGGGGGACCGCTCCCACGTCAGGTGACTGACGTCATGCAACGTTAGTATAAAGGCGGTCCCCCCGCCTTCCAGTTCTTCTGACGCTACCAGAAAGTTCCTCAGATTAGGAGTTAATCATCATCGTCTTCCGTCGTAGGTTTCCTAACTTTTCAACTGGATTTTTCACTTTTTTCTCAATCGTCCGTATGCGTCATCCCTACGCCTTCTGAATCGCATAAAAACAAATGCGACTTGTGCGGTTCCCAGCTGCCGCATAAGGACGGACACTCCCTGTGCCTCTTCTGCCTAGACCCGGACCATCCTGTGGAGAAGTGCCAGCACTGCCAGAAATTCAATTCAGCCACCCGAAAACGGAGGCAGCAGTCCCCGGAGGCCTATATTCTGAAGAAAAGGATGGCTTTCGTAGAGAAGGAGTTGAAAAAGTTAAGGCAGGCTTTCACTTTCCCTGAAGGCCACAAAAAGAAGAAAAAGCACCGGGACTGGGACTCAACCTCCACAGCCTCCGCGACTCCGGCTGGAGTCACGGTCCTAAAGGTAATTGGCGGTGTCCAAGAAGGTATTGGTTCTCCTGTCGGGCTCGCGCTTGGGCCCCTTGGGTTCCTCTGGGGTAAAGGAGACTTCCGCTCCTGGGAAGGCCAGTGCCACGCAACCCTCTGGGTCAAGCGGGTCCGCTAAGTCGGACACCGGTGCCACCGACGTCCGCCTGGTCAAGACCGGTAAGCCGCTGGCTCCTTCGGGAGGGCGCACAGTCGTTAGTTCGTCCGTAAAGGCTGCATCTCCAGCGCGACCTCCATCGGGTAAGGGTTCCAATAAGTCGGATGCCAGCTCCTCAGACGTCCACCTTGATCCAGCTGATAAGCCAGACATCGGCCCCTCCGACGACTGCCCAGCAAAAGAGCCTACGTCTGACCCCTTCGACCAGTCCAATGTCCCAGGCTCACCGCAACGCTTGCCATTGCCCTCTTAGGCTCCTGCGTCTCCTCTGTTGGACCCTGGGGATTCCAGCCCTCCATCCCCGGTTGTCACGGAGGAGCTAGACATGCTGATGTCAGGGCTTCCTCCTACTGGGCCAGAACCCCTGACGCCGGACTCTCAGACGCCAGCGCTGACGTCGGCACCTGCCGCTAGCTAACGTTCCTCTTCTGGGCGGCGGCTCTCATGCACGGGCCGCCCGCAGGGCCACCCTTACCTGACCCACCTGCTTGGCCTTTGCCAGGGCCCTCTGCTCAGTCAGAGTCCCTGGCATGTGGGTATCCGGTGCTGCCCTACCCGGTACTGCAGTACCTGACGCCGCTTAATTCGACGTCGCAGTACCTGGCACCTCAATACCCGATGCCAGGCTTCCCGCCGTCAGGTTATGGATACTCTCCGTATGGATATCCCCAATATCCGTATCCCCCTCCTCCTCCGCCACCCACACCACAGCAGCCGGTGGACTTGAATGAGACTCTGGCTGCCTGGTGGGCTGAGGCCAGGACTCGGCTCACCAGGGAGGTGGAGAGTCATCTACCCGCGCCGGACCCTGCACAGAATCCCCTGTGCCGGAGACGGGAGACTCCCTCCCCCTTACCAGACACCAGAGGTGAACCCTCGGGCACCAGGGGCGGGGAGGACACGCTTCCCAGAGGGCTTCCCAAAGGGACCGTTCCTCCCCTGCGTCGGGAGGAGTCTTCCTTTTCTACGTCTGATTCCTCTGACTCGGACTCGGGGATGCTCTGATCCGGATGACGAGCCTCGTACTCCTGAATGATCCAGGCCAAGGACTCCTCCGGAGGATCCTTCCTTTCTGGAGTTACTGAGAAAGTTCCAGGAAGTTCATCAGTGGCAATCTCTGGAGCCAGATCCACAGCGTAAAAAGCTCGCTGCCCACTTGGATCTGCCAGAGACCGCTCCGACATTGATTCCACCCTGGATAGAGCCTCATGCGGATCTTGTTTCCACTATTTGGAAACAGCCATCCATGTTAGCCCCCCTTCTGAGGAAGGCAGATTGGCTATATCAGGCTCTCGAGGGAGTAGATTCTCTGAATATACACCGTAAGGCGGACTCGGTCATGATTAGCGCCGCTCATGGCCGCTCCGCTAACCCCAAACATCTCACCTTGTCTCTGCCTGACAAGGAGTCTCGGGTTCTGGACCAGTATGGAAAGAAGGTTTACGCGTCTTCTACTCTGCATATTAGGGTCCTGAATTATGTAGCACATATGGGGGACTACCAGAAGACCATCCTGAGTCAGGTGGAATCTAAATTGGACTCCCTTCCTGAGTCTCAGACGAAACAGGAAGTGGCTGACCTTGTCCGGTCTGCTCGTTTGGCCAGTGTACACATGCTTCATGCCACTTACGATGCAGTGGACGCAGCTGGATGGAGTTTGGCTTTCGCCGTAGGTCTTTGGCGTCATGCCTGGCTCCGGGTGTCAGGTTTGGTCCCTGAAATGCAATCCGCTATTCAGGATGCACCCTTCAGGGGTTAGGTGCTGTTTGGTGGTGATGTGAAGGACATCATAACCGAAATGCAAGAGAAGGGCACTGCACTTAAGTCCGTGGAGACTCTGTACACACCCCCTCAGGGACAGCGATGCCCTTTTCAATGACGTAATTGATAAAAAAGCTAAACCACAGGGCAAGCAGGCCAACAAGCGTCGGGGCCCCTCCAGCGACCAAGACTCCCCCTCCCACAAAAGCCGCGGGAGCCTTGGCCACTGCGCTGCCCCAGACCCCCTGAATCCTCGCCTCTCCCACGGCCTCTGGAAATACCAGAGGAAGCAGTAGGAGGGAGGTTCTCCTTCCATCTGCCGGGTTGGGAGAGGATAACTTTAGATGCTTTGGTGCTCTAGCTGATTGCAGCAGGACACTCAATAGAGTTTCTCCAGAAACCACCCCGACGGTCACCCCCAAAGTCGTCTTACTCCCCAGAATATCTTCCTCTGGTCCTGGAAGAACTCTTCTCCCTTCTGTCGAAGGTGGTGATAGAACCAGTTCCCAACCACCTTTGGGGGACGGGTTACTATTCCCTTTTCTTTCTCATTCCAAAGAAATTGGGAGACGTGAGACCTGTCTTAGACCTCCGCTCCCTGAACATGTTTGTGGAGTACAAACGCTTCAGATTGCTCTCCCTGCAGAGCCTTCTGCCTCTTCTTCGGCTGAGACTGTGGCTGTGCGCTTTGGATATGCAGGGTGCCTACCTGCACATCACCATTCACCCTTCCCACCTCAAATTCCTTAGGTTTTGTTTTCAGGGGGACCACTACCAATTCAAAGCCCTCCCATTTGGTCTTTCCTCGGCTCCTCGAGTATTTACCAAATGCCTGTCGGTGGTTGCGGCCCACCTGCATACCCAGGGAGTGCAGGTATTCCTGTACCTGGACGATTGGCTCCTGGTGGCCCTGTCAGGAGGAGCTCCTACACACTCTTTCCCTCACCCTGCAGGTTTTCACCAGCTTGGGTATCACCATCATCCAGACAAAGTCCCATTTGGTCCATTGCCAAAGACTCCAGTTTATTGGGGCGATCCTGGACATGACTGTCGGCAAGGCCTTTTTGCCTCCGGACAGGGTGGACACCCTACAGACTCTGGCGCGTCTGCTGTCCAGTTGCAGAAGGGTTGGTGCAAGGTCAGTCCTTCGCCTCCTTGGGCTAATGGCAGCTGCTATTTCGACAGTCCCATGAGCTTTGCTCCATATGAGGATCTCTTGGTGGACGCTTCGGTCTCAATAGGACCAAACACTGGACAGCCTAGACCAGGAGGTTCTAGTCTCTGATCCCATGGTCAGGGACTTGCAGTGGTAGATGGTTCCAGAGAAGCTTTCTCTGGGTGTTCACTTCAGTATCGAACCCCCCTCCCAGACATTGACAACAGATTCCTCAGGAGATGGCTGTGGAACCCATCTAGGATCTCACAAGACTCAAGGCAGCCGGTCCAGGCTCGAGCATAATCTGCACATAAATGTGCTCGAAATCAGAGCACTCCTGTATGCCCTCCAGACCCTGCACTCCTCTATTCTTCCCGGTCATCTAACCATCCAGACAGACGTGTGTGGTCTGGTACATCAACAAGCAGGGAGGAACTCGTTCCTACCCTCTGTGCAGGGAAGCAATGAGAATTTGGAGTTGGGCTATCCAGCACAACCTTCAGCAGATGGCAGTTCATGTTCTGGGAGTAGAAGACATGCTGGCAGACCACCTCAGTCGGTCTTCAGCCAGAGCCCACAATTGGGAACTGGATCAAGAGGTAGTAGACAACATCTTCCTGCTCTGGGGAACCCCTCAGGTAGACCTGTTCATGTCTCCTCAAAATGCAAAACTTCCTGCCTTCTGGTCGCTCGCTTGCTCCAGGGCGAGACATTTTCTGGCGGGACGCTCTGTCTCTCGACTGGAGGGACAGATTTGTCTATGCCTTCCCTCCAGTTCCCTTAATTCCGAAGGTCTTGCACAAGCTCAGAGCAGAAGGAGCCCGGATGATCCTCATTGCTCCATTCTGGCCCAGGCAAGTTTGGTTCTCTCTTCTGCAACAATTTTCAGAGGAACCTCCACTTCCTCTTCCTATGTCACAACACTTGTTGACCCTGGATCAGGGGACCCTTGTTCATCCAGGTCTCAGATCCCTTCAGTTGCATACATGGCTCCTGCAGACGTAGCTCAAGCCCGGTTCGGGGTTTCTCCGCTCATAGCAGATATTCTGGTGGAGGCCAGAAAGCCTTCCACCAGGTCCACCTATGCCATGAAGTGAAAACGACTCTCTGTTTAGGCTTCATCAAAGGACTTTGAGCCTTTCTCTTGCCCAGTTGAAATAGTCCTGGACTACATGCGTCATCTCTTCGATCTGGGTCTCAGCCATTCCTCTTTGAAGGTCCACATGGCAGCAGCTTCGGCCTACCATGTCCCCTTTGGAGACAGGACTTTCATTCAATTGGAAGTCTCTAAGACATTCCTCAGAGGGGTTCTACATTTGAGACCCCCCATCCGCATTCCTGCTCCTCCTTGGGACTTGAATTTTGTTCTTGAGAAGCTTACTCTGCCTCCTTTTGAGCCGGCAGCCTCAGCAGATTTGAAGTTCCTCTCTTGGAAGACACTCTTCCTAGTGGCCATTGCTTCAGCTCGAAGGATTTCCGAGCTTCAGTCCTTGATGTGTAAAATCACATATTTGATTTTTCACAAGGAACGTATGGCTCTGCGCACCAATCCTAAGTTGCTCCATAAGGTGGTAGCGGAGTCTACGCTGAATCAATCCATTGAGCTACCTGCTTTCTTTACGCAACACTCCAGTCAAGGGGAGTACCTCTTGCATACTTTGGATGTTCATAGAATACTGAGATACTATACCACTAGGACTAAGGATCTCAGGAAATTTGATCAGCATTTGTCTTTTACTCAAGAGAGGGCAATGCAGTTTCCAAGCAATGCCTGTCTAAATGGTTGGCTCATTGTATCACTTTCTGTTACGACAAGTACAACAAGACCCTGCTGGGTCAAGTTACAGGGCACTCCACCAGAGGAGTAGCCACCTCTGCAGCTTGTTTCAAGAATATGTCAGCTGCAGATATCTGCGCAGCCGCAACTTGGACTTCTGTCCATACCTTTACGAAACATTACAGTTTGGATATTGCCTCTCGTCGTAGAGCAGGCTTTGGGTTGGCTGTACTCCAAGGTCTTCTTTCATAAGACTCATTCAGCCGGAGGTTCCATTAGTTGGATCGTTTTCCTCCTCCTGAGTGCTTTCCTTTTTCCAGACTGCTTGGGATTCAGTCCTGTATGTAATTACCTACTGCAAGAGCACTTTCGAAGTAAGATAGTACAGTTACGTAAGAACTTACCGTAACAGTAGATCTTCGAGAGAGGCTCTTGCAGTAGGTAATGCCTTCCTGCCCTGATGCCTCCATCCCCCTTGGCTTTTTCAGCTCCTTTTCCAGGAAGGCAAATATCCACTTCTCTCTTGTCTTGCCTTTTTTTTCACCCTTGGCGGGAAAGAACTGGAAGGCGGGTATGGGGACCGCCCCTTTATACTGATGTTGCATGATGTCTGTCACCTGACGTGGGGGCAGTCCCCTGCCAGAGACTACTAGCTAGAAATTTTTACGTGGGGTCCTGACGCCTGCTGGGTCAGTCCTATATGTAATTACCTACTGCAAGAGTCTCTCTTAAAGATCTACTGTTACGGTAAGTTCTTACGTAACTGTACTTTCCTGGCTAGGAGGGTCACCAGGGTGGTAAGGGGGGGGGCCAAGGCGAAGAAGGAGGAGCTAAACCTGGCCAGGGATATCTGCAGGGGGGAAGGGTTCTGTAGATACATAGGGGAGAAAAGAAAAGCGAGGGCACAGATCAGCAGGACTAGGACTATGGAGAGATGGGCGCAGGAAGCTGGGGAACAAGCAGAGGTGCTAAATGAGTACTTTGCCTCGGTCTTTACCGGGGGAGGTGGAGGATCCTTCCAACCCGATAGGAGGGAAGGAGAGCCCACTGAACCAGGAGGTCAGTTGGAGACTGAAGGACTGGATGAGGCTAGAGCAGAGGATGGGTCGTATCTAGAAGGGGAGGAGTGGATGCATGAGGAGGTGGGATGGGAAGGTGAAATCACAGCGGATAGGGTGAGGGAGGCCCTCCGATCGCTAAAGACTGAGAAGGCGCCGAGGCCAGTTGGGCTGCATCCAAGGGTACTGAAGGAACTGGCGCATGTGCTGGCAGCTCCACTGGCCTCACTCTTCAATATCTCTCTGTTGACAGGGTGGGTGCCTCAAGATTGGAAGGCAGCTCATGTGGTGCCTATCTACAAGGGGAGGAGGGGTCCAGAGAGGAGATGGGGAATTATAGGCCTGTTAGCCTAACGTCTGTGGTAGGCAAGGTTATGGAGGGCATTATCAAGGAGAGGCTGGGGGGGGCAGCTGGAAAGGTTGGAGCACCTGGATGATAAGCAGAATGGTTTTGTTCTGGGGAGGTCTTGCCAGACCAACCTGGTGGAGTTTTATGACTGGGTGACTGGTGCCCTGGACTGACATAGGCTGGTGGATGTCCTCTATCTGGATTTCAGTAAAGTGTTCGATTCGGTAGCCCATAATGGCCTACTAACAAATCTGGGAGGGATGGGGGGGCAGTTGTTCAGGTGGGTGGAAAATTGGCTAACGAGGCGAATACAGAGTGTGGTGGTTGGAGGGATAGTCTCCTTCCCCAGGAGGGTCATCAGTGGAGTCCCTCAGGGTTCGGTCCTGGGACCACTCCTGTTTAATTCCTATGTCTCAGACATAGGGAGGGGTGTTAGGAGTAGGCTGAGTCTCTTTGCGGATGACTCAAAACTGGGAGCACTGGCGGTCGGGCAGGAGGGGAGAGAGGCCCTCTAGGGGGATCTAGATACCCTGGGGGGTGGTCAAGGAAGTGGGGATTGAAGTTCAATGCAGGAAAATATAGGATGCTGCATCTGGGGGTCAGAAACCCGGGCCGTGCATACACCCGGGGGGGTTACACTGCAAGTCACGTCGGGCGAGAGGGGCCTGGGGTAGTGGTGGACAGCAAAATGAACAACACTGAGAATTGTCGAAGAGCTGCAGCAAAAGCAAATAGGATACTGGGCTGCATAACCAGGGGGTTACCTCCAGGAGGATGGAAGTGATCCTCCCTCTGTATAATGCCCTGGTTAGGCCACATCTTGAGTACTGTGTGCAATTCTGGAGACCCCATCTTAAGAAAGACATAGAGCTGCTGGAGAGGGTCCAGAGGAGGGTGACCAGGGTGATTCAGGGCATGGAGGGTAGGCCCTATGAGGAGAGACTGGAAGAACTCAATCTGTATGCATTGGAGGAGAGGAGGGACGGGGGGACATGATAGAGGTTTTCAAGTATGTAAAGGGGATAAATAAGGGCGGAGCCTAGGAAGTGTTCAGGCTTAAGCAGGGGGGAACTACCAGGGGGCATGAGTGGAAGCTGGAAGGGAAGGGAGTACAGGGGCGAGCGCAGGAGACACTTCCTCGAGAGGGTGATGGAAACATGGAATGCACTACCCAGGAGTCTGGTGGAAGAGAACACAGTGGAAGGATTCAAGAACGGTTGGGACAGGTACAGGGGGATACTGAAGCCGGGGAAGACCACTGCCGGGGGGGTGGAGGAGCGAGCTCCCAGTAGGGGGCTGGCTTCTGAGCAGACACGGTAGACCATGGGGCCTATTCTGCTGGTGCTTACTATGATACTACGACTGTGATAACTCAGTTGAGGAGCCAATTGGACAGAGTTGTGATAACCTAAAAGCTGACTTTGACAAAATGAAAAGACATAAAGATAGGCTAAAAAAATATCCGTTTGGTAGCAGAGGGAGGCCAGCACCGCAGTGTAGCAGATTATAGTGGACTCCATGGAATAAATAACCTTCAGCAACAGAATTCTGATGCTTCTTAAAGGAAATATGTAGTGCATGTTGGGTTTGAGAGGAAGCTGCTGTCAGAATGCATTTCCCACTCGTGTCTATATCATTCTGTCTGTTAAGGATGTCATCTTTAAGTAATATATTGCCCAGAGAATGGCTCTTCCCCCACCCCACTAAGATGCTTGATAGGTCACACTCTTCACATATGCCTGCTTTTCTCCACCTAAAGTTGGTTGTTTGAGCCTCCACGGGACAGCAGGTACACTCCCAGGGGGTGGACTGTAGCTTAGCCGGGATTCTGCAAGGATAGGACTTTGCACTAGGGTCAGTGTTTCAGTTTAGGTAGTTTCCTTACTATGAAACTTAGTTTTCAGAGTCAGTTTGTGATAAGGTTTCTCCTCGAACACACTGAGAAGGATCGCGCTGAACTTGTCCTGACCCATTCACCTGAGACACTTGTTTAATCTGCACCCATAATTCAGTCCCACAGCAGTTGAAGCGACCTTACAGGGACAGGCCATGGTAGCAGCTAAGAGGGATCCCTCAAAGGGTACGAAAACATACAGTGTGCCATGAGCTAATGCAGGTGACCAGCACAGGTTCATCCATTCCATATTATGTAGACATGTTTCAGGTATTACAGTTTACTAAAGAATGCAGTTATGAATTTTCCAGTTTTGTGGTCCAGAGGTAAGAACACATCATGATAGCTTACCAAAGAAGTCTGCAGTGTAAGATTAGGACAGTCCCCAATGGACCTTGTTGCTAGCCTTTGGAAGACAGAAATCTTGCTTGTAGAGCAGAAAGCAGCTAACTAAAAGAAGTTACCATTTTCTTACTAATTTAACACTTCTATCTCAGCAGGAGTCAGTGTCTGTTGAGATTAACATAGAAACATAGAATTTGACGGCAGATAAGGACCGGCTTGGCCACCGATCTGCCCATTTCCCTACCTACTGGATAAGCTGCAGATCCTAGTTAACCAGCAGCCTACTTCTTCCTACCCCACCCCCAGAACTGCCTTATGACTATCCCATGCATGCTTGAATTCCACCACTGATTTTGACTCGGAAGGCCGTTCCATGCATCCACAACCCTCTCTGTGAAAAATACTTCCTTAAATTACCTCTAGGCCGCCCCTCTATCTTCAAATTGTGCCCTCTTGTTCTTGCACACCTCTTTTTGAAAGATGCTACCCTCTTGGACTTTAATTCCCTTGAGGTACTTGAAAGTTTCTATCATGTCCCCCTCTCCCTCCTTTCCTCGAGGCTATACATATTAAGCTCCTTAAGTCTCTCTTCATATGTCTTCTGGTGCAGACCCTGCACCATTTTAGTTCCCTCCTCTGGACAGCTTCCATCCTGTCTATGTCTTTGCGGAATTGGGTCTCCCAGAACTGCACACAGTACTCAGATGGGGTCTCACCAGCTGTCTGTACAGAGGGATAATAACTTCCTGTTTTCTACTGGTGATGCCTCTCCCTATGCATCCCAGTATCCCCCCAGCCCTTCTTGCTGCCCTCTCACATTGCTTGCCCGTCTTTAGGTCATCTGATATGACTACCCTCAGGTCCCTCTCCATTTTTGTTGTTGTTAGTATCTCACCCCCCATTGTGTACTCTTCCCCTGGGTTTTTGTTTCCCAGGACACATTACCTTACACTTCTTAGCATTGAATCTAAGCTGCCATACATTTGACCATTCCTCTAACCTTGCCAAGTCCCTTCTCATCCTTTCTACCCCACCCTGTGCATCAACTCTGTTGCAGATCTTAGTGTCATCTGCAAAGAGACATACTTTTCCTTCCAGTCCTTCTGCAGTGTCGCTTATAAAGACATTGAAGAGGACCGGTCCTAATACTGAACCCTGAGGTACCCCACTAGTAACCCTCCTTTCTTCTGAGTGGACTCCATTTACTATTACTCTCTGTGTCCTATTCTCCAGCCAATTCTTTACCCAGGCTGTCATCTTGGGACCCACTCCCAGGCTGGCTAACTTGTATATTAATCTTTTGTGTGGGACTGTGTCAAATGCCTTGCTAAAGTCTAGGTAGGTCATGTCCACAGCCCCTCCGTGATCTACTACTTTGGTCACCCAGTCAAAGAAATCTATCAGATTCGTCTGGCATGACCTTCCTGCTGTGAATCCATGCTGCCTAGGGTCCTGTGCCCCTCTGGCCTCTAGATGCTTGACAATTCTTTCCTTTAGAAGTGTTTCCATCATTTTCCCTATCACTGAGGTTAAACTAACAGGTCTGTAGTTTCCTGCTTCTGCCTTGCTCCCACTTTTGTGAAGGGGAATCACATCTGCCCTCCTCCAGTCCTCGGGTACCACCCCATCCTCCCATGATTTGTTAAAAGGGTAGTCAGTGGTGTCACTAGTTCTACCCTTAGTTCTTTAGAATTCTGGGATGAATCCCATCAGGCCCCATTGCTTTGTCCATCTTCAGTTTTAAGAGTTCTTTCAGAACCCTTTCTTCTGTAAATGGGCCAGTATCAACTTCTGTATCCAGCGTGTTACTACTGTTTGTTTTATGTACCTCCCCCTCTTCCTTTGTAAATACTGAGCAAAAATATTTGTTTAGTATCTCTGCCTTTTCACAGTCTCCCTCTGCCCACCCTCCCTCGCCTTTATTAAGCCTCACTATCCCTCCCTTGGTCTTCCTTCGCTCCCTGATGTACCTATAAAAGGTTTTATCCCCCTAAGCAGCCCGATACTTTATTAGAAGTAGAAGGGGTCTTATTTAGGGTTAAAAAAAAGAAAGTCAGTGTGTGTTCTGTGCTGTGAAGGGTACTGTATCAACTTACTTTGCTAAATCAATAGGAGGAGAGAGAGCTTAATTGGGGGTGTGGCTTAGACAATATAAAAGCAGGTGACTCCAATTACAACTTCCTGTTGCTAGCCTTTTTTCTTACTAATTGCCCTCCATCCCACCCCTGCACCCACCCACCCTAAGCCAGTTCTACTTTTATAGCCACTGGATTTGACTGACAACAGGAACTTCCTGTTTGGCAATAGGAAGGGAAGGATCATAGAGAAACATTCGTTTTGTCAACCCTAAAGGAAAAAAGTAGCTCGCTGTCCCCACTAGCTGCTGGTGGTCTGACACTGAGCAAGAAAGAAGGAGGCTACTGAAGAATATAGAAGGTTGCTGTCCCAGAACAGGAAGGGTGAGAGTTGTAAGGAGAGGAGAGAGTAAGCATACAGAGAAACAGGAGAGGGGACAGAAAATAAGACATGATAGGAATGGTGCAGTGCAGTGGCTGTGGGGCGACAGTGTTCCGGGAGACATTCTGGAGGCTGCGATGCTGTCCTATTTGCAGACACCTCTCTGGTCTGAGGGAGGAGGTTGCCCGTCTCCAGGCTGACCTGGCTAGGATTCGTGAAACCTCCTCCCCCACCCAGGACCACCAGAGCCAATGCCACTACCTCAGAGGTTGCCAAGAAAGAGGAGAGGCTGGACCAGGGTGGGCTCAAGGAGGGAGAGGGTGGTGGAACAGAGTTGCATCCCTCCAGCTGTACCTCTCCACAATTCATACGCTCTTCTGGTGGATAGTGGTTCCTCTATGGAGGCACCTGCAGTGGAGACCAAGGAGGATGCTGGGAACCTTCACAAAGGAGACCCACAGGATGGTGGCATGGGACCCCATAGGGGAAGGAAGCAACTCCTGGTGGAGGACTCTATCATTAGGGGGTAGAAGTGGGGAGGAAGGGAGAGGAGGTAAGGTGCCTGCCTGGCACCACGGCTTGGAGGGACAGGGCGATCCTCAGGATCATGGGAGCAGCTGCAGAGGGAGGGAGCTGGATGTCATTGTCCACCTAGGGACAAATGACCTGGCTAGGAATGGGATCAGAGCAGTGCAAGAGGGTTTGTAGAGTTGGGGAGGGGCCTTAGACAAGTAAGCATACGGTAGCAACTTCTCGGAGGTGCTGCTGTCTATGGCAAGAGAGTGATAGGTGCACCTCACCAGGGAATTCAATGAATGGTTGAAAACTGGTGTGGAGCTCAGGGTTTTGGCTTCATTGGGGACCGGCCATCTGTGGGGATGCAGACCTATACTGGCACGATGGTCTGCATCTGTCTGGGGGTGGGGGGACCAGGACCCTAGGTGAGAGGTTTAAATGCTTCATTGGCAAGCATTTAAAACTAGCCAAGGGGGAAGGCAAAACACGGTAATTAGTGAGGTAAACACCAAGGTAGAGAAGTCATCAGGGAGCAGGACAGAGGTAAATGTAAAAAAGGCAAAGGCAGTAAGGACAGGGATGGGGCTGAAAGGGGTAAGGCTATGAAAAAGTGGAGGGTGATGAGTACCAATGCCCGTAGTCTGTGTAACAAGCTCCCTGAACTAGTGGCCTTGATGGAAGAGAGTTGCCTGGATATTGTGGCAGTCGCAGAAACATGGTACACAAAGAACCATGACTGGGATGTCAGAATACCAGGATACACAATCTACAGGAGGGACGGGGAGGGTAAAAGAGGAGGAGGAGTAGCTCTCTGTGTAAAGGAAGGGATCAAAGCAATAGAACTAAAGAGTGAACAGGGAGCAGATGAGGCACTCTGGGTCAACCTGGAGACAGGAAATGACACCACAATCCACATGGGGGTTGTATATAGACCCCCCACCTCAGGGGGAAGGAATGGACAAGGAAATGATAGAAGGCATCCTTAGAGTGGCAGAAAAAGGGGAGATATTGTTGATGGGGAAACTGAATGTGCCAGATGTTAACTGGAGCACCTTTGCTGCAGGCACATCCAAGAGCAAGGTCATTCTTGATGCCCTACAAAAATGCCAGTGTTGAAAGTCTGGACTGAAAATATTACAAATTCATGAACTTATGAGGGTGCGTGGAAACTGCACAATGCACGCTCGTAACAGTGTCATTTTATGGACTTTTGTCACCAAATTTTCAACATCGCCATTTTAAGACCTTTGCTCATGAACAGCATCACTGTGGTTTTCTTAATTTGTCCCGAACATTGGTTTCGCACACCGACTGCGCCATTGTGCGCTACATGGGCGGAAACACGTTTTGGACAAAATGTGAACAATGACAGCTGTACTGTTCATGAGAGATGTGGTAAAATGGCAATGTTGAAAATCTGATGAAAATATAAAGATTCTCGAGTTCTGAGGCGGCGCTGTAGGAACCTCGCAACACACCTAAATAAAACAGTCATTTTTGGGAATTTTTTCACCAGATTTTCAGCATAGGGTTTTTGGGGGCCTACCTCATGAAATGCGATGCTCTCTATTCATTAATTGGTCCCGAAAGGTGGCTCCACGCAGTGACTGTGAAATCACCTTTCGCGACTGAATAACTAGATGACAGTGACTGAATTCATGAAATGGGGTCCCAAGAACCCCATGTTGAAAATTTGGTGCAAAAATTCGAAAACATGACCGAGATATGAACCAAAGTTGAAAAAACCCTATTTATGCCATTATACAGATTACCGGCATTTCTTCAGGTCACGGTTGGCTTTGAAGAGTGCAGATGTGTTCCTGGTCCACCGAAGATCGTCGCGCCGGGCTCCAGAGATAAATATGGGGTGGGGGTGTGGGGACATGGGGTGTGCAGAGGATGGGTGTGGGTTGGGGGTGGCAAGAGAGTCAACGAGGGACCGTTTCCTTTTGTTACAGGGTTTAAAAAATAAAAAGACGATGCAGGACTTTGGCCATGCTGGGGTGGACTCCCAGCGTGGCACCTGGAAGTTTTGTTTTTTGGGGGGCAGTGGAACCAACAGGGGATTGGGCACCCCCTTTGGCCATACAGTGTGCGGGGAGCACATGACGACTCGGGACTTTTGCCACACTGGGGTGGGCTCCCAGTGTGGCACCTTGAAGTTTGCTTTTCGGGGGCACTGGACTGGAGCTGACAGGGATTGGGCACCCTGTTGGACATACAGTGTGCTTTGGGGAGTGTGCATGTGCTGAGGGGGATTGGGCACCCCCTCAGCACACAACAAATTGGGGGGGGGGGTGCATCATGCCGGGAGATGCAGTGGTGTACAGCTAAAAGGGAATGACTGCTAAAGTGGTAATGTTTACGCAATTTGCATACTGCTGATGGCACGGCAGTAAGCAAATTGCCTTCATAATACCACCGCTGATAGTAGTGTTTTTCTCTTTCAGCTGTCGCCACTACATCATCAAACTGCATGAAGCACCGGACATTCTTTGGTGCCCTGCTGCCGTGCCTACAAAAACGATAAGGGCATTGGAAGCGGGGTGCCATACCTACGAAAACTTCTATGGTGGCACTATGTGTCTTGCACATGCATGCAAGCAAACATAAAAATCACATTGTGGACATTGCCTCTTGCAGACACGTCGGCTTTGGCCTCACTGTCCTGCAAAGCCTGCTTACTCAATGTCTTTTGATCCTTCCTTCCTCCCTCGGTGCTTTGGTACTGATTGAGAATCGTTCCATGATGTGGCTTAATGGAGGGAGATACCCTCGAAGGAGATAGAATCATTACTTACCGTAATAGTAGATCTTTGAGAGTATCTCCTCCATTTAGCAACAGCTGCCCCTTCCCCTTTGGGTGATGGCCTGTTATTCTGCCTGCCCTTGTAAGCTGGTTCTCTTCATGTCTGAATTTGGCATATTTACTCAGGTTTCCATATCCTCTCCTGTGTGCCTGGTTTAGTCCTGGTTGTTTTTGTCCCTCTCAGTCCAATGACCTTCAAGCTTGTCTCCGGCGGGGAACAGAGGCATGATAGGGCCACCCATATTATATAGGCAGCGATGATGAACCGCAGCATGGGAGGCCCCAGCTAGCAAAAGTTTTCTGGTGGGCCTTAAGCAGATGGCTTACAGTTCCATGATGTGGCTCAAGAGAGGAGATTCTCTTGAAGAAGATCAAAGGTAAACAAGCATTCTTTTTCGTCCCACCAGCACTGCAGCAGTAGCTGCGGCTCAGGGCATAAGCCTGAGTCAAGCAGCATGGAAACTGGAGACTGCTGCCGCTTTGCCTTCCTGTCAACCCGCAGTTCCCTTTTCAAAAGCTTTTAGCAGGTCTTGGCTTCCAAAGACACAAGCATAGTTTTTTTGTTTGTTTTTTTGAGGGTGAGTTCAGAGAAGCCCAGTGTGCATAGAGGAAAAGCTAGGTGCAGCAAAGAGGAGTACAGCCACACCACTTGAATGATTGAACGTGTTTTTGTTCCATGGCTAGTGTCCATTTAATGTCCCTCATTGCATGTTTCACAGGAGTCTTGTTACAGAGTGTTGAAAAATCAACTAACTTCATCATGAATTTCCTCATTGCTTAACAGATGGCAATCACTGCAATAGAAGTGTTTTTTTTTTTTTTTTTTTGTATTATGCTCTTTTACTCCCGCCCTTGCCCCAGCCCGCCACTCCTTCGGGTTTGCGTAAGGCCCCTTTCGCCTGCCAGTCCACCCCCACTGTCTGCCTCCACCTGTCACGTCCTGTGATCTGCCTCGAGGGGGTCCAGCACTAACCCTACCAGAAGGGCCTTTTCCCCGGGGGCAAGGAGTGGAGATGACTAGAATGATGCCCTCAGAGTGGATGCGGGGATGAAGGAGGTGTGCTCTGGGGACTACGGCATGGAAGGGTCAAGCGGCTGTCATCCGGTGAGGCTGGACGGCCAATTTTTCAGTTTTTTGGTCCCCGCCCTCCCACACTGGGCATGCTGTAGCATGCGACTTGGGAGGAACATCCAGCAGTGCATGGCCACCCACACTGTCAGAGACATCTCACCACGCCACCACAGGGAGCCGCTAGACAAGCAACAACGCACCCCTCCCCAGGATGGAAGCATCTAAGGGATGCTCTAAACCCCCTCCATGCTGGCAACCACTCCTGACGTCCTGGGCTCGAGGCATGAACCTGGGTCGCCCGCGGGCTCTGGGTGTGAACCTGGGTCGCCAGTGGGCCGAGTGATCACTCACCGCACGGCGCCAGCAGTAGAAGATTTTACTCTTTAACTTTGGAAAGTGTTACACATTACAGCTGTAGTGTTACTCATTACAACCCTCTTGATAACTAATTTTGAAGGTCAGTGGCTACACATTCTAGCATTAACAGGTTGAAGGGTACTTACTGGCAATCACAAGTTTATTTTCTCCCTGACTTTTCGAACTGCATGAAAAGAGCAAACGGGCACTGTTGGTGCAGTGGCAGTGTTGGCGTTTGTGATGCCAGCTGCTCAGGAACCAGAATGAGCATGGAGGGCTGATGGGGCAGATTGAGCATCTCCGAGAATGTTCTTCTGAGACGGAGGATGGCTAGCAGTGCTGCCTTACTGCCATTGGCATCAGAGGTATCAAATCACCTATTCTGTGCATCTCGCCACTTGTGAAGGAGAGTAGCAAGCTCAAACAAAAATGGTGCATCTCGCGCTAGTGGTGCATTGCCAAGTACATACTAACATATTAAGAAGCCAGCAGATTGGACCCTATGATCTGTTGAGTCTGCTTGATGATCAGTGCCTTCCCAGGACGCTGTTTTTAGCAACCTAACTCGAGCAGAACAAAAACTGTTACTTCAGGGCTCCAAATGGATGTACCACAACTCTTGTTTCTTTTCTGTGTGCAACTTTATTTAGTGCAGAGTCAGTGCACTTCAACAATTCACAAAAAGAGAGAATGGTGCACAAACCACTGGCAAAATAAAATGCTGATACTTAGTGGTAAGTGAGCAGAAGTGCTGATTTTATTCTGAGCCAAGGGTTTGTAATAGAGTAGAACAGACAAAAAGTTATCCGGTGCTTCAGATCTGAACGATTCTTCCTCAGGGAGCCTCACTTAACACCAAGTATCAGCATTTTATTTTCCCAGTGGTTTGTGCACCATTCGTTCTTTTTGTGGATTGTCTTCTCCTGTTTACAATGCCGCACTCACTGGCATCCTTGTAAGCACCCTGGAATTTTGGAAACCACTTCCAAAATTCATCTGGTAACTCCAGAGAGCCTGTGACTCACGACTACCCACCCTGGTGCTTTGACCTATTGGTCTTCCTCGGGCATTCTTTAGGAGCCCTGAGGGTAACAGGTATGAGTGCACAGACTTTATTATTTTATTTGTTTTGTTTTGTTTTTGGAGTAGCCACCTCTTTTGCTTTATTGCCACCTGGGAGACCACAGGTAGCAGGTCCGTGAATGAAGCTGGCTGGGAGGGAGGATGCTGATTGCTCCTGCAGTAGCTTGCTTTTGTGGTCTGGGATGGGGCCCGATGTTGGGTTACTAGTGTGTTTTTTTTTTTTTTGTGTTTTTTTTGGGTGGCGGGAACTAAGGAAACACTCTTCGGTTTTCTCAGGGTTCGCCTCAGTGCTTGTCCACACCATCACCCCCTGGGGGTCTTGAAGGGTGCACCAGCCTGAGGTCCCCGCCACTTGGGGGAGAGCTGCTGTGGGGCAAGGGGTAAGTAGCAGGGAAGTAGAGTTTGAAGCTGGGAGATTGCCTAGTAAAAAATGTCAGGGCTGGGTTAGGAGGAAAAACTAATTTGATCCTCTCCTCCTGGCTCTCCCATCCCAGCATTTGGGGCAGACATGTCTGCACCCTTCCTCCAACTGGGAGCATTGGTGAGTAGCTGTCTTCATTGTAACAACCAGTTCTAGGGACATGGATATGTTGTTCATCCACACTGTCTGGCAGGTTCCTTGCTGCTTTAAATCTTGCCGGAAGGTCTTCAAGCTGGCTTCTCCCACCCACTCGGGTGGTAAAACTCTCGGCTCTGCCCCATGACGCCAGATCTTCCTTACCGCTTGGAAGCTCGGGTTCCCTCCTTAACGCTCTGCGTGATAGACTGGATCCTAACTCTTTGGTTCATCCGAAACTCGTTTTAAACTTTTCAAGACTTCGGTCTTCCTTTTCCCTCGCGGCTGCGATGGACACATCGACTCCCGATTTTCGGCGGTGCCCTTGTGGGCAGAAGATGTCCAGGACGGATCCGCACTCCACGTGCGTCTACTGCCTCGGCCTAGAACACGACCCGCAGGCCTGTGAGTCATGCTGTTCGTTCTCGGCCAACGTCTTGGAGGACCGCGCTGCCCGGTTGAAGCTTGGGTGCCCCGAGAAGCGCTGTCTGCCGGTGAAGTCGAAAGAGGCCCGTTGGGCGGTTACCGAGGCGGCTGGCTCGGCTGAGCAGCTCGAGCAGATGATCGCCCTTGAGGAGGAGGCGGCTCAGGCCGCATCTTCCTTCTCCTCGGTCACGGCATTTATCCCGCTCTCTTTGGGTACCTCGTATTCTGCTTCGTTAAAGGAGCTTTGACAATCCCTTTCCACGAAGGGAGAGGGGCCATCGGGACATTCCTCTCGGTCCAGAAAGAAGGATTCTAAGGGTAAGTCCCATCGTCGGCGTTCGTAGGAGCAGGAGAGGTCCCCTTACCCGGGCAGCCGACTGTCGACTTCAGTCAAGGTTGCGGCTAAGGCCACTGGCTTCACAGCATCCCCATCAGGTCAGCCGGCCGAGACACTCGTCGACGCGGTCTAGATTTTTCTCGACCCATCGGACGGGTTGTCGACTGGTGAAGCCGACAACCCTTCTTCGCCGGTTCCCCCGGTGGAGGCCGAGGATCTGCCTGCGCCCCCGGTGCAGCAGTCCCCGGTTAAGGTGTCAGAGCCGAGGGAAGAGCGTGTGTCCCCCGCTCCTTCCCAGGCCCGTCCTCGGAAACACCGAGGATCTCGGTCTCGGACTTCTTCTCGGTCCAGCCGATCCCGCCGACATCGGCGGTCTCAGCACCGAGGTAGGCGGCGACACCGCTCGTCCTCGTCTTCCTCCTTGGAAGAGGAGAGGCTTCGGCGCAAATTGCGTCGACGTTACGAGGACCTGATGTGGCAGCAGTTACTTTTGTTCGGGAGCAAGTCGACACCGACGCCTTCCCCGGCCATCAAGTGGCTGTCACCCAAACAGCCGAAACAACCTCTCGCTGCAGTCGAGATGCTCAAGCCTGGGCCGGTTGTTCGGCCGAAACCTGCTATCCCACCGGATTGTGGTGGAACCTCCGCCTCCACAACCAAAATCGGGGGCGCCGACCAAGGACTCTCGGTCGGGTCAAGGCCTGCCCCACAGGTTGTCGGTCACCCTCACTCCCGACTGTCCTCGGCAGGTGGAGGGTGGCTCAGGCCCTAGGCAGCTCTTTGCAGACTCCTCGGAGTCCAACGACGACTCCTCCCTGTTCTTCACGCCGGTTGACCTGGAGTCTTCCGAGGGCCAGTCACTGGATGAAAGCCCATCGTCCTTTATGGGTCTGCTTCGGCTCATCTCGGAGTCCACTGGGATGAAGCTCGAGCCCGTATCCAAATGGGCCAAGTATCCCCTGACGGAGATACTGGACCGATGGGATTCACCCATGGAGGCCTTTCCGGTGGCTGAGGCCATTGTAGGCCCAGCCTTGGAGCTTTGGCAACGGCCTGCTTCCTGTCCTGCGCCCTCGGCCAGGATGGCCAGGAAGTATGAGGTCCCTACCGGCTCTTTGCCCGGGTTTTTTGAGCACCTCTGCCGAGGGGTTGGTCACACAGCGCTGTTCTGGAGTTCCGGAACGCTTAGGGACGTGACAAACCCCCCGACAAGGAGTCCAAAAGCTGGACTACGCCTGGGCGCAGGTGTACGCCTGCTCCTCCTTGGCCTCTGCCAGGCCAGCTGGCTGTGCTGATGGCACACTTCTCCCACGACCATGGGCTCTCTGGATGAGGTGATCCTCATCTCCGGCTGACCTGCAGACCACGGTCCGGCAGGTTTGGGACCAGGGTAGGGCGGTGGCGAAGCAGCAGCTTCAAACAGCTCTGGACATAGGGGACTCCTGTGCCAGATCGGATGCGGCCGCGGTGGCCATGCGCCGCAGAGCATGACTGAGGATATCCACCTTCACGGCGGATACTCAGCACAAGTTGGCGGACATCCCCTTCTTGGGGACAGACCTCTTAGGCCCTGGAGTGGAAGGTCACCTCCAGCGGATCGAGAAGTCCAGTGCCACTCTGGACTTGGTCACCTCCGCCCAGAAGGATAAAGGCCGCCGACAGCAGCAGCACAAGCCCTTTTGTCCTTCTGCGCCTGCGGCACGTCCGGCCCAACAGCACCAGCACCAGGGCCAGCAGGCTTGCGCTTGGCATCCCAAACCCAAGCCCGCGGCTTCCTCTAGTAGGAAGCAGGGAGGTAAAGCCCCAGGAGGTCCCTAGGCCAGTCCCTCCTCCAAGCCTGCCCAGTGACGGGTTGAGGGGTGTCGCCCCCAGCCTCGTCACTCCCCCCCCCCGTGGGAACGGCTCTGCCACTTCCTTTCCACCTGGTTCACTGTCACCATGGACCGCTGGGTGTTGGAGGTGGTAGGAAAGGGCCTGCTTCTGGAGTTCGAGCAGGCTCCACCCTTTTGAGCCGTCGCCCCTCGGGGGGCCACAGAGTCTGCAGCCTCGCTATCGACCCGCAAGCCGATATTGCCCTGCTCCTCGAAAAAGAGGTGATCAGGAAGGTGGCGGATCCTTCTCCAGATCCGGG